>CM040124.1:174875654-176075654 GCA_022559845.1 Amorphophallus konjac | reverse complement strand
TTTTGCTTAAGTGTTTAGCATTCCAAACACATTTCCAAGAAATCAAATGAACTTGAAATAAGTTTTAACCATTCGTTCAATTCATGTCTCGATTATATGGATACATTTTTCTGGGCTAAACTCTTCATTTTTCAGGTTTTTGACAGTCCGGTCGACCTCCGATCTGATCCCGGTCGACCTGAAATAACATAATGGACTTTTCTACAGCTTATCTCAGTAGCGGTCAACCGCCCCCTCAATCCCAGTCGACCGGAATTCCCAGGGATCGGCCTCCTACTGGTTTCTCAGTGGCGGTCAACCGCCAGCCCCTGGAGGTCGACCGCCAGCCCCGAGCTGCCCAACATTGTTGACTTTTTGTCACTTCGAGGAAAGCCCTTCCTCTTGGTATTGTTTAATCCCTAAGCACCCAAACCCTCCAGAAATTATGGATCTGGTCTGGGGGAGTCCATGGACCATTCAAAATCTATATAACACATACAAGAGGGTTAAGAAAACCCTAATGCTCAAGTTGGATCAAAAAGACTATCAAAGGAAAAAAGAAGGGAGCTAGCACTGTAGACGTGAATAGTGCTCCGAGAAGAGTTCTTCATCATTCTTCATCCATCCTCAAGGGAAGATCAAGCAAAAGCCAAGCTGCATCCTAGAAACTCTTCATCAACTAAGGGGGAGCATCAATCAAGTTTTTTCTTTTGTGTTTCCATTCTCAATTTTTCTAAGCTTCAAGTGTGGCTTTTGTAATCCTGTAACAATCTTGTGTGTGTGTGGATCTTCCTAGATCCGTGTGTATGTCTAGTTAATCCGTTGGTTTTGTGTGTGTTGTTGGGTGTCCTAACACGTTCTGGGAACCTTCATCTCCCAACGTGTGTGTGTGTGTGTTCGATCTTGTATCTCTTTACAAGATAGTGTGTGGATCCTCACGGTCCGTGAGGGGTGGACGTAGGTTGCCGTTGCGGTATCCGAACCACCTAAAAATTGCTGTCTCATTGTGGTTTGCACCCTTTCTCCTATCCCCCTTTTGTGCATGCTTGTGGTGTTTGATTTTGGTAGATCTATTTTATCCTGCATTAGTTCCATAGAGTTATCACTTCATCTTAAAATTGAGGACAGCTTTGATTAATTTTTTAATACCCAATTCACCCCCCCTCTTGGGTGCCATTTAATCTCGGGACTTCAATTGATATCAGAGCCAAGGGCTCTCTCTTTCACAGATCTAACGATCTAGAGTAAGATTCGATTAAATGGCAAACAAGGCTATGATACTCGAGGGTCACTCCATCAACCGTCCTCCCTTCTTTGATGGTTCAAACTACTCGTACTGGAAAAATAGAATGCATGTTTTTCTAAGGGCTCAAGAGTACGAAGTTTGGAGAGTTGTGGACAAGGGTCCTCATAAACTCGGGACTGATGAAGATAAATGGACACTCGAGGAAATTAAGAAATGCACTGCTAATTTCAATGCCATGAATATTATGCAATGTACGATACACCCTAATGAATTTTCTCGTGTTTCTATGTGCAGCTCAGCCAAAGAAATATGGGACAAGCTGCGACTCATATACGAAGGAACTTCAGAGGTCAAGGAAACCAAGGTAAATCTCCTAGTCACTGACTATGAGCTATTTAAAATGAAACCTGAAGAAACCATCTCCGGGATGTTTGGAAGGTTAACAGAGATCACAAATGGTCTCAAAAGTCTCGGGAAGGAATACTCAAATTCAACCTTGTGAGGAAGGTGTTAAGGTCCCTACCGTCGGCTTGGCACACAAAGGCCACGGTAATTGAAGACTCAAATAACTTGTCAACTCTCACCTTGGATGAACTCATAGGGTCACTCATGACCTATGAGATAAATATAAAGAGAACAGTTGATGGAGACATGAAGAAGAAAAAGGTCATTGGACTGAAAGCTCATCAATCCGATGACGAATTTCAAGAAGGTGAATCAAGTGACGGAAGCAATGAAGAGGAAGAATTGGCAATGATAACTCGCCAAGTGAGGAAATTTCAAAGGAAGAAGAGAAATTTTCAGGGAAACTTTAGAAAGGGGCAAAGAAGGCCCACACAAACCAAAGGTGAATCGAGCAAGCCAAGTAGCATCATATGCTACGAATGCAAGAAGCCTGGGCACATGAGAGGTGAATGTCCTGATCTGAAAAAGAAATTCAAGAAGGATAATTTCAAGAAACCCAAAGCCATGGTCACCACTTGGAGCGATGAAGAAGATGAACCATCTGATGAAGAGATTCAAGAACTTGTGGAAAGCTTGTGCCTCATGGCACATGAAGATGAATGTACGGAGGTAAATTCTGACCCTGAATTCATTTCCAATAAACAATGAGAATCTGAATATGAAAAGCTATACACTAAATACAAGAAAACCAGATCTGAAAATAAAACTCTCAAAAAGAAACTTGATGACTTGTCACGTGAAGATATCTTTGCCAAATTTGAGAAACTGGAACAGGAATGGTTTGAGGCTACGGAAGAAAAGGAAAGTCTATTGCAAATAATTTTAGACTGTGATAAAACCAAAGAGGAACTATCATGCAAAATAATTGAAATGGAGGAAGCATGTGAAAAGATCAAAATTGAAGAACAAACTCTGAAATCCACAAACTCAGAACTTGAAGAAAAGGCTGTGAGTTTAGAAAAAGAAGTGGCTGATCTTCAGTTCACATTGTCAAGATTTGTTAAGGGCAAGCAAAATCTAGATAATATGTGTTGATTTGTTTTCTTAATTAGGTTCCTATCCCGCCCCCTTTAAATACATACATACGTAAACATGTGAATCAAAGACAAGGGAGATGAAAGGATAGAAATACTAACCGTGATCGCCACCAAGGTTCCAACAATGCCAAATGATGAAGAAGTGTAAAGAACGGTGCCGTGTACCTTGGAAAGAAAACTTGATCGCGCTTGAAACGGGGTGCGGGGAACTTGTGGATTCAAACCTCCTCTCCTTCCAGCCGGCTAGAGAAGAGGGCCTCACGTTGTATTCATGCTCTCCGGGGGGAGGTTTTTAACCCCTGTGGAAGGATGGAAATAATAGGTGGGTGTGTTGTGCATGCATAGGATTCGAAATCACAGAATTTGATTGAGAGAATAGAGAGAAATCATTGATGCAAAACGTGCAAAAACGCATGTGTAGCAGAAAGTGCAGAAAATTGTGATGATTTGTGATTTTGAGGAGACTAGAACTAAGAGTGTAGACCATGAAATCAAACTCAGAAGGATGGAATTGAAAGCTAATACTTCCCTCTCCAAGATGGGGTCGAAGGATTGAGTCGGCGGTGCAGCATGGCTTCGCTCCACGTCCGAAAAGAGCCCCCCTTCGCAACTGCGAACTGGGCAGTTTTTATAGAAAAGTGATGAAAGCCTCATCTTCTTATCACGATTTCTGGAGATAGAGTCCAAGATAAATTGAGTTCTTTGGATCAAACTCGAGATAATACTAAGGACAAGAGATAGGAACAAACGGGGATCAATTCGGAGGAGGATTCTAGAAGATATGGCTCTTGGAAGGTAGCCCCGGAGCCTTATCTGCAGAGTTTTAGTTGAACTAGGATACTTAAATCCTGATCTTGCGACCCATATCTCGAGAGATAAAGCCAATGAAATTTGGTGTTCTATGGACTGAATTCAAGATAATACCAAGGAGAAACCATAGGAACAAACGGCGCTCAATTCGGAGTAGAATTCAAGAAGTTATGGACTCTTCAAGAGGGCCACGGCGCACAGAAACGGAGCAGAGTCCAGCACAAATTGGACTCTCAGTGTGATGTAACGGTCTATCGTAGGACCGCCACATGATGTAACGGACTAGGGTAGGTCCGTCACACTCTGGAGGTCGAACGGGACGATTTCGGGCAAGTTTGGATGTAACGGTCTACTGTAGGACCGTCACATGTGAAGTAACGCATCTATGTAGGGCCGTCACTTTGATGGAGGTAGATTCCGGGTAGACTGCGCGCGACTTTAGAAATTGAAGCGTATCTCTCAAACGGGACAGAACTAGACAAAGTGGTAAACATAGAAGTTGTAGATAACGGAGAGAGGAACAACTTTCATGAAGAAAGAAATTTGAGAAAATGACTGAAAGATGGAGAAAATGGGGCTGGAAGAGAGAGGGAAATTCTGGAATGTAGGTGAACAGCACAGCCTGCTGGAAAAACGTGAATAACTCACAATCGGTGCAGAACTGGCCAACGGTGTAGAAGAAGAAATTGTATATCTTTGAAAGAGGAACAACTTTGATGAAGACAACTCTTTGAAAAGAGGACAAGAATAGGGTGAAAAAGAACCACTTTTAGGACTGCACAGTGAGAGAGAGCCGATTACTTGAGGGGAGCTGGCCTAAACGGGCCGAAAGTCGACTTGGAAGCCGGAATTTGACAAGATAAGCTCCGGGGCTATAAGAAATCATGATCTCCAAGACTCAAAGGATATGAAATGATAAAAATGGGCTTGAAATCCATCCGAGAAAGCTCCAAAACAATGGCTAATTCGGGACATCAAAAATGGTGAATAAGAGAAATGACACAACTTGTGGGCTAAAATGGGTGTCAACAGATGCCCCTCCTTGATGTCCGCTTTGCAAGGGAACGAGCGAAAGCGACGCGGAGGTGGAATGGAAAGGAGATGGAGCAAAAGTGACAGCGACGTGAAATGGAGATGAAGTGGAGAGAACTGATAAGCGGGCATCAAGGCAAAAAGACGCCCGTCATAACCAACAAGCGGTTGGAATTCTCCCGAAAATGCCGAACTAACCACCTGGAATAGATGACAAGGATGAGACATGTCTGGAGAACTAAACTAAAGGAAAGGAAACACGACCAGCCTCATTGGGGACACAATCCACGGACAATGAGTGGGTCGGAAGGAACACAACATAAGAGCTGGAAAAGGAGAGATAAAACTGAGATAGAATCCAGACAGGAATCACGCTGGCCAAACAAACCAAGCGGCAAGATCAGAGAAATCGTTTGAATTCAGAGTGGAATGAAGGATCTCTTACCCAAGAGAACTTAAGTGCAATTAACCATTGCTGAGGAGAAATCCTTGAACGGATCACGAGACGTGAATGCTCAAAATGACATGATGCATGCTGAGCTGAAATAAAGAAATCATTAAAACGAATGCAAAGAAAGATAAAATAGAAAGTACTCAAGGATAATATTGCTAGACTGAGCCAAGACGGGGTCAAGAGTCTTCTTGCAACCACGGCGTGTGAGACAGAGTCCATCATCCCCCACTCGACTCAACCGAGCGGCCTATCCAACGATTAACCGTATGCTCCTAGATCATCATCGTTTTTGTTAAAGGGGAACATCAGATCCTAGAACACACGGGCAACCAGCCGGTCCTTGAGAGGCTATAATAAGGTAGATATCATATAGTAATGCAACAATGAGAAGGGATATAGAGCCATACCTGACTTACCTGTGCAGGTGAAGCGGCATTTTTTTTTCTTGGATTTTCTATTTCTACTTTTTATGGATTTTCATCATAAGACAACAACCACTTTGACATGATATGATGTGAACATGAACGAATATGAACAAGCATGACATGAACACAACATAATAAGAGAAATATGAACGAAACATGGCACAACATAACATAACGAAGATGGATGAAACATAACACACAAATAAATGGTAAGCATACATGCGACTAAAGGCACGGTGGGACAAGAAAATACGCACACGGCGGGACAACACACGCAGTGGTATAAGGACATGGTGGGACAAAGACACGTGGGATGACAATACCACGGAGGACAAAGACACGTGCGATGAATGATATGGCAGGATAAAAGATATGACCAACACGAGAGGACATAGACACATATGACAAGGACACATCGGGACAAAAGACATGGAGGACTATAGACATGATAAAGACAACAAACACATTCTTCAATCAAAGCCCAAGATCAGATGAAGCGGAACCGCCAGGTTCAAAATCGTGGGACAATGCCTCTCATGGAAACATGATTAAGCAAATAAGCGAAAGCTGAGAAGGCCATGAGCTTCAGAATAGATCTCGATATAGGATTGAAGAGATGAGAACAGATCGAAGAATATGAGTAGGAGACAGAGCGAATGATAGAGCAAGGAAAGCTTGAACCTGCAACCTGCAGCCTGCACACTTAGCAAACAGATTACGTATATGTCCTCAAGATAAAAATAAAAGGAACAAAAGAGAAGTATTTTTGGATTTTTGTATTTCTGATTTTTTTTTTGCCATATTCAAAATTTTGGGATTTTTTGACATATTTGATTTTTTTGGAATATTTGATTTTTTTGTTTGAATTTTGACATATTTGTTGTTTGGAATTTTGAACCATATTTCATTTTTTTGGATTTTGACAAAGCAATCTGCAGCACCCAAAGACGGGCTCGAACTATTGGCTAGGGATCGTCGTCCCTCCCCTCTCATTAAAAACTTCCCTTGAGCAGGGCGTGCATGTGAGGGTGGCTTACCATAACCAACCGCCTCTAAAGAACGGTGCCCCTACTAAGGCCATACCCGGGATACAACCCAGCCTAAGAGGGAGATAGAAGAAAATTGGAGACAAGCTTTATGCAGGATGGGAGATATCATGACTTGAATTCCTTCCAGGGCACCACCCCTCAAAGAGATAGTCTGTTGCGCTGGGGCTTTGTGTCTTTGATTTTGAGACCCATATTTATCAGGCACGCATGCGACCAGGCTCATGACGTCCCGCGGGGCTTCGCCACTCTTGCCATGCCTTTGATTTTCATAATTTTGCATATTCATTCTTATTTTTGGTAGCCCTTATTGACTAGATATTGCATGAAAGCTCACTTTCGAGGGTCAAGACTGCCCCTATTTGAGACCTCTAGGGAGCGCCTAGGTTGGTCATCTTATCCATCAATCTCTTGCCCCTACACTTGGCCGAGCAGAGAAAAGAAAAAGACCTTTGTGCATACCCAAAGTATGGCCAAAGCAGCAATGGTGTTGCACTAGAGAGATCGGCTATGGCTTGCCGTGAAGTGTGTGAAAAACCCATGCTCAAAGGTCACCCTCAACGACCAGGGAAAGAACTGGACTCCCAGCGTGGAGCTATCACTGGCCTAAGGATGCTGCAGAAGCGAACTCATTTTAAATGAACTAAGCAAATTTCTAAAAGCCACTTAACCATGTTGAGGAATAGCGTTATAACCATGTGCAGAAACAATAGAAATAATAGAAATGAAAGCATGTTTTTTTGCTCAAAATAAAAATACCTTTGCAAATCCATGGCGTGGAAATCGGCATCCTAAAGTGATCTCGATCATCGAGCTTTGAGGAGCGCGAGTAGCTTTGTATTCCTTGCTTGTCAGGACGAAAGGGAGAGGATAGCAAAGGATCAAAGATTCCTCTACATGGAGGAGCGGCAGACACGACACTGGACGAAGAAGGATAAAAAGGAAGAGAGACGAGGGCTAGAACTCCCTCGTTAAGGCGTAGAGACCTTGATAACAAGGAACCAATTACATAAGAAACCAGATTAGCTGAGATCAAGGTGGGCTAAAACCTCGAAAACAGCAAGAGAAAGGGTGAAGACCCCGAAAGGGTGAAGAGGAAAGAGTAGAAAGATGATAAGAAGAATCATCCGATGTGGTCGGAGAAGAGGGACGAGAATCATCCGACAGTGCCGGAGAAGGAGGATGGGAGACACCCGCCAAGGTCGAGGAATAAGAAGAACCCGGAGATACCGGAGGAGAAGAATCAGAGGCAACACCTGGAAGTCTCAGGGAAGAATAATCAGGTGATGTCCCGAGATTAGGATGGAATGATGACATAGGCCAGGGCCTAGAATCGTGAGAGGAGGGAAAATCTGGAGGATCCGGGGAAAAAAGAGAGGAATGGGGACGCATGGACCTATGGAAGGAGGAGAAAATGATGGAGATAGGATCAGATGGAGGAAGATACACCACCCAAGGGTGGGAACTGAGTAGAGGGAAGGATGAATGAAAAGAAAAGGAGGAAGAGGTGGACCCCTGAATGCACAACCGATAGCCATTGAGTTTACGTCGCCGCCTCTTCTTGGCAGAAATTTCTTGAAAATGGACCCACCTGGTGCGGGCTTGGACCTTCGGGCTTCTTAATATGTAATACCTTCTCAAATAACGGGCCCACCTAGCAGATGACCTGGCCCGACTGTGAACATGCAACTTCATCGGTACGGTTGCCCCTAGACACCCGGTGCTAGCAATATGCGAACATTCTTGAGCAAGTAACCCTTCAGAGTGATGAATACACAAACCCACGGGGTTTTGTCTCTCGGCACTAGAAGCATAAGATTCGGTAACTCCACTCGGAACTCAGTCTTGAAGCACAACCCCCTTAATAGAAGAGACGGGTGAAGCTGAGGGAGAGTAATACACGGCGTTGACATGGCCGGTTTGCTAATAAACCGAGGAAGATTACATAACAGGTGCAGAATATCCTTGAAAAGTGTAGAAGATACGGCCAATTGCCCCTTGAACATAGAACCCATAATCTGCTTGGTGGCCATATGTGCTAGCACAACGCGGGTAGAGAACCCTTCTTGGCCTGTCATCTGAACAGCAATAGAGCGAGGAGAAATAATAGCATCAACGGTGAACTCTTCGGTGAGCAAGGAGATTGCCACCGGCCTCGCTTGTGAAGAAACTGGCATCAACTCAAGGGAACTCTTCTTAGCAACTCTCATCTTTGAAAGTAGAGGCGGATCATCCCCAAAATAACCAGGGACAAGGACACGAACCGGCATCCGATAGATAAAATCTTGAATCTTGAAATGCACGGCCGGCACTGAATCATCCTGACTTGACTTATTGTCTCCCTGGGGATTAGACCCGAGGGGCACCAAAGGAAGCGCACACCCTCTCCGTGGGGTGGTAGTGGTTGGAGAAGTAAAGGGAATATGTTTCGGTGGAACATGTGTAGGTTTAGAAGGCATGGAGGATCCAACGGGAGTGGTGATGGAAAGTGAAGGCGCAGGCGATGTGGCGATGATAGGCTCGGGTGGTGACAAAGGCGAAGGTGAAGGCGTGGCTGAGGGTAAAGGTAAAGGCAAATGTGTGGCTTGCTCAGGCTCGGGCAAAGGTGATGGCAGAGATGGAGGCGAGGGTGGAGATGGAGGTGGTGATGGAAGCATTGGTGGTGGAGATGGAGATGATGGTGATGGCAATGGAGATGGTGAGGATAGTGATGAAGGCGATGGGGGTAGTGGACATGGAGGTAGAGAGGGTGAAGAGGGAGGTTGTGGTGTCCACCGTCGACGTGTCGACACAATGCGTCGAGCAGTGTTAGGGATAGAAGTAGTGGTAGTGGCGGCAGGGGAAGAAGGGGAGGCACTAGCCTGAGCAGAGGCTTGGGTTTGTGGCGGCGATGGAGCCGGGGTAAGAGATGGTGGAGGTAACGGAGCAGGTGATGGAGCGAGTGCAGCACTAGACGAGGAATAATAGGGGTGCCCCTGACCTTGAAGTAACCGAGACGGCTGCCCGGGTGGCACTTCTTGCTGCTGTTGTTGGTTACGAAGATGTAAAATAACTTTATGCATGGCGGCCCAATCAATCCTTTTTTGATCTTCCAGATCATAAACATAATCCCGGAACTCAGGGCAATTCTCAACCAAATGTCCCTGCTGGCGGTGAAAATCACAGAACTGTAGCATATCCCCGACCGTGGGTCGGCAAGGCACAACCGGAGGGAGCGACAATGCGTGAGTGGCCATCAAAGCCCGAAATATATCGGTGAAACACTCCGGCAACGGAAGATGAGGAGCCTGCTTCGGGAAAGGTGGATGCCGAGGGATATGTAATAGTGGAGAAGGTTGTGGAGACGGAAGTGGAGGTTGCGTAGGCAGGAGTACGTGGCTAGTAGTGGAGGGCTTCGGTGATGGCATGTGTGGAACAGGATGAGGGGGTATGTAGACGGCATCTACTTGCTCGGGATGTGGTGTTCCCTTGATCGGAAGTGGAGATGGAGACGTGTATGTGGATGCGGGAGGCTGACTCATGGAAGGTTGATATGCGGAGGCGTATGGGTATGTAGAGGCAGGAGGTTGGCTCGTGGAGGGATATGTGGCGGAAGGCTGACTCATGGCCGGCTGACTCATGGGAGCGTAGGGTTGACATGTGGAGGGTGAAGGTTGATATGTGGAGGTGGATGGTGGAGACTCGAGGTCAAGGGAATCTTGGATTTGTTGGCGAATGAAGCGGGCTCGGCTGTATAATTGCTGCCAGAAGGTGATGTCATTGAGGGCTAAGATAAACTGATACTCGCGCGCAGCATTGGATATCAGCATCTTGATTTGTTCTCCCTCCGGTATGTGCCCCGGGACTTGTGCGGCCAAGCGACGCCAACGATCAGCAAAGGTAGAAAACTCCTCTTCGGGCTTCATCATCTCATGGGCCAGATCCATAATAGAGTACTTGGGCCCAACCTTGTCTTGATACTGCTGAATAAACTTTTCTTGAACGGCTTGAAAACTCACAACTTGCTCTTGCAGAAGAGAGAAGAACCAATCCCGAGCCGGGCCTTCCAATGACAGACCAAACAGATAAGCCATCAAGTGTTGGTCATGTCTAAATTGGGCCGACTCATAAACGAACTCCTTCAAGTGCACATACGGGTCACCGACTCCACTATAACGGCGATATGTGGGAATTTGTGATGGTGACGGAAGCCGAAGACCTTGAAATGCGAATGGGATACTCAAGGAGGATTTGGGATTGATCCGGCGTTGAAGCTCATCAAGCTGGCGTTGGGTTTGAGCAATCATCTCCTGGGTAGGGAGAGATCGAGAAGAATATGGGCTAACTTGAGCAAGAGGGTGTGAATTAGGACCAGGAGCATGGTATTGGGCCGAATAAGAGGATCCGGGCTGAGAAGAAGACGGGCCCATTCTGGGAATGGAAGGATATGTGGGCCTGGAAGAGGCATGGGCATATGGGTTGAATGGGCTGGCAGCAACATGGGCAGAAGGATGAGGCCCATTAAGAGAATAATGCCCATTAGCAATTGGGCCAGCAACATATGAAGGAGAAGGAGGAGGCCCATGAATAGGAGATGGCCCATTATGAGAAGAAGGCCCATGAAGATGAGATGCAATAAGACGTTGGGCCTGGGCCGGGTCCATTTGGTAAACAAGGCTTGAAATACGGGCCATGAGATTAGCCTGTTCCTCAGATGGGTCAGAGGGACCACGAGAAGACGGACCCACGCGGGAAGAGGATTCCACGCGGGAATAGGAAGCAGATTGGGAAAAAGAATGATACAAGGGGTTAGAATGATGCTCCATGAGGGCAAATGGAGACTTAATACAAGGATGTCAAGGAGAATACAAGTGGGGAAGCACTGGCTTAATGGGCCCAAGGACAAGAGGGGACTGACCCACTAATGCAAAGAAGAATGGACAACGAATCACGGGACAATGGACTAGACAATGGACACACAAAATGGGGTAACCTAAGTGGGCCTAATAATGATGAAAGACGTGGGTGCAACACAAAACACCACTAATGGGCTTGGACAAGCCCAAATAACACAATCAATGCAATGTAAGAGTTTTCACCCAAGTCAAACAAGTTGATATGATGGGAAATATTTTAGAGATTTCAATGGACCTTTTAATGATTTGAATTAATAATAATTCCCTCGAGATAGGAATCCTATGGGAATAAGATCCAAACTTTGGGCTGACGAAGGTTAACTCCCTCACACTTATGCAAATGCAAGCCTAAGGGGTGGAAAGGTACAACCGGCCCGGTGTCCGTGTGGGAATCCACGGCTCACGGGGACTTATGGAGGTCCTTGATGTGCTTTCCTGGTCGGCTCCAAGCAATATGGAGACGAGAGGTCCACGCACCAAGGTAGGAAATGCAACTATGATATGCAACGTATGGCCCTATGTGCACCGGAGTGTATGCAAATTCTAGCTTAAAACTAGAAAATCAAGACTAGATTAAACTATGCAAACATGATCCAACTAAAACAAATAGTATATGGATGGAAAGACAATACAAAGATCTGCACAACGGCCCCAAGAATAGATCAATCTGACCCCGGGAGGTCAATCAAATCACTGAGCAAAGATGCCCCCGTGAACCTATGCGCAGACCACATGAAGATTTTATGGACAAAATGCTAAAATGATGACAATTTTTAACTAAGCAAATGAGACCAAAATGATGCAAATAAGCTATGGATGGAAAGATAATACAAAGGACTATCCAATGGATCAAAAATTAGTGTAATCAGACATCGGGAAGGCAGTCAAATCACTCATTAAAGATGTACCTGTGAACCTGTCCCTGAGCCTGCCTGCAGAACTTATGCACAAAACTCAAAAAGTTTGACAAGATTAGAATATGCAAATGTTAACCAAATGATGCAAATGATATATGTATGGAAAGCCAATACAAAGGGCTATCCAACGCAACAAGAATCAGCTCAATCGGACTCCGGGATCAAAAGTTATGCCTCGATGAACACGGCCATGTGAGCATGCACGTAAGACTGCCAGAAGCCGTGTAACGGTCTACCAAAGGACCGTTAATGCATGTGACGGTCTACTGCAGGACCGTCACACTACCAGAGCCCTTAAAACACCAAAAATAGTTGGAGAATGGAAGAAATATCACCTAAACATGAACATGCACCCACCCAACCTACAAAAGAGCATGAAAACAAGCGTGATGGGCATTGGTGTCCCACCGTGATCGCCAAAAAACTGTTGATTTAGTTTTTTAATTAGGTTCCTATCCCGCCCCCTTTAAATACATACATACGTAAACATGTGAATCAAAGACAATGGAGATGAAAGGATAGAAATACTAACCGTGATCGCCACCAAGGTTCCAACAATGCCAAAGGATGAAGAAGTGTAAAGAACGGCGCCGTGTACCTTGGAAAGAAAACTTGATCGCGCTTGAAACGGGGTGCGGGGAACTTGTGGATTCAAACCTCCTCTCCTTCCAGCCGGCTAGAGGAAGAGGGTCTCACGTTGTATTCATGCTCTCCGGGGGGAGGTTTTTAACCCCTGTGGAAGGGTGGAAATAATAGGTGGGTGTGTTGTGCATGCATAGGATTCGAAATCACAGAATTTGATTGAGAGAATAGAGAGAAATCATTGATGCAAAACGTGGAAAAACGCATGTGTAGCAGAAAGTGCAGAAAACTGTGATGATTTGTGATTTTAAGGAGACTAGAACTAAGAGTGTAGACCATGAAATCAAACTCAGAAGGATGGAATTGAAAGCTAATACTTCCCTCTCCAAGATGGGGTCGAAGGATTGAGTCGGCGGTGCAGCATGGCTTCGTCCCACGTCCGAAAAGAGCCCCCCTTCGCAACTGCGAACTGGGCAGTTTTTATAGAAAAGTGATGAAAGCCTCATCTTCTTATCACGATTCCCGGAGATAGAGTCCAAGATAAATCGAGTTCTTTGGATCAAACTCGAGATAATACTAAGGACAAGAGATAGGAACAAACGGGGATCAATTCGGAGGAGGATTCTAGAAGATATGGCTCTTGGAAGGTAGCCCCGGAGCCTTATCTGCAGAGTTTTAGTTGAACTAGGATACTTAAATCCTGATCTTACGACCCAGATCTTGAGAGATATAGCCAATGAAATTTGGTGTTCTATGGACTGAATTCAAGATAATACCAAGGAGAAACCATAGGAACAAACGGCGCTCAATTCGGAGTAGAATTCAAGAAGTTATGGACTCTTCAAGAGGGCCACGGAGCACAGAAACGGAGCAGAGTCCAGCACAAATTGGACTCTCAGTGTGATGTAACGGTCTATCGTAGGACCGCCACATGATGTAACGGACTAGGGTAGGTCCGTCACACTCTGGAGGTCGAACGGGACGATTTCAGACAAGTTTGGATGTAACGGTCTACTGTAGGACCGTCACATGTGAAGTAACGCATCTATGTAGGGTCGTCACTTTGATGGAGGCAGATTCCGGGCAGACTGCGCGCGACTTTAGAAATTGAAGCGTATCTATCAAACGGGGCAGAACTAGACAAAGTGGTAAACATAGAAGTTGTAGATAACTGAGAGAGGAACAACTTGCATGAAGAAAAAAATTTGAGAAAATGATTGAAAGATGGAGAAAATGGGGCTGGAAAAGAGAGGAAAATTCTGGAATGTAGGTGAACAGCATAGCCTGCTGGAAAAACGTGAATAACTCACAATCGGGGCAGAACCGGCCAACGGTGTAGAAGAAGAAATTGTAGATCTTTGAAAGAGGAACAACTTTGATGAAGACAACTCTTTGAAAAGAGGACAAGAATAGGGTGAAAAAGAACCACTTTTAGGACTGCACAGTGAGAGAGAGCCGATTACTTGAGGGGAGCTGGCCTAAACGGGCCGAAAGTCGACTTGGAAGCCGGAATTTGACAAGATAAGCTCCGGGGCTATAAGAAATCATGATCTCCAAGACTCAAAGGATATGAAATGGTAAAAATGGACTTGAAATCCATCCAAGAAAGCTCTAAAACAATGGCTAATTCGGGACATCAAAAATGGTGAATAAGAGAAATGACACAACTTGTGGGCTAAAATGGGTGTCAACAATATGTTGGGAATTAAAGTCAATTTTCAAAAAGAATGTCTCGGATACACTCCTCAAAACCAAAAATCGTTTGAGCATAAGATAACCACATCATTTGTTCATGAAAAAGATAAAAACCATGCTTCATGTTCCAAGCCTGAACCAAAGCATGCTCAACCCAAACCACGACAGTTTCAAAGAAAGTTTGCACCTGTTAACTATTATCATTGTGGTAGATAATTGCTGGTTCAGACAAAACTCACCTAGAAATCATGTTTCTTGGACTAAGAAGAGATATACTCAGAACTGGACTAACTCCTATGGACCCAAACTAGCTTGGGTACCAAAAACAATTGCATGAGAATTCTTCTTCTTGCAGATATGTCTTGAAGCCAGGAGGAGCAAATGGTACTTGTACAGCGGCTGTTCAAGGCATATGACAGGGGACAAGAAAGTGTTCTCTACACTGCAAGACAAGGACGGAGGTTCGGTTGTCTTTGGAGGTCAAGATAAAGGTAAAATCGTTGGGATTGGCAACATTGGTAAGAATTCTGAAATTATTATTGAAGATGTGCTTTTGGTAAAAGGTCTGAATCACAATCTGCTAAGCATAAGCCAATTGTGCGATAAGGGTTTTAAAGTTATTTTTGAGGAAACCCACTGCATTGTCTTGAGCAAAAACACAAATGAGATCAAATTTCTTGGAAAAAGGAATAACAATGTCTATACTGTTGATATTGATAATGTTTCTTGTGATGATCTCTGCTTGGTTGCGAATAATCATGAAAATGCATGGTTATGGCACCGTAGGTTGGGTCATGCTAGTTTTGGAGTAATCTCTAAGTTGTCTAAACATGATTTGGTAAATGGACTGCCAAAATTGAAATTTGAAAGTGATAGAATATGTGAAGCTTGCACGAAAGGCAAGCAAACATGAACTTCTTTCAAAAACAAAAACATTGTTTCATCTGCTAGGCCATTGGAATTACTGCATCTTGATCTTTTTGGTCCTACTAGAACCTCTAGCCTAGGAGGAAAATCCTATGGCTTTGTGATTGTTGATGATTTTTCCAGATTCACATGGGTGTTATTTTTAGCTAACAAAAGTGATGCCCTGACGGAGTTTCAAGTGTTTTGCAGAAAAATCCAAAATGAAAGAGGTTACCTCATCACCACCATCCAGAGTGATCATGGTGGTGAATTTGAAAATCATGAATTCAGTATTTTCTGTGAAGAGCAGGGGTACACACACAATTTTTCATCACCAAGGACGCCCTAGCAAAATGGAGTAGTGAAGAGGAAGAACATAACGTTGATAGACATGGCCCGGACCATGCTCAGTGAGAATTCCCTACCTAAGTATTTTTGGGCTGAGTCGGTGAGTACAACATGCTACATCATCAACAGGACAATGGTAAGGCCTATTCTGAAGAAAACTCCATATGAGCTCTACAAGGGTAAGAAACCAAACATCTCATATCTTAAACCCTTTGGATGCCCTTGCTACATTTTGAACAATGGTAAGTCCAACCTTGGTAAGTTTGATGAAAAGAGTGACAAAGGAATTTTTCTAGGTTATGCACTTAATTCTAGAGCTTACCGATTATTCAATAAAATGACTTTGGTCGTTGAAGAAAATCCTCATGTTATTTTTGATGAATCCGAATCAAAACTGACAAATCAAATTTCCTCTACTTTCGATGCAGATGAAGATCCTAAGAACTCATCAAATGTCCAGGCTAAGGATGAACCATTGAAGGCAATATCAAGCAAAAATGAGGAAGATGAGGATCCTACAATTGAGACACTGCAAGAATCACAAGTGCAGTATCTTGACTTGCCCAGTTCTTCCACATTTCTAAAGGATCATCCAGCTGTGAACATCATAGGTAATTTGGAGGGTGGGGTAAAAACAAGGTCCTCTCTAAGGCAGGTAGAAGAGGAGGATTTGATGGCTCTACTTTCACAAGAAGAACCCAAGGACATTCATGAAGCTCTTCAAAATGAATCCTGGATTTAGGCTATGCATGAAGAACTGCACCAATTTGAAAGAAACGGGGTGTGGACTCTCGTACCGCGTCCTAAGAACCATCTGACTATTGGAACCCGTTGGGTTTTCAGAAACAAGCTAAATGATGCGAGTTTGGTTGTTAGGCGTAAGGCCCGGCTTGTTGCCAAGGGGTATAGCCAGGAGATGGGTATTGATTTTGATGAGTCTTTTGCACCAGTTGCTAGACTTGAAGCAGTCCAGATCTTATTGTCTTATGCTTGTTCTTTGAACTTTAAGTTATTTCAAATGGATGTTAAATCTACATTTCTTAACGGTTATATCAAAGAGGATGTCTTTGTAGAGCAGCCTCCAGGTTTTGAAGATTCCAAACATCTACGACATGTGTACAAGCTCCAAAAGGCCATGTACTGACTAAAGCAAGCACCAAGGGCATGGTATGAACGGCTTACCTCATTTCTGGTTGAAAATGGCTTCAAGAGAGGTAAGGTTGATCAAACATTTCTCAAGAGGAAATCAGATAAAGATATTTTAGTAGTTCAAGTGTATGCGGATGACATCATTTTTGGAGCTACTAACAATGCCCTATGTGATGAATTTACAGAAATCATGCAAGGAGAATTCGAGATGAGCTTAATGGGGGAGCTAGCCTTCTTTCTTGGATTGCAGGTGAAGTAAACCTCCGAAGGCATTTTCATAAGTCAAGCAAAGTACACGATGGAATTGTTAAAGAAATATGGGATGGCGGAAGCAAAACCTATATCAACTCCCATGGCTACCACCACAAAGCTGGATAAAGATGAAAATGGTAAAATAGTAGATCCTACACTATTTCAAGGTATGATCGGATCACTACTGTACCTTACAGCATGTCGCCCTTACATTCAATTCAGTGTTTGTCTTTATGCCCATTTTCAGTCTTGCCCCAAAGAATCTCATCTATCAGCTGTTAAACGCATCTTTAGATATCTCATTGGCACAATAGACTTTGGCTTGTGGTTTCCTATCGGTAGTTCTTTTGATTTAATTGCCTATACCGATGCGGATTATGCTGGGTGCATTGTAGCTCGTAAAAGTACAAGTGGGTACTATCAGTTTCTTGGTGGTTGTCTAGTCTCATGGGTCTCCAAGAAACAACATTCAGTAGCTCTCTCAACGGCCGAGGCTGAATATGTAGCCGCCGGAAGTTGTGGAGCCCAAGTACTTTGGATCAAAAACCAACTACTTGATTTAGATGTTGAAATGAAAACTGTTCCAATACTGTGTGATAATACCAGTGCAATTAATCTGTCAAAAAATCCAGTTCAGCACTCTAGGACCAAGCATATAGATATTCATCATCACTTTCTGAGAGATCATGTAGGAAAAGGGGTCTTTGAATTGAACTTCATTGATACACACAATCAGCTAGCTGACATTTTCACCAAACCCCTAAACCAGGATCAATTTAATAAGATAAGAAGAGAACTTGGGATGTGCAAGGGTGAGAGCATACATGCATAGGTTTGCATTTAAGGTATAGGGTTACATTTGTAGAAATTCATGTGCATCAAGGGTAGAATAACATGCATATTGACCTTGTTTTCCTTCAATACCTTGTGTGTCCTCATTCACTTATGTATGCTTGAATGTACTTACTTATATTTAGCCCTCCTTGAAAAATTTTTCTATGGCCAAATATCCCTTGGTTAAAAACATCTGTGGACTCAGTGATGTTGGAACTAAAGGTACTACCTAGGGGCAGCCAGAACATGTTCTCTTATATCCACAACTTCACCTCCACACAATTCCAATGTCTTGTTGATGGCCCCACTCAGGCAGTCAGTTGTTTATCTCCCATATACAAACAAAAAAGGAAAAGGAAGAAAAACAAAAAGAAAATAAAAAAGAAGGAACAAAACAAAAAAATAAAATTTTTCAAAAATATGGGATTTCGGTCCTGGCTGTCAATCGCCAGGGTCGCGCCGGTCGACCGCTGGCCGCAGACCGGCCGGCCTAAAGGCCAACCGACCTTTTATATAAGGGGCCCCCTTTCACCATTCTCCTCTCCTATCACCTTCATTCACTCTATACTACCTTGTCCTAACCCTAGCACTTCTTTTCTCCTCCACCCAAGCCTCCACAACCCATTCTTCCTCCACCCGCACACCTTTCGGCCGTCCCGTCATCATTTCGAGACATCCTCCATACGGTCGTTCGTGAGGTTGTGGAGATCTCTCTCAGCTTCCGTACTGTGAAAAGGTTGCTCCAAGCCCTAGCAGTGCCCCTGTGCTCCATCCCTGTCCCGGGGTTGAGATCGATCGTTCGAGGGCTTCCCGGTGGGTTTCTCTAGTTCGTGATGCCCCCTAGACGGAGTTCTCGGCGTTCTACCCAAGGGGAAGCTAGCCGTCAACGGAAAGAGGCCCCGACTCCTCCACCTCAGCGAGCTCCTCCTCTGCCTCGCGCACCTCTACCTCCACGACCTATTATCGACCCCCGCTTGGTCGACTTCAACGAGGTGAATGAGCTCCTCCCAGATTTATGTGCTCTATTTGAGGTTCAGGAGGGTTGGATGGATTTTGTTACCCGATACAACAGGTATTATCCTCGTCTGGTCCAGCAGTTCTACGGGTACCTGGTTGTGGGGAATGAACAGTTGTATACCACGGTTGAAGGTGTGGAGCTTCACATCACCCCGGATCTATTTCAGCGGGCCCTATGAGTATCTGCCAGAGGTGCAGATATGGCTTATGGTTTTGGTGAAATGCCCGACACCTTCTTTGTTATGACCAACTGTGAGTTTGTGCATGGTGTGAGCGAATTGATTAAATTGAATGCAAATCACTTTCCTCCACTGCAACGGATTTTGCATCACATGTTCACATCCTTGATTTATCCCAAAGTGGGCGCCAAAGATGAAGTCACAGAAGTTCAGAGATTCATGTTTTATCATGTCATGCATGCGATTCCAATCAATATGGGTAGGCTCATGACAGATCTGATTGGAACCTGCCGTACCTACCTCCGGCGTTCTCTAGCCTATGCTTCACAGTTGACCGGTGTCTTCATTTATGCCGGGATTGATGTGGCGAATGAGCAATTTATATTGGTCAGGCAAGATGACATATACAACAAGCATAAAATTTTCACAGATTTTGGCTATTACTTTGGTCCCGACGGCCAACTTACACGGGACATTCCAGTTTATGGGGAAGAAGAGGACAGTGAGGAAGAATAAGAACCCACAGAACAGCAAGGTGAAGGGGATATCCCCCCTCCAGTTCCAGCCGAGGAGCAGCCTCCTCCACCATCTCCTTATCACCAGGATTTTGAGATGCCTCCTAAACCTCAGTTTCAACATGGCGAGTCTTCTACACAGGGGGCCGGACAGCGCCCTTCGGTGGACTACGAGGCTCTTGACGGGCGGCGCACCAGATTGGAGACTCGTGTGGATACCTTCGGGGATCATCTCTCTACCCTTGGGGACACTATAGGCACTGCGTTTGACACCATATCCGGGTGCATGGATACTTTATCTACTGCCTTGGACACTTTCTCTACTCAGATGGCCACTCTCACCACCCACATGACTTCCTTCCGAGAGGATTTAGCTGAATCTGGCCAATCCTTTAGCTTCCTGCACCTCTCCCTTCTTGGCATGCGGCGCCAGGATGCGGCTCGTGATGAATCCATTGGCCATATTCTTGATCTTCTTCATACTCACGCCCACCATCTTGGCGACATTCGTCGGCACCTTGGCCTTTCACATACTCCTCCAGCAGATCAGCCACCTCCAGAAGATGCTCCATGAGGATTTCTTTTGACTTTCCCCTCTGGCATGTTATCCTTTGGTCTTGTGTTGCTTGAGTCCCTCCTTCGTCTATCCTATCCCTTTTCGATGTTGCCAAAGGGGGAGAAGTAGTAGGGCAGGTTTATATACTTATGTATGTCGATGTGTGGTCGTGTTGCTTGCTTGTATGTTAATCATGTGAGGGTTATCAGTAGTGTCAAGTCTTTTGTATTAGAGTCGTACATTCACTCTCGCACTAATGTATCTTGTAATGAAATGATGAATTGAATGTACTGATGTTTGAATTCAGATGGTTGGCACTTGTGCTTTATTTCATATTCTTATTGGCAAACAAGTGGTGGGATGGAATGCGCTGTGTTGAATGGTTTTCAAGCATGTTGAATGACTTTCAAGCATTACGTTCAATTTGGAGTTTCGAAAGCAATAAATATGGTTTGCATGCCCTCAAGTTTTGTCATCATCAAAAAGGGGGATATTGTTGTATATATCTCAGTGCTTTTGATGATAACAAAACCAAGGACATATACTTGTTCACGTGCTTGGAACCAATATCTTAAGTGAATTCCATAAGCTATCATGCTGGATTTCTTCACGGTTTTTGCTTAAGTGTTTAGCATTCCAAACACATTTCCAAGAAATCAAATGAACTTGAAATAAATTTTAACCATTCGTTCAATTCATGTCTCGATTATATGGATACATTTTTATGGGCTAAACTCTTCATTTTTCAGGTTTTTGACAGTCCGGTCGACCTCCGGTCTGATCCCAGTCGACCTGAAATAACAGAATGGACTTTTCTACAGCTTATCTCAGTGGCGGTCAACCGCCCCCTCAATCCCAGTCGACCAGAATTCCCAGGGATCGGCCTCCTACTGGTTTCTCAGTGGCGGTCAACTGCCAGCCCCTGGAGGTCGACCGCCAGCCCCGAGCTGCCCAACATTGTTGACTTTTTGTCACTTCGAGGAAAGCCCTTCCTCTTGGTATTGTGTAATCCCTAAGCACCCAAACCCTCCAGAAATTGTGGATCTGGTTTGGGGGAGTCCATGGACCATTCAAAATCTATATAACACATACAAGAGGGTTAAGAAAACCCTAATGCTCAAGTTGGATCAAGAAGACTATCAAAGGAAAAAAGAAGGGAGCTAGCACTGTAGACGTGAACAGTGCTCTAAGAAGAGTTCTTCATCCATCCTCAAGTGAAGATCAAGCAAAAGCCAAGTGGAGTTCAAGCTGCATCCTAGAAACTCTTCATCAACTAAGGGGGAGCATCAATCAAGTTTTTTCTTTTGTGTTTCCATTCTTAATTTTTCTAAGCTTCAAGTGTGGCTTTTGTAATCCTGTAACAATCTTATGTGTGTGTGGATCTTCCTAGATCCGTGTGTGTGTCTAGTTAATCCGTTGGTTTTGTGTGTGTTGTTGGGTGTCATAACACCTTCTGGGAACCTTCATCTCCCAACGAGTGTGTGTGTTCGATCTTGTATCTCTTTACAAGATAGTGTGTGGATCCTCACGGTCCATGAGGGGTGGACGTAGGTTACTGTTGCGGTATCCGAACCACCTAAAAATTGCTGTCTCATTGTGGTTTGTTCCCTTTCTCCTATCCCCCTTCTGTGCATGCTTGTGGTGTTTGATTTTGGTAGATCTATTTTATCCTGCATTAGTTCCATAGAGTTATCACTTCATCTTAAAATTGAGGACAACTTTGATTGATTTTTTAATACCCAATTCACCCCCCCTCTTGGGTGCCATTTAATCTTGGGACTTCATGCATGATGATCCAGTCGTATATGCGTTTGCGCTTAGGGTGCGTGCACGAAAATCCAATCGTGTAGGCTTTAGTGTTCTGTGTCTGTCTAGATCTCTTCTAGGCCTTTTACCTGTTTCCGTAGGCCTTAGCTTTGAGGGTGGTGTCTTGTCGACGGATCGGTAACTCCTGACTTTATGAGATCAAGGTTCGCCCTTCTGTCGTTGTTTGGAGTAGTTAGGGAGCCGAGATTGTTCGACTGCCGTGTTTTGTTCGGTACGGCTTTTCCCTTTTCTTTTAGATGTTCTACTACTACTCTTCCGGCTTTCTTTTACAGCCTTCTAGTTGCAGTTTAGCTTTTCCTGCTTTACTACTGCTACTGTTTTAGTTGTTGTTTCGTGTTACTGCGTTGTTTTTCAATGGGGATCCACGTGACCCCTACTGAGCCAGTGACACGAGGCTCACCCCAGCTTTTCAGGTGCGGCGCTCTTCTTCCTTCGCGGTTCCTGGTGTGGCGTGTTCGTAGTTGCCAGTTGTACCTGCGTCGGGCTTCCCCGGCCTCAGTGTATATTTTTCTTTCTGTTGGACTGTGCTTGTCTTTCCTTTGGACTGGACTCTAGTATAATTGTTAATCTAAACTGTTAATTAAAAAATAATTTTATTTTTGCTACTTTAGCAAACCTGATTAATTGAAATTTAAGTGCTTACTGTTAAATCTGCGACTTCAATGTACTACACGACAATCCATTTTCCCTTCGAAGCTTTACAGCTCTTGGGAGGCTTCACGGGTTCCAAGTGGTATCGGGTCTACTCGGTAATCCTATCGGGTATATCCTGTATCCGGAGTCCGGATCGTCACAGGGAGTCTCCCACAACTGCACCTCTTACCTGGCCAGTTAACCAATTTAGTAGTGAGTACCAATTCTTCTTTTCAAGAAAAAAAATATAAAACATCATCATTTTGCATTCATATAGTGGTTGATTCATTACTTTATTTCAAAAATTCATTTGCATAAAAATCTTTGAAAAAAAATCATCAATTTTTTTTGTATACTTAATTCATATAGTTTCATTTTCATTTATCTGGAAAAAAACCCCCCAAAAAATAACAATTTCTCTTTAGGCTTTTGTGCATTGCATGCAAGGTAGGAGATCCCTACATCCACATTTGTTAGGACCCATTAGTGAGATTGAGAGGTTAGTGCATTCTAGAAATCATCCACAACCTAACCTCATGGAAAACCATAATCAAGTGCAACAAGTTGCTCCTAAGCAGATGAAGGATTACTTCATGCCTAATCAATATCAACCATCCTTTTATGTTCAAGTACCTCAAAACCAAGCGGTTCAATATGAAATCAAGTCTAGTACCATCCAAATGTTGCCATCCTTCTATGGCAATACCAATGAAGATCCATATAAACATCTTGATAAATTTCTCCAGATATGCTCCACTGTCAAAATTCAAAACCTTTCAGATGATGCTTTAAAGTTGACTCTCTTTCCTTTCTCACTCAAAGATAAAGCTAAATATTGGTTAGGTGTCTTGGGTAGATCCATAGATACTTGGGCTGAAATGTAAAAGGGATTTTTGAAGAAATTCTATCCTATAGGACGAACCAACACCATGAGGAGAGCTATTACTGAATTCACGCAAAACCCTGGAGAACAAATTCATGAAGCATGGGATAGGTTGAAGGATTTGCTAAGGAAATGCCCCCACCATGGATTATCAAGATGGTAAATTGTCTAGGCATTTTATGAGGGTTTGATAGAAAACTATAGACATATGGTGGATGCTTCATGTGGAGGAGCATTTATGAGTAAGAGCGAGGATGAAGCTTATGATTTATTCGAGATGCTTAGTGAAAATTCTATTAGTCATGCCTCGCTCTCATCTTATGAACGAATGATTGGGCCATCTAAGAGGTCAAGGCTATATGAAGTTAAGAACGAAGGAGAATTTGAGAACAAGGTGGATATTAATGCCATTACTCAAAAATTGAATAAAATGGATTTGTTGGCTCAGAAGATGGAGAAGGTTGATTTGATAGCTCATAAGTTAGATCAGCTATTATCTAGACAGGAACTTTCTTTCTCTTCTGCTCCTCAACCTCAACCGTTCTCAGCTCCCACTAATGAAGAAATCTATGCTCTTTGTTCTAGCCCTAGTCATGCTATCACTGATTACCCTACGGAGGCCCAGCTTCCCCCGTTCATCCAAGAACAGATCTTTGCTACTCAAGGTGTGTCCTAACCTACTTTTGATCCTTATTCTAACACCAATAATCCAGGTTGGAGAAACCACCCCAATTTTTCTTGGAAACCTCAGCAAGGTCTACCTATGCAAGCTAATCCCTCAAATCAAGCTGTTCCAAAATAATCCTTTCAAGTGCCAAGTCAGTCTCACCAACATTTTCAACCTCCTTTTCAACCAGCTCATCAATACTCTCAACCTCCATTCCATCAAGCTCAGGCCCCGTATCACCAAGTTCCATTTTCTCAGGGCCCATACAACCAATATCCTTCTAATCGATTTCATCAACCCCAATATTAGCCACCTTCTACTCAGCCCAATTTTGATGACAAATTTGAGCAACTCCAACAACTTATCCTCACTCAGCATCAGTCTAGTGCTAAGTTGGAGAATCAAATAGGGCATGTTACTGCAAATAATATGAGGAGAGAGGTAGGTCAGCTTCCTAGCCAACTAGTGGCTAACCCCAGGAATCAACCCCCAGGCTTCCCTCAGAGAGCTCCTCCTATTCTTCTCATCCTAACCAACCTCAACCTCCTCCTCCTATGGTCCCTCAATTTGAGAATGCCAAAGCTATATCTACCCTTAGGAGCGGGAAAATTCTAGATGATCCACATCAGGTTAAGGATGTTGGTAACAGTTCGGGCCATGAAGCCCATGTGGAAAGTGATAGTGAAGATGAGGAGCCGGTAGTTATGCAAGAGAAAAATAAGCTGGAGGGGGGAGAGAAGAAGATGGATAAAGGAAAATCAATGGTTGATGAAGAAGGACCCCAAGAGTATGTTCCTAAGATTCCTTTTCCATATACTTTAAAGTCAAAAGCTCAAAAGAAAAAGTAGATTCAACAAGGGGAATTAGTGGAATTATTTAAACAGGTGAATATTAATATTCTACTATTGGACGCAATCAAGCATGTGCCGGCATATGTAAAGTTTCTAAAAGAGCTATGCACTCCGAAGAGGGAGCCTAGGGCGATAACTCAAAAGATCCGCCTATCTGAAGATGTTAGTGCTGTGGTGATGAACCACTTACCTAAAAAGTTGAAGGACCCCGGTGCTCCTCTCATTTCATGTGATATAGGTGGAGTTACATTTGATAAGGCATTGCTAGGCTTAGGTGCTAGCGTGAATCTTTTGCCAACCTTTATATATAAGCAATTTAATTTGGGGGAGTTGAACCCCAGTTCTATAATCCTTCAGCTGGCGGATCGATCTATGAAAACTCCGAGGGGTTTACTAGAAGATGTTATTATGAAGGCACATGAGTGCTATTTCCCGGTGGATTTCCTCATTTTGGATATGGCCTCGTCCCAGAATTAAAACACACTCCAATTATTTTGGGACGACCGTTTCTAGCTACGACGAAGGCCAACATAAACTGTGCCACGGGAATGATGGATATATCATTTGAAGGTGAGAAGGTTTCCTTAAATCTGTTTAGAGCATCCCAATATCCGGAACAAGAGGGGGAATGTAATGTTATTGATATTTTTGAAGAATTGATCGATGAAAACCCGGATGAAGTAAAGGATACCTTAGAAGAGGATAGCATGCTGTCGGATTCTCTATTCTCTTCCGCACCCTACTCGAAGATAGAGACACTCGCTCCATTGTAAGCTGAACCCATTCTTTCTTCTTTGGATCAGCCGCCCATTCTTGAGTTGAAATCTCTGCCAGATTCTTTGAAATATGCTTATCTGGGCCCCGACCACACTTTGCCCGTAATTAGTGCTTCCACCCTCACTTCTGCTCAGGAATATCAACTTTTAGATGTCCTTTAGGAGCACAAGGGGGAGATAGGTTGGCCAGTGGCAGATTTAAAGGGTACTAGTCCAGATGTGTGCATGCATTATATTTATCTAGAGGACAATGCCAAGCCGAGCAGAGAGATGCAATGCCGGCTGAATCCAAACATGAATGAGGTAGTAAAGAAAGAGGTTGTAATACTTCCTCTCTCTAAAATTTCTAGTGAGAGAAGCTCTCGTATGATACTTCTCGCCTTCGTTTTTAGCTTTCTTCCTGGTGAGCTCCCCTCCTTGCCGGCCATGGTGGGCATGGTGGGGGAGATCAAGATCCCTCTGGAGAGTAATGAAGCTAGTGCCACAGAAGCTGTAGTGGTTGTTCCTCAGAAGACTTTTGCTCAGACACTCATGGAAGATTGCATTCGGCCGCGCCTTCCTCTCCAGATGAAACCTCTAGCGTTTACAGATCAGGGCGAACCCGCTGTATTTTTCTCGCAAGAAGATATCCAGGTATCATGTACACCCTTTCTGAATGTGATTATTGCCAAATGTTCTTATGGTCGCCCATCCATTCTGGAAATCAAGGCATGTCTCTCGCTACGACTTCATTTGAGATCTGAGTTTATCATTAGCAGATTGAATGCAAGACACATTCTGATTTGGGATGGGTTGTGAAGCAGATTTTCTTAGAGTTCTTCTACAAAAAAATCTTTATATCAAAGGCTTTTTGTTCAGATTCTTTAGATGGACACATGACTTTGATTTCGAAGCAGATCCCCCTACTACTCCAGTCTGGATTGGATTCCCCTCCCTTCCTGTCAATTTCTATCATGAGGAAATGCTTCGATCAATAGCAGGCAATATTGGTCCGGTGCTGCGAATTCATGATGCTACAGTAGCTATGTCTAACACCTCTGAGGCCTTGGTCTGTGTTGAAATTAATCTTGAATTACAGCAGAAAACTTGAATTTGGATTGGAAAAGGTAATAGTGGCTTCTGGCAATCAATCAATTATCATAGAGTGCCGCACTTGTGTTCCCATTGTCATAAGATCGGGCATCAAGAAGGGGACTGCAAGAAGAAACATAGAAAGAATGAAACTCGAAAGCAATAGATGGATCACACTGCTTACCGTGGGGGCTTGCTGAATCCACCAATAAATTTCAGACAGGTCTTTCGGCCCCGACAGGTGGATCCTCCGGCTGCTCGGCAAAATGTGGCAACGGGAAACAAATTTGAAATTCTTCATCAGGTCGTGGAGTCTCTTGAATTGCAGCAAATAAATTCTGGTGAAAATGTCACCGTTGGGGCATCCCAGGATCGGGTGCAGGCGATTAGGGAGACCTCGACCTCAATTTTATTACAGTCTACACTTGTGGAGCCCCCCTCCTATTCTAAGTCAGCTTTTGATGGATGTACAGATAAAGGACTTAATGGTTTCCAGGCACTGGATGTTTGTGAATTACTAGTCAGTGAGGGGGATCCAGTTTCCTCTCCTTTGAACAGTCTTGCTGGTGAAGTTGAAGTGGAAAATCAACAGAATCATGCTGAGCCTAAAGAGATATCAATTTTAGATTCTGAGGCTTTGGTTGTGGTCTGTGATGTGGAGGTTCCCAGCAATGTTGAGAAGACGGATTTATTCTCAGCTTGCATTTCAGTGGCTGACAAGGTGCGGTTAGATAATGAGATACTGCAAGTCAAACTGCTTGGAAAAGGAAGTGAGAATTTAAATAAGCCTCCTGATGGTGGGGTCATCACCAGATCTAAAGCCAGATCGATGGAGGACATTATTTGGAATCCCCAATGATACAATCTATTATTTTTTGGAATATACGGGGGGTTGGGAATTCTGTCTCCCGTCGATGCTTAAAACAAATTTTGCAGTCAAATAAGGCCAGCCTGGTGGCCATTTCAGAACCAATGATCTCTTTCAACAGAGCTCCCCAATTGGGAAGATATCTCAATCTCAGGGGCTGTGTTGGCAATAATTCATAAGAATCCAAGATTTGGGTCTTCTGGCATGAAAGCAATAATTTGGAGGTAATAGTCTCCTCTCCCCAGCATATTACTTTGGGTCAAAAAATTGACAATTCTTTGTGTACATATTATACATTTGTATATGCATCTTGCAATCCTCGAATAAGACAGGATCTCTTCAATGACCTAGCTAATTTTGGTGCTTCGGTGTCGATTCCATGGTTGGTGGGGGGAGATTTTAATTGTATAGCTAGTTTGTCTGAGAAGGTGGGTGGAGACCCCTCGGCCCTAGCATCAATGTTGGATTTTAATTCCTTCTCCTGCTCTGCTGGTTTGATTGATGCTGGATTTCAAGGACCATGTATGACTTGGACAAATAACAGATCTGGTGCTGCAAACATCTGGGCCAGGCTTGATCGAATTTTTGTAAATAGCAACTGCCTTTCTATGGCTTCCCATCTTACTATTAAGCATTTATCAAGAGGCCCTTCAGATCATGCTCCTTTTCTAATCTTTCTGGACAGCTTGCCTAAATGGCCTGGTCGTTTTGTCTTCCAGAAAATGTGGTGCACTCATAACTCTTTCAAACAATTGGTTTCTAATGTATGGAAGCAAGCCCGGACCAACCATCCTAATGCCTTGGACATGCTTTTCTTTAAGTTGAAGGCTGTCAATGAAGCCCTTAGAAAATGGAACAAAGAAGTTTGTGGGGATATTTCTTTGAATAAAAGCCAAGCTGAAGCTGAAGTTGAAATTAAACAGAACCTATATGATACAGATCCTTCCCCCATAAATAAATAAGGTCTCTCTGCAGGAAATGCCAGGCTCCGTCAAGCTATTTTTAGAGAGGAGCTTTTTTGGAATCAAAAATCAAGGATAGATTGGATTGAGAGTGGTGATAGAAACACTTCTTTTTACCATGCAATTGCTCAGTGTAACAGAAGAATGAATTTTATAACTAGACTTAAGGTTGGAAGCCCAGCTGAGTGGTGCAATGAGCAGGCAACCCTTCAGAATCATGCAGTAGCCTTTTTCAAACAACTTTTCTCATCAGAGGAGCATATGATAGATCATTCTATGTTGAATTACATACCTCAGGTTATAACTGAGGCTCAAAACCTGTCTCTTTGTGCTTTGCCAGATGCAACTGAGGTCCGAAATGCAGTCTGGTCTTTAAAAGGCTCTAGTTCCCCTGGCCCGGATGGTTTTAGTGGAGATTTCTTTACCTCTGCTTGGGACATTGTGGGGGAAGATGTAACAACAGCAGTATGTGCTTTCTTTAAAGGATACCCTCTTCCAAGGGGAATTTCCTCTTCCCTCATTACTTTAATTCCCAAGGTGCATGAACCGAAGTCTTTCAATGATTTTAGACCTATCAGCCTATGCAATTTCTCATACAAAATCATTACCCGGATTATTTATGAAAGGCTGGCTCCACTATTGCCAAGTATAATCTCTTTAGAGCAAGGAGCTTTTGTGAAAGGCAGATACATTCTGGACAATATAGCACTAGCTCGACAACTTATGATGGATTTAAACAGGAAAGTGAGAGGCCATAATGTGATTTTTAAACTAGATATGGCTAAAGCCTATGATAGGATGGAGTGGGACTTCATTATAACAGTTTTGAAGAGAATGGGTTTTAACTCTAGATTTACTTCATATGTTGGTATGATTCTTTATAACAGTTGGTTCTCGGTCAACTTTAATGGTATGGCAACTGGTTTCTTCCAGTCTAGCAGAGGCATAAGACAAGGAGATCCACTTGCCCCTTTACTATTCATAATAGCATCAGAAGTCAAAAGTAGAGGCCTTTCTACTTTATTTCAATCAGGTCATCTGAAAGGCTATAAAGGGCTGAGGCACAGTAAACAGGTTACTCACTTACTATATGCAGATGACACCTTGGTTTTTCTAAATGCTAGTAGGCATAATATTGAGGCTTTCAAACATTTTATCAGCTGTTATTAAAACAGTTCAGGGTAGAAAGTCAATGCTACAAAGAGTAGTTTTATTTTATCCTCAAAGGCTCCTGATTCTCTTAGACAATCTATCCGCACTCTTACAGGCTATAAGTACCAGTCTGATGGCTTGAATTATCTGGGCATTCCTGTTAAGAAAGGCAGATATCTGTGTTCAGATTTTCAATTCCTAATAGACAAGATACAAACCAAGTTGGAAGGATGGCAGTCTAGTCTGTTGTCAGTAGCAGGAAGGGCAGTGCTAATTGATTCTGTCCTTCACAGTGTGCCAGTCTATCTTGCCTCAGCATGTTCTATACCTAAGAAGGTAATACATATCATTGAAAGTCTGAGTGCTAATTTTTTTTGGCATGGTCAAAGCACAAATAGAAGACATTGGGTAGCTTGGCATGCTATCCAAAAGCCTCGGGTGGAGGGGGGACTGGGAATCAGGGATTTGATAGGAGTGCAAATTTTCATGGCGGTTAAGATGTTGTGGAATATTTTACAAGGGTCATCTCTTTGCTCTGCTTATGCCAGGTGCAGATTCATCAAATTTCACTTTGCTAGCTGTTCTAAGCCCTTTCCTGCTGGTATGCCTGTGGCTATTTTCATGCAAGGTAGAGATATTATTCTACAGCATAGCAGATGGCTTATTGGTTGTGGGGATGGACCTGATTTTCTGAGGGACAACTGGATTGGGAATGGGCCTTTGTATAGAGTAGTCTCAGACAGTGGTGCTAATGGGGGTGCAGGTCCCCCCTTGGCTTCTGTAAGAGAGGTCTTGTTGGACCCTCAACATGCTGCTAGGGATTTCAGTGGTCCTTCTCAACTCCCTAACATTCAGTTGACCAATGAAACTGATATATGTGTATGGACTGGAACTCTAAAGGGTAATTTTTCTGTGAAGTCAGTATACAATATGATTTGGTCTAAGGGCCTGAGGAGGCCAGCCTAGGCCAAGTTATGGCATTTTGCCATACCCCCGAGGGCTGCTTTATTTGCTTGAAAGATTCTACATCGAGCTGTCCTGGTTGATAGCAGGGTTATGGACTGTGGGATCCATATGGCTTCTAGGTGCAATTGCTGCTCTCACCCAAGCCATGAAGATCTTAATCATGTTTTTATCACTGGAGAGATGGCTACTGAATTATGGAGATGGGTGTATCCTCTAATCAATAACAGAGCCTGGTTTAGCGATTAAATTACAGCTCGATTATGGAATCTCATTTCTGTTACAAATATGCAGTCAGCCTTTAGCTTCATTGGGATCCTCGCTGTTATTCTGATGCTATGGGGAATATGGAAGTTCAGATGTGCAGCTAGATTTAAAGGTGTGCCTATCAACTGTGCAGTTATCAAAAGGAAAATTATATATTCTATTACCATGGTTCTAGACAGATTAATCTTCCATAGACCTCTGTCACCTATTCAATCCAGATGTCTTGCTGGTCTAGATTTATTCTCCCGGATAGTAGTCAAAAAGCCAATTATTGTCTCATGTAAATTAGATGTGCAAGGCTATACTTTACATTTTGATGGAGCCTTGAAAGGTAATCTGGTAGAAGTGGGGGAAGAGGTTGCATAAGAGATGCATCAGGAAGATTGTTGGCAGCTTTTGCTTTCACTTATGGCATTGGGTACAGCCTTGTGGCTGAGACAAGAGCACTACATGATGGCCTTGCTGTTGCAAAGCAGTATGGCATTAGATTAGCAGCCATTTTTTTGGATTGTGCTGTTCTTGTGGAGGTAGCAAGGAAGGAAACTGCCCCAAGTTGGATGACATTCCCATGGTGGAAGAGGATTATGCTGCTACTTCAGGAGAATAGCTGCCCGATCCAGCACATATACAGGGAGGGGAACCAAGTGGCTGATTCCTTGGCATCCTATGCATGTAATGCATCTTCTAACTCAGTCTTTATTCGAGATAGAGATCTTCCATGGCCGGCCAGGGGTGCTTTCAGGATAGATAAGGCAGGACTGCCAGCTTTTCGTTTCTAGTTTCTCCTGGTTATATTTTGTTTTTTTTTACTCTTTTGTTGTTGGGTTCATAAGGGCATGTGCTATGGCTCCTCTTTTCTTCAAGGGTATGCCCCACAGATTTTGTAATCTTTTCAGCAAAAGTAATAAAATCAAGGGCCCTAATGCTGCCTGGGGGAGTGAGAACACTCTCCCTTTCTGAGGAAGGGTGCACTCGATGAGCTCCAGCTCCAGATTGGCCAGTTTTTTGCTTTAAAAAAAAAGAAAGAGGTTGTAAAGTGGCTGGATGCTGGGATTATATATCCCATTTCAGATAGTAAGTGGGTTAGCCCGACGCAAGTTGTCCCTAAGAAATCGGGGCTAACTGTTGTTACAAATGAGAAAGGAGAAGAAGTGCCCATGAGATTACAAACGGGGTGGAGAGTTTGTATTGACTATAGAAAATTGAATTCGATGACAAAGAAAGATCTTTTCCCACTCCCGTTTGTGGATCAAATTCTGGAGAAGCTGGCTGGACAGAAGTATTTCTACTTTTTGGATGGCTATTCCGGGTACAATCAAGTTGTTATTTTCCAGGAAGATCAAGAGAAAATAACATTCACGTGCCCCTATGGTACGTTTGCTTTTAGAAGAATGCTATTTGGACTGTGCAATGTCCCAGCCACCTTTCAGCGATGCATGATGTCAATCTTTTCTGAAATGGTAGGAGAATTTTTGGAGGTATTTATGGATGATTTCTCTGTGTTTGGTACTTCCATTGAGAATTGTTTAGAAAATCTGACGCAGGTGCTGAAGAGGTGTATTAAATCAAATATTGTGTTAAGCTGGGAGAAGAGCCATTTTATGGTAGGAGAAGGAATAGTTTTAGGCCATGTGGTGTCCGAGAGAGGAATAGAGGTTGATAAGGCTAAGGTTGATTTGATTTCTAATCTTCCGCCTCCTTCTTTTGTTAAACATATTCGATCCTTTTTTGGCCATGCTGGATTCTATCGCAGATTCATCAAAAACTTTTCCACCATTGCTCGTCCTCTCACACAATTGCTTGCCAAAGACACTCTCTTTCAATTTGATGATTCTTGTCTTGAGGCATTTAATTCCATGAAAGTGACCTTAACTCAAGCTCCGATTCTTCAATCTCCTAATTGGTCGCTACCTTTTGAGATAATGTGTGATGCCTCGGACTATGCTATTGGAGTTGTCCTAGGTCAAAGGATTGATAAGAAGCCTGTGGTGATCTATTATGCGAGCCGCACCCTCGCCAATGCCCAATTGAACTACACCACCACGGAGAAGGAATTACTAGCTGTCATTTTTGCCCTTGAAAAATTTTGTTCATATCTGTTAGGGGCTAAGGTTATTATCTATTCGGATCACTCAGCTTTGAAATACTTACTTTCCAAGAAAGATGCTAAACCCCGTCTCATTCGGTGGATTTTATTGTTACAAGAATTTGATTTGGAGATACGAGACAAAAAGGGGTTAGCTAATGTGGTAGTTGATCATCTATCCAGGATAGTGATACCTGAAAGTGCTCCTATGTCAGATTCTTTTCCTAATGAATAAATTCTTTCTATCTCTCACACAACTGCATGGTATGCTCACATTGTCAATTACCTGGCGGTAGGACAAATTCCGGGAGGGTGGACTAAGTAGGAAAAGGATCAATTCTTTGCTAAGGTAAAGCACTATTTTTGGGAGGACCCGGAGCTGTTTCACATGGGTCCAGATCAGATAATAAGAAGATGTGTCCCCGAAGAGGAATAACATTCTGTTTTGAACTTCTGTCATAACCTTGCTTGTGGGGGACACTTTTCGGGAAAGAAGACTGCGGCTAAAGTGCTACAAAGTGGATTTTATTGGCCCACATTATTTAAAGATGCATATGAATTTTTTAAAAGATGTTAGAGATGTCAAGCAGTGGGTAACAATTTTAAGAAGGATATGATGCTGCTTAATCACATTCTGGTTGCTGAAATCTTTGATGTTTGGGGAATAGATTTTATGGGACCATTTTCACCTTCATTTGGCAATGAATATATTTTGGTGGCAGTGGATTATGATTCAAAATGGATTGAAGCAGTTGCTACTAGGACCAATGACCATAAGGTGGTGATGAAATTTGTCAAGAAGAATATTTTTTCTAGATTTGGTTGTCCTAGAGCTATACCATGTCATCCTCAAACTAGTGGCCAGGTTGAAGTATCCAATAGAGAGATTAAAAATATTTTGCATAAGACAGGTAGGCCAGATAGAAAAGACTCGTCTGAGAGACTAGATGATGCATTATGGGCCTATAGAACTACATATAAAACTCCCATTGGCATGTCCCCTTACCACCTCATTTTTGGAAAAGCTTGCCACTTGCCTGTAGAGCTGGAACATAGAGCATATTGGGCCATTAAACAAGTTAATTTTGATCTAACTCAAGCTAGTACCCAAAGAGCTCTACAACTCAATGAGCTTGAGGAATTAAGAAATGAAGCCTATGAAAATTCAAAGATTTACAAAGCTAAAACTAAGGCATTTCACGATAAGCATATTCACAGGAAAACCTTTTCTGTTAATCAAACAGTTTGGCTTTTTAATTCTAGGCTGCGCTTGTTCCCTAGTAAGCTCAAATCCAGATGGGATGGACCGTTTGTTATTGTCAAAGATTTTGACTGTGGCGTTGTTAAAATTTTGGATCCTAAAAATGGTCATATTTTCACTGTCAACGGTCAAAGATTAAAACCTTACTTGGAAAGTGATCAGCTATTAAAAGAGTCCATTGCTTTAAGTGATCCAGAATGAAATCTTTGCGAGCTTTCGTGCGTCTGGCTGAAGACGGAAAACTTAGCGCTACTGAGAGGCAACCCAATGTTTTGTTGTTTGATATTTTTTGTTTGAGTGAGTTTCAGTAAACAGGTCAAGGAGAAGAAGTTGTCGACGTCCATTAATGACACGATTTACCTCACTCACCAGGTTGTATCATTCCATCTCAACTATATTCTTTGTTATATTGTTCTATTACTTTCAATTCTATATGCCATTGAGGACAATGTCATTTAAGTTGGGAGGGGAGAAAAAATTCTAAAATTCTCAAATTTCCATGCATAACCTGATATCTTGCATTTCATATTACTTTACATAAAAATGAATAGATGAAATCCCTAAAATGAGTTTTATTTGATTCATGCTGTAAATTGAAAGTGATTCTGAATAGAAAAGACTAGAGAGAAGGATAAAGGAAAAATTATTCAAATCTAGTCATGGAAAATTGATATAAGAATCTCTTTAAAGTTCATGTGCACTTTAAAAAAAGAAATCACATTCCACGCTAATGAAAGAAGCAAGACAAGCCTTCTGTTATTTTGGGTATGTTGTTTGATATTCTGCACTTCTTGAGAAGAGATCTTTTATAAGCTTTCTACTATGTTATTTATCAAATAAGTGTAAATGGCACATTGAAAAAAAAAAGAAAAAAAGAAAAAAGAAGAACACTATGAAAAATGTCCCGAATCTTAGTAACTAGGCCTGCTTCACCTAAGACGTGTTGAGGTTCATGTCAAACGGGAAAAGGAATCTGGACCTGTGTAACTGGGCCTGCTTCTCCTAAGGCAAGAGTCGAGGTTCATGTTAAACAGTGAAGGGTAGTGCAACATCATGTGTGTAGAAAATAAAAAGATCCAAAAGGGACATAGAAATAAGGCAAACAAAAAGCTAGTATGCTTAATGCTCTGATTTAAGAGGTGCAGGGTTAAAAAGCGCTTGCTTGGAATAGCAAATGAGGGTTGTAATTGTCTATGCTGTGGATTTAGTATTACACATGCACAAGTGCTAGTGAACTTTGATTTGAATTATTGATCATGTACTTTAATTTCCTACATAAGGCTAGTGTGCATTAATGACTCCATATTCTTAATCTTTGGTTGATTCTGTGAAGGAAGAGCTGGAAATGAGAGTATGAATTTTGTAAACTCTTGTTAGTCTTAAATTTTAATTTATTTGTATTGCTAAGTGACTAACAATGAGTAAGTTGGGAGGGTGTGATAAGTGCTATATTTTATATCATAATTTACATCACATTCATCATCATTAAACATTAAATGAATGAAGTTGTGCAACATGAGAGTAGTTAATTTCATTCTCACCATTAATTTGAGTCTACACGTATTTTTACCATGTTTTTGAGTCAAAATGACCATGTGAGAAATATTCAAGAATTTACACAATCATTTGAGATGAAATATGTTGATATTGTAAATTTTCTAAATTTTCAGGGAATGATCGATCGAGCTCCATTCGCCATTTAATGAACGCCCTTCTGAGAGGGCGCATATTCAAGATTCTGCAACACAAGGCCAGGCGCCAATTCATTTGAAGAAAATAAGAAAAATAAAAATAGCTGGAAAAGAAGAAAGAATAAGTGACCGCGCAAGCGGGCGCTCATTCAATTATGTGGAAAATCAAGAAAAATAGAAAAAAAGAAACTGTGCCCGTTCATGAAGTCGATATTTCCTGATTTTATGAAAAAAGAAAAATATCAAAATGAGGTAATAAAGATTGTGCAACCGCGTGAACAGTCGCCATTTTAATTTGTGTCCAGTACTCAGTCGCCATTTTCACGAGAGTTTGAAACGGGAACGGCTTGCCCCGATTGAAGCTATCCTTCTATAGATGAGCTTATCTTCCATGTTTTGATCAAGGAGGACCTATCCTGGGGAAGATACCTAATTTGGGCAACTAATCTATGCTGCAAAAATCGGATTTGGGATGCCACGATCGAAAGGCTTCCTCTGCTACTATATAAGGCACCCGAGAGGCACCATATGAAGGAGTTCGCGAATTAATTTTTTTAGCCTTTCTTCTGGCCTTTTTTGCATGTACTTCTGCTCATCGTTTTAATTTGCTTTCTTCTCCAAAGTTCTTTGTTTTTAAGTCTTCTACAATTTCTTCTTCCTCCTCTTCCTCCAATTCTTTCCTATTCTCAAGTTATTCCCAGTTTTTCAAGCATCTATCCCTTCATTATTACTGTTCATCTAGTTTTATAAACTCTGCTCTTTCTCATTTTTCTCTCCCTTATGATTCTCTTTTCCTCTTACTGTCTTCACAAAAGTTGTTTTTTTAATTGTGCTTCAACTTCTTATTCTATCTCTTCTTCCAAATCTCCCTCATTTTAAAGTTATACTCAGTTTTCAAAAGTTCAATTTTTTAGCTTTTCACTGTTCATCCACGCGCCACTCCCTGTTCTTCCATCTTTTTCACTCTCATTCTCTCATCTGTTGCCTCTATGTTCTTCATCAACTTTCTTTATCTTTTCGTCCTCTACAACTTCATCTTCTTCCACCTTTTCTAAATCTCTTTAGTTTCTAAGTTATATATCTTTTAATCACCCTCTATTTTTACTCTATTTTTACTGTGTTTTTCATCTTTTTCTCAACCGTAGCCCCCCCTTTCTCTCTCAGTTCTCTCTCTTTTCAAAAAGTCACACACACACCATATATATTTGGTTTTTAAAGTTCTTCCATCTATCTCTCTCCATCTTCCCATATTTCTTCTTGGCGGATTTTCTTCTTTTGGTCCTCTCGGCGGCGTCTACTTCCACGGCGGGGTGAAATTCCAAGGCTCGGTACGGCAAGGAGACGGCGGCGTTCTTCATTCAAAATTTTAGCTATAATTTCTTCTTTCACTCTTTTATTTTTAGTCAAGTTGTAATTTTTATTTTTATAGATTTGTACTTGTCACCTCTCATAGCAATAAAGTTCAGATTTTGATCAATTGTGTCTTTTCTCCCTCTCTTTCCAATTTCTATTCTTAACCCTCTCATATTCTTTACTTAGCTTTCATACAATTTTCTTCGTCATTAGTTTAATCTCACTCAAAATATCAGATTTTTCAAATATAAGAATTCTCCTCTATGCTATTTTGAAAATATTTCTTCTCCGTGGGATCGACCCGTATTCACCACTTTTCTTGAATTTCTCTATTTTTAAGTGAGTGAGTTCGGTTAATTTTTGAAATTGTGTGGTACGGCTTTCAACGATGGGTTTGTGGCATATCACGCTCCTCTCGTCTCCTTGCTAGGAGATTCTCAACATTGCACTAGTAGGTCTTGACTTGACCTAGGAGTTTCATCTTGGCAAACCTCACCCTTGTAGCAGGGGTCATGCGGTAATACCAATCAAAATATTGGTCCATCCCAGTCTCCCAATCAAGGTATGTGGCGGGATTTAGGATCCATCAAAACTGGGCACGTCTATCTTGACGTTCCTCAGGATGATCTCCTCATCTTCATGGTCTCTTCCTTGAGGCGCATGATCATCTTACTCTCTATCTCGAGGAGCCTAATTCGGGTGGGCTCGGTCTCTCTCTTCTCTAGGGTTGGCGGCGGGATCTCCGCGACCATTCAACCTTCCTTCCTCTGCCCTCATATGATCCTCTAAGACTCGAATCCTATCATCTAGCTCCACTCGCAATTGGCCTATAGATGTTTCAAATTAGGCCGTAAGATTCTGCTCAAGCTAGGCTAATATGGTGTTCACGCTATCCTGAGCCATGGGTGGTTGTAGTGTTGAAACGCGCTTTAGACGGCCTAATGAATTCCTAGATCAATGTTACATGCACGAGATCAGACCTAATTGATGCAATCCTGGGACCAAAGATTAGCAAGGTGTAGACCTATTTGTTGGCTAATGCTCAAGGGTCACTTTGACTTGCGAAGGGATCGGCTAGGTAGAGTTGTTCGCCCGTAGGCGAAGTAGTTATGGAACTACCTCCTAACAATTACGGTGCCCTAATGTGACAGTTCTAGGGGTTTAAGGATAGGGTCATACAAGCTCTCACTTTCTCCGTCCACAGTGATGCACTCGGGAGACAGGTTGCATGGATAGGGCTCTCTCTCACTTCGTCGCGCGGCAATTGATAAAGATAGTAAATGAGCAAGTGAGTGGAGCACACACCTAGCTAGACTAAAAAGTTAAGCTCCGACCGGAGACGAAGGCGAGCGGGGATGTGCGTGTCCGCACAACGTCGACGAAGCTTGAATGGTTACAACAAATTCACTCCATGCAGGGAGGGTTCAATTATTACAAAACAACTTAATTATATTTCCCACACAGGGGAACAAATCAATCCATAATTTCTCCGCGCAGGGAGACTCAAGGCCACTCACGCTCCGTAAATTATGGGCTATCCGTCGACGACCGCGCGACGCTTGCGCTGGTCGAGCCGTCATAGTAGACTTGGGTGCCACAATTAACAATTCAATCAGATGATATATATATATATATATATATATATATATATATATATATATATATATAATACTATTTTTTTTCTAAGCACTGCAACATATTTTAAAACTTCTCCATGATTCTTGCGTAAATCACGCAGTCAGAAGGCGGCAAGCAGTCAACACATGGGGCTTCAAGCTTTGATGCACAACCACGCGGCTACACGCGGGCGGCCACGCGGGAGGCGCGGTCAGCGGGTGAGGGCGGGGGGCCACGGCGACGGGGTGGGCGCACGTGGTAGGCAGGCGAGGGTGAGGGCGGGCGTAGGCGCAGGTGCGGGCGCGGGCGATGAGGGTGAGGCGGCAAGCAGGCGCTGGCGTGTGGCCACGTGGCCAGGCGGGTGCGGGCGACGAGGCGGGCGGCCAGGCCAGCGCGGGTGGGCGGCCAGCGGGTGTTGGCGTGCGACCACGCAGCCAGGCGGGCGCGGACAGGGGCGGGTGCGGGTGTACGCAGGCACAGTCGGGCGTCAGGCAGCGGGGGTTGCAGATGGCCGTTACGGCCGTGGGGAATTTGAAGGGGGGCACGTTCGACGATGCCCCCCTGTGAACTCCTTTTTCTCACTTCTCTCTCTCAACCGAGAGAAGCAGGTCTTTTTTTTTCCCTCTCTCAGCCGAGAGAAGAAGATCTCTTCTGCTTCTTTTTTTTTGTTTTACGTACCGAAGTTGATCACGTTGTGGAGGGGAACAACGAGGATGTCGGGGTTGACGGAGATGCCTTTGTTGGGCTCTGATACCAAATTTGACGTGGGCGGCAGCGTGGAAGCGATCGCCGACACTCCGAGGACACGAACGACACAAGAGATGGCACGGGAAGGGGGATAGATATTGTCTCGCACAGCTTGGCCTCTCGCCGGACGGTCTCTTACCGGACGGCCTCTCGCCGGGCAATCACTCAAATCTCACGGAGAGTTTGGAGAGAAGGGAGCAAGAAGGGGGAATTCTCATTCATTCAAAGGTTTTCATTGAAGCAAATGATACAACTAGCCTCCTTTATATAAGGATGGCCAAATTACACCAACACACAACTACCCCTAGATAATTCAACTAATGGCCTTCATATCCTTTGACTATGTGGCCTAATAAGACAAAATCCCACTAAAGGACTAATGAACTAATGGGCCTAAAAGACAAAGGCCTAATAAGCTAAATAGTAAATGGCCTAATACAACCACAATGGGCTTAAAAAACACTAAATCACACATATAGCCCAATACACACAATACAATCAAATGGGCTGAAATAAAATACATATAAAATAGAAATGGGCCTCAGGACGCCTAGTCTCCTAGCCATAAGCTCGGTGGTGTCGGGGCGGTACAACGCTGACTGTGTGTGATTGGTTCGGTGTCCCCACCAAGTAGCTCTGCTCTGGGCGTGTTCTCTGGTTTGGAGAGAGAGGAAGGGAGGCGCACGCACGCACACACACACACACACACACACATAGAGAGAGAGAGAGAGAGAGAGATTGAGAGAGAGACCTCCCCGTCGGAGGGAGGGTTGTCTTGTTCCTCTCCGACTTGGAGAGCAGCCGCCCCGCTCCGCTCCTCCCCTGGCCTACTCTGCTCTGCTTTGCTCCCTGGTGCCAGCAGCCAGCCGGAGTTGTCTTCTTCGTGTCTGTCAATTTGAGTGTAGCAACTCTGCTCTGGGCGTGTTCTCTGGCTTGGAGAGAGAGGGAGAAAGGGAGGGCGAATTCTTAGGGGTTCACAGGCTTGGGAGAGGAAGGGAGGGGGAGAAGGGAGAAGAAGACACAGAGAGGAGGAAGACAAGAAGAAGACGACGACGATGGGGAAGAGAGGGAGAGGGGAAGGCTCAAGGTTCAAGACTACAGGAAAAGTTGATAGCTCCGTTGTTACCTACACTTTTTTGTCTAACAAATAAGTATACTTGAAATTTATAAATTATGATATTTTTGTGAAATAGACATTGGCTCATTTTTGTCAATTTTAAAAATTAAGTTAAAAATTAATATGTCATAATTTTTAAGATATATATATATATATATATATATATATATATTAAAAAAATATTCTCAAACACCCTATAAGCCTTTAGACTTCAATATTTGAAAAGTTACTAATTCTTCCACTTGATTCCCGAGAAAATCTTTTCGTAGCATTCCTTTTAGCCTCCACAAACAATCTCTCTCATAACATTACTATCTCTGATGTGTGTGCCCCTTCACCTACGGGGGTTGGGTATGGGCTTCACTCTACGGAATAATTAAAACGTCAAACTGACGATTTGCTAGGGTTTTCCTCTACAGTTCCTTCGAGTAAGGAGCCAGACACTAGCCTTAGGGCGCGTTTGGTATAGATCTTGGGGAGGAGACTTTTTAAAAATCTGTTAGAGAGAGAAAAAGCTACCTTGAGGTAGCTTTTAGAGATTTTTCACTCCTCCTCCTTTTCTCTCTATATCTCTCTACACCTCGAAATCCACCCAAAAAAAATTGATGGGACATTATTTCATTTGAAAAAGATTTTAAAAAGGGAAGGATTCCAATGATTGGAGAGGGAAAAATCCCTCTCCAACATTGTTTCCAAAGGCACCCTTAACCCCAAACCAAAGAGAAAAAGGTGGGGCACCCGCAGAGTAAAAGAGGAAAGGAGGAGTGCGGTGGGGGCACATCGTTTGTTTCCGATTTCCCTGTGGAAACTTTATAGTTCACGGTGATGGCGAAATGTGGACGTGACAACTCAAATCGTCTTCTACCTTTTTTGTTTTTTTAGTGATTTTTACATATTAGTCTTTACGAATTTATCAAATTATTGATTAATTGTTCAAATCTGACTATTATCTTAAAAACTCTTACAATCATTAATATTTTATAAATAAATCCCTGTAATATGTTACTGTCAAAAAAAGAATATTCCATAAACTATTCCATCAATTATACAAAAAAGGACTAAAATATCCTCTCTCTCTCTCTCTCTCTCTCTCTCTCTCTCTCTCTCTCTCTCTCTCTCTCTCTCTCTCTCTCTCTCTCGCAGAGAGTGGGTCACCGGCTCCGGAGATAGAGGGGGACTAGAGGAGGGGGAGGCAGAGGGGGACACAGGAATGGGGGGGAGGATTGGGAGGGGGGAGACCGTCGGAGGCGGAGTGAGATAGGAAGGGGAGAGGGAGGCGAAGGGAGAGGGGGGGAATCGCCAGAGGCGGAGGGTTGCCGGAGGGGAGGGGGAGGCAGACACTGGAAGGGGAGGGGGTGGCGAAGGGAGAGGGGGGGAGATTGCCGGAGATCCCAGGGATGCAATAGTGGAGCTCCTCCACGCACCGCACCTCGAAGCACACACTGTAGATCTGGCCCTTCTCGAACATGGACTCGCTCAGCCCCACCGTCCCCAGACAATATCCTGACCGCCCCAAGTCGCCGTACCGGTAGGCGCCCGCTGTAAAAACCAACATCCCGTCCCTCAATCAAGCCGAGAGAGAGAGAGAGAGAGAGAGAGAGAGAGAGAGAGAGAGAGAGAGAGAGAGAGAGAGATTGGGTCGGTGGAATCATTCGGATTCGATACGAGACAATTGGGAGACATCTCCCTCCTACTCACCAATGGTGTCCCGGGGATCAGACGCGGCGTAGTACGTGGCGCGGGCGAGCTTCCACTCGCCCAGCGCGTCGTAGGTGTAGGACGACATCGTCTGGTGGACCGGAGGTGGAGGGGTATCGGAGGGGGGGAGGTGGACCGGAGGTGGAGGGGGGGAGGTAGACCGGAGGTGGAGGGGTACCGAAGGGGGAGGGGAGGTGGACCAGAGGTGGAGGGGCACCGGAGGGGGGCGGCCCACTGGAGGTGGAGGGGGGGCGGGAATGGGATCGAAGGGGGTGGGGGGTCAGAGGGGGAGAGGGAGGGGAGGGTCACCGGAGGGGGAGTTTCCTCTCTCTCTCTCTCTCTCTCTCTCTCTCTCTCTCTCTCTCTCACACACACACACACACACACGCGACTAACTAGGGGTAAGTTAGTCTTTTTCTAATATCGAGTCTAACTTAACCTTGATCTAATTGATTTTCGTCGACTTAAAATAACGGCAGAGACTTACTTGGATAACAGAGATAATTATAGGAATTTTTAAGATAAGATTAATCGATAGTTTAATAAATTTGTAGGGACTAATTTGTAAAAATCCTTTTTTTAAATGCGGGTGGCGGTGTTAGAGCTTGAATTTTCTCCTCCACTGATGACGCCAAAATTAGGGATCCCGGTCATGCAGGGCTCCACATCGATCTCGGTTGGCAAACTGCACGTAGAAAGTCGGAGAGATGTCATTTCCTCCCAACTTGCCATCCTTTTCTCAGCGGAAGAGACCATGCCCACTAGAAGACGATGCAGTAGTAGGCACTGTCCTTAAGTACCTTTGCCTCCTTGCATCCCTCTATTGGTTAATTTGAGTGTCTCCCATGCAACGGACACCTTGAGGCAAGGCAATTCCATCACTGACAGGCCAAGTCTTCAAAACGGGGTTCTTCGGCCCTGGGGATTCAACCAACCACTACATCGGCATATGTTATAAGAACATCTCCGACCAACCCATGCATGGTTTGGGTGGCCAACCACGATAGACCCATCACGAGTCCCTCCGGGGAGCTAACCATCGATGGCTTGGGGAACCTCATTGAAGAGGCGTGATCTCGCGCTGGACCTGAGCTGGGAGGATGATCACCGAATAGTGAACTGTAAAGAAAGGGAAACAGATCAGGGGGCCCAGGGATGGTTCCCTGGGAAAAACCCTCCGATGCTTAAGTCAGTAGAGCAATGGTGGAAGATATGGAGGGAGGAAGAAAGAGGTGCACGAGATCCCCCTACACCAAGGTGGTGAAGTGGTTCCTGCTCAGGGAGTTTAGGCGTGTATTGCCCTTACCTTTCATTGGAGGGAGTCCCAGGTTTAAATAGTGCACTGGCCTCATGAGTCCCGTAAGCTGAGGGGTTTCAGGCGGGGGTTACGTCCTCAACGTGGGCTCTTTACGTCCTCATCGTGGGATCTTTATAGCCTTGAGGGATCATGGGTCCCTTATCCTCATAAACTCCTGCTCATAAAGGGCTCTCAACGGCAGCGTGGATAAGCAATCGTCGGTTAAACCCAAGCATGAAGGGTGCCAACCCTGTCCGGGCGATAGGCATAGCTCGGATGAAGATAGGTCGGAGTGGGCGCTGAGCGCTTGCCTCTATCCCGGTGAGGGGATAACTCGAGCATGGGTCTTCCTTCGTTCTGACCGACGTTCGGGCCTTCCGAGCCTAAGGGCCGCCGAGGAATGGTTTGATCCCGAGTAATCTTATTGGGCTTTTTATTCTAAGTGGGCCCTGCGGGGCTGTCACTTGGATGAGCTGGGCCTCGTTTGGTCCTGATGGACCTAGTTCGGCTGCTTTTAGATGGACTATAGAAATTCCCCTCTCCACTTGTCCCCCTCCTACTCCCGAGCTTTAGTAAGCTCGGAAGAGTAGCTATTTGGGGTTTTGGACCAGCGTGGCTCGGGTGGGTGGAGATCTGGCGGTGTTAGTAAGCCACGTGTCATGGTCACCTGGGCCCTTAATAATGATGATCCTGACGGATTTGAACTGAAGGGGCCCCCTTTTCTCGGAGGTCGGAACGACGCGCCGCCTTCCGCGTGAGAATATAGGCGTTGTGCGCTTGCCATTGCTCCAGACTCCCTCCATTTTTAGGGTTTGGCTCTCCTTCGTGCTTGCTTTTGGGGCCTTTTGATGCGTCGTGAAGGCACGATGGAAGAGCAGAGGCTTGCAGTGGCATTTGCGGAGTTGGCGGAGATAACTGCAGATGCAGTCTGACAGCTTCCTCTTCCTCCAGAGTCCTCGGGGTCCCGGGAGTATTTTTCTTCAAGTCCCTCTCCGGATTCCATGGCGGATCAGCGTCTGGATGTCGAAGAGTGGGAGGGTGAGCCTGCGGTGAGGGCGGCGGCTCCAAACTGCAGCGAACTGGGGGAGGCAGAGGTGAAACGGCTGGAGAACCAGTTTCGTCTGCCCCACAAGTTTTGCTTTGCTGCGGCTGCTCCGCACAAGATGAGCTTGGACTCTCGTACAGGCCATATCTGTACCTTCCTTCTGTCGTGGAAGGGTGGGTTCCGCCTTCCCTTCGAACCTTTTGTTCTTCAGCTTCTCAATTTTTTCCGGTTGGCGCCCATTCAGTTGGTAGACAATTCTTATCTTCTTCTTTTCGCCTTCCGCATCCTCTGCCGTCAATGCGGAGTTCCTCCTTCCTTGGACCTCTTTCACTATTTTTTTGAGTTGAAGGCACATCCCTCGGCCGGGAAGGGCTTCTATTTCATCAAGGCGAGGTGGAATAGGAGATGTATCTCCTTGGCTGCGAATGATTCTTCGCATAAGGGGTGGAAAACTCAGTTCTTCTGGGTGGGGATCTGCTCGGTGGAGGAGACCTGGAGGTGCCTCGTTATCCCCAATTTCCACCCGAATATCCCTCCAGGCAGGACGAGTTCCCTCCACATGTGGAGGAATATGCGACTGTCTTGCTGAAGCACCGCCAGTCCACAGAAAAGCTGGTTACTCTAGAGAACGTCGAGCGGTGTCTTCTTTCGCGGCTGCATCCGTTGGGCTCAGGTGCCACAAACTAGGCTCTTCTTCGGATGTTGAGTCCATTTTCCTTTTTCCGACTATGTCTTCCTTCTGTGCAGACACCAGACGGTCAGCTTTGGAGGAGGCCGCTGAGGTGATCGATCTCGGCAATGACTCGACCACCGACGAGCCACGATCTCACGAGGAGCACACCCGAGCCCGGGGTAAGGGCAAGAGGGCGGCCCAAGAGGGGGCTTCCAGGTCGCTGGGGGCCAAGAACAAGGATCCCGTGGAGGGCATGATACGGGATGCCGTAAAGGCCAAGAAGCAGGCCAGGAAAGCCGGACCCGTCTTCATTGCCGAGGGCGGATCTAGCTCGGCGGCTCTCCTCCCTTCTGAGCGAGACAGGGCCGACCTTGTTAGGGCGGCTCACCCATCTGCCGAGCAAGAGAGGGCCGAGGAGACTAGAGCGGCTCTTGCGGTTGGTGAAGATGCTGGTTCGGCTCCCCCCTCGGTCGGAGCCGAGGGGGCCGAGGCTGCTTCCGTGATTGGCAGCGGCGCTGGTCCGGCTCTCCCCTCGGTCGGAGCCGAGGGGGCTGTAGATGAGGCGGGGGATGATGGGGCCGCGGTCGAGATTGACGCTTCAGGTGGCGGTGCAGGTGCCGAGCCGGTCCAGGTTGGAGGGTCGCAAGAAAATCCGACTGAGGCACGAGAGGCGACCGAGGTCGTGGCTCGGTCCAAGACATCGGCCGATGGGGGGTCCTCCATTCCGGAGGCCTTGGAGGGGCTTGGTATCCCGGGCCCTCTGTACTAGGTATGTCACGGTATAGCCGCGAAGGTGAGGGGGGGAGGTTGGCAGTACTCCCTGTCCGCGGCCCTCGCAAGGGGTTATAGAGGGCGGCCTGGTCTTGGCTCAGGTGGGGGCTACTCTGGCTAAAGCGTATACTCGGTTGGAGTCAGAGCGGGCGACCCTGGCCTGGACCCTTGGTGGGTCGGATAGGAAGCTGACTCGGCTTGCCGAGGAGCGTGATGGCCTTCACGGGAGCTCTCCATAGTAGGGGAGCTGGTGCGGTCGAGCCAGGCGGAGGCCCAGGCGCTAAACAAACAGCGAGCTAAGGCCTGTGACTCGCTCGAGAGGAAGAATGGGCTTCTTAAAGAGGAGCGCCTTGTCCGTGTTGAGCTAGATGGCCGGTGGGAGGCCGAACGTGCTGAGCTGGTGGACCGAGCAGAGGAAGCCGAGCGCCTTCGGCGGGAGGCCGAGGCTGATCGGGCCGAGGCGGAGAAGCAGGCGGCGGAGGCCGAAAAGTAGATGGCTGAGGCCGAGCGGAGGTTAGCCGGGGTGGAGCGGGAGAAGGCCGAGCTCGCTGGTAGGGTGGGATCGGCCGGGGCAGAGGCGCTCGAGCAGTACAAATGCTCGGAGGCCTACCGGGTCAACCTTAAGGAGGCTACCCTTCCCTACTACGAGTTAGCACTTCGCCGAGGCATCTGCAAGGGGTTCAAGCTAGGCTACGATCGGGCCGTCTCTTATGCCGAGGAGCAGGCGTCCGAGACAATCGATTTCCCATCCGGGCAATGCTATGACTCGGACTTGTCATCCTCCGGTTCCTATGCTTCGGCTTCGGAGGAAGAGGATCAGGGGGGCTCTTCGTCCGAGGGGTCGCCAACTCCGGATGCTTCGGGAGGGCGCGCAACCGAGGCAGTTCCCACACTGGTGGGGTCAGTGCCAGGGTCGGCCGTCGTTGAGGGTGCCAAGGGTAGACCGTCTGAGCCTTCCACTTCCGAGCTTCAGGGTGGGCCAGAGGCCTAATGTATCTGCTTTGCTTTCTCTTTTTGTATGTCTTTTCCTTTTCCGAAGGAAAACTTTCCTTGTTGTGTAAGAAAAAGGTAAGGCAGTAGCATAATGATGAAGACTTAACTGTTTCGTATCGCCATTGCCGTATTTTGTTCAGGGTATCTGCAGTAGTTGGAAAGTGCCGATATTTTCTGCGTGGTTCTCGCGTGATAGTTGGGAGAGCCTCTGACAGGGTGTCCTTCCGTTTTCTCATGCTTTGAATGTTTAGCCGCTTCGTGTGTCCTGCTGGGGCGGAAATAAGGGGTTTGAGGTGACCGTTCATAGGGTGAGGTACCTTTGGCGTGTTTTTGAGGGGAGAATCATTTAAGGCAAATAGCCACCCTTCGCCTATAAAAGGTCTGAAGGGCGTCCCTTCCTCTCCACCGCTTAGGGTTTTCCCCGACAGTATTTCCTCATTCTCTCTTCACGTAGCGTTGTGCCGTTATATTTGAAGCATGGAAGACGCTCCGAAAGATGAGGCTGCCGATGATCGGGGGCAGAGAGTTCTTGCTGCTTCGGGTTTAAAGAGGGCTCGACGGCCGACGGGCAGATTTAAAGAGGGTTCGACGTGCGGAGGCACGTCGTCTTCTTTTTATCAGTTCCAGCGGCGCTTGCGGGGGGGTGAGATGGTGGACGGATGTGGGCGTTAGGCATCCCTGCCGCCCGTCTCTTCCTGCTCGCTCCATGGAGGGGAGGAGGAAGCCAATTAATCTCCCTCCTTTCCGGGCTTTCCCCTACCTCCTCGTCTAGCTCTGCTGGTTTCTTTGCCCTCTTCTGCTCTTCTCATCATTTCTTTCACTATTCGGAGGGTTCCTGCACTCTCTTCCTTCCAAAGAGTTGGCAGATTGGCGGAGAGGATGCCTTCATATGCGTTCCCTCTTCCCCTTCCTCCATCTCTGTCAACTTGGAAGGTAGTCTTCTCCTTCCTAATCCCTCTGTCACCTTTGTTCTGAGCTACCCGAGCCAACGGGGTCGACTACCCTTTATCCGAGCTAGTTTCTGCACAAGGCAGAGTCAGTGGCTGGACGCAGGAAGGTCAACCGAGTCAGCCGAGCGATGGGCTCATACGGCCGCGCCAGATGGGTTTTATGCTTTTTTGTCATGTATTTTCTTGGCTTCTGCCTTCCTGATGTACAAGCGAGCTGTTTGAATAAAGGAAAAAAAAACTTTTGTATTATTCCATGTTGCTTACACGATGTTCGGTATTCAGAAGTAGAACTTGCGTAGCGTAGTCGCGTTCCACGTCCGAGGGATGGGTTCTCCTTCCATAGTAGATAGCCGGTATGCTCCTTTCCCGAGCGTCTCGACCACTCGGTAGGGGCCTTCCCAGTTAGGGGATAGCTTGCCCGCCGCCTCAAGTGGTCGAGAGGCTTCAGCTTTCCTGAGAACGAAGTCTCCCGGCTGAAAGTGTCTGTCCCGGACTTTGGCGTTGTAGTATCGAGTTAGGCGGCGTTGATATTCCGTTGCTCGGATGCTGGCAATCTCTCGGACTTCATCTGCTAGGTCGAGGTTTTCGAGCAGTTTCTGGTCGTTTGCCTCGGACGAGAAGCAGATGACTCGGAGGGAGGGATTGCCAATCTCCAACGGGATCACGGCCTCGGTGCCGTACACCAGCTGAAAGGGACTTTCACCGGTTGCCGTTCTGGGAGTCGTTCTGTGCGACCAAAGTACGTTCGGCAATTCCTCGAGCCAGCTGCCCTTGGCTTTGCCGAGCCTAGTCTTAATGCCTTTCAAGATAGTCTTATTGGCATTTTCGACCAGCCCGTTAGCCTGAGGGTGGGTGACCGAAGTGAAGTGATTGCGAATATTAAGGTCGGCACATCTGTCTCGAAAATAATGAGAATCAAATTGTCGGCCATTATTGCTCACTATCACCTGGGGGATGCCGTAGCGACAGATGATCGATTTCCAGACGACTGTCTCGGTGATCCTAGCGGTGGCTTCGGCTTCGATCCACTTAGTGAAATAGTCGATGGTGACGATGACGAACTTCTTCTGGGCCTGAGCCGTAGGGAACGGCCCAAGGATGTCAATTCCCCTGCGAGCGAAAGGATATGGCTCGGCTAAGGTGATGAGCTCCGTTGTTGGCTGATGGACCAAGTGGTCAAACCGCTGGCATCGGTCACAGTGTGGTGTGTAAGTCTAGCAGTCGCGCTGCAGAGTGGGCCACCAATAACCTTGCCGTAGCAAGATCCTGGCGAGCGACCTTCCTCCTAAATGCGCTCTGCACAGACCTTCGTGAACCTCTTGAATCGGTCAGTTGGCTTCATCAGTGCTGAGGCACTTCAGGAGGGTACTGGAGAAGGATCTCTGGTAAAGGGTGCCGTCCAGGGTGATGAATCTCCGAGCTTGGTATTTCAATCTTCAGGCTTCCCGAGGGTCGGGAGGCTCCTGAGAGTCTTGGAGCCACGATAGATAGGGGGTACGCCAGTCGCTTGGGGAGGCCGAGTCAACAGCTAGGAGCTCCGAATCGAAGCTCAGTCGCTCTAGCTCTTCGAGAAGGACCGATCGAGTACCCTCGGGGTCAAGAGAGGAGGCCAGCCAAGAGAGGGAGTCCGCTCGGGAGTTTTCCTCTCGAGCTATTCGGACTACCTCAAAACTCTCGAACTGTTGTGCCACGGTCTTGACCAGCTGGAGGTATTTGACCATCGATACTTCTCGAGCTTCGTAATCGCCGTTGACCTGGCTAGCGACCAGCTGGGAGTCGGTGTGAATTCTGACCCGCTCAGCCCCTAGCCGCCGGGCCATACGGGCTCCCGAGATGAGGGCCTCATACTCGGAAGCGTTGTTCGATGCCTGGAAGTTGAACTTCAGGGCGTACTGTAGCTCTGCTCCTTCGGGGGATTTTAGGAGGATTCCGGCGTCGCTTTCAGCTGAGTTGGATGATCCGTCGACGAACAGTTCCAAGGTCGGCCCGGGCGCGGACGGAGATCTTTCTTCAGTCGGGATGATGCTCTCGGCTATGAAGTCAGCAAGCGCCTGGCCTTTGATAGCCGAGCGAGGCCGGTACGATATATCGTAGGCCCCAAGCATGATGGCCCACTTGACGAGGCGTCCCGAGGCTTCGGGGTGAGCGAGGATCCTCTTCAATGGTTCGCCGGTCAGCACGGTGATGGAGTGCCCTTGGAAATAGGGTCGGAGGCGCTTGGCCGAGGTAACCAACGCTAGCACGAGTCTCTCGGTTGCGGGGTACCTTCTTTCAGCCTCGTTGAGCACCTTGCTGGTATAGTAGACCGGTCTCTCGACTCCCGAGTCATTTCTGACCAGGACCGAGCTAACTGTAGACGGGGTTGCCGAGAGATAGAGATGCAGGGCTTCGCCTGGGACAGGCTTGGAAAGCACCGGGGGCGAAGCCAGGAACTCCTTAAGCTCGGCGAACGCTTTCTGGCATTCCTCGTCCCATGCGAACGTGGCAGATGCCAATTTGGGCCCCCTCAATAACTTGAAGAAGGGTAGGCATCGTTCGGCCGCACGGGACAGGAATCTGCTGAGTGCGGCAATGCGTCCAGTCAGGCGTTGAACGTCTTTGACGCAGGTGGGTGGGCGCATGTCCAGGATGGCCTGGACCTTGTCGGGGTTGGCCTCGATCCCACGCTGGGTGACTAAGAAGCTCAAGAATTTCTCGGACCATACTCCGAAGGTGCACTTGGTGGGATTGAGCTTCGTATTGCATTTCAGGAGGGTGTCGAAGGTCTCAGCTAGGTCGGCGAAGTGGTTCTTGGCCTTGGGGGTCTTGACGAGCATGTCGTCAATATAGGCCTCGACGTTCCGGTCGAGCTGTCCCTCGAACATATGGTTGGCCAACCTCTGATACGTCGCTCCAGCGTTCTTCAACCCAAAAGGCATCCAGGTATAGCAGTATATGCCGAAGTCGGTGATAAAGGCGGTCTTCTCGATGTCCTCCGGATTCATTCTGATCTGATGGTAACCTGAATAGGCATCCAGGAAACTGAGTATCTCGTTGCCCGAGGTTGAGTCGACCAGTGGGTCGATGCTCGGCAGCGGATAGCAGTCTTTGGGGGTAGCCTTGTTTAAGTCAGTGAAGTCCACTTACATACGCCATTTTCCTGAAGCTTTCGGCACCAGGACGACGTTGGACAGCCATGTTGGGTACAGACTCGGTTTAAAAAGACCAGTCTTCTGCCCCTTGGTGACTTGCTCCTTGATGATCGCCTACTTCTCTGGCGCGTGCTTCCTTCTCCGTTGCTGTACGGGTTTAATGGTTGGGTCGAGGTTGAGCTTATGCATCACCGTCTCCTCCGGTATCCCAGGGAGTTGATCATCAGACTATGCAAAGACTCGGATGTACGCAGAAAGAAACTCTTTGTATTGCTATCGGACTTCAGATGTTAGGTCAGCTCCAATCTTTACTCCCAGGGTCGGGTCGTCGTTTAGGAAAACCGCTAGCAATTCACCTCCGAGCTCGACGGTTGCAGATTTTTCCTCGACTTCCCGGGGGCCCTTGCTCTTCCCGTCCGGCCTTGTGGCCTCAACCGAGATATTGTAGCACCTTCTGGCCGTGGCCTGGTTGCCTCGGACTTCCCCCAACCCATTTTTGGTGGGGAACTTCATCTTTTGGTGATAGGTAGAAGGCACTACTTTCGTTCGGCTGAAGATTCCTCGGCCGAAGATTGCATTGTATGCTATCATACCCTTGATCACTATGAAGTCCGCCATAACCGTAATGGTCTTGGGTGGGGTGCCAAGAGTAACCGGCAGGCTTAGGGCTCCCTCAGGATAAGTGGCCTGGCCATTGAACCCGCAGAGGGGGGTTCGGATCGGGCGGAGTTTAGAAGGATCCTCCCCCATCTTAAGGAAACATTCATATGATAATACAACGGGGGCACTTCCATTGTTAACTAGAATCCTGTCTACGTTACAATGGTTTATCGTGGCCGATATGACTAGGGCGTCGTCATGCGGGGTGGTCAGCCCTTCTAGGTCTTGGTCAGAGAAGACTATGACTTGGGGCTCACTTGGCGGGGCCTTGGGAGGCTCGATGGCTCGGCTCGCCCGCTCAGCATGACGCTTCCTTCCTCGGCCACTGTCTCCTCCTGATGCAGCTCCTCCAGCGATGACGTTGATATGGACCCCGCGAGGGGCGTTGTCGATTTCCTCTGGGGCACCTCGGTCTTCCTTGTGCCCGGCCACGAACCGAGAGAGGTGTCCCTGACGGATGAGGTGCTCGATCTCATCCCGGAGCTGATGGCAGTGGCCGGTGTGATGCCCGTGGTCGCTGTGGAACAGGCAATACTTGCTGCAACTACGGTTCTTCAACCTCATTGGCTCGGGTTGGCGGAGGAGGCCCGAGCCTTTGATGTCCTCATATATCTCGTAAACCGGAGTGGTTAAGGGAGTGTACCTCTCGTACTTCCGTGATGGTTCCTTGCATTCCCTGTCTTCGTTCCGCCTTTTCCCTGGACCGGAGTTTGGCTCGGGTGCCCACTTCTTGTCCCCCTCCCGACCCCAGCCGGTTGCGTCTCGGCACGCGCTGAGCACTTCTTCGCACTCGGCGTGGCACAAAGCCAGAGTCACTAGCGCAGCAAAGGTCGAGGGAGGGTGGAGGACAAGTTCGCGGCAGAGGTTCTCATCGCGGGTGCCCCCGGTCAGCGCGGTTATAGCCGAGGCGACATCTAGGCGGGGGATCCTCAGGGATTCCGATTTGAATCGGGTGATGTAAGCCCGAAGTTTCTCCCCTTGCGCCTGTTTGAGGGATAAAAGTCCCGCTACCGACTTTGGGGGACCGCTGCCGGTGAAAGTCTCGTTGAATATTCGCCCGAATTGCTTGAAGTCCCGGATGGATCCGGAGGCGAGGGCCCTGAACCAGGCTTGGGCGCCTTGGACCAGGGTGGTCACGAAGGCTCGGCATTTGATGGCGTCGAATGCTCCATGAAGGGTCATTAGAGCGTCGAAGCTGTCGAAGTGATCGGCCAGGTCGCCCTAGCCGTCATAAAGCTTGAAGGTCGGAATGGAGGTTCTGGGAGATACCTCTGCCTTCAAGATATAGTCGGAGAACGGGGAATTCTCCTCGTCCTCCGCGGAGGTGACTTTCTGTAGGGCGCGTAGGGCCCACTCTTGTTCTGCGAAGCGCCTCTCGAATTCTCACAGTCGGAGAGATAGCTCCGGCTGCCGCTGTGCCGTGGGACTGGGGGGGCTGTCTTGGCATTCCCCAGGGACTTCAGTCTCTGGGTTCAGACGGCGTGCCCCGGGTTTCCCCATTTTCAGAGTGGAGGAGGCCTCTTACTCTGGAGGAGGGGCTTATAAAGGTCCTCTTGACCTGTTACGGATGATCTGCCGGCCTCGGAGGGTGAAGCGGCCTCCGGCGGTGTGTTGGGACACGTTCTCGCATGGGGGGGGGCCTCTCCGGAGTGGCACGTGACCTTCCATCCTTGGCCGCCTGAGTCCTCATGAGTTCCACGAGGACATCCAGTTTCACGTTGTGGGCCTGGAAAGCGTCAGCGCCGCTGTTAAGTGGTAGCCTCACCGCCGTGGGGGAAGGGGGTGATTCATCGACGGGGGCGCTGGCATTGGAGGGGGGATTTTGTGAGGCTTGAGAGGGGCCTTCTCCCGCCTCCACCATGGCCTTTCCCTGTCACCGGCGGACCACCTCCCTGAACTCCTTCGCACCATACTGGCTCTTTGGTCGTTTCCCACAGACGGCGCCAGATGAAGAGGCGTGATCTCGTGCTGGACCTGAGCTGGGAGGATGATCACCGAATAGTGAACTGTAAAGAAAGGAAAAACGGATCAGGGGGCCCAGGGATGGTTCCCTGGGGAAAACCCTCCGATGCCTAAGTCAATAGAGCAATGGTGGAAGATATGGAGGGAGGAAGAATGAGGTGCACGAGATCCCCCTACACTAAGGTGGTGAAGTGGTTCCTACTCAAGCAGTTTAGGCGTGTATTGCCCTTACCTTTCATTGGAGGGAGTCCCAGGTTTAAATAGTGCACTGGCCTCATGGGCCCCGTAAGTTGAGGGGTTTCAGGCGGGGGTTACGTCCTCAACGTGGGCTCTTTACGTCCTCATCGTGGGATCTTTATAGCCTTGAGGGATCAAGGGTCCCTTATCCTCATAAACTCCTGCTCATAAAGGGCTCTCAACGGCAGCGTGGATAAGCAATCGTCGGTTAAACCCAAGCATGAAGGGTGCCAACCCTGTCCGGGCGATAGGCATAGCTCGGATGAAGATAGGTCGGAGTGGGCGCTGAGCGCTTGCCTCTTTCCCGGCGAGGGGATAACTCGGGCATGGGTCTTCCTCCGTTCTGACCGACGTTCGGACCTTCCGAGCCTAAGGGCCGCCGAGGAAGGGTTTGATCCCGAGTAATCTTATTGGACTTTTTATTCTAAGTGGGCCCTACGGAGCTGTCACTTGGATGAGCTGGGCCTCGTTTGGTCCTGACGGACCTAGTTCGGCTGCTTTTAGATGGGCTACCAAAATCCCCCTCTCCACTCATTGTTCTCTGGACGGGAGTGGCAACGCTGTTGCTATGCTCATATCGGGTTAGGGTAAGGTACCAGCCGGAATGCGACTCTCCTGGATTCCAGTAATCTCATCCTTACAGCGGCTACTTCCAGGCAGGGCGCCGTGTGGTAGAGCTTCGACCACCCCACCGACACATGACTCCTCGGCATGGTACTGGGGAGGAAGGGCAAGCTCAACTGCCTACAAACCTCATGGAGGAGCAGGACAGATTCGAGCCAAGTTGGTTTCATATTTCAAGCCGATGGACCTTATCAGGTGACCGTTCGTTCGAAGGAGAAACTACTTTGGGATACCAAGGACTTTGTTGCTCAGTTGTTACTGAATGGATCGAACTCCAATTATCCTATCACTAGCATCAATTATGGTGATCTACCCGAGGAGCAGGAGACCGATATCATATATTGTGTCATCCCTTTCCTGGGACACTCGGTGTCCAGTCCAAGAAGTGTCACATTTCACTCCAATCCGTTGTGAGTTCGGATTGCCTGAGAAAGAAAATAGAGACGAGAGAAAAACGAAGAGAAGATTTGGATCTGGGATCTCACTCTCGTATATGAGTCTCTGTGAAGGCAGTTTTTCTCTCTCTCTCTCTCTCTCTATATATATATATATATATGATGGTATGTACAATAGTACTACTTCCTCTTGAGATAGTGTAGGAGAAGATAGCTCAAGAGATAATTACAGAGGATAAATAACAGAGGTTACAACAGAGAGGTTGTTACACGCCAAACTCCAAGTTATTGACTGGGCAGTTGTTGTTGGTGCGCAATATCTGGAGGCTCTCGTCTAGATTTTCTCGATGCTGTTACACGCCCCCTCAAGATGAGCAGGGGAGCAACGCTCAGCTTGTGATGAAAATACTCAATGAGAGGCAATGGCAAGGACTTCGTAAAGATGTTGGCAACTTGGTCAGCTGAAGCAATATGATTAACAAGGATCTATCGACTACGCACCATTTGGCGAACATAATGGAAATGTACCTCAATGTTCTTAGTGTAAGCTTTGAACACGGGATTGGCAGCCAGATAAAGTGCCCTGATATTTATCACACTAGATAGTTAGTGGAGAAGAAAGAGGTAGACGAAGGTCTTTGAGTAAATGCATGGTCCAAATTAATTCGGTTGCAGTAGAGGCAAGGGCCCTAAGCTCTGCTTCTGTGCTGGAGCGAGCTATAGTTTGTTGTTTCTTTACTGACCAAGTAACGAGGTTGCTCCCAAGAAAGACACCAAAACCACTCGCAGAACGTCTATCATCAGGACAATCGGCCCAGTCAACATCTGAGAAGGCTTGCAGCTGGAGAGGTGTAGAACACAATAGTAGCCCATGAGACAAGGTAGCTTTTAAGTACCTTAAGATCACTACAACAAAATAGACTTTTACTTACGTTTCTAAAACGTTATATATGTCCCAAAAAATATAGGTAAAGTCTTTACCTACACTTCTTTGCTACGCTTTGAAAATATGGCACTTGCCTGCGGGACTATAAGTTATACCTACGTTTATATGAAACGTAGGTATAACTCAACTTATACCAACGTTTCAGAAACGTAGGCGTAATCCAACAGAAACATAGGTAAAACCCATCTAGACCCACGGATATAAGAGAATATACCTACGTTTTATGATAAAACGTAGGTATTACTTTTGACCGCGTAGTGAAAGAAACGTAAGAATAAATATTAGCATCACTTTTTAAAGAATGTAAGAATATGTATTAATGTTGCTTTGAAAAAAATGTAGGAAAAAGAAATATCTTTTTTTTACATTCTTTCATTATGCACTCATATTACAACACTATACATTCATCAAATGTTTCTTATATATTCATACATGAACATTCAACACATCAATATCAATAAAGAACTTATAAACTCCAATATCAACACATCAATATAACCAATAAGTTGTTACTAGAAACTATTTTTATTTTAATAAAAACAAGTAAAATATCTAAAAGTTGTCAAATACAAATAGTGGTTAAGAGAGGAGTTGATCACATCTTTAAAGAAATTGTAATTCAAAGATAATATGCCCAATTCTCAAAGAATACATCAAACAACTTGATGAAACATTGCCTAAAAGAATTGGAGGAAAAAAAGTTAAAGTTCAACAAAATTAAATTGATAAGAATCATAGGGGGCACCTTCAATAATTGAGAGGTGACAAAGTAAGAAAAAACAAAGATTAAAATTTGCTGCAATTTACCTGAGAAATTCAAGAGACTTGCAGCCTTATGCAACTGCCAATGAACATTTACTTAAATATTCAATCGCATGTTTCCTAGATAGAGGTCAAGATAATCAATCAATTGTGACCTTTGACACATGCTAGAACTTAAAAGCACACAAACCTCACAAGCAAAATCTTTTCATAGTGCTCCTCTAATATTGAGATTACTTTAACTGCAACATCCTTAACCAATTCATTAGACAATCGGTAAAAAAGTCAATTAACAGAAAAACATTATAAAAGAAAGAAAAATAAATACTATGTACTTATAGATCAAGCTAGAATAGAAGTTGACATTTGGATAAACCTTCCTTTTAACAAAATATTCAGCTGACGATGCAACTTTCTCCAAGGCAACAATGACCTATAAAAAATAAACACCACTGTGGACACCCAAAATTTTTACATTTGCAGCAAGCTTTTGGCGGAAGAAGAAGAAGAAGAAGAAACAAAACAAGAGGCCCCGGCGACTGAATTTTGACTCTGGTGATGGTGGGGCCGCATCCTACACACGGCACCGTGCCATCATGAATTTGTGTTCTATGGAACGAATTGAATATAAAATTGAGCGAGATCCCGACGTCCTCGAAGATATAGTCCGGAGTGTGGAGGCCCGGGCGTCAAAAGAAAAGAGAAAAAAAGGGGAAAGAAAAGAAGAAAAAAAAGAAAGAGAGAGAAAAGAAGAAGAAAAAAGAGAGAGAAAAAAAAAGAAAGAAAAAAAAAGAAGAGAGAAGGGAGAGAGGGAGTTTAACTAGTGGCGTCCTGCCACCGGTTAAGCCCCTTCGTATAATAAAGGGGGGAGGAGTTTAAACGGTGGTATTTCCCCACCAGTTAAGCTCTCTCCCCCTCTATTTCTCCCCCACCGGTTAAACCCCCTATCACCTCACCGGTTAAACACTATTCCCACACCACCGTTTAAAGCCCAGCCTCTCTCTCTTTCTCTCTCCCCATCGTGCTCTCTTTTTCTATTTTCTCCACTGGTTAGGTCGCCCTCTCCCCCCATCGGTTATCCCTCTCTCGTCCCGTCTCTCTCTCTTTCTCTCTCTCCCTCTGCGTCTCTCTCCCCCTCACGCGCCCTCTCTCTCCCTTCTCAATCTCTCTCTCCCTTCATGTCACGCACCCATGCAAACCCTTCGCCGGCGTCCCTGCACCCCCGTCCTATGACCGCGGTACCTCTCCCTCGCCGACCGCTACATGCAGGCCCTCCTCAAGCCCCAGAAGCTCCACCACCGCTACCTCTCCCTGCACCGTCTTGTTGTGCCCCTATGGTCACTTGGGTCATTCGACATCATTCTATGGTCATATGAGTTCTAATGTATTCTTGGTTTTGATAATGGCTAAACACTATTAGTCATTGATGTTTTTCACCTTCATGTGATTGACATACGTGATGTTTTTGTTCATGACAGGTGCGCTAATGAATGGACAAGGAATCAAGTGGAAATGGTGAACGTGAACGCTGAATGTTGCGCCCTCGCACGTGGATCGACCTGCGCGGTCAGGTCGCGGGGGTCAAGGGGGCAGCGCCCCTTGCGGGGGTTTCCGGGGGCAGAGCCCCCGGAACAAAATTTGATTGAAGACTCAATAATAAAATCTTCAAGACAGTCAAGGAAGATGCCACGGACATGACCGGGCTGCTAAAGAAGTTGAACGACGGAGCTGATGCGGATAACGGACCAACCCGGGATGGGCCGGGTTCTGCCCAGCTGGCGGTCGACCGCCAGCACAGGGGCGGTCGACCGCCCCAGCCAGGGATCCCAAGTCTGCACGTCTTTCAGTGGCGGTCGACCGCCAGCCAGTGGCGGTCGACCGGATTTCCCAGGGATCGCCCGTTTGCAGGTGTTTCAGTGGCGGTCGACCGCCAGCCCCGATGCAGCCTTGTTTGACTTCGAAATCAACCTCGTGGCTAGCCCCTTTCCATGGATTTGTTTAATCAAACCTTACCTAATCTTCCATGGTTTGTGGATTTGGTCTAGGGGGAATCTATGGACCATTCAAGGGTTATAAAACTAACACATGAGGGGTTAGAAACCCTAATGCTTCAAGGGGCTTCTTGTGAGATCTAGGGTGGCTGCAAGAGAGCTTGGAGACGAGCTACTGTTCACGTGAACAGTAGTTCATGAAGGTGTTCTTCATCCAATCAAAGGGGAATCAAGCTCAAATCAAAGCCAGCAAACCTCAAGGAAGATTACATCAAAGCAAGGCTATCAAAGTGATCCAAGGAAGCTGGTCTGATTCAAGTTCTTCAAAGGAAATCATCTTCATCCATTCAAGTTCTTTCCACCTCATTCAAGGTGATATTTCAAGCATTCAAACTCCTAGAAGCTAAAGAAGCAATCAAGATTCAAGGTAGCTTCATCATCTCCTTCATTCATTCAAAGAAGTTCAAAGAGAAGATCAAGAGAGAAGAATTGAAGGAAGAGGTACTGTTCACGTGAACAGTACTCCGTGAAGAACATTCATCCAATCAAGGGTGAATCAAGAAGATTGAGTTGAAGCCAAGAGGAGCCTTGTTGCTGATCAACATTTCATACAAGGGCCAATTCATTTTCACTCATAACTCAATCTCTTGTTTTAGTTCCTTCACATTTGTTTCATTTTCATTATTGTTTAAACATTGAAAGTGTGATTCATCCCTACCGGTGGTTAGTAGGAAGGCAATTGGAGGTTGTTCCAATTTGCGGTTGACATCCCTACCAGGTGGTGAGTAGGAAGGCAATCGGTGGTTTCTGATTTGCGGTTCTGTGCGCTGCACAAGTGAAGCCTCACCGGGTTTTGGTGAGGGGTGGACGTATGGCTGAGGATTCAGTCCGAACCACCTTAAAATCCTATCTAGTGTGGTTTGCTTGTGTGATTGATTCGTTCTAGGTGCATGCTTAGGATCGAATTGTTATATATCTTGCTTATCTTGCTAAGCAAATCATAACGCACTTGGAAGCTAGTTTCTATTCCGCTGCAATTTATTTTAACTAGCTATATAGAGGGCCACATTGCGAAAAGTGGGGCCGATCTATTCACCCCTCCCCTCTAGATCCGTTGTCCACTACACAACACGTCTTTACCGTCATCGCTACTCTCTTCCATCCGCGTCCGGTGTCCCCCTGCACTATCTCCTACTCTCTATTCTCCCTCTCCCTGTAACTCTCTTCCCGTCGCGGCACTGTCACATTTGATCTCACTCTCGCCTTCTCTTTCTCTCTCCTCTCTCCTGCCTGCCTTCCTCTCCACCGCGTCGTCGTCGCCTCTGTTGCACACAATCACACCTCACGAACACATGCACACACACGCTCTCTCTCCCTCATATGGCGGCGATAGAGTTAACCGGTGGGACTTCTAAACATTTAACCGGTGGGAGGTTCACATAACCGGTGGCCCCAAGCGAGACATAACCGGTGGCCTCCAAACGTGGTTTAACCGGTGGCCAGCTTAAAGCAATTAACCGGTGGCCTCCAATGTGAGTTAAACGGTGGAATCCAATGTGATATAATCGGTGGCCATTTTTGTCACTTAATTGGTGGCCATTTAACCGGTGGCCATTTTTGGCACTTAACCGGTGACCATTCAACCGGTGGCCATTTTTGGGCACTTAACCGGTGGCCACTTTTGAACATTTAACTGACGACACCGGCGGGAAGCAGAGCAGCAGAGTCTTCGACAGGGATTAAAGGCTGTAGGGGCTTAGGCCCCCTAAAATGGCAACAGATCCACGCTGCCTTCGACAGCGCATAAAGCAGACCGACGCGATCTTTTCGTTCCTAGCAACAATCTGCACGGACCAGTGGCCTCGTCTTCAAGACGGTCGTTCAACGTAGTGTCCAACGGGAGCTACACGAAAGCACTGTTTTACCTGGTGGAAGCTCGAGACCCAGCCTTCAAACTCGAATGAAGAATGCAACCTCGTGTCCGTCCCTATAAATGGGGCCTCAAGGCAAGAATAAACTGGTCTACAGAGAGGGGCTGGCGGCCTGTTCTGTGTCATGCCCCGACGCGGAATATCGAGGCACGACGAGTCGTAAACATTCGTGTCGATCAGAGCATGTATAATAGGATAAGAAAATGATACTTTTATTTCATCAATATAAAGTTTTACAACAACGCCAGGCCTTAAGAGGCACAATACAACTTCCAATACATTTGATTTTAGCAAGGGCAACAATTTAAACCTAGGTAACTAAGATAAACTTGGTCCCTCGTTTCACTCTTTCCCGTCCCCATTTGTTTGGGGTTCATCGTCCGAACTACCTGAAACATTAACCGAAAATGCAGGGTGAGCGAAACGCTCAGTAGGGTTCATATCTCTATACCAGGCAACTTTAAGTATTTATCATTTTAGACAAAAATACTGTGCTATGCCGAGAAACGTAACTAAAACATAGAACATGAATAAGAGAGAGAGAGTAAATGAATGCAAGTAATTGGAATCACAAGTAGTTAACGTATCAAGAGTATAATTCAAGTAGAGAACGATCATGTAGCAAGTATTATCATGGAATTGGCTATTTCACGCAAGTATGTACAAGTCAAGTATTTCATGTAATTCAAGTACTTTCAAGTATTCAAGTAAGTCAAGTATTTCACGAATTGTGGAATGTCATAAACGAATCTTGCACGCATATTTCGGTGTAATGTCACACCTGGTCAATAATAGCTCCCATAGACACAAGTACTTTCGGGCGCTCCCTCTAGGACCAGACCGGGCCCCATTAACGCCAGGCATTGTGGTTATGGATCATAGATCCCCAGTATATTTAGATATCTACATAATATATATAACCAAAGAATTTCAAGGTAAAGCTTATGAAATAAAGTACAGATCTAGCAAAAATTATAATTCAAAGAACAAGTAGTACAAGATTACAAGTAGTTGTAAGAGAAGTTCAAGGATGATTTAAGGTATCATGTTTAATGACATTAAGTCGATAAGAAATTGGATTGCCGGACAAGGCACAATCAGCTCTCACGGAAGACCTTGTTAAACAGGTTTCGATCAAGTTTTTCACAGTCAGGTGCTTAACTAGAAAATTGAAGAATCACGGTCAAGTAAGAGGTGAGACAGTGGGAGGTTCTCCTCGTATTCACGAGGGCCTAATTAAGTAACCACTTATCCACTTAAAGCATTTGTACGTGGATCTCTTTTCTTAGACACCGTTCTTCCTTGGAAATCTAGCGAGCTATGCGACTTATCGGAAACACGGTAACACAGCAACATGGTAACACAGAAATCGTTAAACTCGTATCTATCAAGATTATGCAACTAAGCCCATGCAGTTTTAACAGATAATATCTACTCCTTCTAACGTCTTGGAAAAAAAATATAGTCATAGAGATCAAGGGTATCATGACGGTAACAAGAACTATGAAGGAAATAAGCTCATGGAAAAGAATTATTATCTTCCATATCCTTAACTTAATCGTGTGTGGATTTAAATAATATGTAACATAACATGATTTGGAACTAAAATTTTAACAAATTTAGCATGCTGGAAGATATATTTGTTCAGTTAGAGCCTGAAAACATCACGATCGTGTTAGCTAGGTGCGATAGATAAACATAGATCCAAAGGGGGGGTGAATGGATCTTTCAAAGAATTTTACCCAATTTAAGTTCTACCGGTTAGATGTGCGGAATTAAAAGCGGATGCAGATATAAACTGAGAAAACTTAGGAAGCTATTGTAAAGCAGTCCAATTGAATAAACTCACACACGATCCTAAATAGACATCTAGTGAGCGCAGCAGAGAAATGAGCACATAAGGCAAACAAACCACAAAAGAACACCAGGCTTTTTAGGTGGTTCGGTCCAAAGACCTACGTCCACCCCTCACTCCAAACCGGAGTGAGGCTTCCACTAGTAACACTAGCACAGTAGACTCAGTCTGCAACAAAGGCTGCCAAATAGCTTGACCAGGGGAACAACCTCCCCTCTTCCTCCCAACTGGAGGGACACCCCAAGTGACTCCCAGCCACTTGGAAACCAGAGACGCACAGTCTCTCTTCCTCCAGACCAGAGGGAACACCTAGTCTTGCAACCCACAAGACTAGAAACGGAGGACCAATCCTCCCTTCCTCCAAACCGGAGGGGAACCTAGAGACCCAAGTCTCTCTTCCTCTGAAACCCAGAGGGAAGCACAAGTGACACCAAGTCACCTGCAAACTAGAGGTCTCGGACCTCTCTTCCTCCCAACCGGAGGGACCACCTGGACTCGAAACCTACAAGCCCAGAACCGGAGGACCCATCCTCCCATCCTCCAAACCGGAGGGAAACAACCGATGACTCCCAGTCAAAGGCAACCAGAGACTTAAGTCTCTCTTCCTCCACACCGGAGGGAACCCGACCTCACACAAGAGAATCGGAAGAACAACTAGTGAATAGTTGAAAAGAAAAAAAACAAAAACGTAGCAACAGAAAGCTGGAAAGAAATAAACTCAGACTGTGGCTCTCGCAGGAGCTGGCTGGCCTAGATTTGATCCACGGCCCAGCAGGAACAGATATTCAGTTGAAGCTTCTATCACTCTAGCTCTCTCTTCTTCTCTGTTCTTCTTCCTCTTCTTCTCTTCACACTCTGCTATCTCGATCTCTCACTCAATCTCTCTTTCTTTCTCTTTCTCACTCTCTTTCTCTTCTTCTTTTGCTCTCTTTACTCTTCTTCTGCTCTCTTCACTCTTCTTATGCTCTTCTTTGTCTGGATCGTGGCTCTCTGTATGGACTTCACTTCTCGCCAATTCGATCAGTCTTCTTCTGTGGAAGAAGGCTCATAGATATAGCAGCAGCAACAACAACAGCTAGGGCGCGTGTGGTTTCCACATTTCCCGCCCTAAGAATTCGACCACATGGCAGCATCCAGCAGGCTGTCAGTACACGTGTCCTCATCTGGGCACCTCGTCCTTCCTTGGATCACGTGCCTTCATTAGCCTCCACAAGCAGAGCACCTGTCAGACAGAGTATCGGATTATCAACTTGGTGTCGACACTTTATAAAATGAAATGCATTGTATAGACTTGTAATGTAAAGTGCGTTCTCGCACGGGAGCATATGAAGTCTCAGGAGAGCATCTATGGCCTCTGGACAGCATCACCAGCGTCAGGAGAGCATGTGGAGCACATGCTATCTCTGGGGAGCAATCGCTGCTCCAGGGGAGCATCAGTAGACACTGGAGGGCATACTCGGTCCCAGGAGAGCATCCGGGGGGACAGGCGAGCATGCGCGTCTGATGTACAGACTCTACCAATGTATAGACTTGGTGGATAGTGATGCATAGCCAAACGAATGTACAGACTTCACTGTGAATGCATGAACAGTGAATGAGTGTATAGACTTGATCAAGAGAGACGCTGGCCAATCGAAGCATTAACAGTCACTGGAGAGCATACTCGATCCCAGGAGAGCATCCGGAGGGACAGGCGAGCATGCCCGTTTGATGTACAGACTCTACCAATGAAATCATGAACAGTCCGATGTATGGACTTGGCCTATGCAGACTCGTCTGATGTATAGACTTAGGTGAACAAGACACACAATGTATAGAATTTAATGCTCATCCACTGAATAGACTTCACGATGCTCAATCAGACTTCACGATGCTCAATCACCCTTGAAGATGTGAGCGAGACAGTGTATGGACTTCAAAAGCTTGAAGGCCCAATGTACAGACTTTGAAGAGTCTGAACCAATGTACAGACTTGTAACGCTTGAGGACCGATGTATAGACTTAGGAGGTTGACCCACTGTACAGACTTTGAAGCCTAAGACAATGTGTAGACTTGTGAAGCTTGAGGCCAATGTACAGACTTGGCGTTCCACTGTGGATGTATAGACTTGAGTGAAGTGAACGGATGTTCAGATTTTGAAGATCCACTGTGGATGTATAGACTTCGAAGGATGAATGAACAGTCAATATATAGACTTCACTTGAGTGCATTGGCTGTACATACTTTGAGCAATGCAAAGGTAATCGAATGTATAGACTTCCAAGGGAAACGACGGTAAAGCTATCAGTGTATAGACTTCAAGGGAAACGACGGTAAAACTACTGATGTATAGACTTGAAGGGAAACGTAGGTAAACTTCCAATGTACAGACTTCGAAGTTGAACAGTTGGATGTACAGACTTGGAAGATCACTGATGGATGTACAGACTTCACCTCGATGTATAGACTTGGAAGAATGATGCACAGTGCAATGTACAGACTTCATGACTATGCTCATGCAGTGTATAGACTCTGGAAAGCTAAGGCCAATGTATAGACTTCAATGATGCTTGCTACAGTCCAATGTGTGGACTTAGCTTCGTGCATGCTACAGTCCAATGTATGGAGTTATGAAGAGTGATGCATGACCAATCGGATGTACAGACTTCACTTGAAATAGTCCGATGTTCAGACTTTGTCTGAAACAGTCGGATGTACAGAATTGAGTGAACGTTGCATGAACAAGCCTAACCAATGTATAGACTTTGATGCACAAACACACAATGCAATGTGTGGACTTGGTGACTCATGCAGACAGACGAGTGTACAGTCTATGCCATGCTCACAGTTAAGCAATGTACCAAGTTCTGAATGAGCAGTTCTAAATGAAGTAAATACATATGACATCAAACAATCCAGATAAATGCAATTATGAAATGCACCAAAGCACACACCACACAGCCATATTTAAATGCAGTAGTAATTCAGATAAGATTTTCAAATGAAACATTCATCTGCACCACAAACAGAATTGTATGCATTCAAGTGACTTATAGTGTTTGCTATCATCAAAATCACAAGGACACAACAATCTCCCCCTTTTTGATGATGGCAACACTATGAGTCATACTCTATGAGTCATACTGACTTGATCAAATATTTCTCCCCCTTTGACTTCATCAAATAAAATACTTTGATAAACAATATCAGAATCATTTAAATCAATTCTCCCCCTTAGTCAAACAACTTATGCAGTCATGCATATGCAACAAATACTCCCCCTTTGACATGGCAGAAGATATAGAGCTATTGCAGACAAACAAATTGATCAGACAATCTAGCATATTGTCCCCTTATGCATATACTCTCTCAAATAGACCATTGAATTCTACCATAAAAGAGAACCAATGTCAATCAAAATACATTGATAGAGGGCACTATGATCAGAAACGTTTTGAAGGTTGAAACCAATTAAGATGAAGGGAGAATATCAACAAAAATACAGGGACACCCAAGAATGCTGACTAGATTTCCCCCTTTAAGAAAGACACTCAGCAGGACAGGAAAGCTCCCCCTGATTAGATGATTGAGTGAAGCCAATTGATATAGTGAAGTGATGAGCATCTATCAGCAAAACACATACTGTATTCACAGTGAATAAATGAGGAAGACAGATTTTCATTAGCACACCAAATTCATAAATCTTTGTAAATGAATTTCAGATTCTTCAATCATAATAGATTATGAATGAGTTTAAACTGACCATCATGATTTAAGAGAGATGTATTCAAAGTTTATCAAGAAAATTCAATACTCATATCTAAAACACCTTTTAATAAAGGTGAACCAACAACTCATTTGATATTCATGTTTAACCTCCTTCCATCTTACTCATTTAAATTCAGTAACTCCTATGGAAAATATACAAGATCATATTGAGATTAAACAGAAATAAATGAGATTGAGCTTGTCTTTAGATTTTTAGAATTTTCTGATACCAATTGAGCAGCACTTATTTTTCCTGAGCAATTTTAGTTCAGTCAACACCTTTTTACATAAGGCACAACATGTCTTAGGTGAAGTGACCCAGTTACTCAATGTGACAACCATATTGCCTCTTAAAGAGAACAGAGTTAGCAGTGGAGTATCTTTTTACATGAGGAGACACCTTGATCAGAGGCCAGAATCCCCAGTTACTCAACACATCCATGCCATTGCTCTGCCAGACTTTTAAACATATTGAAAAGAGGTAACTATGGCACTTCATGACATGGACTTACTCTATTTCATTGTTAGAAAACCCCGTTTTTCTGTGACCACAGTCATTGTTCTAGCTTTAAATTTTAACTATTTTCAGATTCTTCAAACAAAGCTTAGTACACTTGAAATGATTAAGAACAATACTTTCTACATGTATCTTAACCAAAGAAAGCCATGTCTTTTAAAATTTCAGATTTCAGAAAGTTTTGCATGAAATTCATGAGGCAGTTGGTTAAGACTTATTAAGCATTATGATTCAGATATTTTCAAGTCTTTTACATCAAAACTTAGAAAATACATTAGGCTTAAATCAATTTGATTTATCAAAATATTCTTAAGCCCGTATAATAGAAGATTCTTCTTTTCAGAATGTCTGATTTATGCCTAGGGTGCACTGATTAAATCTTTCCTCATTCGGCTGAATCAATGACATTGTCAAGGTAGCAGAGAGCAATTCTGATACCGATAGTTGAGAGAATTGAGCAATTCAGAAGCAAGCCTTAAAGACTAAAAATCAGTCAGATTAGCTTTGACCAGTCTTGACAAGATATGAAGAAATGTGTATGATAGGAACAAGCTACCAATTGAATTCATAGTAGACAGAATCAATGGCTGAGTCTGGAATACAGACAGATCAGCTATATCAGTGTAGACAACAGAGAATTCAAGTGAACCACATATTTGCCAAGAGAATGGTTCAGATTGCTAGTAGGGGTTCAAGATTTGAAGAAATGAACAAACAAGAATGCTCCCCCTGTCTAGATGTAATGAGACATTTCTTTTTAGATTTTTCAATATAAGGAAATGCAGTGCTACTTACTACATGTATGCATACAGCAAATGAGATTATCATGATATACAAGCATTAGTCAAACTCCTCCTTACAAAGTGCATGATATGCAATTAACATATATGCACACAGCTCACAGTACAAGCAAGAAAGCCTACAAGGCTCAATGCAAGGGTCAAATCAAATAAAAAGCATGTATGCATGAAACTATGACTTATCAGCTCAACCATAAATTTCATTTAAACAGATTTGAGAAATTTACCTGAATGAGGTTTTATCAACTTGGGTGCCTTAGTTTATTTCCCCCTTTTTATTCTTCAGTCCAAGGCACTCCTGCAAAATATTGATCATTTTGATCCTGCAGGGACCCAAGCAGCTTTGGGTCTGCGTTAGCCCTGACAGATGTTTTAAGCAAATTCATAGTAACATGGTCATCATGATCCATCAGGTAGCAATTGTCAATAGAGTGACCATACCTTCCACAATATCTACATGATGTGACTGGTTTCTGGTTCTTATGATGCATAGTAACAGCAGCATGAGGTTTATAAACATGATCATAATATTTTCTGTTATATGCATGAACAATTCGGTTCTTATTCCTAACCAGCCAACATTCAGCAGATCTATGGCCTGGCTTCCCACAGTTATAGCATGAAATTTTCACAAAAGATTTTGCAGGGAATTTGACAAAATGGGGTTTAACAGAATTCTTTTGAACATACCAATAGTCCTTGACTGTATGCCCATTTTTCCCATATTCAAAGCATCTGGTTTGCTTACTTTTGAAACCACTTTTACCCCAAGTGGATCTAAACCAGCACTCAGCGGCCCTGTGCCCGGGCTTATTGCAGTTGAAGCACACAATGTGCTGACTAGAATTGTGTTTAGATCCATATGGACCATGAAAATGAATGGAAGATCTGACATGAAGTTTATTGTCTTCTTTCATGATAAAACATTCACTCATGAGATGACCATGCTTCCCACAATAATGACATGAAGCATCAGGCTTCCTAGCAGCATGGTTTCTATCAGAAAAATTTCTAGAATGTAAAGTTCCACTAGCATGCTCATCCTTTAACATCAATCCACAATCCTCCATTATGTGACCTCCTTTCCCACAATAATAACATGAACCCTTTTTAATGTGAGTGTGTGAGAGATCATGTGAATTGTGCGCAGTCTTCTTTATAACAACAGGAGTGTCTTTTTCCTTTTTCTATGAATTTTCACCCTTTTTCAGTTTTTGAGTTTGTTCCACATTTTTGGGTTTTTCCTTTTTCTGTGAATTTTCACCCTTTTTCAGTTTTCGAGTTTGTTCCACAGTTTTAGGTTTCACAGTGGACTTTTGTGCAGTGAATTGAAAAATAGAAGGAGCAGGGGTTGTGTTCTGATTAGAAGCTTTGACAAAAACAGTAGATGTTTTATTCCCATTACTCCTTTTGTTTGTCGGACTGTAACCCAGTCCCTCTCTATGAAAGCTAACATTATTTCCAAGAAGCTTATTCAGATTGTCCTTTCCTTTGACAAATTTTGACAAAGAATTTTTCAAGTCTTGAATTTCAGAATTTAAGCCACAAGTATTAGCTTCATATTTGGACAAATCTGTTTCACAGGAAATGAGTTGTTGATGCAAGGCATCATTCAAACTTTTGAGTTTTTCAACTTCCTGTTTTAGCTTTGTTTCATTGTCAGCTTCAGATAGGGACTTATAAAGATCATCAACTTCTTGTTGAAGGGATGTGATAGTGAGCTCATAATTAGTTACCTTCTCTTCACAGCATTTGACATTTCCACTCAACATTAGGTTGATGGTTTTTAGACTCTCAATTTCTTGTTCAGCATTCATCAACCTATCAGAATTATCTATGCTCACACCCTTACCTTTTTCAATTGTCAATAGCCTATCTGACAGTTGGGTGTTTAGATGATTTAGCATGTTGATTTCCTCTTTCAATTTCCTATTTTTCTCTAGGAGATCATCATCAAACATCCAATCATCTAAGGAAGACTCACATTTATAAAAGTTTTCCTGTTGTTTCTCAGATTGAGGTTTGTTGAGATTTTTCTGAAGCTCTAGATTCATTACTCTATCAGCCTCCATTTTTTCAGAAATCAATCTGTTTTCTTTTTCAAGACTCATCAATTTGTGTTCAAATTCCTTGGACTGGTTTTTGAGTCTTTCATTTTCAGATTTAATATCTTCAAGTTCAGAGTTGACACACTCTAATTCTCTCACCAATTTTTCATTCTGAACTGCATTATAGTGATGAACATGATCATCAATTAAACTAAGCCTCTCCTTTAGTTCAGAAATTTCACAAACAAGCTCCTGATTCTCCTTTTTGTGTAAACCAATTTGTTTCACAAGGGTTTGTTTTTCAGATTTCAAATGATCTAGATCTGTAGTAATAGAATCGAAATCTTGTAGTTGTCTTCTAAAAATTTCATTTTCAGTTTTTAGAATTTCAGGGCTTTCACCTCGAGATTTAGCATTCTCATGATTCTTTAGCTCCTTTTTCATACCTTTATACTTCTTCCCTAGTTTTTTATAGGATCTTGACAGATTGGCATAGGCATCTCCCCAGCCATCTAAAGAAAAATTATCGAAAGGGTTTACCTCCTCAGCATCTTCAAATTCATCTTGGTCACTGCCATGGTTGCTCTTGTCAGCCATCAGGCAACTGTCCTCATCTCTCTTCTGAGCTACCTTCAGCTGATCCAAAATGTCCTTAGCGGACCTGCAGTCATAAAAACAAGAATGTAGAGCCTTATCAGTGGCTTTCTTCATTAGATTTAAGGCTCTCTGATTCTCTCCATGTTTTGATTTGTGACTGTCAGTCCATTTGGACTCTTTCCTTGGCAATCTATGAGGACCTTGTGAAATTAACTTCCACAGATCCGGATCCATCAATTTCACATAGTTATGTAGACTGCTAACCCATGAGTTAAAGTTAGAGCCATTGAAAACCGGTGGAGTCCCCATTGATTAATTCGGTAAACAGATTAATGCAGCAGATAGAAGAATCAGAAATGCACCAAGGACAGCAGGATCCTCTATAGATCGTTGGATCTGATTAGTCAGATAACTACTCTGATACCAATTGTTAGCTAGGTGCGATAGATAAACATAGATCCAGAGGGGGGGTGAATGGATCTTTCAAAGAATTTTACCCAATTTAAGTTCTACCGGTTAGATGTGCGGAATTAAAAGCGGATGCAGATATAAACTGAGAAAACTTAGGAAGCTATTGCAAAGTAGTCCAATTGAATAAACTCACACTCGATCCTAAACAGACATCTAGTGAGCACAGCAGAGAAATGAGCACATAAGGCAAACAAACCACAAAAGAACACCAGGCTTTTTAGGTGGTTCGGTCCAAAGACCTACGTCCACCCCTCACTCCAAACCGGAGTGAGGCTTCCACTAGTAACACTAGCACAACAGACTCAGTCTGCAACAAAGGCTGCCAAACAGCTTGACCAGGGGAACAACATCCCCTCTTCCTCCCAACCGGAGGGACACCCCAAGTGACTCCCAGCCACTTGGAAACCAGAGACGCACAATCTCTCTTCCTCCAGACCGGAGGGAACACCTAGTCTTGCAACCCACAAGACTAGAACCGGAGGACCAATCCTCCCTTCCTCCAAACTGAAGGGGAACCTAGAGACCCAAGTCTCTCTTCCTCTGAAACCCAGAGGGAAGCACAAGTGACACCAAGTCACCTGCAAACTAGAGGTCTCGGACCTCTCTTCCTCCCAACCGGAGGGACCACCTGGACTCGAAACCTACAAGCCCAGAACCGGAGGACCCATCCTCCCTTCCTCCAAACCGGAGGGAAACAACCGATGACTCCCAGTCAAAGGCAACCTGAGACTCAAGTCTCTCTTCCTCTACATCGGAGGGAACCCGACCTCACACAAGAGAATCGGAAGAACAACTAGTGAATAGTTGAAAAGAAAAAAAACAAAAACGCAGCAACAGAAAGCTGGAAAAAGTAAACTCAGACTGTGGCTCTCGCAGGAGCTGGCTGGCCGGGATTTGATCCACGGCCCAGCAGGAACAAATCTTCAGTTGAAGCTTCTATCACTCTAGCTCTCTCTTCTTCTCTGTTCTTCTTCCTCTTCTTCTCTTCACACTCTGCTATCTCGATCTCTCACTCAATCTCTCTTTCTTTCTCTTTCTCACTCTCTTTCTCTTCTTCTTTTTCACTCTTTACTCTTCTTCTGCTCTCTTCACTCTTCTTCTGCTCTTCTCTGCCTGGATCGTGGCTCCGTGTATGGACTTCACTTCTCGCCAATTCGATCAGTCTTCTTCTGTGGAAGAAGGCTCATAGATATAGCAGCAGCAGCAGCAGCAGTTAGGACGCGTGTGGTTTCCACATTTCCCGCCCTAAGAATTCGGACCACGTGGCAGCATCCAACAGGCTGTCAGTACACGTGTCCTCATCTGGGCACCTCGTCCTTCCTTGGATCACGTGCCTTCATTAGCCTCCACGAGCAGAGCACCTGTCAGACAGAGTATCGGATTATCAACTTGGTGTCGACACTTTATAAAATGAAATGCATTGTATAGACTTGTAATGTAAAGTGCGTTCTCGCACGGGAGTATATGAAGTCTCAGGAGAGCATCTATGGCCTCTGGACAGCATCACCAGCGTCAGGAGAGCATGTGGAGCACATGCTGTCTCTGGGGAGCAATCGCTGCTCCAGGGGAGCATCAGCAGACACTGGAGGGCATACTCGGTCCCAGGAGAGCATCCGGGGGGACAGGCGAGCATGCGCGTCTGATGTACAGACTCTACCAATGTATAGACTTGGTGGATAGTGATGCATAGCCAAACGAATGTACAGACTTCACTGTGAATGCATGAATAGTGAATGAGTGTATAGACTTGATCAAGAGAGACGCTGGCCAATCGGAGCATTAACAGTCACTGGAGAGCATACTCGATCCCAGGAGAGCATCCGGAGGGACAGGCGAGCATGCGCGTTTAATGTACAGACTCTACCAATGAAATCATGAACAGTCCGATGTATGGACTTGGCCTATGCAGACTCGTCTGATGTATAGACTTAGGTGAACAAGACACACAATGTATAGACTTTAATGCTCATCCACTGAATAGACTTCACAGTGCTCAATCAGACTTCACGATGCTCAATCACCCTTGAAGATGTGAGTGAGACAGTGTATGGATTTCAAAAGCTTGAAGGCCCAATGTACAGACTTTGAAGAGTCTAAACCAATGTACATACTTGTAACGCTTGAGGACCGATGTATAGACTTAGGAGGTTGACCCATTGTACAGACTTTGAAGCCTAAGACAATGTGTAGACTTGTGAAGCTTGAGGCCAATGTACAGACTTGGCGTTCCACTGTGGATGTATAGACTTGAGTGAAGTGAACGGATGTTCAGATTTTGAAGATCCACTATGGATGTATAGACTTCAAAGGATGAATGAACAGTCAATATATAGACTTCACTTGAGTGCATTGGCTGTACATAGTTTGAGCAATGCAAAGGTAATCGAATGTATAGACTTCCAAGGGAAACGACGGTAAAGCTATCAGTGTATAGACTTCAAGGGAAACGATGGTAAAACTACCGATGTATAGACTTGAAGGGAAACGTAGGTAAACTTCCAATGTATAGACTTCGAAGTTGAACAGTTGGATGTACAGACTTGGAAGATCACTGATGGATGTACAGACTTCACCTCGATGTATAGACTTGGAAGAATGATGCACAGTGCAATGTACAGACTTCATGACTATGCTCATGCAGTGTATAAACTCTGGAAAGCTAAGGCCAATGTATAGACTTCAACGATGCTTGCTACAGTCCAATGTGTGGACTTAGCTTCGTGCATGCTACAGTCCAATGTATGGACTTATGAAGAGTGATGCATGACCAATCGGATGTACAGACTTCACTTGAAATAGTCTGATGTTCAGACTTTGTCTGAAACAGTCGGATGTACAGACTTGAGTGAACGTTGCATGAACAAGCCTAACCAATGTATAGACTTTGATGCACAAACACACAATGCAATGTGTGGACTTGGTGACTCATGCAGACAGACGAGTGTACAGTCTATGCCATGCTCACAGTTAAGCAATGTACCAAGTTCTGAATGAGCAGTTCTAAATGAAGTAAACACATATGACATCAAACAATCCAGATAAATGCAATTATGAAATGCACCAAAGCACACACCACACAACCATATTTAAATGCAGTAGTAATTCAGATAAGATTTTCAAATGAAACATTCATCTGCACCACAAACAGAATTGTATGCATTCAAGTGACTTATAGTGTTTGCTATCATCAAAATCACAGGGACACAACAGATCGTACCGGAGAACACGCATCCGGGACACGGTCTAGAAAGACACCGTGCTCCGAAACGGAACTTCTGACGCTTAAAAATCTTTATTAAAAACTCATGTCCCGTGGTATGGGCATCCCCATGGCCTATGTTACCCGCAAGGGCTTCTGGGAACGGCGCACGGTGATTAAACCTTTTTTTTGACCCCCAGATGACCCGGGGGCTCTAATGATAATGCGGTCCCCTAGGGGACCACGATCATGAGGTTGCGGTCCCCTAGGGGACCACGTTATATATATATATATATATATATATATATATATATATATATATATATATATATATATATATATATATATATATATATATAATGTTGGACGCGGTCTTGGTCACGATCGTGACCCTCTGGTCGCGGTCTTCACCACGATCGCGTTCAAGATACTTTTATATATATATATAAAAGCTGTTGGACATGGTCTTGGGCTTGACCGCGACCCTATAGTATCTTGGTATTCACCATGATCGCATTCATGATATATATATATATATATATATATATATATATATATATATATATATATATATATATATATTAAAACCTTAGGCAGCGGGAAACCTTTTTGTATTAACTTGCTTTGTCGGGCCGTCACGTTAATGTCGCACCCTCTGTTGGCACCGCGTTAAAAAATAGAATCTGTTCTACGATAAACGGCGATACCCCTTCAATAAAATGCCTCTAACATGCTTAATACTCAATAAAAATTAGAGAAAATGATATAGAATCAAAGTAGACAACCATATGCATCTATTTCATGCACCAATTTGAAGTTTAGTCTGAGAGAATACCTACCTTATGTCGAATCAAAGAGGAAGAATGAAAACAGGATGAATGCTCAAGAGCACCCTTTAATTTCTCCTTCAAATCACGCCTCCAAATCGTCACAAATTCCTTTCCCAACGTAGCAAAGGCCTAGTGGTTGATTAGGGGTGCCTATTTATAGAAAAAATCTGGCCAAAAAGTCAAGATTCTTTCCCCCAAAAATTAAAATTCTCCACTTCCGAATTTAATGTTCTTGGAAGAAAATTCTAACTTTTCCACTAACCTAGCCCTAATTGGGTGAAAAAATGTGGGAAAAATGTCAAATCCATGGCGGCTATGATGCAAGGGTTTGAATTTTGTGACAATCTTCTAGAAATTAGACTAATTTAATCATATAGATAGGTGTTTAACATGTGCTACAAATTTTAACCCTAATTAGCCCATTAGCCCATAATCCAGCCCATTATAGGTTATCCAATGGCCCAATTGTTAATCATGATCTATTCTAGGGAATTAAATTAGGTGTCCTATAATTTTTTTTAAATTTAAAACTTTAAATTTTAATTTATTTCAAGAAAAACTTAATTATCTAGCTTAGTTTATATAATAACAATATAATTTCATCATTTCATGAATATTATAATTACTTAACTCAATATAAATATTTATTTATTTTTTGATTTCTACATCCTCCCCTACTTAAAAGAATTTGGTCCTCCAAATTCACATCTTACAAATTGAAAATTTCAAATTCAAATAGAGGGATCAAAATTCTAACCTGAGATCAAATCGGGATACTTTTTCCTGATCGAATCCTCTAATTCCCAGGTAGCTTCTTTGAATCCACGCTTGCTCCATTGGACATTCACCATCGGTATAGCCCTATTCCTCTGTTGGTGTAATTTTTGATCTAATATCTTGATCAGTCTTTCTTCATAAGATAAATTCTTCTGTAGCTTCAAGTCATCAAATTGAATCACATGTGAAGGATCATACACATATTTCTTCAGCATGGATACATGAAATACATCATGGACACCGGCCAATTGTAGAGGCAAAGTCAACTTGTATGCCACTTTTCCGATTCTTTCCAGAATCTCAAAAGGGCCAATAAATCTTGGACTCAATTTTCCTTTAATACCAAACCTTTTAATTCCTCGTGTGGGTGAGATCTTTAGAAAAACATGCTCCCCCACTTGGAATTCAAGGTCTTGTTGGGTCCCGTGAGGTGTAAGCGGATCTAGAAGGGGGGGTTGAATAGATCCTATCACAAGTTATGGCCTATTTAAAAACTCTTATCTAGCGGAAGCTTAAACCACTCTTATAAAGTGAATGAATCACTTAGGCACAATGCACAGCGAAATTAAGTAGAGTGACTCAAATGAAAAGACTTGAATTACAAGCTATGAAACGTCCGCACTTCTTTAAGCACATTTGTGATCTTGAAAGAAATAAGCCTTGTAGTGCAGGGATCATAAAGCATAACACTAAAACATGCAATAGCTTGCAACAACCGTGCTTGTGTGTGTGTGTGCTGTGATGATCACTCAAAGTGCATATGTGTGTGAACAATCTAACCAAGTATGTAAAACACACGAACCTGTGAATGGGGTTAGAAGATATAGATCAATCACACACGATAAACAACCCACAACACAGGGATTTTTAAGGTGGTTCGGTTGCAACCCCGCAACCTACGTCCACCCCTCACCAAAACCCGGTGAGGCTTCCTTGCTGACACACAGCTTGACCCGGGGACACGCCCCAAACCACAGAACAGAGAAACCCCTCTTTCTGTCTTCCTACACACAAAGCCGGCAGGGACGGCTACACCGCAAATCGGAGAACTCCCGATTGCCTTCCTACTAGCCACCGGTAGGGACGATTCTCAATTCCAAATGTTTGAATGAAACGGAAAACGAACAAATATGAAATCACTCAAACAAGATATAGAATATGCTTAAGAGAAAAGATCTTGTCTGAGGTTTGTTGGAGCTTGAATCTCTTGAGGATTTGATGAAGAACTTCTTCCCGGAGTACTGTTCACAGGTACAGTAACTCGAACTCCTCTTCCTTGAACACACCCTTGCAGCCTCCTTTGATTTCCCTTGTTAGCCTTACTTTCTCCTACTCTTCCTTGGAGGTTGTTGGATTGAGATATGAGCTTGAATCACCTTGAGTTGATGGAGAGATTGTTGGATGTAGCTTTGATCTTCTTTGAATCTCCTTGAGTTGATGAAGAGGTGTATGGATGTAGCTTTGATCACCTTTGCAAGCCTTGAATGATTCTTGCTTGATTGGAGGTTGCTTGGCTTCAGATCTCACTTGAATCACCTTGGAAGGATGAAGAACTCCTGCCCGAAACACTGTTCACGGAGGTGCTACAGTGCTCTCGAAATGGCCTCCCTTGATTCACTTCATCAACTCCATCATCTAGGGTTTCTAACCCTCTCATGTTGGTTTTATAACCCTTGGAATGGTCCTTGGACACCCTCCAGACCAGATCCACAAATCATGGGAAGTTAGGTAAGGTTTGATTAAACAAATCCATGGAAAGGGGCTGGCCACGAGGTGGATTTCGAAGTCAAACATGGCTGCATCGGGGCTGGCGGTCGACCAGAATTCATGGGTCGGTCGACCGGAACCTGCTACAACCGGAGCTCTGGAAAAACCGGTCGACCGAAATTCATGGGGCGGTCGACCGAAATGTCACAGACCCCGAACCTTTTGGTTCTGAGAAATTCGGTCGACCTAGCTACAGTGCCGCCGGTCGACCTAAAGCTACAGTAAATTCCAGATTAACACAATTCAGCCCCAAATGTCATTGTAACCCTTCCGAACTCTGTGGCATCAAACTCCTTTGATCTTGGGGAATATATATTGAGTGTTTTGGCCTGCAAAATCATATAAAAAGGATTAGAACTTTAGCTCAATAATCCATATAATAAATGTATGAAATACACATATGAAATCTCATGAATTAGTTATATGTGAACACTTTGAATCACAAGTGTTCTGAGCTAAAGATCAAGAAATAAGAGCTCAACCACCCCAAGTAAAATATCCATGAAACATACTCATGGAATCTCAATAACAAGAAGGATAGAAAAGCTCATTCTCAAATTAACCATCCATATCAAAAGATCAAGTTCATATGACAATGAATTTAAACGAATGGATGATCATCATGTAACCCAAAGTTTCAAGATTGATGTGAGCATTCAAGAACTACATGTTCCTTGGTATTAATGCAATGTGAGAACATATAATGCAAGTTGTGAATGGGCATCATGAAACCAAATACATGGAGAGTGATAAACAACAATGACTAATAGTGTTAAGCCATTATCAAAACCAAGAATACCACAGAACTCATATGACTATAGCATGATGTCGAATGACCCAAGAGACCACAGAATGACTAAAATGACCTCAGGGACACAACATTCTCCCCCTTTTTGATGATGGCAATGATGAGGCATTTTGAACTATGAGTCACTCACATGGTTCTCACCCCCTTTGACACACAGATGGCATTCTGATTAATGACTCACATAATCTTACCACATATTTTGATTAATGACTCACATGAATACTTGGCATTCTGATTAATGACTCACACAATCTTACCACATACTTTGATTAATGACTCACATGAATACTTCTCCCCCTTTGACAACATCAAAAAGAGCCAGGAAAGAGAAAGAGATACTCACATTAATGACGCACACAAAATGACTTACATAATGCTCGGGATCTCCTGTGACATCATTACAAGAAACCATAATGTGGAGAAACATGTCATTGCAGGCAACATTCCAGAAGATGATGTGGAAATACATGCCAATGGTTGTACACTTATTAAGATTGACAAAATAACTAGAGAGAACAACCAATTATGGAAAGCCAGTTATAGGACTGATACCAATGAATGATATGGATGTACCGAATATGGTGGTGTCCCGTGGCTTGGCAAAGACAATGTAAGTGGGAGAGGTAGAGCCACAGCAGCATGATTCAATTTCTCAAATAGGAGATGGATAGAGCAACCAAGGAGCAAATTTTTATTTCAAATTTTGCAGATTTTTAGTGGTTTTCTAGTTTTCAGATTTTTTGGATTTTCTATGCAATGCATGGAAATGACAAATGCAAGCTACAATTGTATGAAGTTAAGATGCGCATGTCTCCCTATTAGCATGAGAGCATGATGCTAATGATGCTAGGTCTTATGCCACATGCCAATGAATGAGAAAGCAATGTGATATCACTTGATAGAGGACACCAATGATTTTGGATGCGACTTGAAAGGTGCATCAAGATGATACCACTTGTTAGATGATACCACTTGTTTAGTATGATGATGTGATCATGGCAGCCTGAATGATTTATGTAGATATGGCAGATGAAGGCAAACAACAAAGTTTATGTAACAGGTGCAGCTCAAGATCCATGATAGTGAAGCATGTGAATGCAGATATGTATGCATGGATATACAAATGCATGGAGAAGTAAAGTGTATGAATGCTATGCATTAACCCTCATGATAAATGAAGGTTCTCTCCCCCTTGGATTCTCCCATATCCACAATACACTCTCCCCCTTTGACAACGCACAAAGGCAACAAAAGGCAACATCTCCCCCTTTCTCCCAAGTCCATAGCAAGGACTCACAACAAGACATTCTCCCCCTTTGCCAATAGCAAAAAGGAGGGATACGGCACAGTGGTTGACAAAGGTCCTAGAGATCAGAGTGGAATGGTAGTGGAAGAGCAAGCCATTATATGGAAATTAGAAACATGCCGGGAGCAATATATATGGTTCAAAGCTAATGAAAACCAAGATCATCAATAGAGTTTAAAAAGCATCGACATCCATGGTTTAATAGAAATGAACCAGAAGCATATATCTTGACAGTGTTTAACCTTCCCTTGTCTTATACATCCATATTCAATAACCACAAAGGGAATAACACAAAAACTAGTATTGAGGCTAAACAAGCATGACTAAAGCATGGAATTTTATGAGTTTAACAAATTTGATTTTCAATATCGTTTGAATTTGAAGGCACATGACTCATATGTTACGAGCAATCAAGTCTAGTACATGCCTCCTAGCCGTAAGAATACACGTTGTTTAGACGCTAGTATCCCTAGGTATTTGGCAAGACTGACTGTTATGCTTCAGAATGAACAGAGATAGCAACATCACGTCATGACATATCCAAACTCATTTCTTTGATGAGAAGATATATTTCTCAGCAATTATGCCATTGCTCTACCTAGAGTCCAAATGAATTAAGACAGAGATAACAGAGGCACATCATGACATATCATTCGTCACTTGATTTGATGACGGGACATATTTCTCCGTGCAACACTATCATTGCTCTGCAAATTGATTTTCAAGAATTCCAGCTCATCAAGATGTTTAGAAACAATACTAAGCTCTAGAGTATCACCAAAGTTGTCAAGACATTTGGATTTTCAGATTTCAGAATAGTTATTCAAGGCACAACATGCAATCTCTAGTTAAGGTCTATTAAAACCACAAAATATGGATGATTTCAAAAGATATATCAAAACTTCAAGGAAATCATTAAATCTGAACCATTTTCATTGAATGGACAATCATCAGTTCATATAATAGAAAGCTCTTACACTGTAGTGATGTTTGTCTCTTGAACTTATTATCACACTAGAGGCCATTGAGGTTCAGATGCAAAAAGGACGAATGAACCAAGAAGAACAACACGACTCCCCCTATGAATATGCAATGAAAGCATGCAAGGAGTGATGTTTGCAGTCACATAGAATGACGAATGTCAATGAGAGGTTTACTTGACCCATGCAGGAGTTGACCTAATCAAACATGAAATGCATGAACCAACATAATGCATGATTTTACACTTATGAAATGCAACATAATGAATATGAACCATATGCACGAATGCCTTAAGAAGACAACTCCCCCTAGCTATATGGCCTATATGCGATAGTGACGCATGGTACTTGGCGGAGGTGAAACCTCACGCATGTTGAGTGCTTCGAGGCAAGCATAACCTGCCCTTCCATACATCAACATTTGATATACCCTGGCCATGCACGAATGATATGATGTAAAATGATTCAAGCTAGGTTGATGTTGACTCCCCCTGAATACATGCAAGGGTTGGCAATGAACTATGCAGCCTAAGATTTATATGAATGCACAATGCAATTAAGATGCTGCAAAATGATTATGCATTATCATTTGTCTTCTAAACATGATGTGCATTAAGGCATGTGTGATTACAAGATGATGCAAACACAAATCATTCACAATAGATTTTGAACTGAATGCAACATGATGATGCCAATTGCTAGACTCCCCCTTTGAACAATGCTAATATGAATAACGAGTTGAAAATGCAACCATGGTTTGCATCATCAAAACCAAAGTCCAAGCATTTCATGTGGCTGATAGCAAGACTTGTGCAACTCATTATCACATCAACTTCATCAGCATAACAAATTTTTCATGAATTAAATAGCTGAAATCAAGCATGGTGTAAACAAGTTATCAAGCTCAAAAGTTCATCTCACACCTTGGGGGTTTTGTATTTCAAAGAGCAGTTCAGTTTGCAGAATCTAATGACATTGGGTAGACGTATGATGCACTATCTACATGTCAAGACTGAACATGCAAGATGACTAAACTTAAGAGGTTTATGTACATACCTGTGCCTTGAGCTTTTATTTACCTTATGATCCTTTGTTCAGCTCCAAGGCATCCTGCACCCAAAATTCTCATTTGGAATTTTTAGGTATCCAAGATTGCTTGGGTCCTTGTGGGTTAGCAACATGTTTAGCATCTTGGCCCACCTTTTGTAGGGCAATCACATCATCCTCCTTCATTGTGAGGCAATCATATATCTCATGCCCATTTTTCCCACAATAGAAACAACACACAAAAGATTGATTTTTCTTTTTATGTTCATGTGCATGTGCATGTGGATTATGCTTTTGTGGGTGAGCATGGGATTTACCTTTTATGGCATGAAGGTGATGCTTTCCCTTCAAATGCCAGCACTCTTGGATAGTATGGCCAGACTTACCACAATGAGAGCAGCAAAGAGAAGCATTTCTATTTACAGCCATGGAGAGTGTCGACCTGCTTGTATGGGAGTGTCGACTCTTCTGACTCCCCATGCAGTCCTGCTGAGTAGGTCCTCTGCCAGTATTGACATGTTTCTTTTCTTGCTCTTTCACTTGATCTCCTGCTCTAAGCTCATCATTTCTCAAGATAAAGCAATCATGCACAGTGTGACCATGTTTACCACAATAATAACAATTGACATTCATTTTGTGGAAGGCATGGTATTTAGCATTGAACATGTTATGGTGCATGTTTGGATGAGCATGCTGAATTTTACTTTTCTTTCGAGCAGTATGCCCTTTTTGGTGACCACAGGAAGTGGTGGCTTCCGGTGATCCAAAATCTTGGATTTGGGCAAACATTGACAGGAAATCATTCAAACCTTGAATTTCATTTTCAAGTGAGGAAATGTGCTGTTTAGATTCAATAAGGCCCTCTTCGCATGCTGCCAATTGCTCATTGAGCATGGCATTTACTGCTTTAAGATTTTAATTTTGTTGTTCTAAAGCATGCAAAGTTTCAGAGTGATCTTCAATGACAGATTTGCATTTTTCATGTGCAGCCAGTTTTTCATGCAATTCTTCTTCAACTTGTTCAAGTTCAATTTTCTTTTCCAACAACTCTTTATTCTCTTCTTTCAGAGAATCAATCAGTTTTTGTTGCCATTCAAGATCATCATGGAGACCAACATTTATATTTCTCAAGAATGAACATTTTCCACACACAAAGTTAGCAGAGCATGAAACAGAATTTTTATTTTCTTCAATCAACTTCTCATGATAGATTAGCCCATCGGCCATAGTTTGATCATTGGAGATTGACTTAGGTTGATTTTGGAGTTTTATTACAGTTTCTTCCAACCTAGTGATTTCACCATGAAGATTTTTATTTTCATCCCTTAGACATGTAATGCTTTGTTTATGCGTATCTAGATCAAATAAGAGAGTGTCGTTAAGCTCTTTAAAAACAGAACACTTTTTACAAAATGAGCTTTCATTTTGGTTGATTTTCTTGAGATCCTTTTTCAATTTTTTGTTTTCAGATTTTACCTTTTTGTATTGTGTGATCAATTCATCATAGACTTCCATAAGCTCTTCAAAAGTGAATTCCTCGGAATCAGAGTTTACCTGTGATGAGGATGCATTGCTGGACTGTTCTATACGGTCGGCCATGAAGTATTCTTGTTCTTGTTCCTTCCTTTCATGGATTTTAACCAACTTGTCCAATACTTGCTTGGCTGTGCTGCAAGAGGACACAAGATGAGTTAGTCTTAGATCAACTGCAGCTGTAATTAAGTTATATGCAAGACGATTATCATTGTGTTTGGTCTCATGTTCGGCTAACCAATCAATTGAATTTGATGGCAGCTCATGAGGACCATTGTATATAAGAGTCCACAATTGTGGATCTATGGAGCTAACATAAATGAACATTCTTCCAACCCATGTTGAAAAATCTGAACCATCATAAATGGGTGGAGAAGCCATCGAAGCAAGTGCAGCATGTGAATCCATCTAAATAAAAAACACCGAGATCTTTCCCTGCAGATCGTTGGATCTGGGAATGACAGAGCCTCGCTCTGATACCACTTGTTGGGTCCCGTGAAGTGTAAGCGGATCTAGAAGGGGGGGTTGAATAGATCCTATCACAAGTTATGGCCTATTTAAAAACTCTTATCTAGCGGAAGCTTAAACCACTATTATAAAGTGAATGAATCACTTAGGCACAATGCACAGAGAAATTAAGTAGAGTGACTCAAATGAAAAGACTTGAATTACAAGCTATGAAACGTCCACACTTCTTTAAGCACATTTGTGATCTTGAAAGAAATAAGCCTTGTAGTGCAGGGATCATAAAGCATAACACTAAAACATGCAATAGCTTGCAACAACCGTGCTTGTGTGTGTGTGTGTGCTATGATGATCACTCAAAGTGCATATGTGTGTGAACAATCTAACCAAGTATGTAAAACACACGAACCTGTGAATGGGGTTAGAAGATATAGATCAATCACACACGATAAACAACTCACAACACAGGGATTTTTAAGGTGGTTCGGTTGCAACCCCGCAACCTACGTCCACCCCTCACCAAAACCCGGTGAGGCTTCCTTGCTGACACACAGCTTGACCCGGGGACACGCCCCAAACCACAGAACAGAGAAACCCCTCTTTCTGTCTTCCTACACACAAAGCCGGCAGGGACGGCTACACCGCAAATCGGAGAACTCCCGATTGCCTTCCTACTAACCACCGGTAGGGATGATTCTCAATTCCAAATGTTTGAATAAAATGGAAAACGAACAAATATGAAATCACTCAAACAAGATATAGAATATGCTTAAGAGAAAAGATCTTGTCTGAGGTTTGTTGGAGCTTGAATCTCTTGAGGATTTGATGAAGAACTTCTTCCCGGAGTACTTTTCACAGCTACAGTAACTCGAACTCCTCTTCCTTGAACACACCCTTGCAGCCTCCTTTAATTTCCCTTGTTAGCCTTGCTTTCTCCTACTCTTCCTTGGAGGTTGCTGGATTGAGATATGAGCTTGAATCACCTTGAGTTGATGGAGAGATTGTTGGATGTAGCTTTGATCTTCTTTGAATCTCCTTGAGTTGATGAAGAGGTGTATGGATGTAGCTTTGATCACCTTTGCAAGCCTTGAATGCTTCTTGCTTGATTGGAGGTTGCTTGGCTTCAGATCTCACTTGAATCACCTTGGAAGGATGAAGAACTCCTGCCCGAAACACTGTTCACGGAGGTGCTACAGTGCTCTCGAAATGGCCTCCCTTGATTCACTTCATCAACTCCATCATCTAGGGTTTCTAACCCTCTCATGTTGGTTTTATAACCCTTGGAATGGTCCTTGGACACCCTCCAGACCAGATCCACAAATCATGGGAAGTTAGGTAAGGTTTGATTAAACAAATCCATGGAAAGGGGCTGGCCACGAGGTGGATTTCGAAGTCAAACATGGCTGCATCGGGACTGGCGGTCGACCAGAATTCATGGGTCGGTCGACCGGAACCTGCTACAATCGGAGCTCTGGAAAAACCGGTCGACCGAAATTCATGGGGCGGTCGACCGAAATGTCACAGACCCCGAACCTTTTGGTTCTGGGAAATTCGGTCGACCTAGCTACAGTGCCGCCGGTCGACCTAAAGCTACAGTAAATTCCAGATTAACACAATTCAGCCCCAAATGTCATTGTAACCCTTCCGAACTCTGTGGCATCAAACTCCTTTGATCTTGGGGAATATATATTGAGTGTTTTGGCCTGCAAAATCATATAAAAAGGATTAGAACTTTAGCTCAATAATCCATATAATAAATGTATGAAATACACATATGAAATCTCATGAATTAGTTATATGTGAACACTTTGAATCACAAGTGTTCTGAGCTAAAGATCAAGAAATAAGAGCTCAACCACCCCAAGTAAAATATCCATGAAACACACTCATGGAATCTCAATAACAAGAAGGATAGAAAAGCTCATTCTCAAATTAACCATCCATATCAAAAGATCAAGTTCATATGACAATGAATTTAAATGAATGGATGATCATCATGTAACCCAAAGTTTCAATATTGATGTGAGCATTCAAGAACCACATGTTCCTTGGTATTAATGCAATGTGAGAACATATAATGCAAGTTGTGAATGGGCATCATGAAACCAAATACATGGAGAGTGATAAACAACAATGACTAATAGTGTTAAGCCATTATCAAAACCAAGAATACCACAGAACTCATATGACTATAGCATGATGTCGAATGACCCAAGAGACCACAGAATGACTAAAATGACCTCAGGGACACAACAGGTCTCTCCTTCGATTGTCAGCATAGCTCTTTTGCTGTGATTGAGCAACTTTCAACCTTTCACAGATCAACTGGATATTGTGAGTTCTATCTTGAATAATATCGGGACCCAATAATCCTTTCTCTTCAACTTCGTTCCAGCATAGATGTGATCTACAACTCCTGCCATACAGTACCTCAAAAGGTGCCAATTGAATGCTAGACTGATAGCTATTGTTATATGCAAATTTAGTCAAGGGTAAGTGTTCATGCCAACTTCCGTCAAAATCTATCATACAAGCTCTCAACATATCTTCGATAATCTGATTCATCCTCTCGGTTTGTCCATATGTCTGAGGGTGGAAAGCCGTGCTAAAATTCAACCTAGTACCCAAAGATGATTTCAAACCTTTTCAGAAGTGAGAGGTGAATCTCGGGTCTCTATCCAAAATAATAGAAGTTGGAATACCATGCAACCGTACAACCTCCTTTATATATAGGGCAGCTAGAACATCCATGCTCCATTTGTTCTTGATGGGCAAGAAGTGAGCGGATTTAGTTAGTCAGTCCACAATCACCCAAATAGCATCAAATCCACTTCAGGTCTTTGACAGTCCAACAAAAAAGTCCATGCCAATACTATCCCATTTTCACTCTAGTATTTCGATAGGTTTCAGCTTCCCAGCCGGTTTGAGATGTTCGGCTTTAACTTATTGGCAGATCAAACATCGACTCACAAACTCGGCTATCTCTCTTTTCATGTTAGGCCACCAAAAGGTTCTTTTGAGATCTTGGTATATTTTTGTAGCACTAGGATGAATAGTGTATCTCGATTGATGTGTCTCCTCCATGATTTTGTCCTTGATGGTAGAACAATCGGGCACACATGTTCTTCCTCGGAGAAGTAGCCTTCCATCATCCGCCAAAAGGAAATTCGGTCGTTGATCTAATTTCTCTTTAATATCAATAATCAATTGATCATTATCTTGCAGCTCTTTAATTTCTGAGAGTAACTGGGGTTGGAGTCTAATATTAGCAATCTAGACTCCGTCTTCCTTCTTCTCCATATTGAGGTCTAAGCTCGCCATTTGCTCTAACAAGTGCCATTCTTTAATCATTAGGCTTAATAATAATGCCATCGGCTTCTGGCTAAGAGCATCAGCTACGACATTACCTTTTTCGGGGTGATATTGTATAGAGAAATCGAAATCCTTCAAGTATTCTAGCCACCTTCTTTGTCTCACATTGAGTTCCTTCTGAAAGAATAGGTACTTGCGACTCTTGTGGTTGGAGTATACAATAAATGCCTCACCATAGAGATAATGTCGCCAAATCTTCAAGGTAAAGACTACAACCGCCAGCTCTAAGTCATACACGGGATAATTCTCCTTGTGCCTTTTCAATTGCCTTGAGGAATAGGCGATCACCTTGCCATGCTGCATCAATACACAGCCCAAGTCGATCCTAGATGCATCAGTGTAGACTTCAAATCCTCCTCCTTCAGTAGGTAATGTGAGTATAGGGGCAGTAGTCAAATAATCTTTTGGAGTTTGAAAGCTCTTCTCACAGTCTTCGGACCATATATAAGGAATCTCCTTTCTCATTAATCTTGTCAAAGATACAATGATCTTGGAGAAGTCCTTAATAAATATTCTATAATATCCTGCCAATCCCAAGAAGCTTCGAATTTCGGTCATGCTAGTAGGTCTCTCCCAGTTCTTTACAGCCTCGACCTTTGAAGGATCGACCGCAATGCTTTTCTGGGAAATTATGTGACGTAGAAAAGAAACTTCGTCTAGCCAGAAATTACACTTGTTAAGCTTAGCATATAGTTTGTGATCTCTTAATAATTGGAGGGCTTTCTTGAGATGTTCTTCATGCTCCATCTTGGACTTGGAGTAGATCAAAATGTCTTCAATAAAGACCACCACAAATTGATCAAGGTATGGCCTGAATACACTGTTCATTAACTACATAAATGCTGCAGGTGCATTGGTTAGGCCAAAAGACATAACAGTGAACTCATAGTGTCCATACCTGCTCCTGAATGCCGTTTTGTGAATATCCCCTTCATTGATTTTCAACTGATGATAACCAGATCTCAGATCAATTTTTGAAAAATATCGAGCTCCAGAAATCTGGTCAAATAATTCATCAATCCTCGGCAATGGATATTTTTTCTTGATTGTGAGTTGGTTCAATTGCCGATAGTCAGCACACAATCTCATTGACCTGTCCTTCTTTTTGACAAATAGGACTGGGGCTCCCCAAGGTGAAGTACTTGGTCGGATAAACCCTTTCTCCAATAACTCCATCAGTTGTTCTTTCAACTCCTTCATTTCGATAGGGGACATCCGATACGGAGCCTTAGAAATAGGTGCAGCTCCCGGAATCAAATCAATAGAGAAGACCACTTCTCTCTCTGGAGGAATACATGGCAACTCATCCGGAAATACATCAGAATAATCCCAAACAATAGGAATATCATCCAGATTGGGTTCCTTATGCTCGGCCATAGTAATAGAAACTAAGAAACCCGCACAACTCTTCTTTAATAATTTATCGGCTTTAAGGGCCGAAATAAGGGATAGGTGTCTAGAATGCTTGGCACCAGAAAACAAGAAGTTGGGGTAATCACTAAAGGTTACCGTTCCCAACTTGCAGTTAACACTAGCACCGTGTGTAGATAACCAGTCAGCTCCCAAAATAATATCATATCCTTCCATCTACATGCATACTAAGTCAGCAGGTAGGTTGCAACCGTTGACTAGAACTTCACTAGCAGGGTAGAAATATGTAATCTCCGACCCTGCTCCAATAGGAGTAGTAATAACAAGTTTGGATTCTAACGGAACAGGCCTCATAGGTAAAATATCAGCAAAGCTCTTAGATATAAATGAATGCGTAGCTCCAGTGTCAAATAAAACAGAGGCGGGCTTTGAGCACATAGAAATGGTACCTTCCACGACTCCTCTATCCTCGGTAGGTTACGCATTCATAAGGGCTTGGAGTCTTCCTTACTTCTTGATAGCCACCGAAAGTTTTTCCGGCGGGGCTTGCTCATTAAAAAGCGGGCAATTTGGGATCTTATGATCCTGACTCCCATAGCGAAGACAAGCACCCAGTCTCCTCCAGCAATCTTCCGCCTTGTGTCTAGGCTTTTCACAATGCTTGCATAGTTCCTTTGATGGGGTAACAACCGGGACAATTTGTTTGTCGAACGACCTTGGTTTTTTATCCTTATGAAAGTTACGCCCATCTTTATGAAAATTACGGTCATCAAAATTGGGCCTCTTTTTCCAGAAGGAGGGATTGAGGTTACTGGAGCCAGTAACTTGCTCCTTCTTGGCCTCTCTTCCCCTGATGCGAGCAGACATCTCCGTTGTGTCTTCCAAGAGTTGGGCTCTCCTCACCGCATCGGCATATACTTGGATATCCATCGGGGCGAGTTGAGTAATAAACTGGGGCTTTAAGCCATTTAAGAATCTCCTTGCCTTCATCTTTTCAGTACCCACTAGGTGTGGTGCGTACTGAGATAATCTTGCGAATTGGGCTTCATATTCCGCGATCGTCAAACTCTTTTGCTTCAAGGAAGCAAATTCGGCAGCCTTCCTTTCTTGCACCCTATCGGAAAAGTACTTGTTGTTGAAATGCTCCACAAACTCTTCCCACAACACATGATCATGTGGTAGAGTTGCTTCGACGGATTCCCACCAAGTATGGGCATCCCTTTCTAGTTGAAAGGTAGTGAGTAGGACCTTCTCCTCATCAGCACATTGTATGACTCGAAAAATCCTCTCGATTTCCTTCACCCAGTGTTCTGCCTCATCCAGGTCCGTGGACCCAGCGAACTTGGGAGGGTTCATACTTTTGAAATTTCGATGTAAGTCTCCTGCTCCTCGGTTAGCTCCTCCTTGAGCCACCTGCTACATAGCTTGGGTTAATCCTTGCACCGTCGGTTGCATCTCGCGCCACTGGGCTCTTTCGGCAGCCATTGGCGAGAATTATGCCTGCAACCACAACTACCAAACTTAAGTGTTTTGTGTATTTCCTTGATTTATACTACTTTAAAGCTTAGCCCATGGCTCTACCCAATCTCACCGGTAAGGTTCCAGACTCTATCTAAAATTCTAGATCAACATCTAGAACCTATATCAAGGGGAACCTAGGGTTTATGAAACCTAGGCTCTAATACTACAAAGATTATCACACCTCGACGCAGAATATCAAAGCGCGACGAGTTGTAAACATTCGTGTCGATCAGAGCATGTATAATAGGGGGTCCAAACACAATGTAGATGATAAGAAAAGGATACTTTTATTTCATCGATATAAAGCTTTACAACAATGCTAGGCCTTAAGAGACATAATACAACTTCCAATACATTTGATTCTAGCAAGAGTAATAATTTCAACCTAGGTAACTAAGATAAACTTGGCCTCTCGTTTCACTCTTGCTCGTCCCCATTTGTTTGGGGTTTATCATCGGAACTACCTGAAACATTAATCGAAAATGCAGGGTGAGCGAAACGCTCAGTAGGGTTCATATCTCTATACCAGACAACTTTAAGTATTTATCATTTTAGATAAAGTTACTGTACTATGTCGAGAAACGTAACTAAAACATGGAACATGAATAAGAGAGAGAGTAAAGGAATGCAAGTAATTGGAATCACAAGCAGTCAAGATATCAAGAGTATAATTCAAGTAGAGAACGATCATGTAGCAAGTATTGTCATGGAATTGGCCATTTTACGCAAGCATGTACAAGTCAAGTATTTCATATAATTCAAGTACTTTTAAATATTCAATCAAGTCAAGTATTTCACGAATTTTGGATTGTCATAAACGAATCTTACACACATGTTTCGGTGCAATGCCACACCATGTCATTAATAGCTCCCATGGGCACAAGTACTTTCGGGCACTCCCCTCAAGACCAGACTGGGCCCCATTAACGCTAGACATTGTGGTTATGGATTATAGATCCCAAGTATAGTCAGACATCCACAAAATATGTATGGCCAAAGAATTTCAAGGTAAAGCTTGTGAAATAAAGTACAGATCTAGTAAAAATTATCATTCAAGGAACAAGTAGTACAATATTACAAGTAGTTGTAAGAGAAGTTCAAAGATAATTTAAGACATCATGTTTAACGACATTAAGTCGATACGAAATTGGATTATCGGACAAGGCACAATCAGCTCTCACGGAAGATCTTGTTAAACATGTTTCGATCAAGTTTTTCACAGTCGGGTGCTTAACTAGAAAATTGAAGAATCATAACCAGGTAAGAGGTGGGACAGTGGGAGGTTCTCCTCGTATTCACGGGGGCCTAATTAAGTAACCACTTATCCACTTAAAGCGTTTGCCCGTGGACATATTTCCTTAGACATCGTTCTTCCTTGGAAATCTAGCGAGCTACGCGACTTATCAGAAACACGGTAACACGGTAACACGGAAATCATTAAACTCGTATCGATCAAGATTATGCAACTAAGCCCATGCTGTTTTAATAGATAATATCTACTCTATTTAACATGCTAGAAATAAAATATAATCATAGAGATCAAGGGTATCATGAAGGTAACAAGAACTATGAAGGAAATAAGCTCATGGAATAGAATTATTATCTTCCATATCCTTAACTTAATCGTGTGTGGATTTAAATGATATGCAACATAACATGATTTGGAACTAAAATTTTAACAGATTTAGCATGCTAGAAGATATATTGGTTCAGTTAGAACCTGAAAACATCACGATCGTGCCGAAGATCATGCATCCGGGACACTATCTAGAAAGACACTGTGCTCCGAAACGGAACTTCTGATGCTTAAAAATCTCGATTAAAAACTCATGTCCCGTGGTATGGACATCCCCATGGCCTATGTTACCTACAAGGGCTTCTAGGAATGGCGCACGATGATTAAGCCTTTTTTTTGACCCCCGAATGACCCGGGGGCTCTACTGATAATGCGGTCCCCTAGGGGACCGCGATCATGAGGTCACGGTCCCCTGTGGGACCGCGTTCTGTATATATATATTTTTTAAATAATGGTGTACGCGATCTTGGTCATGACCATGACCCTATGGTCGCGGTGTTCACCACGACCTCGTTCAAGTATATATATATATATATATATATATATATATATATATATATATATATATATATATATATATATATATATATATATATATATATATATATATAAAGTTGTTTGATGCGGTCTTGGGCTTGACCGCAACCCTATAGGATCGTAGTATTCACCATGACCGCATTCATGATATATATATATATATATATTAAAAACTTAGACGGTGTTAAACCTTTTTTTATTAACGCGCTTTGTCGGGCTGTCACGTTAATGCCGCGCCCTCTGTGAGCACCGCGTTCAAACATAGAATCCGTTCTACGATAAACCACGATACCCCTTCAATAAAACGCCTCTAACATGCTTAATACTCAATAAAAATTGGGGAAAATGGTATAGAATCAAAGTAGAGAAGCATATGCATCTATTTCATGCATCAATTTGAAGTTTAGCCCGTTAAAATACCTACCTTAAGTCGAATTAAAGAGGAAGAAGGAAAACGGGACGAATGCTCAAGAGCTCCCTTTCTCTTTCAAATCACATCTCCAAATCACTATAAATTCCTTCCTCAATGTAGCAAAGGCCTAGTGGGTGATTAGGGGTGCCTATTTATAGAAAATATCTGGCCAAAAAGTCAAGATTCCTTCTCCCAAAAATTAAAATTCTCCACCTCCGAATTTAATGTTCTTGGAAGAAAATTCTAACTTTTCCACTAACGTAGCCCTAGTTGGGTGGAAAAACGTGGGCAAAATATCCATATAACTCTGGGGCCATCTCAGACATCCATAAATGAGTACCCGCTTAACACCCCTGATCACCCCGGGTCTGGGGGAGGTGCTACCGAAATTTCCCCAGGAATGCGAATAATAAAAGACATAAGGGACTGGATAATTTCAACCATTAAGACATGAATGAACAAATAAAAAGAGAAATGAACAAAAGGGGACTAATGGACAAAAAGACTGCTGCAATGCACACTTCGTGAACAAATAAAAACAAATAATATGCATACTCCACGAACCAAATGCAATGCCGTGCTTGCATCAAATGGATGGTATCAAAGCTTGCACATATGAACTTTCCATTGGCCTCCCAGGCTGAATTAAAAAGAATTCATACATTCATTGTAAATCTGAGCATGGCATGGTCCTTGCATGCATATAATTGCCGCATTATGTCTCACGTGTGCTTGCGTGTTACGATCCCGCGGTATATGAAATGGTGATGCATGGAAGGTCGGATTACGCCTGGCCGGAAGCCACCACTATGCGTGAGTGAAATACTCTGCCTCGTATCGGGGATCAGTTCCATAAACCAAATTGAACCCCCATTGGACTGCTGGGTTTCCTCCCCCTGCCATGCTGCACCTTCACACACATACACATGCATGATCATGCCAAAAAAAAGGGAAGAAAACATATAAAACAAACAAAAAAGAACAAGAGAAAGAGGAAAGAAAATGTGCAAAATAAAATGGCAAACAAGAAATGAAGACAATGCCGATTTCTGCCAATCTGTAGACGGCGGAGTCGACTCTGCCCATGGCAGAGTTGACCCAACCCTCAGGTAGGGTCGACTTTGCCCAAGGCAGAGTCGACTCAACCCCTTAGGCAGAGTCGACCCAACCTCAAAAAAAAACACATACAATAATAATAAGGAATAAATGCTAACAAAAGGATAATAATAATAAAGGGTTATATAATAAAATAATAATAAAAAATAAATAATGAAATAAGTAACAATAAAAATGGGGGAGCATGATAATAAAAAAAACTATGATAAAGAACATGTGAACGGAATAAAATCTACACGCAAGCGGAATTCAAACTAACAAGATAAGAACTGCAAAACATGCATACCTCGACGAACATTTCAGAGACCTCACTCCCTCTAGATCCCGGGCACGGGAATATACACATTGCCCATGCAAATCGTGCTTGGATCTCGGGGGCCACCCCGTCATGGCCATCGCTCGACTTTGCTCCGGGCCAGCATCCCCTTTCCCCCTTAACAGTAAACTACGCCGTCTCACCGGTGAACATGTACTTAAAGGGATTGCCCCTTATGTCGCTGCTCAGTCAACATAAATTAGTCCCAGTTTACCACCGAACGAGTTTCTCCCGATGTTTGCAATGTAGGACTCCATGGCCCGTGGCTACGCCAGTCCCTCTTGGAATCCATATGCATATACCCTGGTCAATTAACATGAGCCAAATGCACGTGCAGCCTAATTGAGAAGCCCCCTTAATGGGCCCGGACGTCGTCATCCCACGCACACCTGGATAACCGGGGGACCGTTTTGCACTCCTGTGAACGGGCACTCACTACATTCCCCAACACACCCCAGGACAAAGGGGAATGTTGTCAAATTGCGGCCACCCACCGCACGATGAACAAACAGATTCACGAATGATTCACGATGACAACATAATATATATATATATATATATATATATATATATATATATATAATTGATAATAACACTAATAATAATAAAAGTGATCATAAGGAAATAAGCACAAATAAAATAATAAAATTGAGATAAATAATATGATAAATGAAATAAAAATATGATTAAATAGAATAATCATGAATTGCATAATATAAATGAAATCAAAATAATATAAATGCACAATGGAATAAACTAGAAATGATAAAATCATGAATAAGTTCCGATCAACCAAATAAAAGAACAAAACATAACAAAAGAATAAGTAACAAAGAATAAAAGGATAATAATAACATACACCACGAAAACTAGGCTAATAAAAGGCGTCTTCTTGCATTTTCATGCATGCTTTAACATAATCCTTTCTAGGCCGCAGGCCCCTTTTTCCTGATGATTAATCAAGGGTGTTCTTCCCTCCGGGGAGATGTAATTAACGCCGTGACATTTATGACGCGGCGGGTTTTGATCCCGACACGACACTCACTTTCGTCTGATTAGACGGACGGCGTGCACCAAGGGCTCCCTCGGAGCCCGAATAAACTGTCACATTGTGATTGGCACATCCATGCACTAAATAAATAAATAAATAAAATAAATAAATGAAGAGAACAAATAAATAATAGATGTCCATAAAGTGCATCCACAAATCTGGCACGCCCGGTGGGGCCAAAAATCGCCCTTCATCTTCTCGCCACTATTAAGGGCCTTACGGCCCCTTCTCTAAATACTAATTGTTAAATCTATAATTGCTGGCTACATCTCGACGGTACTAATGGCTATCACTTTTTGACCCTTGGTCATTGAGAGCCATGCCAGGCACGGGTACCTAGCCGTCCCATTAAGCTTCGGTAGCTTCCCGCCCGTCATCGGCTTCCCCAACTTTTTGGGGGTGGCGTTCGTGGAGCTCCTCAACACCGAAGAAATGAAGACCGTAACCTCCAACATTGTGAGGGTCACCCTGAAGAAGATGAAGATGGTGGGTGGTTGCCCCCACCACATCATTTCTCATGCCCCAATCAGCAAGGGGCGTACGCTGCCAGGAGAAGGAACACCAAGAAGAATGTCGGGACTCTACAAGACCTGCTATCTATCTTGGGCAAGTCTGTATTGATCGGAGGAGTCCGAGTATATCTCAACGGCCGACCGGCCAAATTAATACCTGACAGGGTTATACCGATCGTGTACCTCCTCGTCGTCTGGAGGCCTTGAGCAGCATCCGAGGATCCTAACGTCACCAGCTTCTGCCAGCCGGGGTATGCTTCAAGGCTTTATACTTTTCTTTTGTTAAACTGTACCTTTGGGACTTGTATATCTGGACTTGAATATGTGAAAAAATGTATAAATATATTTAAAAATGTAAACTTTAATTTTGGCACTTTAATTATTGCATTTATTTAGATTTCTGTATACTCCTGTGACACCTATTTGAACCCTTCCGAGCTTCCCAGCTCATTGGTAGCGACGTAGGATCTGAATGGTATCGAGTTTGACTCGATATCCTGATCTTGGGTCGTTACACTGAATGGTATCCGGATACTGGGTCAAACCCGATATCGCTCGGATCCTACGCCGCCACCCACGAGCGGGGGGGCTCGGAAGGGTTAAAATGTGTCAGGGGAGTGTACAGAAATCTAAAATAGATGCAGGAATTAAAGTGCTGAAAATTAAAATTTATATTTATTAACAAATTTACACCATTTATACAATTTCCAGTCCAGATGTACACAAGTCCTACAAGTATAGTGTCATGCCCCGACGCGGAATATCAAGGCGCGACGAGTCGTAACACTCGTGTTGATCAGAGCATGCATATAAGGGGGATCCAATTTCAAAGGAGATAACGACAAAATGATACTTTTTATTCTATCGAGGTAAAGTTTTACAACATCATTAAGCCTTAAGAGGCATAATACAACTCCTACATATATTTAATTCTAGCAAGAGCAATAATTTAAACTTAGGTAATCTAAGATAGACTTGTCACTCTTTCACTCTTGCCCGTCCCCATTTGTTTGGGGTTCATCATTGGAACTACCTGCAATATTAACCGAAAACGTAGGGTGAGCGAAACGCTCAGTAGGATTTATATCTCTATACTAGGCAACTTAAAATAATTAACATTTTTGGATAAAGGTATGTGCTATGTCGAGAAACGTAAATAAAATATGGAACAAGAATAGGAGAGAGAGTAAAGTAATGCAAGTAATTGTAATCACAAGTAGACAAGATATCAAGAGTAAAGTTCAAGTAGAGAATGATCATGTAGCAAGTATTATCACGGAATTGACCATTTCACATAAGTATGTACAAGTCAAGTATTTCACATAATTCAAGTACTTCATGTATTCAAACAAGTCAAGTAATTCACGAACTGTGGAATGTCATAAATCAATCTAGCAAGTCAAGCACTTTGGTGCAATGCCGCACCAGATCATTCAACTCCCATGGGCACAAATGCTTTCGGGCGCTCCCCCCAGGACCATACCGGGCCCCATTAATGCCAGACATTGGGGTTATGGATCATAGATCCCAAGTATATTTAGACATCAACATAATATGTATGGCCAAAGAATTTCAAGGTAAAGCTTACTAAATAAAGTACAGATTTAGCAAAAATTATAATTTGAGGTATGAGTTTTTTTTTCACCACAAAGTATCTAGTAGGACGAAGGGAGAGTGCACCCCTTTCCAAAGGAAAGAAATGTTCTCACTCCACCAACTCACCACTAGATGTGATTTTATTGAATATTGGAATTGTAAAGAGTATAAGAGGGGTTAGCATGCCCCTGAGATACAGAGAGAAAAGTAAAGATGGTACAATATAAACTTGCCGAACACGAATGTTCGGAAATCGTAAGACATCAGCTTTAAGATAACCTCTGGCCAATATAGGCAGCTCTCTCCTTGACAAAAACTCAGAATTATATCCAATACTCGTAGCGTGCTTTGCCAATGAATCGGCTAACTGATTAGCTTCCCTGTAGATATGGACTAAAGGGTATTGGAATGAAGTAAAGAGATCTTGAAGATGCTTCCACCATGGGAGAAAAGACCACGGTGGGATTCTTTTGCCTTTAAGTAGTTCAGCCAATGCCATGGAATCTGTATATATAATAGAAAGAGGAATGCTATGAAGATGAGCCAACCTAAGACCATCAAGCAGAGCTCTCCCCTCTGCCACCATGCTTGAGCCATAACCATAATAGTATGAGAAACCTAGCAACAAATTGCCTCGGGTGTCTCTAAAACAGCCACCACCTCCGGATAACCCAGGATTTCCCTTACTTGAACCGTCTACATTAAGACAATAAGCCACAATAGGAGCCTGTCAGCATACTGTGAATGCTTGAAGAGTTTTGTATTTGATGATTAAGCCCATGTCATGGATATTCTGCAATAGATATCGACTGGGTCCCTGTTTAAAAGTAATCTGTCGAAGCACTTGCATGGTATCCTCTTGTATATGCAGAGTGATTCTAGTAGGATTAGTCTTAATTCCCTCAAATCTGCTTTGGCATCTTTGCTTCCAGATTTCCCAAATAATAAGCATAGTCATTAATATGTTGATATAACCCTGCGGATTAGATATGGCAGATTCACTAATGATCAACTGTAATCTACTGTTGATGGAGGAAATATTCATGTAAGGACTGTCAACAAGGTTGCTAAACTTTGTCCACAAAAAGGAAGCTAGCTCACTGCTAATAAAAAGATGATCTAGGCTTTCAATAGAGGAAGAGACCTGACAATAATTGTAGCAAGATGCTAATTGAATGCCACAGTTCTATATTCTTTCATCAACAGGAACTGCATGATTGAGCAATTTCCAATAAAACAGTGAGGCTCGAGGGGGATAACTTTGGTGCCAAAGCTTTGCTGAATGAGCATTAACATGTTGCCCTTTAATATAGCTATATGTGGATTTGAAGTCAAATTTGCCCGATCTGGTAAATGACCATATAGGGATGTCTTCTCCTTCTTCGATCACATATTTGGATAACTCAATTCTCAGATTGGAATCAGTGATCCTCTGCCATATAGGGTGCTGGGGATTTGCCAAAGCTTCTTGAACTGAACAGTTTTCTGCTTGAGAAATTACCTGAAATTGAAAATTATCTTGCAGAGATATTCCCTTGTACCATGTGTCTTTAATGAAATTGGTGGTAGCACCATTGAAGACAATTTTCCTCATACCAGCCAAGAGGATCGATCTAGCTTTTTCAAAGTCTCTGATTTTAATTCCAACAGGAAATGGAGACTTGCAATCTGAGATGTGCTGACCATGAATGTATTTCATCCTGATAAATCTAGCCCAAAGAGAGTTGTTATGAAGAGAATTCCATAATTGTTTGACCTGAGAGCATTGCTGAATATCCAACAGTCTTCGTATGCCCAGCCCACCCTCTGGATGGGGGTAGCATACTTTATCCCAGGATACCCAATGTTTCCTGTGAGCCGACTCCAGACCTTGCCAGAGAAAATTAGCACAAATGCTTTCCACTTGCTTGATAATGGTATAAGGTATATTTGCAGAGCTAGCAGTATATATAGGAATAGCCGATAGAACAGATTTAACAAGAGCAACTCTACCAGCTTGAGATAGAAATTTGCTCTGCCAACCGGCCATCTTATTGTTGATTTTATCTAGCAAGTATTTAAAATGAGGAATTCTAGTTCTACCTTTAAAAAGTGGGATGCCAAGGTAGATAATACTACCAGTTTTATGTTGGAATCCTGTCACTTGGCTGATCCATTCAATAGCCTGACTTCTCATATGTTTAGAGACCATAAATGAGCTTTTGCGAGAATTGATCTGCTGTCCTGAAGATTCTTCATACTGTTTCAATAATCTCAACAATGCCTTGATGGATGGAAGTCCACCATTCAAGAAAATAATGGAATCATCCGCAAAGAGAATATGGGAGATGGGCATGACATTACGAGATAAATGAAAATATTTGCATTGTCCTGACTGAAACAGCTGAATTAAGCCCCTACTCAGAACCTCTTCGGCCAATATGAATTTGAGGTATGAGTAGTACAAGATTACAAGTAGTTAAAAGAGGAGTTCAAAAATGATTTAAGGCATCATGTTTAACGGCATTAAGTCGATAAAAGATTAGATTATCGGACAACGCACAATCAACCCTTGCAAAAAAACTCGTAAAATGGATTTAGATCAAGTTTTTCACAGTCGGGTGTTCAGCTAGAAATCCGAGGAATTACGGTCAGGTAAGAGGTGAGACAGTGGGAGGCTCCCCTTGTTGAGTTATGATTTTGATGATTGTTGTGATTGTTAAGTTATAGTTTTGATGATAACTAAACTTAATGTGTGATTAAGTGATGATAACTAAACTTGTGGTTGATTACTCATGCTCTTGTTATCTATGTATGGTTGAGATGGCAAATGGCAACGGTTACATGATCTTGATCCTTGGTTTACATACGTTGGTTTTACAAGAGGCAAGAGGTTTCATAACCTCTTTAATGTGAACAAGCATGGTATTAACTCTGACTATCTTGCTTGCAGGATTAAACTCATGGCAGTCACCTGGTGAACCAAACGTGTGGATAAGCACCCTGCTCCTTTACAATCCAAAACAGGTGGTATATGTCATTTACTGTCAAGAACCATTGGTGAGACTCTTACCTTATCTTAGCATCGATCTCGCCATGTGTATCTCATATACCTCTCCTTAATACACCTCATTCATGCATATCAAACATGAAACCCTTCTGGCCATCGTGCGCCCTCGCCCGCGGATCGACTAAACCAAGTGAATCCAATCCCAAAATGCATGGATTTGATATGGATATGAAGCCCTTGAATTATGGACATGTTTCTTTGAGCTAACACTTCATTTTTACAGGTATAGGTCTTTCCGGTCGACCAACACACCTTAGCCGGTCGACCAGATTTTCCAGAGACGAAGAACTTCAAAATTTATAGGTTCCGGTCGACCAGTGGGTAGTGGCCGGTCGACCACTTCTTCCAGAAATGAAAAATTCCAATTTTTATAGGTTTCAGTCGACCGCCACTATAGGGTCGGTCGACCGATTTTGCCAGAGCCTAAATGTTCTGGCTGCAGTAGGTTCCGGTCGACCGCCCCATACCTTCCGGTCGACCGCCTGTCCCGAGCCCCCTTTTGTTGACTTCAATTTCAAGCTCGTGGAGAGGGATCTTTCACCAATTTCTTTAATCCCACTACCCCCAATCTAGGAGGGATTTGTGGATCTGGTCTGGGGGTTGTCCATGGACCATTCAAAGGTTATAAAACATCTCATTGGAGCCAATAACCCTAACCATCCAAGAGGACTTCAAGTGAGATCAAGAGAAGGCTATCCAAGGAGGAAGGAGAGGGTACTATAGCTCCGTGAACAGTACCTCGTGCAGCAAGATCTTCATCCATCTCAAGGTGTTTGAAGCCAAATCTGAAGCTAGCAACCTCCAAGGGAGTGAAGAAGCAAGCAAGCATTCAAGGAAGATCAAGGGGAGACCGTCCAAGGAGGAAGAAGGGAAAAAGCAAGTAAGCAAGCAAGAAATCAAGGGAAGACTGCCAAAGGGAGAAAGAACAAGGTTTTCACAACTCATCCAAAGCCATTCAAGCAAAGAAGGAATCAACGCAAGATCTGCATCATACATTCAAAAGGAACCCAAATCAGGAGTTTTATAAACTAAGCCTCATCGTCTTTATGTTTTGGATGTTGTAATTGTGTTCATCATAAATTGCAAGAACTTGTGTGTGTGTGGATCGTTGTTGAATCCATGGTCATGTGTGTGTGTGTCGTATTTGATTCGTGCGTGTGCGTGGATCTTCCTAGATCTGTGTATGTGTGTGGGGGGGTCTTTTAGATCTGTTTTGTCTCGTGTGTGTGGTTTGCTGAACTTGTGGCAGCAGGTGTTTGTGTTGGTGATCCGCTTGTTGGATCGTGTTGGAGACCTCGTCTCCGTGTGTGTGTGTGTGTTGGGGCGCGTCCCCGTGTGTGTGGGTAGGTGTCATCCTGCGTGTGTGTTTGGAGCGTCGTCTCCGTTTGGGGATTTATCCCCGAGTGAAGCCTCACCGAGTTTGGTGAGGGATGGACGTAGGATTGCCGTCGTTACATCCGAACCACCTTAAAAATCGCTGTGCATTGTGTTTTGTATTATGTGGTTTGGTCCTTTTCTTCTACCTTCATTCTACGTGAGTGTTAGTATAATTGTGATTCAAGATTTATCCTCATATATCTTGCATAATCTATATCATCATCCAATTCAGTTTGATAAATCTAATTTGTGAACAAACAATTTTGAACCTCTTGATTAACATTGTATCACATATTTTGGAAAGGCCAAAAGTTTTCATAAAATTGGTAAACACCCAATTCACCCCCCTCTTGGGTGTCATTGATCGCGGGACTTCACCCCTCGTATTTGCGAGGTCCTAATTAAGAAACCACTTATCCACTTAAAGCGTTTACCCATGGACCTCTTTCCTTAGACACCATTTTTTCTTGAGAATCTTGCTAATTACACGACTTGTTGGAAATGAGGAACAACTCAAGCGAAAATTCTATCTCGTTTTTCGGAGTCGGAGCTTAACTAGAAAATCGAAGAATCACGGCCTGGTAAGAGGGGGGACAGTGGGAGGCTCCCTTTATATTCACGAGGTCCTAATTAAGTAACCACTTATCCACTTAAAGCGTTGACCCGTTGACCTCTTTTCTTAGACACCGTTCTTCCTTGGAAATCTAGCGAATTACATGACTTGTCGGAAACACAGAAACACGTAAATTGAACGGAAATCATTCTTGCATATTCTAACATGTTCATTTGTAAAAGGATTTCAATGAAGAAAAAGACATTGAAAAAGGATGTCAAACTTTCAGATAGAGCTTAGATCAAAATGGACAAGGTCAATCATGAATAGGAATTTTACGAAAATTCAAGCATAGTTGTTTAAATAATTAACAAGAGCTTTACGAGTTCATTCACCTAGTCATTTCTTTCTCAATAGTATTTTTAAGACAAGAATATGATTTTAAAATTTAAAATTAAAGTTTTAAAATAATGCACATAAACGAAGCAAATCGGACGTGGTTAATCACGGTCTATGTGTGATCCGCGTTCTTAGATTAAAAAAAAATCGAAACTTGTTCTTACAATGAAAACTCCAATTTTGGACTTTAAATCTCAAAATAAGTCACAAATACATGATCATGAAAAATTACATAGAATCAAAATACTCATGCAAAGAAACATATATGAAGATCTAATTAAGTTTTTGCTTGAGAGAAAACCCACCTAGTGGAAGATTGAAGAGGAAGAAGAACAAGAACGAAGAACAGTTCGAACACTCCTCCAACTTCAAGATTTCCTCCTCCTTACAACTAGCACTTCCCCAATGGATTTGTGCTTTAAGTAGAGAAGATCCCAGCCCTATTTATAGGCCAAGTCTCATGATTATTTTATTGCTAATTTAATTCAATTTTTCACATAATTTCCTATTTCATCTACCCATGTTACTATTACACCCACTTATATATGTTACTAATAAATTCTAACATGTGAATGTTGAAATAAATCCCCCTCTATGACATAATGACCTAATTTATTCAATGTTATTTTATTACCAAATTAATTCTAAGTCAATTTTTCACCTAATTTTTCTATTTCACCAACCCATATTACTATTACACCCACTTATGTGGCTAATAAATTCTAACATAAAAATATTGAAATAAATCCTCCTTTATGACATAACCAATGACCTCATTTATTCAATGATGTAAGAAATGACATCATCCACTAATTAGTATTTAATTAGAGCTAATAATTCTCTCTTAAATCGGATGCTACAGTACTGACGTCTTCACCTTCTCAGAATCATGCCAAAAATCTCGCCGTTCGTGTTAACACGTGGGATAGGGTTCACGTTTATATATTCTATACTTTAAAGACATAAAAAAAATATTTATCATTTATTTTATTTTCATATTTCATTATTTTTTTTGGCATAAAAATACATATATATATATATAATTTTGAGTTGCTACATACAATGCAACAAAAAGGAAAGTACACAGCCTCTGGGGCATATCCCTACTAACACAAGCTAGCGACGCTAAGACCTCAAATGCTACTCAGGACCTCCGAAGGATGAGGAGGCACGCTGACCTGAAAAGAAAAGGGAAGAGCCTCATCTCATTGGCTCAGTAAGGGTCCAGCAGATCCCCACCACAACAACACAAAATAAACAGAGCAGCCAATAATTAAATATAAAGATAGTAAAGCAGGTAAGGCAGTAAGGAAGTAAAGCAGTAAAGAATGGCACTGCGACAAGAAACGCGCTTGACCACTAACTGCTGAAAACCTGCACATCGTCGAGATACCTCGAGTATTGAACATAACTCACGCTGACGCGAAATCTCGAACCAGGGCCATGTTGGAGTTGGATGGACGCAGTCTATCTCCAAGAAGTATGGATCTAGAGGGGGGTGAATAAATCTACAGCCTAATTTAAAACCAGTTGTAGGTTCAAATGCGGAATAAAGGCAGATCTACTAAAACACTAAGTCGAGTGTCTAAACTTAGCAACAACACACGTGATCTGTGAAGATAATCAAGAGATTCAGTAAGAACAAACTCACAAACACAATGCACACAAGATTTTAGGTGGTTCGGTCAATGACCTACATCCACCCCACACTCAACCGAGTATGGCTTACTGCTGCGCAACACAGCTTGCGTCCGCTGGGCAATACAGCTTGGCCTACAAACTGCTGAGCAACACAGCTTGCTGTCCAGTGGAATCCTCCACTGCCCGCTGAGCAACACAGCTTGCTGTCCAGAGGATACACCTCTACAAACCGCTGAGCAACACAGCTTGCTGTCCAGAGGATACACCTCTGCAAACCGCTGGGGAAGTACAGCTTAACCCGTCCGAGACCAAGTCTCGCCAGCTGAGGATTACAGCTTTACCTGTCCAGTGGAAACCTCCACTGCATCCGCTGACATACAGCTTGAATAAGGGATAAAGTGGAAAACGAAAATAGAATGAAACAACAATCGGAAAGCTGTAAATGAAGAACACAATATAGCTCGCAACAGAGCAGACTGGCCTGGATTTGATCCACGGTCCAGTGAACAAATCTTCAGACTTCACTCTTCTTCTCTCAATCTCACTGTCTCTCTTTCTTTCTCTCTTTCTTTCTCTCTGTATCTTCTTCTCTCCTTTTCTTCTTCTCTACTTTTCTTCTCTAACAATGGATCTCGGTGGCTACTGTTTCAGACTGGACGTATATGCTTCGCCAACTTCGATCATTACTCTGTAGAAGATGAAGACTGATATTTATAACAGCAGCAGCTGGATAAGGGCGCGTGGCTTCCACGTTTTCCCGCCCAAGGAATTCTCCAGATTCGAGATGCTTCCATCCACGTGGCAGCATCTGGTCACCTTGTCCTCCTGGGATCACGAGCCATGTCAGTAATCTCAGTAGAGAGTCCCTGTCAAACAGAGTATCGGATGATCAGGTTGAAGAACAACTCTGTATAGACTTATCAAAAGAACTTCGTTGTATAGACTTGACCAAAAACCTGAGACACTAACGAAGACACTGGACTGACACTAACTCGAAGACGAAAGACAAAACTGACACGAAGTGTGGTCACAAGGCGAGACAGACACGGGGTCTAGGAAAGATAACACGAGGACACAATACGGAAACGACACAAAGACAACTCGATGATTCAAACACAGAAACCGACACGAAGTGTGGTTTCAACATACGAAAGACACGAAGTCTACGAAACACGACACGAAGACATGAGAGGGAAAACGACACGAAGTCATGAGAGGAAAAACGACACGAAGTCATGAGAGGGAAAACGACACGAAGTCATGCGAACAGCACGAGGTGAAAATGACACGGGCTGACCACGACACGAAGACAGAAACAGAAATTGACACGGAGTGTGGTCAAGGCGAGAAGGACACGAAGTCTAAAAAGGAAAAACAGCACGAAGATAGAACAATAAAAACAACACGAAGACGTTGAATGCAACAGTGCAATGTATAGACTTTAAGTCCAATGCAAAAGGCTATACAGACTTCATGAACAGTGTATGATTGTACTGGACGATGTATACACTTAGCCTATGCAGACCAGTCCGATGTATAGACTTTAAAGAAATACATGCTACAGTGCAATGTCTAGACTTGCTGTGCCTTCGCCAAATGCATGCTACAGTCCACTGTATGGACTTAGAAGAATGATGCATGAGACGCTCAATGTATCAACCTTGAGCTTGCTATGCAGTGTATAGACTTAGAGCATAAACGCCACGATGTAATGTATAGACATGCTATAAGATGCAGAATGAGACGCTGAAGTCTGTATAGACTTCACCAAGACACTGCATAACACTATGATGCATAATGTGTAGACTATGCATATAACAGAAGTCTAACACAAACAATATATCAGTCATACACGTGTATTCTCCATCTGATATACCAGTCACAGTCAAGTTGCTATCATCAAAACACAATGTCATCAAAACACTCATGTGTTGCTATCATCAAAACACAACAGCATTGCTATCATCAAATCATCATAGCACATGTCATCAAATCATCATAGCACATGCTTGTGCCTAGGGGGCACAACAGGCCATAGAAAGCTAGACACAAAGACCTATCTCAGAACACATGTCCTAGGACACACGCTAGGCTCTAGGCTACTAGGTAGACCCTCGATCGGTCAACCAAGAAACATGGCTACTCAGTCGGATAGGTCTCACGTAGACAATGAGGAACCACACCTTGATCACAAGTAACTAGGATACCGAGCCGCCAAAACACTTAACCTCGACAGAAGAAACCAAAGCTGAAAACCCTCAGGTGACAAGAGCACTACCCACTAGAAGCAAGGCCAGATGCGTCAACTGACGTCTTAATCCGTGCCCCTGGTGTCTCCCTACACGCCCTAGGCAGAAATTGAGACACACTAACCACGGAACCTCAGAACAAGGACTAGATGGGGTTGCACTCATCAGCGCGTGTCCGACGCCCCCAACCACGTGTGCACACACAGACCATGCGCTCTAGGTCAGATCGTCTAGCTGGTTTTTCCTCTCAGCCCGGACTCAAGATGCAAAGATGAGGGGCCCTACGGTAACCATCCTAAAAATCGTCACACTGGGAAAGCTCTCCACCACTCCCAAGTGGGTCCACACACCCGTGCGCAGGAAAACTACGACTAGTGGGGAAAGTCACCAAAAGGTGAGAACTCGCTAAGAAGCAGAAAGCCACCGGAACACCCTTGGTCCATACGTTACTCACCGTACTCGTGTAACACGACACGATACGGCTATGAACAGAACACGACAACCTAGGACCTCTGACTGGGTGACTACGCCGTGGACTGCCGGTGAAATCAGCACATACGGAAACTACTAATACACGGAAAGTGGCAAAGTCGAACCACTGTTGACAGGGGTTGGGCAGCCATACCCTTGGCCGCCCACAGCATTGGGCGGCCACACAGGTGGCCGCCACCCCTGTGGCCTGGGCGACCAATACCCTGGCCGCCCATAGGCCTGGGCGTCCAGGAGACTAGCCGCCCAACCCTGGGATAGAATGGCTTGGACGGCAAACCCTGTGGCCACCCATAGGCCTGGGCGGCCAACCCAGTGGCCTCCCAGACACCTGGCCTTGGCGGCCACCACCCTGGCCGCCCAGACACCTGGGCGGCCAGGCCTTTTGTCACCCAGAGAGGCATGGGCCTGGGCGGCCTTCACCTTGGCCGCCCAGTACCCTTGGGCGGCCAGGAGACTGGCCGCCCAACTGGGCATTTCAGAGGACAGGGTCCCCTCTGGGCCACCCTCGGAGGCTCATTCCCTTGCTTAAAGGGCCCACATTGGGCACGAAAACTCCCGAAATGCGTAGGGAATCATCCCTGACTGCATTGGGAAGCAAGAAACTTGAATTCGACGAATCGATCTGATCCCACGCCCGTAAACATGAAAATTCCCCAAAAAATGATAAACCCTGCTCTCTCGCTCAAAACCTAGCCGCATGAAGGGGAAAACACGGGGAAAGTGGTGTGGGTCCGTCCCCCTACCTCTCACGAAGAATCCGTCGCGAAAACCACTGTAAAACCACCTCCACCGCGCGAACTGACCCCGTTCACGCGAGCACGGCGCTCGCGCCACCGCCTCCGGCCCTTCATGATCGCGTCCGCCGCTCGCCTGCTGCGCCGTCCTCCGATTCTGCCCACCGCCGTCGTCCGTCGGCCGCCGGAGAGGTGGTGGGAGAGAAAGGGGGAGAAGCGGGAGGGAGAGAGTGAGTTGCGAGAGTGAGGGAGATAACGGAGGGGGTGGGGGGTTAAAAGGGTTTTTTTTATTTTTGTTATTTCATTTTTTTTGAAAAATACATATTAACTCTAAAAATTCTCAAAAAATATCATCTGACTCAGAAAATTTTTAGAAAAAAGTAAGGCGACTCAACTCGCCGCCACGGACCTGAAATGACACACAAAAGCACTATCTGGGGGTCCGTAAATCTAAAATAATAGTCCGAAACTCACTCGGACTCGATCCGCGACCCACGAAAAAGATCCGAAAAACCCAATACGTTACACATAGACCCTCCAAACAATATGCTGTACACAGTTTTCCAAACTCCCAATTCAAACTCAATAAATAACTAAGTGGTGATTTGATTTTCAGATAAAGCAATAACAACAACAACGAAATAGCATGTCCCAGTGAAGTCTAAGTTAGATTTAAACTAACTTGGCTGGTTCTATGACAATCTGGCGAGGTTAGGGCCAGTGGGCACTTGCGGGAGCCACCATACTATTTGATGGCTGAATTGATCGAATGCCTAAAAGGTCGATATTTTCTCATCTAGCTGTACCAGCCTCAAAAGCATGTCCAACTCAGCTTAGACCATCTTGTGTACCGGTAAGGATGATTAGGCAGAACGAGAGTTTCCCAAGCATGAAAGAGGAAAATATTGTAAACTGGATATTATCTAAGTCAAAAGTAAGAAAACCTTGTTTTCCTGACTTATGCCTTTTTTCTTTGGGACGTGACTCATCTGGGCTTGCAAACAACAAAAGGAAGGTTCTAATCTCATATATCGACAAACCCAATAAGTAAGGAATGTAGTTTCTGCATTTTCTCACCTTCTTCTCTTTCTTTCTTATGTTGCTTTTCCTTTTCACTTCACTTTGTTGAACCTATTAGGCTATGTAAACTAAATAATTGAGAGGCTAATAAAGAAATGCAAAACTTTGAAGCAAGGAAAGAATAGCAATGACTCAAAGAAAGGAGTACAGACACTCCATAAAGCATGATGCCTTTTCTATTCTGAAAGTACAAGCATTCCACTTTCTATTCTAAAAGTACAAACATTCCACACAAGGTAACTCATAAGGACATATCCAGTATGTTAGAGGACCATCTCAATAGTCAACTGATGCAAAATGCGAGCCACTGTGATCCCCCCACTTTGAATGATAAAATAGAAGACATACAAAAAGGAAAATGCTTTGACCCTCTGGGGTGGGATGGCATTGTATGTTCCTGGGATGGTACAACAAACAAGTTAATGCAATCTTTTTTATGACAGCAGAATGTTGGTGATTTCAATCCCCTCTCCTTTTAGATATCACATTCCCTTATTTAAATCACGGTATTCGGTACCACCTAGCACATAACAGTACCTCTCTTGACCAGTCCAGTTTAACCCATTTGGTCCTGGAACTAGCCGGTACACATTAAAAAAGGAAAAAAAAACCTAAACCAGACACCACTTAAATTAAAAGGTCAATCTGCGGCGGTACGACATGGTATTGTACCGACCAGTATTGGTACTAGTCCGTACCACTATCGGCCCTGCCTTGTACCGAAACCGGTACCAAGTTTGAATACCTTGATTTAAACCTAAAATGAAATAGGTGTTACCATTGGTTGGGTCTTCGACAAAACCTGCTAGGTGATTTGGAGATCTAGTCAGAACCACAGCAAACAAAACCATTGGCTGCTTGGTTTGTAGCCAATAAATATTGAAAACTTGGAATTCTAGCCTTTTACATTAATTCAAATAGTGAATAGGAGCAAGGTCACCACTGAAAGATGACCAGCAATATCAATGACAAAGTTAAATATGCATGATATCTCCCACGTGCGACAAAATGGATGCATGATCGTCCAAAGAGCAATATGAACTTTGGATCCACAGAACGTGATGGCTTTTTCCAATGGATGGGTGCATGAATATCAACAACCAGAGCAGATTTTACACCTAGTGAAAGTGTGAAAAAATACAACAATGAAAATTTAATTACATGCAAATGCAAGTGGAAATAGCATACCATCTTCTGAAGACAATGGCCAGATATGCTTCGAAAAGGCCTTGTTCATCTCAAACATGTCAATGGTTTTTACATTAGAAAGTTCATGCGATCTAAAACAATTGCATGCCACTTTAACAACACTAAAATTAGTCTGCCATGATACTCTTCCTGTAAACAGAAAACATCAAGGAGAGAAGAAAAAAATTAGCAAAAAAAAAGAGAGAGCTTTGGAATTCTTTCACTAAAAGGGAAGTTTACTACAGAAGGACGTATTCCTCGAAGAGCTATATACGGAGATGCTTCTCCCGGACGAATTTTTTAATACCTCAAGAATCCTCCCTTTGCACGCAGAACCACCCAAAATGTAGCCGTTGTCTGGCTCGGTGGCAACTGCCAAAAAATTGGACCAAGAAAAGGCCTTTTTGCGAGCACCCAAAAAACTTATATTCTGGAAGACTGCCAGATATGTCCTGATATGGCAGCGTACCACAGCATTGCTGTTACCCTTGGTCAGGCTGGTCTTGTGAAAGAACTCATTGACGTTGTTGAATGCATGAAGCAAAAGCCATCCAGAAGGCTGAAGAATATGCGGTGCAAGAGTTGGGATCCATGCTTGCAACCAGATATGATCGTGTACAACGCGGTAAAAAACATTTAGGGCACCTTTGATAAACGAATGGTCGGCCGCTTGTCGGCTGCACCGTGGGGTGAGTCACCTCCCCCCCTCACACACAGGGTCTTAATCGGCCTTATTCGACCATGTTGGCCGAATAAGCAGACTCCTACCGGCTTTCAAAGACCACCTTAATGTCTCACATTCCCAGGTACTCTGTGCGATGCCCATACTACATTAATTTGACATATTTCAATTTTGTTGCTAGGTGCTGAATGCTTGTGTGCCATCATGTCAATGGAAAGGAGTATTTTTGGTGCTGGGGCAGATGAGGTCAAGTGGATTAAAGCCCAACAGATCAACTTATGGCCTTGCGATGGAGGTATAGTACATCCCGAATTACTGCTCTTTTTTCTCCATTATACTCCCATGGTTACTTTTGAACTTGTTCTGCAATGTTGTTGTCGTTCAAAATCCACAATATCTTTTTTGTTCTTTCTTGTCCATTTCTCTCTTTTAGTTAGGCTGCACTTGTTTGCCCCAAATTATAGTTGCATTTTTAGTCTTACAAGTCATGCTTGTTGAAAGGTGATGCTGGAATCAGGTAAATATGATCTAGTGTACAAGTTTTTTGAAAAAGATGCAGAGATGTGGGCTGGCTCTGAAGGCATTGACATATAAAGGTTAGTAAATGTAAATTTGGGTAGTAGTTATGTGAACACTACACTTATGATGTGAGAAATGTACCTATTTTCCTTAAAAAAATTTGTTTCAACATCCTTTTAATCCAAATCGTACTTGTAGATTAAGTAGATTGGATAGACTTGCAATTCAAATTCTTTTTGTGACTTATTTTTTTGATTAATAAGTCTAATGCAGTGTTTCCTCTCTGTTTCAAAGTAACAACAGTAGTTGCAATAAGCTCTCATCAAAGCTAAAGTAGAGATCTCAAAACTCTTTGGGCATGTGTGGGGGCTTTTTCTAGGTGACTTGTAACTCTAGACTTATAATATCTTAATTTGTGGCTCTATTGGAATGGATATGGTTCTTCAGGTCATTTTGTCCTCAGGTTCAGGGTTCAACTATTCGTTCTAATATGTGGCTGTTGCAATTTTTCACTTGTGACTGTATACTTAATACCTTGAGAATCACTGTTTGTGTGATTTCCTTTTTCTTAACAGAATATGCTATTTATTTTTTTTGTTACAAGTGACTTGTGGCACTGTCCATGTTAAAATAAATAAGTAAATCATTTGCACATGCTCCATTCCACCTATGCTTAAGATGAAAACAAGGCTAAAACTGGTCTAGAATGGTGTAGGTTACCACCCAGAGGTCTGGTTTAGGTATGAATTTGACAAATTTTTATTAATTAAACCTGGCCTAAGTTTTGTAACTATGTTTTTTAGGCACACTGTATACCTCCAAACTGGACTGATCTTCCACAACTATTTGCAGAGCAACAATTTTCTTTTCTTGACACATAATTTCTCAATATACATCAAGCAAACTTATATACTCATCCCCACTTCACTTCTCCCCGCTCTTGTGTCACAAGGATATATTAATTAAAACTAAGAAGACTATAGGCTTCTTGTCACTGTCTTCAGAATCTTCAACAAAGAAAATAAATGGTAATGTTTGAGATCACTAATTAAAATAACAATCTGCCTTTACATCTTGCCAACCAATCTGAAATTTCTTTGTCACCCTATTCTAGTACCATAATATACTGCAAACAAACTAACATTTCAAATTTTACCTTCAAAAAAAAATAATATACTGCACATGCTCCCAGAAGGGGGCAAGAAGGAAAAAGTCTGGCCCCTCCAGGTTATCTGAATGTGATCCTTTCCTCAGGGATGCAAGAAGTGGGGGAAGACAGCTTTAGATGTTTGGTTAATGGGATTAGAAGAAAGACTGCCATGACCATCTTACACGTGGGTTATGTGGAAAAGAGAAATTATGTAAGAAGCCTTTTGAAAGTAAGGACAACATGGATGACATAGGTAACAACTCAGAAAGCCCATCTTCTCATCAATATAAGTACTGTCAGCAAGAAATTTCTCAGAGGCTTAAGATGGTGGAGAGCAATTGATCAAACAATATCTAGGAAACTTCTTGTTATTTTTTCTACAAGAAGCCCTATTGGTATGTAGGGGTCTTTGGTCTTCTGAGAGGGGAGTTAAAAAAACTACTTTAAGCATGACAGAACCTTTAAAGAAGCTAATATGAACGAATCAAAACTACTTAAGTATCATCCATCTTCCATTATAAACAACTGCATCAAATGTATGACCGTCTGCTATGTCATTGCATATGGGTTTGAAATTGAGTGGTCAAGAGGTCAAGAATATAGAAAATGTACAAAAAGGAAAAAGAAAATAAAAGGAAAATAGAAAGAGCAACTTGCCTTCCACCAGAAAAATATAACGCCTTATATGTATTTTTCTTCTACCGTAGAACTGGCAGCATAACTTCTGCTATTGCAAAATTGCTCCCTTTCTTCTTTGTGTTTTTAAGAACAAGTTTTATTTCATCAACAAACAAAGGTGATAACTCTATCTTCGAGGTATTTCCCCAAATACAAGAATACAAAAAAGGTAGAAAATGGAAAAATAAAAAGAAAATAAAAAGACTGACTTGCCTTCCACTGGTGTCAGATTACTATTTGGAAGTGGGAAGAGGAGGAAGTGTCATGCCTCGAGCGCGGAAGGGAACCCGGAACGTGACGGTTATAACAATCATGTCAATCAGAGCTCGAGACATTCATACACATAAATTTAGAGTACGTCAATAATGACAACAAACCATAATATTATTATTCAATCAAACTTAGAAATTACAATATCCAAAACATACTCCAAGACTACAACTTAACTAGACTCAAGAAAAACAAAATTACAGAACTAAGACAGGACGAGACAAGACTCTATGGTTGAACAAGACTTCAAGGATCTGGCTCTACGTTCTTCATTCTTGCCCTTGCCCGTAAAATTGAACCTCATCATCTGAATTACCTGAAAAATATGGTAAAAATACTGGATGAGCGAAAGCTCGGTAGGAATTACATCTCTACAAGTCAGACTTGCTTTAAGTGATTAATATATTAAATGGATGCAAGTATATGCATGATCAAGCTCAAGATGGAATAATGAATAGAACTATATATATGATTGACAGTGATAGGCATGAAGAGAGCAATTTACAAGAAGAACGTGGTAACAAGTCATTTGGCATGCAGGGTTCTTTAGCAAGTACACAATAATGAACATGACATGTAGAGTGGCCATTGAATTTCAAGTTATTACCCTTCTGGGTTAAGTACATCGAGTCAATAGTCTAGCAACTCAAGTCAAGAGTAGAATGTCTCAAATTAATTTAGCAAGTCAAGCACTCTGGTGCAATGTTACACTATGGTCAATAATAGCTCCCATAGACACAAGTACTTTCGGGTGCTCCTCCCAGGATCAGATCGGATCCCAATAATATCAGGCATTGAGGTTATGGATCAAAGATCTCTTGTATATATCTAGACATCCACTTTATGTTAATGGCCAAGAATTCAAGAATTAAACTTTAGTAGGAAAGTTTAAAGATCAAGGAATTTTGAGGTCAATGGAATCCAAGGATGGATACATGAACAGGAAAATATCGAGTAACTGAGATCGAGAACCATGACACACGAGAATATGGGGAAAAATTGGAGTCCACTCAGGCCGCCGTGAAATCCAAAAATCCGCATCTTACATTAAGTCGCCAATTCCTGTGAATAGTACAGGCACGAGAAATTTGCGTTACTACATCATCATCATCATCAGAGCCTTATCCCAATTAATTGGGGTCGGCTACATGAATCCTGTTCCGCCAAAGATTTCTATCAAGTGCAATATTCATATTTAAACTCAAGGAACTAATGTCCTTCCTAATAACATCGCACCATCTCATTTTAGGCCTTCCTCGAGCTCTTTTGCTAGCATCCACTAAGATTTGATCACATCTTTTAACCGGCGCTGAGTTAGGGCGACGAAACACATGTCCAAACCACCTGAGTCTATTTTCTCTCATTTTACTATCAATTGGAGCTATCCCTAAGTCCTTACGGATGCGCTCATTCCTAATCTTGTCTTTCTTAGTCTTGCCACACATCCATCTCAACATCCTCATCTCTGCTACACACATTTTGTGGATGTGTTCCTTTCGTACTGCCCAACACTCGGTACCATATAACAGAGCGGGTCTCACAGCCGTTCTATAAAACCTCCCTTTGAGTTTCACAGGCATACGACGATCACAAAGGACACCTGATGCACTTCTCCATCTTAACCAGCCTGCCTTAATCCTATGTGTAACGTCATCATAAATCTCCCCATTCTCTTGTATGATAGACCCTAAGTATCGAAAGCTACTACTCTTCGGAATGTTATGTCCATCAATTAGAACCATGTCTTCCTGAACCACTCTCCCATTACTAAAATTACAGTGCATAAATTCTGACTTGCTCCTACTAATTTTAAAACCTTTAGACTACAAGGCAAGTCTCCAACGCTCTAACTTAGCATTTAGAGCATCAATACTCTCATCAATTAAAACAATATCGTCTGCAAATAGCATACACCAAGGGATATCCTCATGCAATTGTTTAGTTACTTCATCCATAACTAAGGCAAAGAGATACGGACTTAGTGCAATTAAATAGCACTTACTACTTCATAAATTTGCGTTACTACAGTTGACGTAAATTCATGGTTTCGGCAACATTTGTGGTAGTTGCTAATTAAATAGCGTTTAGAAAAAGTGCCTCACATTCTTAACTCTCACAGAAACCCTATCTGGGCTTCATGAAGGTTGGGGCTCACTTTTCTTCAGAAAAAAACAGGTTTAGGGTTTTAGGGTATAACATGTCTAGTGATCGAAGAGGGAATCCTTCGATGTCGGGGTCTTACAGAGGCCTTAGAGAAAGAGATTTCAATCTGATGAGAGGGATTCTCGACGGAGGGTCTTCCCTTCCCTACGAATTAAGGTGTATAATATAGAAAACATAGAAAACAAGGACTATGTCTCGGTAGTGAGATAATAGTGCCAACTATCCATAATATTGGATAAAAAACTGTTCAAACTCAGTCTGGAAGAATTCACATCAAGAATAGTAGCCGTTAATTCCTAAATAGTGTCTTCTATAAGGACGTTATATTTAAAATACACGTCTTTCACAGAAGCCGCAGAAACTAAATTTGTGTCCTGCATCAGGATGTTAATTCATGTCTTCTACGACCTTGATCTAATCATGCTTAACATGTTACTGTTCATTTCTTTTAAGGGTGAACAGTAGCCATATTGCAATTTAATGTTATTTACGAGATAAAAGACATGGTAAGTAAGAATATTTTCTTGAGATCATGATAACATGCAGATACTTAATTTTTTCATGTTTACATCATGCGTTATAGATTTTTAAACTTTTAGATGCAATTTACTAGAAAACATGAGTTTGCGTCTTCAATACGCGTCCCCTAGTCCATCGTAGATTCAAGAATCCGCGACTTCCCTAAAGGGCGCATTTTAATATGCATCCACTGCTCTCATCGCTAATTCTTTTTAAACAGCAAAAGTACTGTATCGTGTTAAATATCAAATTTTAAAGAAGAAGATGTGGGTCTATAATAGAAGAAGACATGCAGTTCTACCTAGCATGATGATTAATTGAATTATGCCCGAGAGAACACCTACCTTTTGGAAGAAAAAGAAAGACGCTCCCATTCTAAGACTCTCTATGGCTTCTCTGCAACAACAACAACTCCTCTTCTAAGCCTTATCGATCCCCAACAGCAACAACAATAGGGTCTACCATCGCAAGGGGGTCCTTATTTATAGTGTTTCGATCTCCCACGAATCCTACTTGGGTTCGAAAGTCCTACTTCCATTAAAACCCAAACTCCTTTCATCTTATCCTTATCTTTCCCTAATCTAAGCCGCCAACATCCAACCCTTGTTCGGCTTAACCTTAGGGTGTAAAGACCTAATACGATGACTACTCCTAAAAAGGCCAACAGTCAGCCCATTACTGTTAAAACAAGATTTATTCTTAAAAGTCCATTACTATTTCGACAAGAAATAAGATTTTTTTTTATTAAGGCCCATTAAGCCTGATAATTTTATTTATATTATGGGTTTCTCTTAGTTTTATTTTTATTGGGTTGCTACAGGAAGCGACGAGGAAAGATACAAAGATGAGGAGGAACATCATGGTCGGAGATGGAATTCCGAGAAGAGGGAAGACAAAGCTAGGGCTGTAGCAGGGACTTCCAGTCTTCAAACATGAGTTGTTCCATGGAGGCTGGAAGAGTTGGAGTAGGGACTACCACTGGCGCTGTTCCACCCTTCCTCCACCCCCTCATACTCCCTCACCCACCAGCTCTCCAGGGAGCAGGATCGCATCAGCACTAGGAACATCTCCGCCAGCACCCCCTCCTCCACCAAGAACAGGAATCGCGCCTCCCACGGGCTCTGCCGCGAACCAAGTAGGTTGAGGCTTGTCTCTACCCTGAGGAAGGGAGCTAGGATGTGGTGGTGTATACCAGAGAGGTGCGGGAATAGACGTAGGTGACGAAGCCCACGCTGGCCTCGCGGTGAAGCTACAGCTACAGGCTACCAGACTCGTTCATCATGAACCACAGCATCGCGATCGACGGTGATGGTGTTAGTATTGGGTGTCCTACATGCCAATTTCGGGTCGGCTAGGCCCGATAGTTGTACAATCTTGTTCATCATTAATAACATGATATTTGAGTGTAGATTTGTACTTGTATATTACTTTACATTGTCCCTAGGATATGTGATTGTAAAGTCAACTTGAGATGGGATCTCGATCATGAGATTGCATTTACATGGACACATATCTTGAAATTGTCTCTGGTTGGAGGGTAATCACACGGGGACATTGATTACCTATTAAACCAGTACACATGATGTGTGGGTGAGCAGTCCCATGGTCACTGGTGCGGGGCACCAACACATATGTGTAGGTGTACGTCCTGAGAGGATGTACAGATCTTCAGATGGTTAATTATACCTAATGTCAACTGAAGATCTAATTATCTCAGTAGCATCGTTGGTCCTTTGACCTGAGACATTGATTGAATCTTACACGAGGACTGGCATTGTTTGATACTTGGTTAAGTGACTTTCACCATAAGTCATGAAATGCCAAGTCATTGACCATGTCAGGATACATGTAAGGATCGTCAATGATCAAGAAGGGATCACTCACTATCATGTATATATCAGACAGTTAATGGGTCAAGACACTAACACTCCACTAAATCCCTGGCCAGGGTCATGTGAGTTCGTTTGGAACGAATGTCATACACTTTTAGGAGGTCATGGTCAAATTGCACGATCATGGGATTTGACAGTTACCATACCCTCAATCGAACCAGACTCATAGAAGGAGCGAGAGATTATACCGATGCAGCAACTGTAGACAGATAGGTACCAGACAGGGTGGCTTGAACCCAGCATCCTCTAGGATCACGTGGATTTTCTTGACCCAACGTGATCATAGGTCCGGACTGAATTAAACTATTATTTGGCTCTTGTAGAAGCGAATAATAAGTTTAATTTACTTCTAATTGGGAATTAGAAGTTAATGGGCCTTAAACTAGAGTGACTATGGACCTAGAGGATCACACACATAAGATTCTCAAGTGACGGGATATTATTGTACAGACGTATATATTAAAAGTCTTAAATTTTTTTAAGAAAAGAGTGTTGAGAATGGCTTTATCTATACGTATATAATAATATATGGACATATACACAATATATGTGGTTAGGAGCATTTTTTAGAAGAGCCTAATTCATATATATGTGTGTCAGTGTGTGTCTCGTGCGTTTTTTAACAACCAAGCACAAGAAGAGAAAAACCCCACCGCCATTCTCTTTTCCTCCCTTCTCTCCAGCGTGGGATTCCTCTCTCTCTCGGCTCTCTCTCTCCCTTTCTCTTTCTCAAGAGAAGAAGAAGAAGGCACTTTGGGAAAGGAGGAATAGGATCTCGGAGATCCGTAGTTCGTGCACATGGGGAGAAAAAGAACGGGCGGGTACCGTCACAGCGTGAGGATTTGTGTGGATCTACTCTAGAGGTCGGACATTTGTGCGGCTCTACGTGTGAGAAAACCTTCATCGGGCATTGCGGACAACATCGTTTCGCGCAAGGTAAAGATCTACAACCCTATTCTAGGGTTAGATAATTTTTGATTACATCGATCAGAGCACGGTTCTTGGATTCCAAGGAACTCGGTTTGTGATTAATTTTATTTCCACTGTGTAATCCGAACACGGTCATGGAGAATCTTTACAGTGGTATCAGAGCCAGGTTTCACTTTGATCGATGCTATCTTGCCGCATAGAATCGTACTTTTAGGGCTTATTATTTATGATCTTCAATTAGCTTATTTTTAATGGAATAGACTGTGTGTCTGCGGTATAAACAGGACGTTGGACGTCAGTGTGCGAACTCGTAGGCGAAAAAAGAAGAAGAAAAAAGGTGGGAAGGGGGAGCGCGCTAGGGCGTCCTATGCGTGCGCAAGTGTGGGCGCAAACCACCCCACACCCCATATTTTTTTTATTTCACTCGGTCCAGTGCACCTATGGGCGCACTTGAAGAATGCCGGTGCAATATGCCATTATGTTTTTATCTCGACTTGATAATTATCGATTTAAATTCAAATTCAAATTTCAAAATCTGATTAATGAAGATAATTATGACTGTTTATCAAGATAATTATCTTCTCACCAAATTTGAAATTTTGAATTCTAGAATTTAGTTAGTTTTTATAATTATCACTTAATTTGAGATAAATGAGTAATAATTGAAGATAATCATGAAAAATTTAATGTTTCAAAATTTTAATTATTGAATAATTGTTAAATTTGAATTTTGAATTTTTATTGAAGATAATCATGGAAAATTCAATTTTTAGAATTTTAGTTATTAGACATTTATTAAATTCAAAATTTGAATTTTTTTGAAAGTAATTACTAAAAGTTTTATTTTGAATTTTTTGATTATTGGATAATCATTAAATTAAAAATTTGAATTTTTGTAAATGATAATTGAGGATAATTACATTATTTAAATTCATTTAAAATTAAATTATTGGATAATTAAATTTGAATTTAAATCATTATCTTATTTAAATTTATTTTTAAATTTAATTATTAGATCATTAAATTTAAATTTAAATTTAAATAATTATCTCAGTTATCTAAATTATTTGAATTTGATTCAAATGTGCATGCCCCTTCTATAAGTGATGGTTCTATACATGCCTTGCTTCTTATTGCTTTGTATTAACTTTGTTGTACGAATTAATTTTAGTTAATCCAACTTGAATTTTTAAAATTAATAAAGTCAAAGTATTTTTGTTTGCACATCCAACTTTTCAATCCAAATATAAAGATTATTTTGAAAAATAACCCTTTGCTTGATTTATCTGAATGTGTGGATTGACGAGTGATCATGGACATAGCTGATGTTGTTGTTAGTTTGTTTGGGGCCTGCGAGCCTCCCTTCTCCCTCTGGTGTATTTCCTATGTACTTATACCTCCCTCCACTAGTATTTCCTATGTACTCGCCTTGAGGGTTTTTGGAAATTTTTGCATGTAATTTAAGTTTTTTCAACCTGCGTGCCATGTAAAAATTTTAATTTATGCAATATCAGAGTTTGAAGGCATGGAGAATGAACAACGAGGACGATTTAGTTGCTTTGGAAGTGAGCCGGATGTCTTAGTAGCATTAGGCTTAGAGTCCATGATCACTTACACTTTAAGTTTTGCATTGAATGCATTTATTTTGTGCAAACTACTAGGTACGGTAAATATATTGGATATATTTATTTTACCACCTACGATGAGACCAAGATAAAATCAAATTCCCTCGTAATTTAATTTTAGATCTGGTAAGCGTGGCTCTAGGAGTCGCCGTGGCCCTCCACTATTACGGGGTGAATGAATGTCTTCATCTCATGGATTTATTGTGCTTTTCACAAGGTCCGTGGGCTGGGGGCAGGATTCAACTCCAAGACTAGGTCTCAATGGGGTGAGGAATTGAACTTGACCTTGTTGTGCTTTCCATAAGGGTCAGGTCATGAACTCATTGCTGTGTAGTAATGGTGGTAAGATCTAACCGAGAGTGTCCTTTGTTGTGCTTTCCACAAGGGGATAACTTCTTAGGGGCTGAAAGTCGGATATTGCATTGGATGTAAGTGCTTGTTGACTGCCCTTGAGATGGCGTATGGCTTGTTGTGTTTTTCACAAGGTCATACCTCAGTCTCGTTGGGATTTTGACCCACTATGATGATCTCGTTGATCTCCCGTTCTATATACTGAGGGTTATATAGTTCGAACAGAAAATAGTGGGACTAACTAAGATAAAAATCCACATCTAAGTTAGAATTTGAACATATGCTAAGTTGTCTTTTATTTCTTATCCAGATCACCATGTCGTCGTCCAACCCTCTCCGTGGCATCTTGGATGCCAATAGGCTGACTGGACCAAACTTCTCGGACTGGCTGCACAATTTACGTATAGTCCTTACCGCCGAAAAGATTGCCTATGTGTTGGACACAATTCATTCTGAGCCAGCTCCTGATGCTGATGAGGGCGATCTAATGATTTATGCCAAATGGTCAGAAGATTCTTCCCTTGCCCAGTGCTATATGATGTCCTCTATGGCTCCTGAGCTATAGAGATAGTTTGAAAATACTGATTGTAGAACCATACTTCTTAACCTACGCCAGCTCTTCTGGGAGTAGAGTAGGATAAAGAGGTATGAGATCTCCAAGAAGCTTTTCAAGACTCGGATGTCAGAGGGTGCTTCAGTACAGGCTCATGTAATGAAAATGATGGAGTGGATTGAGAGACTCAATGTACTAGGATTCAAGTTAGATCTTGAACTGTGCATTGATCTTATTCTCCAGTCATTGCCTAAATCTTTTTCTCCTTCATCATAAACTTCAACATGAATAGGATTGAAGCAACTCTCCTAGAGCTGCTCAACATGTTGAAAAGTGCTGAAGGGACTATGCAGAAAGATAAATCATCTTCTGTAATGGTTATTGGCCGAGCCAACAAGAAAAGGAAGGCCACCCAGACATCCACCAAAGGGAAGGAATAGAAGAAGGTCAAGGGTAAGGAAATCGTCAAAGGTGATAAAGGTAAGAGCAAGAAGAATAAAAAAGAGGACAAATATTTTCGGTGTGGACAGATTGGGCATTGGAAAAGGAATTGCAAGGTAATTCTGAGTAAAAATATTTTTATCATAGACCTTAATTTGTCATATATGAAATCCACATCATGGGTATTGGATACTGGATGTGCATATCATATTTGTAATTCTTTGCAGGTGCTGGAAAATAAGAGGAGACTAGGCAAAAGGGGGATTGAGCTGAGAATGGACAATGGAGCTTTGGTTGTAGCTAAAGTTATTGGAACTGCACATCTCAATTTGCATTCATGGGTCATTCTAGAATTGAATGATTGTTATTTTGTTCTTGAAATCATTAAGAACATTATTTCAATCTCTAGTTTGAATAACATTGGATATACATTGACTTTTAATAGCACTAGGTGCTCTATTATGAATAATAGTTTAGTGATAGCCAATGGTTCATTAGTCAATGGATTTTATGTATTAGATACATGTTCTAATGTTATGTGGGTTTCCATTGCCAATGCAAAAGAAGTGAATTCTGCATACCTCTGGCATTGTAGGCTTGGTCATGTAGGTGAAAAGAGAGTCTCTAACCTACACTCAAATGGGTATTTGAACTCATTCGAATACATGCCATTTGATACTGTGAGTCTTATCTGATGGGGAAGATGACAAAGGCTCCCTTTAGTAGACATGGTGAGAGGGCTATTGACCTTCTCGAGCTCATATACTCAGATGTGTGTGGACCCATGTCCATAGAAGTGAAAGGCGGTCACCTCTACTTCATCTCTTTTATTGATGACGTCTAGAGATATGGCTATGTGTATTTAATGAGGCATAAATCGTAACACTTGGAGAAGTTTAGGGAATACAAGAATGAAGTAGAGAAACAGATTGGCAGGAGTATTAAGACTTTTTGATCAGATCGAGGAGGAGAATACATTAGCTATGAATTTACTTCTTACCTTAAGGACAATAAGATTGTTTCTCAGTGGACTCCACCATATACACCACAATATAATGGTGTATCTGAGAGGAGAAATAGGACCTTGTTAGACATGGTCCGATCCATGATATCCTTGTCAGGACTATCCTTATCTCTCTAGGGCTATGTCTTAAAGACCGCAACCTATTTACTGAATAGGATCTCAAGCAAATCGGTACCTTCTATACCATATGAGATATGGAAGGGCAAGAAACTAAATTTTTATCACATTAAAATTTGGGGGTGTCCTGCCCATGTGAAGAAGAACGATAGTGATAAGCTTGAGTCTAGAACCGATAAGTGTAGGTTTGTAGGATATCCAAAGGAGACCTTTGGATATTATTTCTATCACCTCTCTGAGCAAAGGGTCTTAGTGACTAAGAGAACTGTATTTCTGAAAAGAGAACATCTACTCTAGAAAAATAGTGGGAGCCAGATAGAATTGGATGAGATCCAAGAACCACAAATTAGGGATACTATCTCATTGGATGAGACGACATCAGTTGATCCTATTCAGAGTAAAACACGAGCACTACGGAGATATGATAGGGTACCAAGAGAACCTGAGAGATATGTTAGACATATCTCAGAGAGATCCTCTAAGGTATATATCAATGAGGATGAAGATCCTCAATCCAACTAAGAGGCAATCCATAGTGCAAAGGGGTGAGCACGGTTTGGTTTGGTTTGGTTTGAAGAGAATTTTTTTCAAACTAAACCAAACCGAATTAAGGGTTCAACCCGAACCTAACCAAACCAAACTATTTTGAAACCAAACCAAACTATTTTGAAACCAAACCAAATCGAACCGAATTAATTCGGTTTGGTTCGGTTTAAACCATATTCATGTCTTATAAATTAGATTAGATTCAAACAGGAGTAGAGAAAGATAGGGTAAAAGAATTTTTATCAAATAAAGTAAATATTAAAGAAATGCCATCAAAAGTTGAAACTTGTAAGAATAAGCTCCACAATTTTCACATAAAAAACTAAGAATTTCAGTTACAGTAAAATAGAAGGTGATTTGAAATCTACTTCATAGAGCCGGAAACCCCATCAGGATGGTGGGGTTTGGACTTTTGGAATTAGGGTTCATAGTTATATATACACTTATATTAACTTGACAAAAATATCTTTAAATTCGGGTTATTCGGTTCGGTTTGGTTTCCCGAACTTCAAAACCAAACCAAAATTTTTAATACGGTTCAATTTTTACCCAAACCGAATTTTTTTTAAATTTTAACCCAAACCAAATCTATCGGTTCGGTTTGGTTTTTGGGTTGAACCCAAATTATGATCACCCCTAGTAGTGCAAACTCCGAGAAATGGAAGGAGATAATGGATTCAGAGATCCAGTCCATGTACACCAACCAACTTTGGAACTTGGTTGATATACCCGAAGGGAAAGTCCCTATCGACTGCAAGTGGATATTCAACAGGAAGATCAATGCAGATGGATGCATTGACACATACAAGGCCAGATTAGTGGCGAAGGGATATCGTCAAAGATAAGGCATTGACTATGATGAGATTTTTTGCCAGATTCATGGTTAAGTCAATCAGAATCCTCCTTGCCATTGCTACATACCTGAATTATGAGATTTGGCAAATAGATGTGAAGATAATTTTTCTTAAAGGAAACATGTCAGAAGAGGTGTACATGGTACAGCCTAAAGGATTCACCTCTAAGCTTCATCCTAATAAGGTATGCAAACTTTAGAGGCCCATTTATGGATTGAAGCAAGCATCTCAGAGCTGGAACTTGAGATTTGATGAGGCTATCAAATCATTCGACTTCATTCGGAATGAAGATGAACTCTATATTTATAATAAGGTCAATGGGAGCTCTGTGACCTTTTTGGTCCTATATGTTGATGACATCTTACTTATTGGGAATGATGTAGGGATGTTGACATCAACTAAGTCTTGGTTGTGCTAGACCTTTTCCATGGAGGATTTGGGAGAAGCATCCTATATGCTGGGTGTAGATCTTAAGAAATCCACTTAAGAAAAATCAATTAAAAATAAATGGATTAATAAAGGGGAAAAGAAAGGAAAACAGATAGAAAAAGGGATGATGCGGGACGAGACACGGACACGACAAGCTCGCGATCGTCCCTTAACGAGGGAAGCGTCGGACGTGCACGGTTGAGAAACCGGCAGTGAGCTAGGGTGGTCGGCTCTCTCGTGTGCCCGGATCGGGTCACGGGACTGTCACGCTCTCTCTCGCAGTAGCGGTGATATAAAAATATATAGCAAGCTAGGTCCTAAAACATGCTCTCTAGCAGTGGCATATAAAGTATATATGAAATAAAGCAAAATGCCAAGTAAGGGAGCGAATGCGATACCTCCACGCGCTCGGCGTGGGGAAGACGGACCCGGCCGAAACTCGTACTCCCGGAACAATAATACACAATATTACAGCAATACACGTCGCTGCCCACTCCACGCATGGAGGTAAAGGGCTACACAATGGGGTCCGGGAGGACCGAATTCGGGTTGACGGGCGGCTTCTCGTGTTGATTCGGCAACACCCGAACTAGTGACGGTGGGGCCCACGTGCTGTCCGGAGGGGCCGTGTGAGACCCGATGGCACCTCTGTAGTGGAGGATGCCTGGAAGGGTGCTCCCTGGAGTGGAGGCGCGCTGGTTCACCGGCCGGAGGCCGGGCGGCTCCGATCGGCACCGGTCGGAACAACCGGCCACGGATCTGCAGCTTCTGGGTTTCAGCGCGCGTCCCGGCGAGAACGGACGCGGCGATCAGCCTCGATGTCGGATCGACACCAAACTGGCGCCTTTGGAAAGCTAACTTCAAATCCTTCAATCTAGGCCTAGAGATCTGGTCTGGATCTACACGGATCTTGACCTTAATGAATTTTGGAGTTGCTGTTGTACAGTGACCAGATTCTCAGATCTGCAGAGAACTTGTCTGAGAACTACCTTTGACCGATATGTGAACGTCCAAATCTGAAGTGGTGGTCTTCAGCAAAGTTATAGGAAATCAAGCTAGGAAAACAGAAATAGTTTGTATGAAAGGTTTGGAGGTGGCTGTGATTTGTTCTGATTTTTGAACTAGAAGGTGGTCAGATCTGAGAATTAGCTGAAAACACTGTAGCAGAGATAGAACACGAATTTTGAAAAATGGATAGAAGGCGGATCAAAAATTAAGAAAAATGGTGGATGTAGGGGATGATGGACAAAACGCCCAGTAAAATTGGGAGCCCCAAAAAAAATAAAAAAGAAGGTCAGAGATGGGAAACTCAGAGCTATTGTCATTGTAGACAGAGACAGGACAGATCTGGGAATGCAAAATGAACGAAAATGGAGAATTACTAAATGGAGAAGTTTGGACGTGAAAATTTAGGTGGAGGTGGAGATTCAAGGCAAGAACACACCCTCAAAATGTCAAATCCATCTGAGCTCGTGGCTGGCAGCAAGAATCCACGAACTACACCTCTGTCTAGCAGGACAGAAACTTGAAGACGGCTCCGCGGCGGCTCGAAGGCGGCACGAACGGCGGCGGCGGCGGCACCGATGAAGATCAGAGGTTGAGAGGGGGAGATAGAAGATAGATACACTCTAGAATTGGAGGTTTGAGGAGAGGAAACCAGGGGGAGAGGGCTGGGGCGCAAGAGCCTTCTTGGCATTCAACAAAATTTCTGATTTTTCACTAATTTTCACATGAAAATACAAGCTTATATATGCTTCCAACCAAATCCAACCTCAACCCTTTGATCTTGGGATGGGAGATGGAGGCTCTGGATGGCATGCCACAAACACAAAAAAAATACAATAAAAAATTGAAGGGGGGGGGGCCTATTGACTATGGAGTGGCAAGGGAGACAATTTGACTTGGTAGGTAGCCTACCAAGGAAAAATCACCCCCTTTGTCTACCCATGTGGCAATTGACATTCAACTCATCTAGAAGGCCACCTAGGCTGGTTGACTAGCCCCACATGGTCTAGGTGGACCAATGGGAAAGGGCTGAGGGCCCCCTTGCTAGTCCTACCGGTAAATTACATAGAAACCCACACAATCTACGGGAGTGACGCATTGGCTGATAAAGTCGTACAATTGCGCGTATACTTTCCCGTGGATATAAAAATAAACTAAAGGACATAAATGCAAATAAAATGCGGACGGTCTTGCCTCGATGTCCCCATCAATGCTCCCCGGGTGGGAGGAACTCGACCCCGTCGAGTAGGGGTATGGATGCTCGAGTACTCCGGCGGATCCGTCACCGTGCCAAGTAACGCGGGTATGCTCCACTCCAAGTGACCGTCACCTGCTCATTCCATATATACTCGATATGCACAAGCTGCTATGGGCCAGAGGTGGACACTCCGAATGGGGCACTCTCAAAAAGGGAGGTGACGGCTCAAAGACTCACTAGGAATCACCGCTGAGTCCCTGTAGGTGACTGATCCGGGTATAGATGTAGAACCGATCCCATACTTATCGAGTGAGTCGACTCGCTTCACACTCATAAGGGACTGACATCGAGCTTACACAAGACACATACAGACTCACCATGCACTAACACACATATGCAAACCACACAAAGAAAACACACTGACTCGTCTATGACCCTAGACACACCTAATGTTAGTCCGACCCGTACATGGGTGACGGCGGACCAGGACACCCGAATATGTGCCATGCATGCATGTTATGTAACCGGAGATGGGTGGCATGGGGAACATCCAAACGTCCAAGTATGACCCAATCATGTATGGATGGCCCTTTGGATTTGGGGAACTTGAGAGAGCTAGAAGACCCGGATGTGGAAGAGCCGGGTGTGGGTGTATCGAGTATGGGTTTGGTGGGTATAGATGGCCTGACCTGTGGGAAAGGGGTGTGAAAGCGGACTTCCCCGATAAGGTATGATGGAAGTGATGGATCACTGGGCCCACTAGAGAAGGTGTCGAATGGGTCCAAGAATGTGTGACCCTTTGATTCCTCCATTACATAGTCCCATGCGTGACATTCATGAAGGTGATGATCACCTCCATCCATCGTGATAGATGGGACCGTGCATAAGAGATATGACTCCTCCCTCGGAAGAAAAGTAATGAAGTCGGGTTCATCCGGTTGCGGGAGAAGTAGAAGAACCTCCGTGGTAACACAACCCACGGTGCACTCGGAGGTAATGGACCCGAAGGCCAGATGGGTGAAGCTAAGACTAGCGGGTTGGTCAAAGCCTCGGGCCAAAAGATGCGTCAACTCCCATTGTGAATCTAATCCCATGACAAGATCGTCCAACGTATCAACATGATGACGAGATCAAAATGTGGTATGGAAGGAGTTGACCGGCACTAAAGGGAGGATGGGGTCCATAGGTGGGAAGGAAGGTGGGACCAAGCCATCCTTGAGCCAACTAAGAAGCGGCTCGGCTATATATAGTGTACCCGTAAGAAACACGGGTGGCTCGGGGTGAGGTGGTTCCAAGCATGATGGTTCCGAATGTGGATCGGAAGGTAAGGGTGGTAACGGAGCACTCACGGGTGGTGAAGGCAATGTCGTAGGTAGTCCGATCGGCTCGGGACTTGGGTGGGAGGTAGATGCTTGTCGAAGGGTAGCCAGGGCAGCATCGGCTCGTTGTAGGTCATCATTAAATGGAGACTCAAATGGCTCGACCTCAAGAGCGACCTTATGGGACTGCGCTAGAGAGAATGCATCGCGGACAAGACATTGGATTTGAAAGTAAATCCGCAAACCTCTCCGGAACTGAAATGCGGTCGTGGTACTCTCCTCTCCCAAGCCATATTCCAACTGGTACTTATCATAGTCCCGGATGTACTCGGACACGGACCTATCACCTTGGACGGGTCGACATGGGTTGGCCATTGGTGCCGAAAAGATGGGAATGGATCCCTAGGAATGGGTATGCAAGGCCATTTAGACAAGACACTAGACCGACTATGCACGGTTTGGGATGCATGCACACTAAGGACAAGACACCAAGACTCGGTACGTGGCGGAGTTAATCGATCCGAAGATCACTCGCGCAAGTGTGCGGCCTTCCCGATAGGCGTAGCCTAACGTTCAGATAACACCCTTTTATATACCGATTAATGGTATGCAAATGCAACTCCTAAGACCGACTTAGACACTTAGACTTAAATGACACTCTTTTTTTTTATTTTGGACACCCTAGACTCAACCTCGCTCTGATACCAAATTGATGCGGGATGAGACACAGACACGACAAGCTCGCGATCGTCCCTTAACGAGGGAAGCGTCGGACGTGCACGGTTGAGAAATCGGCAGTGAGCTAGGGTGGTCGGCTCTCTCGTGTGCCCGGATCGGGTCACGGGACGGTCACGCTCTCTCTCGCAGCAGCGGTGATATGAAAATATATAGCAAGCTAGGTCCTAAAATATGCTCTCTAGCAGTGGCATATAAAGTATATATGAAATAAAGCAAAATGCCAAGTAAGGGAGCAAATGCGATACCTCCACGCGCTCGGCGTGGGGAAGACGGACCCGGCCGAAACTCGTACTCCCGGAGCAATAATACACAATATTACAGCAATACACGTCGCTACCCACTCCACGCAGGGAGTTAAAGGGCTACACAATGGGGTCCGGGAGGACCGAATTCGGGTTGACGGGCGGCTTCTCGTGTTGATTCGGCAACACCCGAACTAGTGACGGTGGGGCCCACGTGCTGTCCGGAGGGGCCGTGTGAGACCCGATGGCACCTTTGTAGTGGAGGATAACTGGAAGGGCGCTCCCTGGAGTGGAGGCGTGCTGGTTCACCGGCCGGAGGCCGGGCGGCTCCGATCGACACCGGTCGGAACAACCGGCCACGGATCTGCAGCTTCTGGGTTTCAGCGCGCGTCCCGGCGAGAACAGACGCGGCGATCAGCCTCGATGTCGGATCGACACCAAACTGGTGCCTTTGGAAAGCTAACTTCAAATCCTTCAATCTAGGTCTGGAGATCTGGTCTGGATCTGCACGGATCTTGACCTTAATGAATTTTTGAGTTGCTGTTGTACAGTGACCGGATTCTCAGATCTGCAGAGAACTTGTCTGAGAACTACCTTTGACCGATATGTGAACGTCCGAATCTGAAGTGGTGGTCTTCAGAAAAGTTGTAGGAAATCAAGCTAGGAAAACGGACATAGTTTTTATGAAAGGTTTGGAGGTGGCTGTGATTTGTTCTGATTTTTGAACTAGAAGGTGGTCGGATCTGAGAATTAGCTGAAAACACTGTAGCAGAGATAGAACATGAATTTTGCAAAATGGATAGAGGGTGGATCAAAAATTAAGAAAAATGGTGGATGTAGGGGATGATGGACAGAACGCCCAGTAAAATTGGGAGCCCCAAAAAAAATCAAAAAGAAGGTCAGAGATGGGAAACTCAGAGCTATTGTCACTGTAGACAGAGACAGGACAGATCTGGGAATGCAAAATGAACGAAAATGGAGAATTACTAAATGGAGGAGTTTGGACGTGAAAATTTAGGTGGAGGTGGGGATTCAAGGCAAGAACACACCCTCAAAATTTCAAATCCATCTGAGCTCGTGGCTGGCAGCAAGAATCCACGAACTACACCTCTATCCAGCAGGACAGAAACTTGAAGATGGCTCCGCGGCGGCTCGAAGGCGGCATGAACGGCGGCGGCGGCGGCACCGATGAAGATCAGAGGTTGAGAGGGGGAGATAGAAGATAGATACACTCTAGAATTGGAGGTTTTAGGAGAGGAAACCAGGGGGAGAGGGCTGGGGCGCAAGAGCCTTCTTGGCATTCAACAAAATTTCTGATTTTTCACTAATTTTCACATGAAAATACAAGCTTATATATGCTTCCAACCAAATCCAACCTCAACCCTTGGATCTTGGGATGGGAGATGGAGGCTCTGGATGGCATGCCACAAACATAAAAAAAATACAATAAAAAATTGAAGGGAGGGGGCCTATTGACTATGGAGTGGCAAGGGAGACAATTTGACTTGGTAGGTAGCCTACCAAGGAAAAATCACCCCCTTTGTCTACCCATGTGGCAATTGACATTCAACTCATCTAGAAGGCCACCTAGGCTGGTTGACCAGCCCCACATGGTCTAGGTGGACCAATGGGAAAGGGCTGAGGGCCCCCTTGCTGATCCTACCGGCAAATTACATAGAAACCCACACAATCTACGGGAGTGACGCATTGGCTGATAAAGCCGTACAATTACGCGTATACTTTCCCGTGGATATAAAAATAAACTAAAGGACATAAATGCAAACAAAATGCGGACGGTCTTGCCTCGATGTCCCCATCAAGGGAGCATGCGTAGGCTGCTAATGGAGGGTGATCGTCAGAGGGGTTACCTCAAAATAATATAATAATAAAGTGAAGGAGGGATCGCGGATAAATACCTTTGAAGCGCGTGGGAGATGTGAGTGTCACCTTCTCTTTCTATCGATCGGCCGATGAAGAGAGTTCTTCTTAGCTTGATTACCCTTACAAAATAAGATAAACACCAAATAAGAGAATGGATCAGAACCAAGGTGAGCGTAGCATCAAATTCATAATAGAAATAAACATGAAGAGCATGTATAAGAACACACCTTGTTGGGTGTTGGCCCTTAAACCCCTATGCAAAAGGGTGTAGGAAATTATGATGAATGATAAGATAGAGGAGGGTGCAAGTGTTGCACTAAAGAGATATCAACATGGTTGAGATGATAAAAATAATGAAAGAAGAGAAAATAACATGATGCATGCAAACTACTTCATGAAATAAACAAAAGAGATTAAGGAAAGGATAGGCTTATTGATGTGTTTCTCCAATTGGGACTTCAAGGATGAAGATCTCCATAGGATGAAGCTTTAAGCATGTGAGAGTCTCCTCCTTGAGCTTCCGATCCGACATCACCTCCCCTTGATTATTTGTTTATACCTTAAACACAAGGGAGAGAGGGATCATATTTATAGGGTCAAAATTCGGAGTTTAATCCAAGAAAAATTAGAAAATCAAGTTTAAGTTGGATTTGGAAAGAGATAAACATTAGCCATGCGTCCCTTCATCCTTAGAAAGTCATTAGGATCCTTTCCCAAGTGAAAGAGGGCTCAAAATGAGGAAAGAAGGAAGTTCTGCCGGAGTTCGAAACTCTGAAAGAAATGGCGACCACTCAGACGGTCACTATTTAAAAGGGTGGCAGAAATACGTGTCGCCAATTCCAGGGCATTTTGAGACGAATTAGGACTTTCTAAAATTTGAAAAGAATTGACGACCATGAGGTGGTCACTAATTAGAAATTAATACGAGTTTTGGACGGAGTTAAAAGCTCAAAATATAGTAAGGAAATTGACGACTCTCCACACGGGCGCCCATTTATGAAATGGTGACCTTCCGAACAGCCGTGGAATCAAAAATAATCTGAATTTGGCTCAAATATGAAGAAAAGAATTATCAACCTTCCGCACGGTCGCTATTTAAAGAATTGACGACTTTCTGGAGTGTCATCAATTCTTGAATTTCGAAAACTAGCCAAAAGGAAATCTGTTAGAAATTTGCGCCCCCTGGGCTGCCATTAATTGGAAATTGGCGCCCTCTGGGTTGGCATCAATTCATGAATTGGCGCCCTCTGGGCTACTGATAAGTGTCCATTTTCTATGGTAATTCATCGCATGTATACCATTTTATGTGCATATAATTAGGCAATTATGCATGTTTTATCGTTAATCTCAACTTCGCATGAAGATTGGACCTTTCACGTAAATTAATTAATTTGACTATCTCATTTAATAAAATAGAGTTGAGAGTCATGAACACTAATTCTCTATCGCATAATTATGAGTAATTGTGATTCATGTGCACATTATACTAATTTTTCTGGATTAAATCGTAATTATGTGTGTGCAGGACACCGAAGGTAATTGTAAACGAAGCTGGGGGTAAAACTGTCATCACCACTTTGACCAAGTCAAACATAGAAGCACATATTTTAGTTGGAGAGAAAAGAAATTTCACAAGTTTAAAATTGAGGAGAAGAAGCACATACTTTGGTTGGAGGGAAAAGAAAATTTAAAGTTTGAAATAAAGGGGAGAAATGATGAGTCTTGGGAAAGGGGGTGCCCAAAGTCCAAGGAGGGGGTGCCCACCTCCTTTTCCTTTTCCCCATACATCATCTTCTACTTAAATCCCAGTCATCCATCTCCTTTTGATACAATCTCCACCGTCCATTGACCTAATTTTTCCTATAAATAGCCCATGACAACGAGGAGAAAGGGGGACTTCCTTTGGCATTTTTTTTCTCTCCCTCTCCCCCTCACATCTTAGGTCGCCGATTTCACCCCCTTATGTTCATTTTATCCTCTTGCGTTCTTCACAAAAGTTCTTTAGTTTTAAATTCTCTCCACCTTTGTCTTCTTCATCATTTTCTAATTCTTCTTAGTTTTCATGCTATCGTCTAATTTTCAAGGTTCTATCATGTATTCTTACTGCTCATCTACGGCTCTGCACTTTATTCTTCTCAAGATTTCTTTCCCTTTTACTCTTCTTTTCAGCTCCATCTCTCCATCAAACTTCTTCGCTTTTCCAATATCTAAATTTTATTTTTATTCATCTTCCTCTAATTCCTTTCTGTTTTCAAGTTATAATCTATTTTTCAAGATGCTATCTTCCTATTTTACTATTCATCCGAGATGCTAGTATCTATTCTTCCTTCATTTTGAAGCCCTTCCACTCTTCTTTTCTCTCTGAATTTTTCATGACAATTCTTCCTCTCTTGAAAATATAGATTTTCTTCTTCTACCACTTCCTCCAGTTCTTCTTCTTTTGTAAGTTGTATTTAGTTTTCCACAGTTCAATTTTTTACACAGTTACTATTCACCCGGGCAGACCATTTCTCTTCTTCCTCAGTTTTCACCACCTTCTGATCTTATTTTCTCTCTGCACTCTTCATAAAACTTCTTCCACATCCTCCGATATTCAATTTTTGTTTCTTCTACTTCTTCTAATTCTTCCCAGATTAAAAGATATTATTCTTCTTAACTCGTCCTATTTTCAGTTCAGTTTTTTCTGTGTTTTTCATCTATCTATCTCTTCCCCCCTTTTATCATCTAAATCTCCCTAAGGCGGAGTTACTCTCTCTCGGTCCTCTCACGGCGGCGTTCTATACCAAAGCGAGACGGCGATCAAAGGCTCGACCCGGCGTAGACAGCGTCACTCTTTCGATTCCTCGGCTCATTTCTTCCTTTGTTCTTTTAATTTCAAGTTGTACTTTTAATTTTTATAGTTGTAATTTTCATTTCCTTAGCAATAAAAATTCATGTTGGCCTTCTATCTCTTCCAAATTTCTCTTCTCAACCCCTCTCAATTTCTTTAGTTAAATTTATTTCCCATACATGTTAATTTCTTATTTTTGTACAAACGCACTCCAAATCAATTCTTTCTCAAATACATGAATTTTTCCAATGAGATTTAAATGAAAATATTTCCTCCTCGTGTGATCGACCAGTTATTCACCACTTTACTCATATTTTTAAATCTATTTGAGTGAGTGAGTGCGGTTATATAAATTTTAAAATTATGTGTGGCACGGTATTTTTAAACGACATTTGTCAGAACACATCAATTTTTGATGCCGTTGCCGGAGAAGAAATTATTTTTAGTGGTTGAAAATTCTTGTGTTTGACTTGTATATAATTTTACTAATTTTTTTATTTTTATTTTACAGAAAAAATCAGAAAAAAAAGCAGACAAAAAAATCGAAAAAATTTAGACCTAAAATTCTCAGAAAATGAAGTGTCGCTGAAAGCCTAAAACTGTAGCAGAAAATAAAAAGTCAGAAAATCAAAAAATTCAAGCGTCGCTAAAGGTCAGTAAACGTAGAAAAATATCATGTTTATTTATTTCTGAAAAATTTTGAAAACACTATCTAAAAAATCTATAAAAATCAGAAAAAAAAATCAGAATACACAAAAATATCATTTTAGGCTTCATTTTGTAATAAATTTGTATATCTGTGTTATTTTATTATTTATAGCTTCTTGCATTCATCTCTTATTAAAATTTTTAAAAAAATCTTTGAAAAAAAAAATCAAAAAATAGATTTTTTTTCTTTTTCATCATGATATCATGCTTTCATGGCTAGTTACATCTCTTTCATGCATTGTTGTATTTAGATAATGTGAAAAAAGAAAAAAAATTAAAGTATGTCACCTTTTTACATCTCCTTAAAAAGAAAAAAAATTAACAAAAAATAAAAAAAATAAAGGACGAGATATCACGATTCAAGTATCTTAATCTTCCCTCTTGTGATTTATTTTATTTTCTATATTTTATTAATTTTTATATTTAGAAAATCTCAAAAAAAATGTGTTGGCTAGGTAGCATCATTAATTAAAATAAAAAAATTTAAACTCAAATAAAATCTTCATTCCAAGATTAGAAATCACACATCATGTTCTAGGTCATGCATTATGTAAGTTGCATTAATTTTGTTTCATATTTGTGTTTTAGAAAATAATTGTTCATGCATTTACATATTAAACCCCTTGTTTGAACGTGTTTGTTGCATCTCATTCTTCAAAACACTCTAAGGGCACTACCTCTAAATAAGATAAGGTGGGGATTTCATCACCCTTCCTTAGCCCACAAATCATATTTCTCTTGCATCTTTGCATGACCTAAGCCACAAAAAAAATTCAGTAGACATTGGCCCTAGGTTCACACTGTGGTTCTTCTGCTATTTAGGTTTACCCTCTTGTGGAAACCGGTGTCTAAGACAAGACGGTGGAACGGCAAACGTCTTAAGCGGGCAAGTAGTTCTCTAATTAGGTCCGTACGAAAGTAGGGGGAGCCTCCCACTACCTCACCCCTTATCTGACCAGTGGAAATATTGAGGGTGAACTTAAGTTGTACTTTAGTCATTTTGTGAAACCCCATTTGTAGGTCTAAGTCATATCTAGTTCGTCAGGTAATTTACGTGTTAACTTGTTTGCGTATTTAAAAATAAAAAATAAAAAATAAAAATAAAAAAAATAAAAAAGCCTCATCTTCTCTCTCTTCGTCTTAGTTAGTGTTATTTTCAAAAAAAATTGTGGGTCTTTAATCTTAATCATAAAAAAATAACTTAATCCAACATAAAAAAATAAAAACAAAACAAAAGAATAAAAAAGAGATCAATAAAAGGAAATTAAAATTGAAAAATTAAAAATAAAAATTTAAATAATTTGAAAAAAAATTAAAAAACATTTTTGTGATCTAACCTATTTTTCATGGCCATCAATCTTGGAGGGAAACTCACACCTATGAAGGAACATTTTTTTCCTTCTACTTATAAACCATCAACCTGTATTCAACTCCCTGACATTCTCGTGGATCATTATGCGATTGACCCTAGTCTCATCCAGATGCTGCCATCTTTTTATGGGAATCTCAATGAAAATCCTTATAGACATCTAGATGATTTTCTAGAAGTTTGCTCCTTGGTCAAAATCCGAAACTTTAGTGATGATGTCCTTAGCTTGATCTTATTTCCATTCTCATTGAAAGATCAAGTAAAATGTTGGTTAAGGAGTTTTGAAAAGACCATTAGGACTTGGGAAGTTATGCAGTTAGAATTTTTTGAAAAATTTTACCCCATAGTCTGGACCAACATTATGAGAAGGGCGATTATGGGATTTACTCAACTTCCAGGAGAGCAACTTCATGAATCTTGGGAGAGGCTGAATGATTTGTTATGTCAATGCCCACACCATGGGTTCCGGTTCCCCAAATGGCAAATTATGTTTACATTTTATGAGGGATTATCTGATTATGATAAGCAAATGGTGGACACATGTTGCGGAGGGACATTTATGAACAAAAGTGAAGATGATGCTTATCATCTGTTTGACATTTTGAGTGAAAATTCAATGAATCATGTCTCACTCTCATCTCTTTAACAATCTGTAGGCTCTTTCAAACAGGCTAAAACTTCAATCCAAACTTTCACGGAAACATGTAAGTTTTGTGATAGTCTCACTCACCATGCCAGTGAATGTCCTACTGTAACCCGACTCCCACCAGTCATCCAAGCTCAAGTCCAAAATACTCTAGGATTCTCTCAGCTCAATTGTGAAATCTTTTTCGATAATTATAATCTTGGCTGGAGCAATCACTCAAATCTCCCCTGGATGGATCAACCAATCCAAGCCCATTTGTCTAAACTTTCACCCCAAGAAGGCCACGAGCGGCCCATGTGTCATCAACTTCAGCCCAACTCATCTCACCCAAACATCCAAAGCAATATTGATACTAGGGGTGATTCACCGGGCCACTACTTTGAATCACAAATCGTGTACTCTCAGTCTACTTACCATGGCCCTCCTTCAATATTACACCAACCCCCTCAATACATAAATGATGATGATGATGATGATGATCTTCTGCCTGTCATTTTGGCTCAAGATGTCACTACTGGGAATGAGGGGGGTTGCACAAGCAATGCCATGCTGGAGGAAGGGATGGAAGTAGGGGGTGGCTTCAAGGATAATGATGATCATATTAATATCATCACCACATTCTATGAGGGCCACTTTGGCAATGGGTTGGGTTAAGGGGGGGTGGCCTACCCGGGTTGGCCCACTCGTCCCTTAACCTAACCCGTTACCAAAGTGTCCCTAACCCGGGTGGAGTAACTCATTCCACCTATTTAAGTGGAATGAGTTAATCCACTTTAACCCTATCCGACCCAGGTTAAGGGAAAAAGTATCAAACAGGGAATAAGTCACCCGACCCCGGTTAACCCATCCTAACCCATCTTAACCCATTATCAAAGTGGCCCTGAATGCTTTGAGATTGAGAATACCACTATAAAGAATAGTGACCCAAACAACTCAATTGATGAAATGCATGAAGAGGGGGATTATTGTGTGGTGAATAATCTTCTTGAGTTAATGAAGATGAATCTCGAATATCCTCCTCCTCTTTATATGTGTTATGAAAGGGTCCTAATGGAGAAATTCACATTTTATCTAACCTATGATGAAAGGGTTGGGCCGGAAATATTTACATTTGATCTTCCTACATCATTATTGGAAAGTTTGATTGATAATATTCATTTGAGTGATGAGTCTGATGAAGGGTCCTTATTAGAAAATTTCAAATTCGATCTGACCCTTGAGCCCTATCCCATCATGTCTGAATCATTGGATGAATTAGTTCCTGGGTTCCCGCTTCCTTCTCATTTGATTCCCTCGATAGTACAATCTCTCAACTATGACATTCTAGGACCTGATGAGAATGTGCCAGTAATATTCACCTTTGATTTAGTGCCCTTAATGATCATGAGGCTGTTACTGAGAGAAATGTGACTAATAATGACAATCTTATTCATCAGCCACCAGTGCCTGACCAAGTTACCTTGGAGAAAGTAGTCAGTAAAGGGTTGGTCAGGAGGGAAGATACAGAACAAGAGGGCTAATGGGAAGATGTTGTGCAAAGGTTCCACCTCGATCTTGACAAGTTATTGGCCATTGATCATTTCATGATCCCCAAAGATGAAAACTGGCTCACACATATGGTCAGAGTTAAAATCAATAATGTTCGAGACCAGCATATTTCTAGCCCCAATACGTATATGCTTACTCTTATCTTCCAATGGCATAAGTGCTGGAATTTGAAGGAGGACAAGATCACTTGGTGCCTCATTCTAAATGCCACCTGTTGGTCAGTGAGTTACATTGCGTCTGGCTGAAGACGTTAAACTAAGCGCTTCTTAGGAGGCAACTCACAGTTTTCATGATTTTCGTGTGCTAATAAATGGCTTCTTGGGAGACAACCCAAGTTTGTATTGTGTTTTATTTTTATTTTGCACGTATGAATAAAGGATAAGTTGGGGGGAGAGAGAAGATTGCTTGCACCTATGCCTCGCCTTTAACGGCCAAGTACCGCCTTTGGTCAGCAAGGATGTCCGTCGAAGTTCACTTCCGTCAGGTTGTCCCGTTCCTTCACAAATTTCATGTCTACATTGTTCTATTCATCCATATTGTTCATGTCATTGCGGACAATGTCATTTAAGTTGGGGGGACAAAAATCATGTTGCACATGTTGCATTCATATACAACCACATTTGTCATAAAAAAAAAAGAACCCAACTGAGTTTTCATGATTCATACTTAAATTGAAAATGATTCTAGAATAGAAAAGACTATGGAGAAGGATGATGGAACATTGATTTAATCTAGCCATGGAAAATTGATCTGCGAATCTCTTTAAAGTTCATATGCACTTTAGAAAAATAAAATCACTTTGCACGCTAATGAAACATGCAGGACAAGCCTTCTATTTTAGGTATATTACCTAATATTCTACACTTCTTAAAAAAGAGATCTTTTATAAGCTTTCTGCCAAGTTATCTATCAAATAAGCACAATGACACTATGAAAAAAAAAGAAAAAAAATTGAGAAAAAGAAGAAAAAAAATACCATGAAAAATGCCCCTAATCTTAGTAACATGACATACTTCACCTAAGACGTGTTGAGATTCACGTAAAACGAAAAATGGAACCTTGATCTGTGAAACCAGACATACTTCTCCTAAAGTAAGAGTCGAGGTTCACGTTGAGTAATGAAGGGTAGTGCAGCATCATGTGTGTTATAAAAGATCCCAAAAGGACAAAGCAATAAGGCAGACAAAAAGTTAATATACTTAATGCTCTAATCTAAGAGATGCAGGGTTGAAAAGCATTTGCTTGGAATAGCGAATGGGGGATGTAATTATCTAAGCTATGGATTTGATAGTTACACATGCACAAGTGCTATTGAGCTTTGATTTGAATTCTTGATCATGTACTATTAAGTTCCTACATAAGGCTGGTGTGCATTAATGATTCCAGATTCCTAATCTTTGGTTGATTCTATGAAGGGAGAGTTGGATATGAGAGTATGAATTTTACAAACTCTTATTAGTCCTAAATTTTAATTTATTTGCATTGCCAAGAGACTAGGGATGAGTAAGTTGGGGGTGTGATAAGTGTCCATTTTCTATGGTAATTCATCGCATGTATACCATTTTATGTGCATATAACTAGGTAATTATGCATGTCGTATCGTTAATCTCAACTTCGCATGAAGATTCGACCTTTCACGTAAATTAATTAATTTGGCGATCTCATTTAATAAAATGGAGTTGAGAGTCATGAACATTAATTCTCCACTGTATAATTATGAGCAATTGTGATTCATGTGCACATTATGGTAATTTTTATGGATTAAATCGTAATTATGTGTGTGCAGGACACCGAAGGTAATTGCAAGCCGGGGGTAAAACTGTCATCACCACTTTGACCAAGTCAAACATAGAAGCACATATTTTGGTTGGAGGGAAAAGAACATTTAAAGTTTGAAATAAATGGGAGAAATGATGAGTCTTGGGAAAGGGGGTGCCCAAAGTCCAAGGAGGGGGTGCCCACCTCCTTTTCTTTTCTCCCATACATCATCTTATACTTAAATCCCAGTCATCCATCTCCTTGTGATATAATCTCCACCTTCTATTGACCCAATTTTTCCTATAAATAGCCCATGACAAGGAGAAGAAAGAGGGGCTTCCTTTGGCTTTTTTTTTCTCTCCCTCTCCCTCTCACATCTTAGGTCTCTGATTTCTCCCCCTTCTATTCATTTTATCCTCTGGTGTTCTTCACAAAAATTCTTCAGTTTTAAATTTTCTCCAAAGTTGTCTTCTTCGTCATTTTCTAATTCTTCTTAGTTTTTATGCTATCGTCTAATTTTCAAGGTTTTATCCTACATTCTTACTACTCATCTACGGCTCTGCACTTTGTTCTTCTCAAGATTTCTTCCCATTATACTCTTCTTTTCATCTCAGTCTCTTCATCAAACTTCTTCATTTTTCCAAGATCTAAAGTTTATTCTTCTACAGCTTCCTCCAATTCCTTTCTGTTTTCAAGTTATATTCTCTTTTTTAAGGTGCTATCTTCCCATTTTACTATTCATCCGAGATGCTAGCCTATGTTCTTCTTTCGTTTTGAAGCTCTTCCGCTCTTCTTTTCTCTCTGCATTCTTCATGACAGTTCTTCCTCTCTTGTAGATATAGATTGTCTTCTTCTATCACTTCCTCTAATTCTTCTTCGTTTACGAGTTGTATTTATTTTCCCACAGTTCAATTTTTTGCACAGTTACTATTCACCCGTGCAGACCACTTCTCTTCTTCCTCCGTTTTCACTACCTTCTGATCTTATTTTCTCTCTGTACTCTTCATGAAACTTCTTCCTCATCCTCCGATCTTCAACTTTCATTTCTCTACTTCTTCTAATTCTTCCTAGATTTAAAGATATTCTTCTTCTTAGGTCGCCCTATTTTCAATTCAATTTTTCCCTGTGTTTTTCATCTATCTATCTCTTCCCCCTTCTATTTGCATCTAAATCTCCCTAAGGCGGAGTTGCTCTCTCTCGGTCCTCTCATGGCGGCGTTCTATATCAAAGTGGGATGGCGATCAAAGGCTCGGCACGGCGTGGACGGCGTCACTCTTCCGATTCCTCGGCTCATTTATTCCTTTGTTCTTTTAATTTCAAGTTGTACTTTTAATTTTTATAGTTGTAATTTTCATTTCCTTAGCAATAAAAATTCTTGTTGGCCTTCTATATCTTCCAAATTTCTCTTCTCAATCCCTCTCAATTTCTTTAGTTAAATTTATTTTCCATACTTGTTAATTTCTTATTTTTGTACAAATGCACTCCAAATCAATTCTTTCTCAAATGCATGAATTTTTTCAATGAGATTTAAATGAAAATATTCCTCCTCGTGGTATCGACCCGTTATTCACCACTTTACTCATATTTTCAAATCTATTTGAGTGAGTAAGTGCGGTTATGTAAATTTTAAAATTATGTGTGCAACAGCATTTTTAAACGACATTTATCGGAGGGCATCAGCTGCCATTAATTAAAGAAGGAATTGGCACCCTCTGGGCTGCCATTAATTAAAGAATTGGCGCCCTCTAGGCTGTCATTAATTTCAAAAGGTCCCGAAAAATTAGAGAAAAAGCTCAGAAAAATTTGTAAAAATAGGAAAATATGTGGGAAAGCTAGGGAAAGTTGAAAATTCAAGGAAATGAGAAAAAGCACTCAAATAAGTTGATTTGAGGGTCAAATGGGGTATCGTAGTGCGATAGGAGATATGCTCAAAATGATGCCAATTTTAGCGTGTCTACAAATGCCCCGCCTTGGCGTCTGCTTTACAAGGGAACGAGACGGAGTGGAATGAACTGAAAAGTAGCTGCCAATGTATGATGAGACACGCAATCAACATCACTTGATGAGAATTGAATCAAGAGCTCGAGATGAAGTAATCTAGGGAAGGTTCAATGAAAACAACAATTGTTTGGATAAGGAAGGGAGTGTGCGTGAGGGCACGAAGGAGAGAATAAAAGGGGTGATCAACTTCCAGCGCGGTGGAAGTACCCCAGGTCATAAACCTGTAGGTTCACCATTGGAGAGCGGTTACCAGCCAATGTAGACGTGCTGCAGCCAAGGTGGATCAAAGGAAAATGATTGAATAAGAGGATAGAAATCCAAACAAAGGAGATTTCAAGGAAACAACCCAAAATGCCAACAAGGCGAACTGGGGACATAATTCGGTGTGGAATATCTCATATCTTGAAATTAATGATCAATTGACTCTCAAATGAGTTATTAGAATGATTTTCCAACGTTAAATCAAAGACCTACATGAATGCATGTTAGGTTTAAAGGAAAAATTAAAACAAATTAAATATAATCTAATCAAGGATAATATTGTTAGGCGGCCTAGACTGAGTCAAGAAACAGATTTTATGAGCTGATACTAAGCCGAAATCCGTTTATCTACGCACCAACTCGCAAAAGGGAACCATCGTCCCCAGTCTTGGACGGCTCAACGGCCTATCCGTGTGACTAAGATTCCTCTAGAATCATCATTATTTTTGATGAAGGGGAACTCAAATTCTAGATTTACCAAAGCCACAAGGTCCTTGATATAATCTAATAGTGTAGATAGCATATAGTAAAATGCATACAGAGAGATGATGATAGCAATAAGCGTGAGGGAACTTGAGAAATTCAGTCACCGTGGGACTTGGATGATGATGTCCGGATGGTGGGACCAAGGAGCTTCTTTCCTGTGCTCAAAAGTTTGATTAGCCTAGGTATAAAGGAGTATACCAAGTAATGAATAAGCAATAGGGCATATCATCATAGCATGTATCAATAGCAAAGTAAGACAAAGCATGTCGAGCATGAATAGCATGAGTTGAAGCATAGCATTGTATTGAATATCATAGCAGAGATCGTAGTGAAACGTAAAACATGCAAAGCATCATTGTTTGTTGCTTGTCATGAGGATGGCAATCTTGGCATATCATAATATTTGTGCATGAGAGATTAAGATCAAGGTGATGATGCCCAGAGCGGCAGGGGTAATCGAAGACAGTGAATTGCTTAGAATCGAAAGATGCTCAGTATGGCATGAATTGTCTTGGAAGAATAGAGAGATGATAATCAGGAGTGCCTAGAGTGGCAAATCATGAAGATGTTGAGATTGAGAACTTTGGGAAGAATAGAAAGATTGAAAGTAAAGAATGGAGAGGACTCATCCCGTATTCTCGTTCCTTCTTAAAATTCGTCCCTCCAAAAAGCACCATCAAGAGAAATATAATGCATTTTTTTCATTTGAAATATGCAAAATTTTATGAGTTTTGGAAATATTTAGATTTTTATGGATTTTGAGATATATTCATTTTTGTTTTGGATTTTTGAAGATATTTGATTTTTTTTATATTTTGAAAAATATTTAAATTTTGTTTAGATTTTAAAAATATTTAATTTTTTTCAGAATTTTAGTTCAGACATTGCTAATGTAGCATCTAGGGTGTTGTTAAACCACTGACTAGAGGTCCTCGTTCCTTCCCCTTTCGCTAAGAACTGTCCGAAGCAGAGCATGCATAAGGAGTGGCGCCCTATAACCGGCTACCCTTGGATAACGGTGCCCCCACCAAGGCCATACCCGAGAAACACTCGGTCTTGGAGGGAGAAGAGAAGACCAATTGGAGATAAGCTTGATGTGAGTTAAGAAGATATTGGGTTTTGACTTTCGTCCATAGCACAACCCCTAGAGATTTGGTTTGTTGCACCGGAGCTTTGTGTCATATCATTGAACCTTAAATTCTCTTTTAGGCACGCATACGACCGGGCTCATAACGTCCCGCGGGGAAACATTACTGCCCTCTTGCTATGCCAAATATTTTAAATTTTCTTTTGATTTCACCATTCTTTTTCTTTTTTCATGATTTTCATTTTTCTTCTTTTGTGTCCTTTGGACATGAAAGATATTGCAATTGAGCTTAATATTTTGAGAATAAGGTCATAATAGACTGCCCCTATTTGAGACTTCCTCTTGTCGGGGTGTGCTTAGGTTGGTTATTTTGCCCAGTCTACCTCTATCCTCATATTTCAGCCGAGTTAAGAGGAGAAAAAGACCTCGTGCCCTCGAGCATGGCCCAAGTAGCAACGGTGTTCTTACTAAAGGAGATGGCTAAGGACACCGTAAAGTGTGTAGAGTGCCTAGCTAAGGGTTGCCCTTAATGAGTGGGGAGAGAATGCCGAACTCCCAGCGTGGGGTTCTTATTACTAAAGTGCTGCATAGCAAGCCTAAAGACTCTTTTTGGCATTGAATTAATTGAACAAAAGCTTAAGATAAATGTCTAAAATAACCACTCTTAATCTTGTTAAAAAGCACCTCGTTTTTGAAAAACCGTGCATGAAGAATGATGAAAATGCATAAGAATGGATACTTACGCAAACATATTATCTTGCGACCTTTGTAGAAGCAGCTGTCGGAGGCGATCTTGACGAACATAGGATTTATGTTCTCTTTAGCAGATAAGAAAGGATAGCAAAGTTTGAAAGTGGCTTAACAAGAAGGAGTGGTGTCTAGACCAGACTCAGATGAATAGGGAGAAAAGGAAGAGAGGTGAGGGCTAGGACTTCCTCACTAAGGCGCAGAGACCCTAATCACGTGAAAGGTCTACAGAAGGAAAGAGAAAATTAAGAGATGGAGTGACGGATAAAGCCTCGAAAGCAGTGGGAGAACGGGCAGATGCCCAAAGTAGTTGATGTGAAAGAAGTCAGGTCAGACCCGCTGTAATACCCTGGATTCTTATTGGGTCTTTCGGATCCTTTTTGGAGAGTTCGGATCGCTTTTAGGGGTCCTGAGTTGAGTTTTACGATCCACGTGAGTTTTTCTCTCGTACTAGTTACGGAACCCTGTGGTGAGTTTATTTCTCAGTTCATCGACTTGAGAATGCTACAGTTGCGATGTACCCTTTGAGAGGATCGTTTTGACTATTTTTTCTTAATTTTTTGAATTAGTCCATTTTCGGGCTAAAAATCAAATTTTCAGAAATTAGGAAAATTTCTTAATTTCTTTTCTTTTTATTCTTCTTCCTCTCTCCTCCCTTCTCATTCGCCGTCGCGACCCTCTCTCTCCCCCGTTTTCTCTCTTCTCTCACCCTCTGCTCCGACTGCAGAAGGAGGAGGCACGGGTAGGCAGAGGAGACGCCGTGGGGGTGGTCCGGAGCGCGATGGGGTGAGGATCGGACCGTTTCTGGCGCGATCCCGAACGGTGGATTCAAAGTCGACGGTCGAGCTCGCGATGCGGTTTTCGGCGCGGTTTAGTCACTACGGTGCATGGAATCTTCGGTGGAGGTAGGGAGACGGATCGCTTACTCCTCTGCTACGTTTCCTCGCAGTTTCATGCCGAACGGTGAGCATATGAGTGGGTTTCTTTCAAGTTCGGGAAAATCATGCTTTTGGGGTGTTCGTTGGGTTCGCCGAAAAACGGTGACGATTTTCAGATTAGTTAGTTCCATTAGAACCCCCAGCATGTTAGCATTCCATTCCCGCAAGTTTCATCGTGATCGGTGGTCATTTAGGGCCGGTACAAGCCCGGGAACTCCGGTGACTCGATTTGGGTCGATTCGGTATAATCGCCCATTTCTTGCATTTTTGGAGTCGTTTGGACCCCTTCCAGTTTGTTAGAAGGCTTGTATGGTCATTAGGGTTGTATCCCCTTTGTTTACACGCGAATGGGGAGTGGAAAGGCCGAGATCAGCCGACCCCATCGTTTTCCTGCCGTGACGCCCTAAACGGTTTAACATTACCTATTTTTAAGCTTTGGTGGTCCATTAGAGACTGTTTCAAGTTTCGCATGGTCCATCATAGGACCGTTTATCTATGTTTCACAGTCCATTAGTAGACCGTTTTGTCCTTTGAACGCCGCGTGGGGAACCGTTTGTTGGGACGCTAAAGGTGATCTAGAGGGGGGTGAATAGATCAGTCACCCATTAAAAACTACTGCAGCAGATTCAAATGCGCAATGAAAACTTCTGCTGAACAGATAGAGGGCACAAAGCAAATACTAGCCAGAACTGAAGAACCGTCCTAAGCAAACATCTACTGCGCAAAGAACAGAAATATAGAAGCGATGCAAACCACAAAACAATCACACAGAAGACAAGATATTTTTAGGTGGTTCGGTCCTCCAGACCTACATCCACCCCACACTCAACCCGAGTGTGGATTACTGCTGACTCACAGCTTGAACCGCTGGGCCTCACAGCTTGCCTACAACCCGCTGAGCCTCACAGCTTGCTGTCCGAGGTATCCACCTTGCCTGTTGAGCCTCACAGCTTGCTGTCAAGAGGAATCCTCCTCTGTAAAACCGCTGGGCAATACAGCTTAGCCGTCCAGTGGAATCCTCCACTACAAACGCTGACTAACAGCTTGAACACAAGAGTTTCGAAAAACAAAACAAAAAAAAACAAACGAAAGATAAAATGTATCCTGCAGGGAATGTAGCTCAAACAAGTGAGCAATACTCAGATCTGGTTTTGAACCAAAGATCTGAGGAACATCTCTCTCAGCTCTTCTCTCTCTCTACTCTCTCTCTCAACTCTCTCCTTCTTCTCTTTCTTTTCTCTTCTGCTGGATCGTGGAAGCTCTCACTCTGCCTCTGCTCCTTTTATCACAATCAGACTTCTCCTGAGAAAAAAGCTTTATATATATAGTAGCAGCTAGGGCGTGTGTCTTCCACATTTCCCGCCCAGAAGGTTCCTCCACGTGTCATCATCCTATCAGCCCTTTCAGCCTCGGATCACGTGCCTTCATTAAGCTCCTCGAGCAGCAGTGCTGTCAGATGAAGATTATTTTCAGTTTGAGTAAGCAAAGTATGTACATTAAGAATGAATGCACAATGGCTGTATGGACTTAGCGTTCTGAACAATATACATACTTGCCACCTGAAGTGTGTAATGCAGTGTGTAGAATTTGTAATGTATGGACTTTGCAATGCGAAGACAAAGCATGTACAGACTTGGAAATGCTTGAAGCACAGAATGCACAGGCAAGAGTTATGAGTGTATAGACTTGATAGCACATGCTGCAGTATGCATATGGTGAAGTATGTACATTGACGATAAATGAGATGCAGCTTAACAAGCACTGACTTGATGCTCACACGGCTATACAGACTTGCATGAGACGCAGGGTGAGACGCAGGATGCACTGGCTGTATGGACTTTGTGTATGCACATGAGACGCTGAATGAGACGGATGGATGTACAGACTTGGGCTGTACAGACTTTAAATCAAATATCCATAGAGACGCTAAGTGAGACGGTGGATGCGATGCGATGTACAGACTTAGCATGAGATGCAACCTGAGACACTCAATGTACAGACTTAGAGTTCGTGCATGCTACAGTGCTAATGTATAGACTTAGTGTTCTGCAGCCAGACAAATGAATGCACAGTCAATGTATAGACTTGCTAACATGCATGAACAAGTGGCGATGTATAGACTTGGCCAATGTAGCGATGTATAGACTTGCACAGTTCTAGCTAAGGGATGTATAGACTTTATGTGATAGCCTAATGTACAGACTTTGTGACCTAGCGTTAATTCATGGGCTATACAGACTTCCTATATGCTCAAGTCCAATGTATAGACTTGCTGGGATGATGCATCTGAAGAATGTACAGACTTAATGAGCTGCAGCATAAACACATCAGTAGAGAATGTATAGACTCTGCATGCATAAGGCAAGCATGCGATGCAACAGAATGTATATACTTTGTTTGTGCTGTGCAGCCGATGTGCATACTTGCTAGCCAGACACTACAAAGACTCTGTACAGACTTTATAGCGTGCAAACATGCCATTTGAATGTATAGACTGTGTGGACTTGATAGCATGCGGATGTATGGACTTGTGCTGGCTTGATAGCATGCATGAAATACCCTGTACAGACTTAAGCAATGTACTGACTCTGAACGCATGCAATGCAGCAGGGCAATGTATACTAAGCACAATCACTGTGTTGCTATCATCAAAACAAAATATCATATGCTTGTGCCTAAGGGGCACAACACCGTTTAGTTGCCTTAGTTGCGCGGGTTGGTGGAGCGGTCCCACGATAGACCGTGTAACTTCTGTAAGTGGTCCTTCTATAGACCGTTCAGCTCCTGTAAGCGGCCCTTTGTTAGACTGCTTAGTGTTCTTGACTGTAGTCAACAGTTTTAAGGCGGTTGATGGAGCAGTCCTCCTCTCGACCGTTCATTGTCTCCAGCGGTCTCTTGCTAGACCGTTTTGACCGAGTTACTGTTTTATGTCCGTTGGTTTGAGCGGCCTTCTTCTAGACCGCCTAGCCCCCTTGCGCGGCCCATAGGTAGACCGTGTAGGCCTGTAGGGCGGCCCAGTGGTAGACCGCCCGGTGGTGTCTGTGCCCTCTGCCGTGGGTAAGCGGCCATGTACTTGACCGCCTGTGTTGCTGAGCGGTCAAGCATTAGACCGCCTACTTCCAGAGAGTTGTGTTTCCGTCATTTTGACTCCTGATCGTCTTGGCTTGACCTTATGGTTTACTCATTGTTCAGTGGATGTCTCTTGACATCCTATGAGGGCTATGACCATGCTTTAAGGTAGCCAGGGGTACCTTTCTTTTGAGCGGTCTTCCGTACTGCTTCTGAGCACGCTGGGTCATTATTTAGGTTCTGGTCAACCCGGTGAGATCCAGTGGTTGCCATGTGACCTCGTGAGTGTCTCAAGATTGAGACATGGTCCTGGATGCTTTGAGGTACTATCTTACCTCGGGTTGCTTGTCCAGGTGTTTTGAGGGTTTTTGGGTGATCCCTCTGGTCTCTGTGATTCATGTTAAGCGGAGTCGTGGATCGGGTGATCCTATGTCGTTTCTTATCGATGTTTTATCGTGTGGTGGCTTAGGATTAGACCGATTAGCGGCCTGTACCACTTTGTACGATGATCTTGACCCCGAGTCTTCTGACTCAAGGATCGTTGTGTCTACAGGTCTAGTTGAATGTCTTGAGTCTGGTGGCAGTCTGGTATGCTATCTCGTGTCTTATGCTTCGTAGTACATGTGGCAATGCGTTCTTCGCCTGTCTGTACTCCAGCACTTGTGTTTCAGAGTCTTTATGTCTAGTGAGCCTCCACTAGTCGTAGCTTGACGACCTCGAGTGTCGACCCACCCGGGAGTGGTGGTGAGGGCAGTTCCCGATATACGGTTTGTAAGCTAGTTCCGTGGGCCCTTGCTTTATAGTAGCGTCCTACTGGGAGGGAAAACTAGCTAGAGGCCTGGCTCGAGGCGGCGAGCCGGTGTGTGCACACGTGGTCAGGGGCAATTGGACGAACGCCGACTGGCGTGACCCTGGCTAGTCACTCGTTACTGTTGTTCCTTGTTCCTGAACCTGTTCTTGGTTCAAAGAGTATCTCAGTCTCCGTCATTCTTGGCGTCCGTAGTGAGATACTTGCAGCGCAGTGTAAGACGTCTGTGGACGCATCTGGCTGTGCTTCTAGTGAGGAGGTACTTTCGTCACGTGACACGTGACTCCCGTGTTTCTCGTTCTTGGTGTCGTGACCTTCCCGGGTTAGCCTTTCCTTGGCCTTACCCGAGGTCAGTGCTATGTGGTATGCACGACGATCCAATCGTGTATGCGTCGGCGTTTAGGAAGCGTGCACGACGATCCAGTCGTGTAGGCTTTAGTGTCTCACGTCTATCTAGGTCTCTTCTAGGCCTTTTGCCTCTTTTTATAAGTCCTGTTTTGAGGCCAGTGTTTTGTCGGTGGATTGGTAACTCCTGACTTTGTGAGATCAAGGTTCGCCTTTCTGTCGATGTTTGGAGTAGCTTAGGGAGCCGAGCTTCTCTCGATGGCAGTGTTCCGGTCTTTGCGGCTTTGTTTTTCCATTTTCTTTTCCCTGTTCTACTCCTAATGTTCCGATTTTCTTTTACAACTTTCTAGTTGTAGTTTAGCTTTTCCTGCTTTACTACTACTGCTATTTTAGTTGTTGTTCCGTGTTACTGTGTTATTTTTCAGTGGGGATCCGCATGACCCCTACTGAGCCAGTGACACGAGGCTCACTCCTACTTTTCATGTGTGGCGCTCTTCTTCCTCCGCGGTTCCTGGTGTGGCATGTTCGTAGTTGTCAACAGTACATGCGTCGGGCTTCCCCCGACCTCAATGTACGTTTTTCTTTCTGTTGGACTGTACTTGTCTTTCCTTTGGAATGGACTCTGGTATAATTGTTAATCTTAACTGTTAATTAAAAAGTAATTTTATTTCTGCTACTTTAGCAAACCGATCTAATGAAATTTAATTGATTACTGTTATATCTGCGACTTCAATGTACTACACGACAATCTTATTATCCCTTCGGTGACCTTCCCGGGTTAGTCTTTCCTTGGCCTTACCCGAGGTCAGTTCTGTGTGGTATGCACGACGATCCAGTCGTGTATGTGTCGGCGTTTAGGAAGCGTGCACGATGATCCAGTCGTGTAGGCTTTAGTGTCTCGCGTCTGTCTAGGTATCTTCTAGGCCTTTTGCCTCTTTTTATGAGTCCTGTTTTGAGGCCAGTGTTTTATCGACGGATTGGTAACTCCTGACTTTGTGAGATCAAGGTTCGCCTTTCTGTCGATGTTTGGAGTAGCTTAGGGAGCCGAGCTTCTCTCGGTGGCCGTGTTCCGGTCTTTGCGGCTTTATTTTTCCCTTTTCTTTTAGCTATTCTACTCCTGCTGTTCCGATTTTCTTTTACAGCTTTCTAGTTGTAGTTTAGCTTTTCCTGCTTTACTACTACTGCTGTTTTAGTTGTTGTTCCGTGTTACTGCATTATTTTTCAGTGGGGATCCGCATGACCCCTACTGAGCCAGTGACACGAGGCTCACCCCTGTTTTTCAGGTGTGGCGCTCTTCTTCCTCCGTGGTTCCTGGTGTGGCGTGTTCGTAGTTGCCAGCAGTACCTACGTCGGGCTTCCCCCGACCTCAGTGTACGTTTTTCTTTCTGTTGGACTGTACTTGTCGTTCCTTTGGAATGGACTCTAGTATAATTGTTAATCTTAACTATTAATTAAAAAGTAATTTTATTTCTGCTACTTTAGAAAATCGATCTAATGAAATTTAATTACTTACTGTTATATCTGCGACTTCAATGTACTACACGACAATCTTTTTATCCCTTCGGTGACCTTCCCGGGTTAGTCTTTCCTTGGCCTTACCCGAGGTCAGTGCTGTGTGGTATGCACGACGATCCAGTCGTGTATGCGTCGGCGTTTAGGAAGCGTGCACGATGATCCAGTCGTGTAGGCTTTAGTGTCTCGCGTCTGTCTAGGTCTCTTCTAGGCCTTTTTCCTCTTTTTATGAGTCCTGTTTTGCGGCCAGTGTTTTGTCGACGGATTGGTAACTTCTGACTTTGTGAGATCAGGGTTCGCCTTTCTGTCGATGTTTGGAGTAGCTTAGGGGGCCGAGATTCTGATGGGGACATCAGAGCAAGACCACCCACATTTTATTTGTATTTGTGTCCTTTTAATTTTCATTTATATCCTTAGGAAAGTAGGTTTGCAATTGCAAGGCTTTATAAGTCAATTTGTTATTCCTTAAGGATCTTTGGGTTTTTATGTAAAAGTCCATGTAGGCCCTGTAGGGCCCTCCACCCCTTCCTCATTGGTCCAAGTGGCATCTTGGGGTCCCTGTGGGGCTGGTCAAATGTCCTAGGTGGCTTCTAGAAGGGCTTGACCATTCAAGGGGACAAATGATAAAAGAAGTCCAAGATGCCTCCCCTTAAGTCGAGGGGGCGCCCTCCCCTTTAATATAGATTAATCTTGTTTGAATTTTATTTAATGTGGCCAATTGACCAGATGGGGGAACAATGTTGAACACCCCATTTGCCCTCCCCAAAACCTAGATCTAGGGATAGATTTAGTCTTTTTACATTTTCTATAAATCCCTTGTATTTTCATTTTGGTTGGAATTAATGATTAGAATTTTTAGAATTTACTTGAAGCAAAGAAGGGTGCGCCCTCTCCTATCTCCTCTCTCCCCCTTGCAGATGGATTTCTACAGATCTTATAAGGTGTGAAGCCTCCTTCCAACCCCCTTCCTGAGTGTGAAGCTCAGCGCCACCGCCGCCGCCACCATCGAGCCGCCATCGCGCCGCCATCGCCATCGCCATCGCCGGAGTTCTATCTAAATCAGGACAGAACCTCAAAGCCATATTTTTATCTTTTTCTCATGTTGTCTGATCGACCCCCAATTTTGAGGGTTTGTTCTCCCTATCACCCCTAATCTCCAGTTCACATTTCGTGCCATTTGGCCTTCGTTTGCTATTTTTCCGGTATTTTTGTTCTTCCCCTCAGTAATCTGCAAGTTTGCAGATCTGCGGGATAGTGTCCCCTTGTCGTATTTTTCCCACCCCTTTAGCCCTCTCCAGAAACTCCCCGAAAATTACCAAGTGTTCCTCACATACACCCCCTTCCACCATAATTTTTATGGAGTCTAGATATTTCATTTTCCCTTCGGTCAAAAATCATCTTCAGGCAGATCCCTTTCTATCCTGACAGTCTGTAACTAGATCCACAGAAAAACCGGTATTTTGCAGAGCTTCCCATTTCTAATCCCTTCTTTGGATCGATGGGGAAAAATATATGTTGTAGATATGTGAGTCCTCTTTCCAACGGTACCAGCCACGGCTCGATCAACCTCCGGATCTGAGCACAGAAATTTTTATCGTGGAGGCGCGCAAATCTGTTCCGTGAACAGACCAGCAGAGGCAGCAGAAAAATAAATCTTGCAAAAATATCAAAGCTCAATTTCAGGAACCGCCACTTCAGGGAGTTGACCAGGGACGTCCCGCCATCGCCTCAGCCAAGTGCCACCTTCAAAAGATCTCAGGAGGATCACGTCCCTTTGGAGGCCATTGCTTGCTATCCGGCGAGCAGAACCGAGTCGAGTTGAGTTGGAATAGTGCCGAGTCGGACCAGCAGCCCTTCTTCGGCCGGAACGCCCATCCAGCTTATTGCCCGTCAACCCAAGATCGGTCCTCCCAGGCCCCACTTGTAGCCCGTTACCTCCCTGCGTGGAGTGGATACTAGAAATCATTTCTGTAAATTATTGAAATTGTTTGTACCGGGAGTTACCGTGCTTGGTGGGGATCGCCTTCCCCACGCCCGAAGCGTGGAGGTATCGTGTCCACTCCTCTCTCAGCATTTTGCTTTACTAGTATTTACTTCTATATGCCGCTGCTAGAGAGCATGTTAGGATCCTAGCTCGTATATTTTTATCACCGCTGCGAGAGTGAGTGAGTGACTCGTCCCGTGACTCAATCCGAGTACACGCGGAAGAGCCCACTACCCGACTCATTGCCGGTTTCTCAACCGCGCATGTCCGAACGCTTCCCTCACTAGGGACGATCGCGAGTTTGCATAGAGTCCAAGGATCACATATCAACTTAGAGTCGAGTCCGCTATCCATCCCGCATCAGCTTCTCTCGGTGGCCGTGTTCCGGTCTTTGCGGCTTTGTTTTTCCCTTTTCTTTTAGCTGTTCTACTCCTGCTGTTCCGAATTTCTTTTACAGCTTTCTAGTTGTAGTTTAGCTTTTCCTACTTTACTACTACTGATGTTTTAGTTGTTGGTCCGTGTTACTGCGTTGTTTTTCAGTGGGGATCTGCATGACCCATACTGAGCCAGAGACACGAGGCTCACCCCTGCTTTTCAGGTGTGGCGCTCTTCTTCCTCCGCGGTTCCTGGTGTGGCGTGTTCGTAGTTGCCAACAGTACCTACGTCGGGCTTCCCCCGACCTCAGTGTACGTTTTTCTTTCTGTTGGATTGTACTTGTCTTTCCTTTGGACTGGACTCTGGTATAATTGTTAATCTTAACTGTTAATTAAAAAGTAATTTTATTTCTGCTACTTTAGCAAACCGATCTAATAAAATTTAATTGCTTACAATTATATCTGCGACTTCAATGTACTACACGACAATCCTTTTATCCTTTCGGAGCTTTACAGCTCTTGGGAGGCTTCACGGGTTCCAGGTGGTATCGGGTCTACTCGGTATTCCTATCGGGTTCCGGTATCCGGAGTCCGGGTCGTCACAGGTGCTATCGGAGCATTGTTGTGTAAAAGTACATGGGAATCCGAGATATACAGTATCCAGAGTCCTGAAAGTCCAGTACAGTCTTTCGCTGGCTTAGGTTTGCGATTCCTTGTCGCTTCATTTTCCAAAAGTGCTCTTGTGCGTGCTGTGTTGGCACTGTACGAGATGGGTTTGCTCTCGTCAGGATGCGACAGGATGCTCTTTTTTCGTCGTGGTGTTTGTCTCGATCATGCTGTACTTGGCAGAGTTTGCCGATAGGCTTGAATCTGTAGTACATTGTTCGAGATTTCTTTCCGTGGCTTGTTCAGGTGGCTGGTGACTTTTCGAGTTGGTGTGATGGCCGTACACATTCTTACGTTATTTTGGTCGTCTCGGCTTAAGTCTATTCAACTCCTGAGGTGTTTGATTCCTATTGAACTGGTCGTTTTGTTACCTCGGTTGAGAAGATGCTCAAGTGAACCTAGGATTTTCCTTCCTGGTGAGCTACTGTTAGTGAGCTTGATGCTTCTCATCCCATTTGGCGAAATCTTTTTGTGGTAAGCCTTAGAAGTGCTGTCTTGGTGAGACCTTTGTCCTGGGTCTACTTAAGTGTAGACAATATTTATTCTGAGCTTGATCTGCTCTTTGTTTTACGGTTGCTTATCTTTGGACCTAATCCTTGTGTTGAGAGCCGTTATGCACCGTGTTAGTCGTGCCGTGTCTAGCGGCCGATGTGTTGTGAAGGCTCATTTATTCCTCCAGAACGTAATGGTAAGTTGAGATTAGCATTTTTCTTTGTGCTTTGTGTGCTTTGTGCTGAAGCTGGTACTCTCCTTGGTTTGCACCTAGGCGACTTGTGATCGGTTGTTCGCAGGATGAGTGCTCGTGGCGTGTCATATTGCGATTTTCATGAATTGCGATGGCGCCGAGTGTGCGCTGAGATGCGGATACCGAGGTATTTCTGATGCCTGTGTGCATTGTATGAGTGCGCAGCGAAAGCGTGTGGGCTGATAACCCACAGGTCGAGGATCGTTGGTTGTAAGATTCTGGCCGGTCGAGAGAATTATTTTCCTCGATGTGACTTCATCTTGGCTTCCTATGCCTTGATGTTATTTATTGCCATGCCATTGTTCTTGGAGGCATTATGGTGTTGGCACCGGCATTTGTGAGTATTGGGGAATTTGTCAGCATTTTTGCTGGTTGAGTACCCTCTACTTTGTAATTCCTTCTTGGGTGTTGTGCTCTCAGGATGTGATCGTGGTCCCTGAGATGTGTTTCCCAAGATTGTTGTTCTCGTTGTCGTGGGTCTTTCCTTGGTAAGCTGTTCGATGCATGGCTAGTCCTTCGTAGTCGTGTGCTCAGCTGTTATTGTGCCCTAATGTGACCCAGCTTGCAGTCGTGTTCCGTGGTTCTGTGTTCAGTACGGAGCCAGAATCCTGCAAGTATTGCTGCTGCTATCGTTATCGTTTTGTCATTGTTTCCCTGTGAATCTATCTTGGCACTGTGTGGACCGAAGTCTTGTCAGTTAGTTGTGTTGTACTCTTCTTTCCTGGTAGAGCTAGCATGCGACTCAATCAGATGTAATATCTGACTGAGTACTGACTTGATCGTGCTTGTGGTCCAGTGCTGTCATTGGCATCCTGTGTGCCAGGCTTTTGTGGTTGCCTTTGGCACGGGAGCTGATGATGTCGAGTGTCAGCTGGGAGGATTATGCTTCCTTGGCTAAGCTGATGCTTGCTGTGTCTGTCGTTTTGTTTTATCGGTAGATGTTGTCGTGGCATGAGTCGTGTCTCCTTTCCTGTGAGACGTAAGCGGCATTGCCTTGCTTCAGAGGTGTCAGACTTGTGTTCACTTGGGTGCTGTGCTCGATCCAGAGCGTGTGCCTGTGATTATGGTCTGGCGATGTCCCTCTGAATTATGTTTTTCGAGATTCGTGCTGTTTCAAGTTGTGTCTTGGGATTTGTTCTTCCCTGCTTCTTCTTGCTAGCTCCTTAAATTTTGAGGATGAAATTTTTTGAAAGAGGGGAGGATGTAATACCCTGGATTCTTATTGGGTCTTTCGGATCCTTTTCGGAGAGTTCGGATCGCTTTTGTGAGTCCTGAGTTGAGTTTTACAATCCATGTGGATTTTTCTCTCGTACTAGTTACGGAACATTGTGGTGAGTTTATTTCTCTGTTCATCGACTTTAGGACGCTACAGTTGCGATGTACTCTTTGAGAGGATCGTTTTGACTATTTTTTCATAATTTTTGAATTAGTCCATTTTCGGGCTAAAAATCAAATTTTTGGAAATTAGGAAAATTTCCTAATTTCTTTTCTTTTTATTCTTCTTCCTCTCTCCTCCCTTCTTATTCGCCGCCGCGACCCTCTCTCTCCCCTTTTTTCTCTCTTCTCTCACCCTCTGCTCCGGTTGCAGACGGAGGATGTAATGCCCCGGGTTTTTCGGATCTGGATCCGTGGGTTTCGGATCGTCTTTCCGCGGATTTCGGATTGTGTCCGATCGAGCTTTGGACTATTTTTACCAGATTGTCGGACCCATTGGTGGTGTGCCCGTGAGTTTCCTTGGGTCCGTGGTGTTCTGAGGAGCACGCCGGTAATTTTCTGTAACTTTCAGAGCGCCTTTGTGGGTCCCGGGTTGCGTTTCAGGTTTTACGCGTGTTTTTGGCTGTCGGACCTTCGGAACCCCATGTAAGGTGGACCGTTGCGTTCTCCGACTCCGAGACGTTACCACGATGTTGTGCCTTCTCTGAGGATCACGGGGGTGTTTTTCTATTTTTCCATATTTTCGGGAATTTTTGGATTTTCTATATAAACCCCCTCCCTTTTTCTCTCTCTGCCCATCTCTCATTTCTCACTCTCTCCCTCTCTCTTCTCTCACGCTCTCTCCTCTCCCCCTCTCTCTCCGACGGCCGACGGAGCAGAGCACGGGTGAGGCGGGGACGGCGCGGGCGAGGCACGGGTGAGGATCGGTCAGGATCGAGGCGGTGGAGGCGCGGTGAAGCTCGGTGGCGCGATCGCGAGCCGGCGAGGGTTTAAACGGTGTTTGTTTGCGTATCGGCGAGCTCGGGGTGCGAAATCTTCGGTGGAGGTAGGAGATGGACCCCCAGCTCGTGCTCTTCCTTTCCCGCAAGTTTCGTAGGCCGTGGTGAGTCGAGCGGGATAATCGGGGTGTTTTGGGAAAAACTCCATGTTTTAGGGTTGAGCGTCGATCCGCCGTTTCATCACATTTCGGGCCGATTCGGGGCTCTAGATGCATGCTAGGAGGGTTAGGGGAGCTTCCCCCTTGTTTTCCCCATCATCGGGCGATGATCGGGGCGTGGAATGGATTTTTGGGACTCTTCCCACCGTCCCGTTCTCGGGACGATTTGGCGGTCCTTCCAGAGACCGCCAGAGTCTCTGGCAGCCCAGGGTAGGAGCGCCAGACGCTGTGGCGGCCTAAGGTGGGTGCGCCGCAGGGCACTATTTTGTCGGCAGGGGTTTTTGTCGTCTGGCGGTCGCACGATAAACCGCCAGACTTGGTGGCGGTCGAGACTTCGATCGCTACTCCGTTTTGATCGCGCCCTTGGCGGCCGTGGGTTTGACCGCCAGAGGGATTGTGGCGGACCAAGGTTGGACCGCTATAGTACATGGTTTTCAGTTTGTGGCGGCCCAAGGTTAGACTGCCATCCTCTGTGGCGGTTTAAGGCTAGACCGCTATGAGTTTTCCATGCGCGCGATGTCGGGTTCGCGTGGTGTTGGTCTCTGGTCGACCCGGTTGTGACCTAGTGGTTAACCTTTGGCCTCTTGAGTATCCCGGACACCCCGTGGGTTTCGTGTCTATATTTCTGGGGTGTCGGGATGTGCCGTGTTACCTCGACTAGCGTGCCCGTAGGTGTGTGTGTTCGGGCTTTATGTTATGCTCGATCGAGTCACCGCGTATCGGTGTGAGTGCGGTGGGGTTCCCACGCATGTCGTAGGTTTTCTTGGAAGATGGTTCCCGTGTGGGCCTCGAGTAAGGCTTTGGACTACAAGTCCAGTCATCTGGCCTGGGGCTAGAGGTTTCCCACTTTTTCCAGGGATGGGGAATTAGCGTGGCGGCTTGTGCGTTGCCTTGGGAATCGTGCTTCTATGCTTTCCGCGTGGGCCGTGTGTGTGGTCTCGGACTGTGAGTCCAGCTGTCCCGCCTGGGGCTGGAAGGCTTCTTAGTTCCCTTCCTGAGGGAATGGTCTCGGTGGCTCGTGAGCTGCCTCGATACTCATGCTACTGTGGTTTTAGACCTAGGGATTAGGCTAGATTGACGGCCTTATGCTGTTGTGTACGACGGTCTTGACCCCGAGTCTTGTGACTCAAGGACAGTTGGATTTAGTGAGTCTAGAGGACCGTCCAGAGTCGAGTGGCTCGTCGCCACTTGGTTCTTCTCGACTTTCGCGTAGGGTGCGTATGTGGTTCTCGGAGTTTCTCTTCGGAGAGTGGTCACATTAGTGACTCCCCACTAGTTGTAGCCTTCCGACACGCGAGTGGTCCCACCAGGGAGTGGTGGCGAGGCTACCCCGCGAGACGATTTTTGGGCTGGTTACCGTCGGGCCCCATGTTTGACTCCAGAGTCCGTCTGAGGGCAAAATCGGTCAGAGGGCCAGACCTAGGACGTATGGTCTGTGTGTGCACACGTGGTTGGGGGCAGTAGGACCAGCGCTGACGAGTGCGACCCCAGCTAGTCACTTTTTCGGTGGTTACTAGTACGGTGTCTCAGTTCCCGCTGGGCCGGAGGGAGACACCTGAGGCGCGGACTAAGACGTCAGTGGACGCATCTGGCCTTGCTTCTGGTGGGTAGGTACTCCTGTCACGTGAGACGTGACTCTCCTATTTCCGGGTTCCGTTTCCCGTCTGCGAGACGTGGTTTTCTGGACTGGCTGGTGTTTCCGAGTTAGTGGCCAGGGTGCTAGTAGCTTTACCGAGGTTGCGTCTTGTTGGTGCGGTGTCCGCGACCGGGTGGTTGGGGTTGCACCTTGGACAGTGTGTCCAGGTTGGCCGTGTTCTAGGAGATAGGCCTCTACGGTGGGGTTGCCGTGGGTTTTTACTTCGGTAAGTGGTACTTGTGTGGCTCAGTAGTCCCGACCGTGAGATCGGGGTGTATTTTTCTGGTACAGTAGGAGTAGCTGTAGTGCCGAGTTTTGACTGGCCACCGGTTCGATGTTCCTGCTGAAGTTGTAGCTTTCCTTTCCGCTACTACGGTTGGTTCCGGTTGGGGTTCCGCGGGACCCCTGCTGAGTCTCTGTTTGGAGACTCATCCCTACTTTTCAGGTGCGACGGTTCTTCCTCGAGATTCGAGGGTGTTGTTCGGAGGTTCTCAGTTGCCAGCTCACCGGGTCGAGTGTTCACTTGGCATGTGGTATGTTTTACTGCTTCAGACTGTACTTTCTGTTAGACTCGACTCTATTGTAGTAGTTGTTTATTTATTTCTATTAATTGTTGTGTTATCCTATCTTATTTCCTATTTCTTTATACCTTCACACTCCTTTTAGCGCTTCCGAGCCCTCCCGGCTCGTAGGCGGCGGGCCAAGATTCGAATGGTATCAGGTTCTTCTCGGTATCCGAATCTTGGGTCGTCACAGTTGGTATCTGAGCGGCGGTTGTGGACGTACATAGGAATTCAAGATATTGCAATGATCAGAGTCCATGAGGTCCAGTACAGTCGGCAGCTGCCTTAGGGTTTTGTGTTTATTTTCCGCCTTGTTTCTCGCTTGAGAGCTTGAGTGCGTTGCGTGGCGCTGTGAAGGCGGTTGCTGTTCGCGGCTTTGGTGCCGGCGTGGGATCTAAGGATCGAGGTTGATAGCTTCTCCCTCATCGGTGGTGATCCCGGTTGTGCTGTGTTGTACAGAGGTTGCCGGCAGGTGCGTTGCTGTGGTGCTGCGTTCGAGGTTTCTGCAGCGAGGTTAGGTGGCTGGCGGGGATTGTCCGTGGCTAAGTGGTCATATGCATGCTATGCGGGAGCTATTGTCGAGTCTGGCCACTCCAGCATGAGGTCTATCCAGCCCCCGATGTGTTAAGGTTGTGATTTAAGGTGGCAGAGCGGAGTGTTCTGATCGAGAGGTGCGCTCGGGTGAGCGGAGGATCTTCTCGGTGAGCTGCTGTTTCGTCGAGCCTGATGTTCTTGTCGTGCTCTGTGACGTCAGAAATGATGTGTCGGTCCTGGTTATTCTTGCGGATTTCAAGGCAGGATTGGGCTGTGGTGTCCCAGTAAGTCTTGCTCATGCGTTCTTGCATGCGAATGGGTGGTGTTCGCCTTGGATTTGAGTTGAGATGTGAAGGTTTCGCGGTGAGTTTTGGGACTCGAGGATGAGCATTGGCGGTTGTCGATTATGGCTCGTGTTACGGCTCTTGGCGTGGCGTGTTGCAGTTCGAGGAATTGCAGTAGTGGTGCATCGAGAGATGATGTGATGGTGGTCCGATGTGACACTTGCTAAGTGTGTCGGAGGAGCTGACCTGATGGAAGCGATGGTTTTCTTGGTGCTGGATGGTGCTGTTTGAAGCGTGCATGAGATTCGAGATCAAGTCGGGCGTGGAGTCCTTCCGTTGGTCGGAGGTATGTTGGTTTCCTCTTTGGTTGGAGAGATTGCGTCAACGCAGCAAGTAAATCAGCAACTACTGCATCAACACAGTGTCCTTGTAGCGTCAACGCACTGCATGAACCATTAGCCACTACGTTAACCCAATCTAGCCATAAACATTGAATTAGCTATTGAAGCAACCACTCAGATACTTAAGCCTTCAAACAGTCATCTAAATTAATTAGCACACCTCAGTGTGACTCATGGTGTGTCAGCCATCATCAAAATCACACAGGGGCACAACAATCTCCCCCTTTTTGATGATGGCAACACTATGAGTTACACTGACTCAGATTAGATTCTTCTCCCCCTTTGCCTTCATCAAAAAATGAAATAAGGAAACAATTCAGTAAAGCACATGAATGTTATACTTCCCTTTGGAGTGTGACATCTATCTTCCAAATGTATCCTTTCAAGAGCTTCTCCCACTGTAGATATGTCATATTTTCAATCACACAGGAGCACTGAAGTATGAAGAACTCAATTCAGAAAAGAGTTAGGAGCTCAACAAAATGCATGAATCAAGTCTCCCCCATCGTCAACTAGAAAGATGTTATGAATGTATTGCAATTAATTATATGAGTGCACAGTCAATGAGAATTCATGTAGGATATGAGACCTATGCATGAGTCAAAACCTGAAAGGCATTTTATGCAATTAGTTTGACTAGCTCCCCCTTAGACATACAACTCTTATGCATCCACCATGCTTATGCAGGCCCAAGACATGAGTGGAAGTCAACAGTTGGAACCAATTGATAGAACTGAGTGCAAATGAAGCAGTCAGTTTAGTCTGAACGACTGGAGTCCAATATGAGAGAGTAAAGAGGAATTCAGAAAGAATGAGAAATATTTTCAATGAAATATCAATTTCATAAATCTGATTTAAGCAGATGATTACAGACTTTTCCATCATAGAAACCTGTGAATGAACCTATATTGACAAACCAGTTCAGAATTTTATGTATGCAAGGTTTGACCATGAGCTATTTCTACTCATATCTGAAATCAGTTTTCTTAATAACAAGTGAACCAAATTTTCATATTGAGAAACCTTTTTAACCTTCTTCATTCTTACTTACTTAATTTCAAGGATTTCCTCAAGAAATGCAATCGATAGTATTGAGGTTAAACAAATAAGAAACCATTTTTTTTTTGTCAAAGTTTCTATTGAAAGAAGATTCTTTTTCAAACAATCTCAGATGATATGCTAGATAGGCAACAAATTTTTAACAACAATATTCAAGAGCAATTAAGTTAAGTACATCCTTACAACTGGAGGATACACGTTGTTTAGACGCCAGTATCCCTAAGCGCTTGGAAGGACTAACTGTCATGCTTCTTAAGAACAGAGATAGCATTTACACCTCATGACACACTGAAACTCATTTCTTTGATGAGAGACATGTATTTGTCAGTGTGCCTGCCATTGCTCTGCCAGATTTTTAATCAACATATTTAAGCAGAGTTAACTATGGCACTTCATGACATATCTCAATTCATTTCTTTGATGAATGAGATGTGTTTCTCAGTGACAAAAGACATTACTCTGACAAGATTTGGTATTTGACATAATTCATATTCCCTGATGTTTAAAAACAATACATATTTTCATACAAATAAGTCAAGGAAAATCATGATTTCAGAATTTCAGATTTAAGAAGAGTTTAAAAGACACAACATGAAAGGGTTGGTTAAATTTATTAAGACTAACTCAGATATTTCCAAGAAGAATTCATAAGCAAACACAAGAAATACATGAAACTTCAACCGGCTGAAATCTTCAGACATTCATAGTCCTATATGATAGAAATTTCCTTAAAAATATTGTTTTCGGATTTATGATCAAGATATGCGCAGAGAAATCTTTCTGGGACTTCAAGGAAGGCAAGAGCATTTTCAGGTACAGCCACGTCAACAAATGCCAATGGATATCAATTGATAGTATGAGTGGCAATGGCTGACAAGAATTGAAGCAAGAGGCTGAAATACAATGCATTTCACAATCACCAAGGAGTTTATCAAGATTGCAGTTCAAACAGGAAAGTGAGTAATAGTCATCAGACATGAGCTTTGATGAGAGGTCTGATGGTCACATGCACTTACATGAATGAATAATGAGATATGCTCCCCCTCACTGAGTGCATAAACTGAAACCCTCCCTTTTCTTTTGAAAAATTTCATGATTAAATGATGCCACTCTAAGATGCAATTAGATGCATTAACTACCCATGAAAGGCATGAAGACCCTGAAGGGTATTAGACTAGTCAAATGTGCATGATATGCTGTGCAGCTCCCCCTGACGGTATGCATTCAAAACATTTGAAAATCATTCATGAGTAATGAATTCTAGATGTATGCAGTCACAGAATGAGCATATCCAGACACAACAACTATTGCATGGAGATGCAAACATGCATGTTTAAACCACTAGTTAACAAATCTATCTATATTCCTAATGCCATCTAAGCAGACTCATTGAAGAGTCAAGAGACTTACCTGAGAAGTGCTTGAGTGGGGTTTACCTTTTTAGGGTGTCTTGGTTTATTTGCCCCTTTAATTTCTCGTTCCCAAGACACATCGTCAAAAAGTTTCTCACTTGGCACATTTTGGTACCCAAGTTTCCTTAAGTCCTGCAGGGTTAGTGGTATTTTGATGGGATGTTTTCCAAAGCTTTTGAGCCATCATATCATCATGCTTTTTCATATAGCAACTAGACATGGAATGTCCAGACAGACCACTATAATCAAATGAACCACTCGGTCTGAATTTCTTACAATGCATGTAAGCAGGTGTGCTAAATTCATGAGCATGAATGTTTCTATTTTTACCACCACTTTGTTTCAGATGGTCAGAAAACCAGCAATCAGTCACCTTGTGACCTTGCTTTCCACACTCAAGGCATGTGAGGGATTTTCTTGTTTGAACAGATTTGTTCCTACCGAACACACTTTGTCTAACAAATTTAGAGTTGACCTTCTTTCTCTGAGAATGCCAGCAGTCTTTGACTGTATGGCCAGGTTTCTCACAGTGATAGCAGAAGATGAAATTTCTTCTACCAACATTAAGCCAGCAGTCATTCGCCCTATGGCCTGACTTGCTGCAGGTGGAACACACCATGTGTTGGCCCCTGGACCCATTTTTGTTCCTTTTAAAGACATGCTGATTTTCATACGAATTGACATGATTAGAATTTGAAAAATATTTGCCTTTGCCTCTGGCATACCAACATTGTTCACTAACATGACCTGTTTTTCCACAATGATAACAATAACTTTTTCTCTTCTGTTCAACAGGACTGTTTTTGTTATTGTACTTCCTAGCATGCATTCTATCATCCTGTTCCATCAATTTACATTCATGCATCAAGTGACCAAACCTATGACAGTAATGGCATGAAGTTTTCTTTTTATTTGCATGAATGTGTTTGTTCAATTTAGGCACAGCATTCTCAGTTTTATCATGAGAGTTCCTTGAATCTTTGTTCTGAACGTGAACAGTCTTTTTTTGTTTTTGAACTTGTTTCTCAGACTTAGGGCTGTCAGTGGAATTTTGATTCTTCTTAGCACTAAACTCAAAAATAGGCACATTAGATGTGCTGCCTAACTTAGAGCTACTCACGAATGAAGTTTGAAGCTTACTTTCAAAGCTCCTTTTATTTATTGGTTTGTAGCCCAAGCCCTCTCTTCGGAGATTCACTTTAGATCCAAGAATTTTATCAAGATTTTCTTTTCCACCGACAAATTTCTCAAGAGATTTCCTCAACTCAGTAACTTCTGATTCAAGCTTTGATACATGGATTTCATATTCATCAGCTTTCCTTTTATAGCACACAGCATCTTCTTTCAGCATTTGATTAACAGTCCTAAGACTTTCAATTTCCTGTTCAGCTTTCATTAGCTCATCAGAGCTATCCAGGCTAACACTCTTCCCTTTTTCAAGAGTGATAAGTCTCTCAGACATAGCTGTATTTAATTGTTTTAGCTTGCAGATCTCCTGTCTCATTTTACCATTTTGTTCCAGGATTTCATCATCAAATTTCAAAACACTTAAAGAGGTCTGACATTCACTAAACACTTCTTGTTCATCTTCAGATTGAAGATTTTCAAGCTTTTTCTGAAGTTCTGAATTTTCTATTCTGACAGTCTCCAAGGTTTCAGAAATCAATCTATTTTCATTTTCAAGGCTCACTGATTTGGATCCAGATTCCTCAGTTTGGTTTTTGAGTCTAGCATTTTCAGATTTCAGATATTCCAGATCTGAAGTAATAGAATCAAGATCAGTCAGCTGTCTTCTAAATATCTGATTTTCAGTTTTCAGAGTATCACTATCCTCACCAGTAAGTTTAGAATTCTCAAACCTATCTAGCTATTTTTTCATAGATCTGTTTTTCTTGCTCAATTTATTGCTAGATCTTAACAGCTTGGAATAAGCATCTACCCAATCATCTAAGGTATAGTCCGCAAAGGGATTTACCTGAACTTCGTTCTCTTCTTTATCACTGTGGCTGCTGCTATGGTCGCTCCCATCAGCCATCATGCAGTTTTCCTTCCCTGTTCTGTAAGTTAGTTTCATCTTGTCCAGAATATCCCTAGCATACCTGCAATCATGAAGGTAAAAGTGTAAGGCCTTGTTGATGGATGCTTTTATCAGATTTATAGCTTTCTGATTTTCTCTATGCATTGATCTATGACGATCAGTCCATTTGGACTCTTTTCGTGGTAATCTATGAGGACCATGAGTAATTAACTTCCACAAATCGGGATTATCTAGATTGACGTAGTTACGCAAACTACTGAACCATGAATCAAAGTTAGACCCATTGAAAACTAGTGGAAGAGCCATATGTAGGCAATGATCAATTAGACAAAGATCAAGGAGCAGCAAACCAGAATAAACATCGAGAAGCATGGGGATCACTGCAGATTGTTGGATCTTGAAGCAGTAACCGCTCTGATACCAATTGTTAGGGTGCAAGCCCTGGATACAGAGGGGGGGTGAATGTATCCTGCTAGGACTATCACCCAATTTAAACCTCGGAAGCTAAACACAATACCAGAATAGAAACTAATTCAATTGAACAAATGAAGAGACACTTGGAGCGCTCCTAATCAATCATCTAGCGGAAGCAAACACACTAATAAACCACTGCTCAAGAGATTTTTTAGGTGGTTCGGTCCAAGGACCTACGTCCACCCCTCACTCCCAACCGGAGTGAGGCTTTCACTAGTAACAATAGCACAGCAGACTCAGTCTGCAACAACTGCTGCCAAACAGCTTGACCAGGGGAACAACCTCCCCTCTTCCTCCCAACCGGAGGGACACCCCAAGTGACTCCCAGCCACTTGGAAACCAGAGACACACGGTCTCTCTTCCTCCAGACCTAGAGGGAACCCCTGGACTTGCTACCCACAAGCCCAGAACCGGAGGACCAAACCTCCCTTCCTCCAAACCGGAGGGTAACCTAGAGACCCAAGTCTCTCTTCCTCTGAAACCCAGAGGGCAGCACAAGTGACACCAAGTCACTTGCAAACTAGAGGTCTCGGACCTCTCTTCCTCCCAACCGGAGGGAAACAACCAATGACACCCAGTCAAAGGCAACCAGAGACGCAAGTCTCTCTTCCTCCACACCGGAGGGAACCCGATCTCACACTAGAGGATCGGAAGAACAGCAAATGAATAGTTCAAAGGAAAAAACAAAGCCAGCAACAAAAAGCTGAAAAGATAAAATCAAATGAGGCTCTCGCAGGAGCTGGCTGGAGTGGATTTGATCCACGGTCCAACAGGAGCTTCTTCTTCTGCTTCTCTCTTTCTCCCAGCACTAACTCTCTTTTCTTCTTCTTCTGCTCACTGCCTTTCTGCCACTCTGTCTCGATCACTCTCTTCCTCTTTCTTATCTTCTCTTTTTCATACCTCTTCAGATGGAGGCGGCTGAGTATTTATAGCTGCAATATTTAGGGCGTTATCCTCGGATCACGTGCCAGGTGCCAATCCTCGGATCACGTGCACTTTATCTGCTTCTCGAATCAGTACCTGTCACACAGACATAAGAAAATATCAGATAATGTATAGACTTGGTTCAGGCTGTTTAACAAGGTGTGTACAGCCATGATGCAGCTTGAGTGTATAGACTTGAAGCTTGATATCGTGTGTATATAGTTGAAGCTTATCAAACAAATGCATAGACTTCATGATAGCGAACGAGTGTATAGACTTAGTTGAGTGAGCATGCAGTGTATATACTTGAAACTCTTCAGCAACCTGAGTGTATAGACTTAGAGTTAACGTGCCAGAGGAACTAGTGTACAGACTTGCTGAGCTTTCGCTAAGTCTGTATAGACTTGATGAAAGAGTCCCTGGGAAGGCAGTGTACACACTTGATGGCGTGAAGGAAAGAGTGTAGAGACTTCGTTTGAAGGGGATGAACATTTGCTGAAGTGTGTACAGTCTACAAGGATGGATGTTCAGACTTAACCTCTGAAGAGTATATACTTGAGAGAGACGCTGAATGAGACACAGATGCTGTATAGACTTCATATGCAATGCAACATTGTATAGACTTGATCGAGACGCTGAATGAGACGATCAAATGTACAGACTTCGAATCAAGGCTTGAATAGTAAATCAATGTCTAGACTTCAATCGCCAAAGTATAGACTTGCAGCTTGAACCAGTGTATAGACTCTGATGCAAATGAGATGCCAATGTGTAGACTTCACAAAGTATAGACTTTCTAAACGACTGTACAGACTTTAGCCCAATCAGCGATGTATAGACTTGGAACATCTGAGAACCAGTGTACAGACTTTGTGAAATAGAGTCCAATGTATAGACTTGGAGTGCCAAGGCCGTTGTAGAGACTTGGCGTGCCGAAGCCATTGTATAGACTTGGCGAATGGCTTGAAACACAAGGACGCTGCTCGCTGTACAGACTTGAGGTTTCAACAGTATGATGTACACACTTGAAAGGCTTTGAAGGCAATGTTTCGACTTTAAAAACCAAAGGCAGTGTATAGACTTGAATCGCTTGAAGCGATGTACAGACTTGCCAAGGTGAGACACTATACAGACTTTGTCAAGTGACAGGCTGTACAGACTTCAGAAGATGAAGACTCTGTATCGACTTGAAGACCAATGAGCCAATGTATAGACTTGCCTTAACAATGACTGTGAAGACTTTGAAACAGAAGTCAGGCAAACGATGTGTAGACTTGGCCAGAAAACGTAGGGAAAGATATGAGTGTATGGACTTGGCCAAACGTAGGGAAAGGTGAGGAGTGTATAGACTTGGCTTTTGAGATGTGGCTGTACAGACTTTGTGTGAAAGCTTGAACAGGCTTTGGCTGTACAGACTTGGTGATAAGACACCAATGTACAGACTTGCAAAAGCGAAGCCAATGTACAGACTTGATCATCCAAACATAGAACAACCGATGAAGACTTGAGCGCTATACAGACTTCTCGAAGTGATGCTTTGAGCAAAGAGACAGTTGTAGATCCTAATTAGAAATCCACTTAATAAGCAATAATATGAAGAATAAACATGCACGAGGTGCAATATGGAAGTGTGTGATCGCCAGAGACACGAGGCCTCAAAAGATATAACAAATAATAAACATGGAGGGATCGCGAAAAATACCTTGAATGCGGGGATTGTGAGTGCTCCTTTCTCTTCTAGATCGGCCGGCCGATGAAGAGAGTTCTTCTTGATTTGATTACCCTTGCAAAACAATCAACAAACACCAATAAAAGATTGAATTAGAAATATGGTGAGTGTAGCATCAATTCTTAATAAAAGGATGAGCATGGTAACATGTGAAAAACACACCTTATGGGTGGTTGCCCTTAAACCCCTATGCAAAGAGGGTGTGGGAGATATGATGAATGCTATGCAAATAGGGAGGTGTGCAAGTGTTGCACTAAGGGAGATACTCAACGTAGTTGAGTTGAAGAAATATATATAAACATGAATGAACATGCATGCATATGAATGATGATAGTAAAAAGAAGAATAAAATAAAAGAGGAGCCTGTTGCTTGTGGCTTTGATGCTCGATGGGGAGAAAACTTCCAAAGGATGATGAAGTGATGAAGTGTAGAAGCCTCTCCTTCAGCCAGCAGCAACCTGCAAAGGAAAGAAAGAAAAAGAAACAGAAGAAAAAGAAAACAGAAGAAGAACAACGGAGGGAGGAAGAAGAGAAAATCGAATCCAACCGATTAACAGAGACGAAGAGCCCTATTAATAAGATCGAAGAAGAGATAAGAAGGAAAGAGTCCAACGGAGGAAAAGATAAAAAGGGGCAAGAGCCCAAGGAGGGGAGGATTAAGCTGGGCAAGAGCCCAAACGAAGCAGGGACTCTCTGGGGAAAGGCTGCGTTCGTTCGGAACACAAAAATGAAACACGACTTGGACCTGGACGTCAATTCAAGAATTGACGACCTGCCAAAGGGCGTCTCTTAAAAACACGCCCTGCACAAGGGCGTTAATTTAAGAACCAATTTTTAGAAATAAAAACTCCCCATATTGAAAAATGTAAAACACGCCTCGATCAAAGCCACTTTTAAAAACACGCCCCTGGGAAGGGCGTTAATATCAAGTCTATAAAACGGGGAAGTCGGTCAAACACCAAGAATTGACGCCCTCATGTGTGGGCGTCCTTTCTCAGAGAAACGCCCCAGATCGGGTCGTGTATTTCAAAAACACGCCCCTACCCAGGTCGTTAATGTCAAAAATTGAGATAAATGCCTAGAAAATCCAAAAAAATAGGAAAAAGGAGAAAATGAAAGAAAAATAGGGAAAAATAGGAAAAGAGAGGAAAAAGGGAGAAATCCAAGAAAAGTGAGAAAAACCACTCAAACAGAGCTAATTTGAGGGTCAAACGGGGCATTGCACGGTAATACGAGATGTACTCACAGTAACGTCAATTTTGGCGTCTCTACAGCTGTCCCGCCTTGGCGTCTGCTTTGCAAGGGAGCAGAGCAAACTGAAAAGTAGATGCCAAGGTATGATGAGACACGCAATCAACATCACTTGATGAGAATCAAATCAAAAGCACGAGATGAAGCAATCCCGGGAAATTCAATGAAATCAGCGATGTTTGGATAAAAGGGGAAGTGTGCACGCGGTGCACGAAGGAGATAAAAAGTGATCAACTTCCAGCGCGGTGGAAGTACCCCAGGTCACAAACCTGTAGGTTTCACCATTGGGGAGCGGTTACCAGCCAATGTGGACGTGCTGCAGCCAAGGTGGATCAAGGGAGATTGAAATAAGATGATAGAAATCCAAATAAGGAGCTTTCGAGAAAACAACCCAAAACAGCAACAAAACGCACTGAGGACACAATTCGGCAATGAATAGCTCATATCTAAGATTAAGATCAATTCAACCCTCAAAACAGCTTATCAGAATGATTTTTCAACAATTGTTTCAAATTCCTACATGAATGCATGCTGGGTTTAAAGGGAAAAATAAATCAAATGAAAATATAATATAATCAAGGATAATATTGCTAAGCTGCCAAGACTGAGTCAAGAAACCCATTCAGCGAGCTGATACTAAGTCGAAGTCTGTTTATCCGCGCACCAACTCGTAAAAGGGAACCATCGTCCCCAGTCTTGGATGGCTCAACGGCCTATCCGTATGACTAAGATGCCTCTGGAATCGTCATTGTTTTTGATGAAGGGGAACTCAAATTCTATATTTACCAAAGTCACAAGGTCCTTGATATAATCTAGTAGCGTATGTAACATATAGTAGAATGCATACAGGGAGAGATGGTGATAGCAATGAGCATGGGGAACTGAGAAATGAAGTGCAAGCACCGTGGGACTTGGATGATGATGCCCAGCCGGTGGGACTAAGAGCTTCTTCCTGCGCTCAAAGATTCATCAGCCAAGATATAAAAGATAACAAGCAATGGATAAGGCATTTAAGCATAGCATGAATCATAGCATCAATAGCATATATATGGCCTGTATAGCATGAGTTAAATCACGGCATTGCAAAAGCATCATTGTTTGTTGTTTTGTCATGAGGATGCCAATCTTGGCTAATCAAGATTTGGAGTTGAATGATCAGAATGATATAATGCCTAGTGGCAAAAAGATCAGCAAGATTTGATAACGCACATTGACAAAGTGATCAACAGGAGTTGATTAAAAAGATCTGGAGATGAACGATAATCAGGAGATATGAGGAAATGATAATCAAAATGCCCAAGGTGGCATGTCAGGAGAATATCGGGAGGAATCAATAGATTGATAGCAATAAGTGGAGAGAGGACTCATCCCGTGCTCTTGATCCTTGCAAAGTTGTCCCTGCAAAACACCATCAGACAAATACAATGCAATTTTTTTTGGATTTTGAAATATGCAAATTTTTATGAGTTTTGAAAAAGATATGCAAATTTTTATGGATTTTTGGAAAATATTTCAAATTTTTATGGATTTTGGACAAGAAATATTCAATTTTTTTGTTTGAATTTGCTCAGGAAATATTCAATTTTTTTGTATTTTGGTTTAGACATAGCTAATGCAGCATCAAAGGGTGTTTTAAACCACTGGCTAGGGGTCCTCGTTCCTTCCCTTTTTGTTTAAAATTGCCCAAAGTCGGGCGTGCATTGAAAGTGGCATCCTATAACCGACCACCTTTGATCAACGGTGCCCCTACCAAGGCCATACCTGAGAAACATTCGGTCTTGGAGGGAGAAGAGAAGAATAACTTGGGACAAGTTTTATGCAGGATGGGAGATGTCGGGACTTGAATTCTTTCCAAGGTGTTCCCCTCAAAGAGGTAGTCTGTTGTGCCGGGACTTTGTGCCTTTGATTTTTAGACCCTTGACATGCATACGACCAGGGTTTTCCCTGCGGGGACTTTGCAACTCTTGACATGCCATAATTCACAATTTTGCTTTTATCGAAATTCTTGACTTGATTTTCATAATAGCCCTTTTTGGCGAGATGTATATCATGAAAACTCATATGAAAACTCATATTGATTTTAGGTCAAGACTGCCCCTATTTGAGACTCCTCTCGTATTGGGGATTACCTGGGTTGGGTCATCTCATCCGTCAACCTCTTGCCCCTGCATTCGGCCGAGTAAAGAAGAGAAAAGACTTTCAGATATACTCATGGCATGGCCAAAGTAGCAACGGTGTTTAACTAAAGGAGCCAGCTAAGGATGCCGTGAAGTGTGTGGAATGCCCAGCTGAAGTTTGCTCTTAACAAGCAGGGAGAGAACGTTGAATTCCCAGTGCGGGGTTCTTTTAACCAAAGGTGCTGCAGAAGCAAGCCTAAAGACTCTTTTTGGAATATTTTAAACAAAAGCCTAAGATAAAGGTCTAAAACACCACTTTTAATCTTGTTAAGAAGCACTTTATTTTAAAAATCATGCGTGAAGTAATGAGAAAATGATATCATAATAATGCGCACTTAAGCCAATATATTACCTTGCAACCTTTGTAGAAGCAGCTGTCAGAGGCGAGGTTGATAATCGTGGGGTAGTCCTCTTTGGCAGTCGAAAGGATTGGAAGCAAAGGGTTTGAAAGTGGCTTAACAAGAAGGAGTGATGCTTAGACCAGACTCAGACGAATAAGGAGGAAAGGAAAAGAGGCGAGGGCTAGAACTCCCTCACTAAGGTGTGGAGACCCTGATCACATGGAACAGTCTACAGAAGAAGCGGAGAATTAGAAGGAGGAGTGAGGACTAAAGCCTCGAAAGCAGTGAGAAAAAGGGCAGATGCCCAAGGCAGTGGATGTGGAAGAAGTTGAGTCGGACCCATGATTAGGAGGAATTGGAAGAAGAAATTGATAGATGGAAAGAGGCGGATCTGGAGGGTCCAGAAGTAAAGGAGGAGAATCGTGATAGGAGGAATCCGGAGGCTCCGGAGGGATGACGAAAGAAGGGACGCGATGCCCTGGGAAAAAATAGGAAAAAAGATGATGGGTAAGGAAGAAGAAAATGAATGATGTGATATTCTGGAAGGTCAGAAAGATGAATTTGGAGAACGATGGAGGGTCCGGAGGATCCGGAGGAGGAAGACGGAAAGGGGCGTCGTGCCCGAAGGATAGGAGTGGATAAAAAGAATTAGGAGGGTCCGGAGGTTCCGGAGGAATCAGATGGAAAGGGGCGCGATGCCCGAGGAGAAATTCCGGAGGTTCCGGAGGAATAAGGTGGAAAGGGGCGCGATGCCCTGGGAATAAAGAAAGATCCGGAGGTTCCGGAGGAATCAGATGAAAAGGGGCGCGATGCCCAAAGAAGAGGGAAATAGAATCCGGAGATTCCGGAGGATTAAGATGGAAAGGGGAGTGATGCCCGAGGGGAAAGTCCGGAGGTTCCGGAAGAATAAGGTGGAAAGGGGCGCGATGCCCTGGGAGGAAGTGAGAGAAATCCGGAGGGTCCGGATACAAGAGTTGAAAAGGGACGCGATGCCCTGAGAAGAGATTGGGGAGGGGGCAACGCCCGAGCAATGTAAGGGGACCCACAGATCCCGAGGATGAAGATGAATAAGATGGGAAATTCGGAATATCCGGAGGTGCCAGAAGGCGGGGAAGATACGGGTCTGGAAACCCGGGAATCAGGCGGTGTATGCAAAATGATGGATGCGATGAATGCAGTGAATGCGCGAATGCAACAAAATGCGTGAGATGCAAAGAAGATGGAGAATGTGAAGGGTGAGAGGATGAGATCCTCCTCCTAACCCCGGGAATGGCCCATGAAGAAAAAGTGATAGAAATGGATGCATAGAAGGTGGAACAAATAAGGGACGGCCCCTTAGCGCCAAGATAACTGCCCCTCCACGGCAGTGAAAGAGTATAGCCAATTGGCCCAATGGAAGAAGCTTCACTAATGAATGACAACCCCCTTGGAGGGCAAGGATCAATGATGTGAGGGAGTTGGAAAGTTGATACAGGAAGCATTGCCATGCCCATTGATTTGAACGGAATAGAATTTGCCCCTTGTATGGAAGAATGGGTTTAAGATTTGAAAACTGGAGCAAGGGGTGCCCTGCCCGGCCCTTGGATGGCACCAACACTTGGCATTCTTCTCTGAGTAATGGCAGTGACTTGGCTTCTTCGACCATGCTTGGCACAACAACCCGGATTGGCATCCGGTAAATAAATTCTGGCATCTTGAACAGCACGGTAGTGGCCAAATTCTTCTTACCCGGCTTTTGCTCATCTTCGGCACAAGTACTTTCAGAAGGCCGCCCGTTCCGAGTAGTAAAGGGGGGTGAAGCGGAGGCGGACGGTTCCATGGATGGTGGAGGTATAGTGGAAGGTGTTGGAGAAAGGGTGAGTGGAAGCGAAGGTTCAAACATGTCGAGCTTCCCCCTTTGCTCGGAAGCAGCAGGGGTTGGCTTGAGTGCAAAAAGGGGTGGACCTTGCTCAGGATTAGCCACGGGTAAGGGTGATAGGTTAAGTGGTGAAATAGGGGAAAGGCCTGGCAAAGCTGGTTTTGGCGTTACAGGGATAATGGACGGCTTAGGTAGCGAACAAAGAGGAGGGGTAATAGAAGGCTTGGCAGAGACCGGCGTAGTGGAGGGTGATGGAGGTTCGGCGGAGGCCGGTGGAGTGGAGAGTAGTGGAGGTTTGGCGGAGGCCGATGGAATAGAGGTTAATGGTGTAAAAGGAAAGGGTTTGGTGCGCTGAAAATGTCGGATGGGGCGAGAGGTGTCAGGTATAGGGGAAGGCGCATGATGCACCGGTGTGGGTGATTGGAGTATCGACCCATCATCGTAACACCAAGTATTGGGGTGAGGAGGAGACTCATGGTGCGGCGGTATGGGTGATTGGAGTATCGACCCATCATCGTAACACCAAGAAGTCCCATAAATGGGGGTTGGATCGGGGACTGTGACATAGTCCTGAGCATAGGGGTCTTCTGACAGTGGAGAAAGAGGACGGCGAAGAAAACTCGGAAGGGGTGCCTGCGGAGCTTCATCATCGTATACCGCTTCAAGTTCTTCAATTGCCGGTTCTTCATGATCAAACTCAAGTGGACACCGTAGTGGAGGCGTATATGTGGATGGAGGAATGTAATGATGTTGCGCATGTGGAGATGGAAGGCCATATGAATGAAGTGTGCGGACGGGTGGAGGGCGGACGGTGTCCACTTGATCATTGAAATCGGCCGGCTCTTGCTTGCTTGAGCTGCCAATACCATAATCATCTCTCCTATCTTTCAACTCTTTCTCCATCTTTGTAATGTTATTTAAAGCAGCATGGAGAGGATTGACCGGAGTAGGAGGAGCCGTGACCCTCTTTAATTGTTCCTCCATCAAAGTGATTTTGTCAATAAGAGTTTGTTGGAAGGGCGTGACTTGTGCAACAGAAGGTTGACAGGGCCTTGAAGGAGGGGCCGTATAAAAAGGCTGCGGAGGGGGATTAATGGGCCGACCCGTAGAAGAAACCGGATAGGCCGGATTGCAAGGAATAAATGGGCCTTGGTGCCGTGATGGAGGAGGAATAGAAGGAGGCGGGTGATGGGCCACCCGAGGAGGAGCATGTGTGGATGAAGAAGATGGGTAATGGGCTACCCGAATAGGATTGTGAATAGAAGAGGGAGGTGGGTGATGGGCCACCCGAATAGGATTGTGAATAGAAGAGGGAGGTGAATGATGGGCCACCCGTGTAGGATTAGAAGGAGGATGAGATGAAGGAGATGCACCCTCAACGGTGGCCTTAAAGGCTCGGATCTGTTGAGGGGTGAGATGATCTAATGCACGAATGATTTGAGAGACCTTCTCATCATTGGAGGAGAGGGTCCCGGAGGAGTAGTGGCTCGGAATTGAGTTGAATGGCCATAAGATTGGACGTTGCCCGTGGGTTGGGCATGACCAAAGGAATGAGAATGTGGACCCTTGAAAGAATTGTGGTGAGAATTACGAACATGTTGAAATTGAGGAGTATAAGAAGTGCTAGGTTGTGCATCCTCATGAATTGAATTAAACATGTTATTTTGTCTATCAAAGTAAGCCATTATGCAAGCAATTTTAATGTGCAAATAATTTGCAAAGAAACACACAAGTTGGAATGGTTACCTTTGATTTCTTATGTTTGAACCTTGGTGAATTAATGAACTTATGCAAATTGATATGATTCACACAAGGGGAGGATCCTAGTTTCAAATGAGGTTTAACTTCTGTGCCAACTAGGAACACTTTCTCACCACGTATAGGCCAACTAATCCGGGACTTCAAAAGGGTACAACCTGCCCGGCGTCCGTGAGGGAATCCACGGGTGCGGGGACTTACGGAGGTCTTGGAAAAGGGATTTCCGGTCCAAAGAGACGGAATGCTCAATGGAGGGTCGTCCCGATTCCAAGAGGGGTGTGTGGATCCTAGTATAGAGAGAGGAGGTCTCCCAAACCAATGCAAAGATGAATGAATGCAAGGTAAATCAAGCCAATCACAGCAATATAATCAATCAACAAATATAAGCATGAATCAGCATGAAAACCCACACACGGGAGGGTTCTGGAAACCCACAGTAAAAAGATGCCATGGCAGGAGGCGCTATTAACCAAAGCGACGACAGTATCACTGTCGTGAATCACTGGAGGGCCCAGGGGCAGTGAAAAGCGCGCCTTCGAGAGAGGCGCTATATATAAAAGGACGCCCCTGAGTGAGGGCGTCAAAATTTAAACACGCGCCTTGATGTGAGGCGCTAAGAAACAAAAGGACGCCCTGGGGAAGGGCGTGAATTCACATAAGCAGCAGATATGATGGAAGGCGCCCTATCAGAAGGCGTTAAATAGGAATAAGACGCCCTGGCTTAGGGCGTTAAAATAAAACGCGCCTCTGACAGAGGCGTTAATTCCCACAAAGACTCAACAGCCAGCGGTATCAAACACTCACAGTCACAGGCAATCAACAAATATATGAATTAAGATATTAGCATGCTTATCAAAAAAAATTTGGACAAGTGGAAATTCTAAAAAAAACCTATCAAATTGACAGATCACATGGGGAGAGTGCAATGCACAATGGAGGGTGCCCGTGGGGCACAAAAAGGAGACGCACCGAGGGTGCAAAAGGGGAGATGGCACACGTGGGTGCACAAGGGGAAAGGGTAATCAAAAGAAAAACGAAAGGGGTCCCACCGTGATCGCCAATTTGTAGATCCTAATTAGAAATCCACTTAATAAGCAATAATATGGAGAATAAACATGCACGAGGTGCAATATGGAAGTGTGTGATCGCCAGAGACACGAGGCCTCAAAAGATATAACAAATAATAAACATGGAGGGATCGCGAAAAATACCTTGAATGCGGGGATTGTGAGTGCTCCTTTCTCTTCTAGATCGGTCGGCCGATGAAGAGAGTTCTTCTTGATTTGATTACCCTTGTAAAATAATCAACAAACACCAATAAAAGATTGAATTAGAAATATGGTGAGTGTAGCATCAATTCTTAATAAAAGGATGAGCATGGTAACATGTGAAAAACACACCTTATGGGTGGTTGCCCTTAAACCCCTATGCAAAGAGGGTGTGGGAGATATGATGAATGCTATGCAAATAGGGAGGTGTGCAAGTGTTGCACTAAGGGAGATACTCAACGTAGTTGAGTTGAAGAAATATATATAAACATGAATGAACATGCATGCATATGAATGATGATAGTAAAAAGAAGAATAAAATAAAAGAGGAGCCTGTTGCTTGTGGCTTTGATGCTCGATGGGGAGAAAACTTCCAAAGGATGATGAAGTGATGAAGTGTAGAAGCCTCTCCTTCAGCCAGCATCAACCTGCAAAGGAAAGAAAGAAAAAGAAACAAAAGAAAAAGAAAACAAAAGAAGAACAACGGAGGGAGGAAGAAGAGAAAATCGAATCCAACCGATTAACAGAGACGAAGAGCCCTATTAATAAGATCGAAGAAGAGATAAGAAGGAAAGAGTCCAACGGAGGAAAAGATAAAAAGGGGCAAGAGCCCAAGGAGGGGAGGATTAAGCTGGGCAAGAGCCCAAACGAAGCAGGGACTCTCTGGGGAAAGGCTGTGTTCGTTCGGAACACAAAAATGAAACACGACCTGGACCAGGGCGTCAATTCAAGAATTGACGACCTGCCAAAGGGCGTCTCTTAAAAACACGCCCTGCACAAGGGCATTAATTTAAGAACCAATTTTTAGAAATAAAAACTCCCCATATTGAAAATTTTAAAACACGCCTCGATCAAAGCCACTTTTAAAAACACGCCCCTGGGAAGGGCGTTAATATCAAGTCTGTAAAACGGGGAAGTCGGTCAAACACCAAGAATTGACGCCCTCATGTGTGGGCGTCCTTTCTCAAAGAAACGCCCCAGATCAGGTCGTGTATTTCAAAAACACGCCCCTGCCCAGGTCGTTAATGTCAAAAATTGAGATAAATACCCAGAAAATCCAAAAAATAGGAAAAAGGAGAAAATGAAAGAAAAATAGGGAAAAATAGGAAAAGAGAGAAAAAAGGGAGAAATCCAAGAAAAGTGAGAAAAACCACTCAAACAGAGCTAATTTGAGGGTCAAACGGGGCATTGCACGGTAATACGAGATGTACTCACAGTAACGTCAATTTTGGCGTGTCTACAATAGTGTATATACTTAGCCACCAATGTATAGACTTCAACACAAGATTAACACGAAGACATAAACACGACTCGAATAACAAGGATGACACGAGCAGAAAACAACTCGAAGATGAACAACAGAAAATGACACGAATTGTAATCACAAAACAAGAAAGACACGGGGTCTTGGAAGAAACAACATGAATACAGAAGACTTGAAGACATAAACAGAAAATGACACGAGGTGTAATCACAAAACAAGAAAGACACGGGGTCTTGGAAGAAACAACATGAATACAGAAGACTTGAAGACATAAACAGAAAACGACACGAGGTGTAATCATAAAACAAGAAATACACGGGGTCTTGGAAGAAACAACATGATACAGAAGACTTGAAGATATGAACAGAAAACGACACGAGGTGGCACAGAAATCAGCACGAGGTGCTGCAGTGTTCAGCATGCGATGGAACAAACAACGACACCGATGTACAGACTTTATGAGAAGGCAACTGAACACTGTACACACTTCCCTTGTACAGACTTTAAGACTTAATGAGCAACAAAAAGGACAAAGCAGCATGGCGTCAACCCAGCTGTTCCACTGCGTCAACGCAGCAAGTAAATCAGCAACTACTGCATCAACACAGTGTCCGTGTAGCGTCAACGCACTGCATGAACCATTAGCCACTGCGTTAACCCAATCTAGCCATAAACATTGAATTAGCTATTGAAGCAACCACTCAGATACTTAAGCCTTCAAACAGTCATCTAAATTAATTAGCACACCTCAGTGTGACTCATGGTGTGTCAGCCATCATCAAAATCACACAGGGGCACAACACATTGCAGACTCGCCCGATATGCAGAAGAAATTCAAGGAAAGGTTCTACATAGCTGAGCGGGAGGTAACCGTGGCAGAGCTTTACGCCACAAGACAGATGTTGGGTCCCGTAGTGCAGGAACATGGATCTAGAGGGGGGGTGAATAGATCCTACTACTGAAAACTATGTCCAATTAAAAACACAACTACCACACAGCGGAATATACAAGATTGATAGGATTGAGGAAATTAATCTAAACAAGTTTAAACTTGATTCACTCAATCTCGCCGAGCTCACACGATGGCACAAACAGATAGGATAGTGAACACACAATCACAATAATCAAACCACAAGACACGGGGATTTTTAAGGTGGTTCGGGACCACGACGGGCTCCCTACGTCCACCCCCCACCAAACCGGTGAGGCTTCACTACACGCTACAAAATGTACAACACGGGGACGAACCCCAACACACACACACACTTCTTTTGTAGCAAACCACACACACAAGGCCTTGCCTCAATCTGCTGCCACAGCAACACACACACACACACACACACTAGGGAACACACCCCAAACAAATTCCTTACACGGAGTCACAACTCCGTCCACACACACGTAGGACAATGCCTACTCAACCACACGGGAGAAAGCTCCCAACAACCACACACATGCAGATATACTCCGCTCAATCAGCACACATATAACAACACACACACTCGGAGATCCCCTTCTCCGAACACCCACACAAGATATTATCTCAAATGTATATGAATCAAAACATATATATGCTATGACCTCCCAACGAATTCTATAGATGAAAACTAGAAGTATGCATCAAGTATAAGGCTCCCCCTTCTTCAGCACAATCTGATTCTCCTTGCTCGTTAACGGATGATCATGATTTAGACATCATCTTCTTCGTCTCCTCGAGATGCACTTCTTTACCTTCTTCTAATTTCTTCTTCACCTGAAAGAACAGATAGAAATGATAAGCTCCAAATCAAGCCTGTTACATCATAGAATTAATTAGCCTCATAAACCCCTCTACTCTCATCCTTGTGGTACCACTCTTCCTTCTTCTTCTGCAAGAGAAAAGAAAGCATTAGTTCATCTTGTTGCTTAGGATGAAAAACATAGCACTAATAAGATAGCAATCAATAGATGAACAAATGAACATGTATATATATATATATTGCACCTCATAGATAATCATTCAAGACCTTGAGCAATCTCAAACAAAAACACAGAAGTGAAAGATCAAGACAACTCCCTCAGATTTTCGATGAAGAGCTTCTGCAGGATGAGGAACCGTTCTTGAAGAAAAATGATCGATTCTTGCATAGATGATGCTTGTATCTTGATTCTCCACATTGCTTCCAGTAGAGGATCGATTAGGGACTTGAATCCACGTTCTCCCCTTCACATATAAGCTCAAAACAAGGTGGAAGAGGGCTTGGGAGCTTCAACTCCGAACCTGCATATACAAGGGTTAGCAAACCACCCAAAAATCGGATCTCACCCCTCTCCTTAGGGTTTGTGACCAAAGGAGAAGTATATATATGATTAGAATGGTCAAGGGATAGCCCTTGGACAAGACCCACAAGTTATGGAGTGATTAGGAGAAGTTGGACTCGGATTGGAAGACTTTTGGAGCAAGAGAACGGCGGTCAAAAACGGCGGCTGGAGGTCGGAACTGAAGGGGTCGACCCTTGGGCATACAGAAGCCAAACAGAACGGATTTTGTGTTCTATTTTACATGGGTCGACCCTTGGGGTCGACCCTCGGGTTTCCAGAATTCAAGGGGTCGACCCCAAGGGTCGACCCTTGGGTTTCCAGAACCCAAACAGAACACACTTTGGTTCTGGTTTACAGGGGTCGACCCCAAGGTCGACCCTAAGGGTCGACCCTTTCAGGCAGCTTCACAAAAATGGCTCTGCGCGCTTCGGTGACAGGAATTAATTCTCCTAGCTCCGAACTCCGATCGAAGTAAGACTGGAGGCGTTGGAAAGAGGACTCCCAGAGCTACAACATATTATTTTTAGAGGGGAGATCCAACGGTTGGATTGAAAATGGTGAAGACTGTAAGACAGTTTGAGTTTGAAAAATAACTAAAACCTCCATCAAACCAAAGGGAAACAATTGATTAAATGTTACCATAATCCCATGAAGATCAATCATGATTTGTCATCCTGAAAAACATGATAAAGCAAGATGTTAGATCAAGATCAAAATATATGGGTCATGCATTAACATATGAAGCTCGGTTTGAGGCCGAGACCCAAATGACATGAAATATGATTATGAAAGAATTAGCATGAGGCTCATAAGAATTCCCATGAAAGATCTCTATGAAAGCACTTGAGAACCCATTTTTCCAACTCAAGATTAGAAGAGTATCACCATGGATTCTCCATTTGTTCAATCGCCAAGCTCATCAACCCACACATCACAAAGCAATCTCACCAAGTGTAGAGACAATGCATATGCAATATTTGTGCTAACCTCAAAGCACGCATGAGCCTTATAGAATCACAACGTATGAGTCTTATAGAATCACAATGCTCCCACATGATGATATCACAATAGAAATAGTTTATGATCATTTCCTTAACCATTTCAACCTCCATACACATGATCACATGAATAACCATTCTCGCACACGGCCAAGCAACAAAGGTATTTTGTAATCATCAAAATCACATACACAACAATCTCCCCCATTTTGATGATGACAAAATATTTATGCTATAATGCTCTCTCATAAAGCTCTCTCTCCCCCTTTGACAGAATCAGAAATGGGGATCATGATGGGGGATGCAAGATGACATGATATGCATGAACTAATTGCAAAACTGTTGGATACCAATTGTTGAAATTGAAAATGCAAATGTGGACAATATGGTCATGTAGTATGTAAGATGACAATACGATATGCAAATGCTCACAAGTTGCAGCAATTGGAAATGGCGTATGGCATGACAATGATGAGCAAGCAAACAAACACTCAAACACCCAGAAAAAGGTATTGACTTATGCAAGTCCTGATGAGTTGGGCAGATAAGATCACATGTAAAGCTCCCCCTTTAACATTGACACAATAGATGACTGACTTTGATTTTCAAATTTTTGATTTTTAGTTTTCTTGTGAAATGCATGAAACAGGATGTATGAAAGTGATGAGACATGAAATGCATACAATGTAATCAAGCAGATATCTATAGATACATGCAACAAAACTCCTTCACAAGAAGTGATACCAATTGAATTACAGTGAGGGGATAGGTGTAGGAAAAGTGCAAGTGAGTCATTAAGTTCAGAATGCTCATGATTACACCTAGAGGATTGTGCAGATAAATAGGAGAAGACGTACAGCAGGTCAAGCAATTAATCAAATTTTCAAAATACATATCAAATCAAATTACCATGTGTAAGTGAGTAACATGAGTATGAATCTTAGCCATATGGATAACCAGATTTTCAAGTAAACACAATAGTAAGTGTACAAACTGCATTTCAATCTAGAGAACAGCGTATTGGAGGCTTCGCTCTACCTCAATCAAATATATCATCAGAAATTTTCATACTGACAATCTGAATTTTTCTAAGAATGATCAGGTTCAAAATAATTCCTTTTTACGCGAGGAGACACATGGAGCTCATGTCAGAATCTCCGGTTACTCAGAATGTTGAACCTTGTCACCTCATTTGAACAGAGATACTTTAGTCATCACTTTTCAGAAATGAACCACATCACGTCTCAGGTGACATGTGCCCAGTTTACTCAGTGAGACTTAGCATTGCTCTGCCTTTCATATCAACCATTTTTTTGTATGTGGAGGCAGGCAGCTTTTTCCTCAACTGTCTCTTATCATCCATGTAGCAAGTTGAATTACTTTAGAGTGTTGAAATGAAATTCCTATATCCTTATGAACAACACTCAATTTCACATTAAAGTGCATGAAGTATACGAATTTGATTTCACATGTATGGAGAAAATTTAACTTAGATCAGGATAGTGTAGCTCCCCCTATGTAAATGCAATAAGCATGAAATGCTCCCCCTTAGAGTTTTACATGAAGCACACTTGTTAAGACTCAGCTGCAACATTATTTATCAATGAAGTATATGGTCTTAGAAGTTTCAAGGAAGGGGTTGAATAGCATATAATAACATGCAAGCATACGATGAAGATATGCATATGCAATGCAAAATGAAAAGATATGAAATTTCAGTTCTTGAAATGTTGACTCCAAAGATATGAGACCAATTGTTGGATGTATTCATTTTGGCAATTATGCAACATGAAATGTGCAAAATGATGCATTTCAAAATATGCACTAAATGTATGCTGAAAATGCCAACTATGCAACAAGACACACTATATGCACCCAATGCAACTAATGTATGACACACATTACCAAAAATTCAAATGTGAGGACACAATTTTATTCTAAAAACAGAATTCAGAAAATTCATTCAAATCATCAAAATCATCACATGTGAACTTTTCTTGAAAACAGTTGTGCTTTTATCCAGAAAGATGCGTGGCATATTGATAAAGATCATGGAACATTGATCAGCTTCAGTCCTCAAGATGTGCAGCCACTAACACAATATCATCATGCTGAGAGAATGGAGAAATATCATTTTCAATATTTTCAGCATGCAAATCTCCCCCATAATCAATGCATGATTTCAGAAAATTCATTTAAGTTGGATGCCATATGCATAGATGATTCATGGTACCAGGCGGAGGCACATCCTCACGCATGGTGATAGCTTTCAGACAGGCTGGACCTGCCCTTCCACATGTCACCATTTTATATACCATGTTATCATTGAAATGACGATCAGAAACAAATGTATTCTCATTTGACATCGGGGGTTTAGCAAAAGGCATTCAATGGCTACACTCTTATATATACTGCTCAGATGTTTCAATACCATTCAGCCAAGCATTCATTATCCACATTGTCAAGAACAACCAAGGGGTATCCAAACCTTCAAAATCACTGTCTGTCAAGATATGACATTAACATCAAGACCATAGAACTTCAGCCAAACACTTTATTTTCTCACCTTTGCCTTGTGTTACCTTTATTGACATCTTCAATTTCTTTGCTTTATTTTGGTTGAGTAATCTTCATCAACATGCTCCAAATCTCAATAGAAGTAGAACAACTTTGACATTGAAGTCTTTTTAAGCTCCTTTCTTTCTCTCCTGCAAGAAATAGAATGATATTAGCCAAAAGAAATGGAAGCAGATCAAATCTTGCATTGAAGTCCTCTTGAGCTCCTTTCTTTCTCTCCATGATTTCAAAGGTTGATGGTCATTATCAAACCTGCACTGTAAAGAGCTCAATTCATGTCAATCACAATTCAATACAAGTGAGAAAACCAATTTCACTATTTTTATTCCACAAGACAATCTCTTATGAGCTGCAAGTCTGTATGATGAATTGTAAATATCAATACAAGTGATTGACTCAAGCTGTCATGAGTTCAAAACTAATTTCAGAAATTTCAGGTTTAGTCCAACATGTGTAAAGAGTCAAGTCTATGCATATGAGGCATATGAAACACATAAGACTGCCTCTACAATCAAATTAGTATCAATTCAAGGACAAACCCATGTTTACCAAAGCATTGCACCAAAGACTGGCCAAGTCGACTTAGAGCCTTCCCCTTGGCCTCAAGGCAATCCTGCAACAAAGTTCTCATTTGGTTATTTTGGGTACCCAAACCTTCTTGGGTCCCAGATGATTAGTTGCACCTCTAGAGGGTGCCTTCCACAGTTTTTGGACATGCATATCATCAAAATGTATTAAAGAGCAATCATACATGGTATGTCCAAACTCACCACAATAATGACAACAACCAAGAGACTTCAGATTTCTCTTGAAGGAATGAGCATGAAATTTTTGTGGGTTTGAAGAGATGTTCTCATTTTTCAAATCAAAACAATTATTCATCATGTGACCAAACCTTCCACAATGAAAATAGTTCAATGTAGTAAATCTCTCAAATGGTCTTCTTCCATGATCATGAGAGTTATCAAGAGTTCTTTTTATTTTTAAAAGCTTTCTTGGCTTTGTGAAGCCATTCATTTTCTTGCATGCATCTAGATCTTCAGATTTCATCAAAAAGTAATCATGCATCATATGACCAAGTTCACCACAATAAAAACATGAGATTTTCTTTGTGGATGCATGTGTGTGTGTAACATGATTTTTCTTAGCATTCATCGTGACACCAACACTTTTAGCCTTTTGATGCAAGTTTTGTTTCTTTTCCAGATTTTCATTTGATCTCTTTGTTGTTTGAGCAGTAGTTTTATTTGGAGACTCATTTGATGTGCTGGCTATGTTTGAACTATGGACAAAGGATGTATAGACTTTGTTTTCAAAATTCTTTTTATTCATAGGATTATAGCCCAGCCCCTCTCTTTGGAAATTCACCTTAGTTCCCAATATCTTGTTCAGATTTTCTTCCCCATTTACAAACTTAGACAAAGAAGCTTTCAGATCAAGAATTTCTTTTTCAAGAGATGAAATGTGCAATTCATAGGAAATGATCTCATTGTCACAAGAAATATCTTTTTCATTCAATTGGGCATTGATGGTTTGGTAGCTTTCCATCTTTTGTTCTAACACATACATCTTGTCAAATTCATCAACAACCAAATTTTTCCCTTTTTCAAAAGCAAGTAATTTTTTAGACATGGTTGTGTTTAGATGTTTCAATTCTTCATTTTCAGATTTTAACAATGCATTTCCTTTTTCAAGTTTTTCATTTTCATTTGCAAGTTTATCATTCATAATCAATTCATTGCAAATATCATGATCAATAGAGTTTGACTCCATTTTATTTCTTAGATCTTTTTCAATTTTCTCCAATTGATTGATTTTATTCTTGAGGGCAACATTCTCATTTCTCAAACAAGCAATGGTTTCTTTGTGACATTCAACATCATGCTCTAAGATTTCAGTCAAGTTATCAAGCTCAGAACATTTATCACAAGAACCATTTTCATGGACCAAGTTTTCAGATTTCTTTTTCAATTTTCTATTTTCTGACTTGACTTTCTTATATTATTTTTCCAACTCATCATAAGCTTCAACAAGATCATTAACAGTAAATTCTTCAGAATTTGAATTTACCTCTTCTGCACTTTTGTCACTTTGCTGATCAGCATCATCGGCCATGAGACATTTTTGTCTTTCCTTTTCTTGAGCTTTAATCAACCGGTCCATAAGCTCCTTTGCCGTCCTACATGAAGACACAAATGGATACTTGTTAGTACTAACATAAGCTTTCAATAAACTCAAAGCAGTAACATTGTCATGGTGCATCATTTTATCATGATTAGATCACTTGGTCTCATCTAGAGGTAATGTGTGTGGACCATGATAAATCAATTTCCAAAGACTAGGATTAGTAGAATTGATCACCACACACAATTTACCTAGCCATGAATCAAAATCTGAACTAGTGAAGATTGGCAGACAATTCATTGAGATATGTTCAGAAAAATTCATGATTGTAGAATGCACTAGGATCACTCTGTAGATCGCAAGATCTAGGAATAACAGAGCCTCGCTCTGATACAAATTGTTGGGTCCCATAGTGCAGGAACATGGATCTAGAGGGGGGGTGAATAGATCCTACTACTGAAAACTATGTCCAATTAAAAACACAACTACCACACAGCGGAATATACAAGATTGATAGGATTGAGGAAATTAATCTAAACAAGTTTAAACTTGATTCACTCAATCTCGCCGAGCTCACACGATGGCACAAACAGATAGGATAGTGAACACACAATCACAATAATCAAACCACAAGACACTGAGATTTTTAAGGTGGTTCGGGACCACGACGGGCTCCCTACGTCCACCCTCACCAAACCGGTGAGGCTTCACTACACGCTACAAAATGTAGCAACACGGGGACGAAACCCAACACACACACACTACTTTTGCAGCAAACCACACACACAAGGCCTTGCCTCAACCTGCTGCCACAGCAGCACACACACACACACACACTAGGGAACACACCCTAAAAAAATTCCTTACACGGAGTCACAACTCCATCCACACACACATAGGACAATGCCTACTCAACCACACGGGAGAAAGCTCCCAACAACCACACACATGCGGATATACTCCGCACAATCAGCACACATATAACAACACACACACTCGGAGATCCCCTTCTCCGAACACCCACACAAGATATTATCTCAAATGTATATGAATCAAAACATATATATGCTATGAGCTCCCAACGAATTCTATAGATGAAAACTAGAAGTATGCATCAAGTATAAGACTCCCCCTTCTTCAGCACAATCTGATTCTCCTTGCTCGTTAACGGATGATCATGATTTAGACATCATCTTCTTCGTCTCCTCGAGATGCACTTCTTTACCTTCTTCTAATTTCTTCTTCACCTGAAAGAACAGATAGAAATGATAAGCTCCAAATCAAGCCTGTTACATCATAGAATTAATTAGCCTCATAAACCCCTCTACTCTCATCCTTGTGGTACCACTCTTCCTTCTTCTTCTGCAAGAGAAAAGAAAGCATTAGTTCATCTTGTTACTTAGGATGAAAAACATAGCACTAATAAGATAGCAATCAATAGATGAACAAATGAACATGTATATATATATATATATTGCACCTCATAGATAATCATTCAAGACCTTGAGCAATCTCAAACAAAAACACAGAAGTGAAAGATCAAGACAACTCCCTCAGATTTTCGATGAAGAGCTTCTGCAGGATGAGGAACCGTTCTTGAAGAAAAATGATCGATTCTTGCATAGATGATGCGTGTATCTTGATTCTCCACGTTGCTTCCAGTAGAGGATCGATTAGGGACTTGAATCCACGTTCTCCCCTTCACATATAAGCTCAAAACAAGGTGGAAGAGGGCTTGGGAGCTTCAACTCCGAACCTGCATATACAAGGGTTAGCAAAACACCCAAAAATCGGATCTCACCCCTCTCCTTAGGGTTTGTGACCAAAGGAGAAGTATATATATGATTAGAATGGTCAAGGGACAGCCCTTGGACAAGACCCACAAGTTATGGAGTGATTAGGAGAAGTTGGACTCGGATTGGAAGACTTTTGGAGCAAGAGAACGGCGGTCAAAAACGGCGGCTGGAGGTCGGAACTGAAGGGGTCGACCCTTAGGGTCGACCCTTGGGCATACAGAAGCCAAATAAAACGATTTTATGTTCTGTTTTACATGGGTCGACCCTTGGGGTCGACCCTCGGGTTTCCAGAATTCAAGGGGTCGACCCCAAGGGTCGACCCTTGGGTTTCTAGAACCCAAACAGAACACACTTTGGTTCTGATTTACAGGGGTCGACCCCAAGGGTCGACCCTTTTTTGAGGGGTCGACCCTTTCAGGCAGCTTCACAAAAATGGCTCTGCGCGCTTCGGTGACAGGAATTAATTCTCCTAGCTCCGAACTCCGATCGAAGCAAGACTGGAGGCGTTGGAAAGAGGACTCCCAGAGCTACAACATATTATTTTTAAAAGGGAGATCCAACGGTTGGATTGAAAATGGTGAAGACTGTAAGACAGTTTGAGTTTGAAAAACAACTAAAACCTCCATCAAACCAAAGGGAAACAATTGATTAAATGTTACCATAATCCCATGAAGATCAATCATGATTTGTCATCCTGAAAAATATGATAAAGCAAGATGTTAGATCAAGATCAAAATATATGGGTCATGCATTAACATATGAAGCTCGGTTTGAGGCCGAGACCCAAATGACATGAAATATGATTATGAAAGAATTAGCATGAGGCTCATAAGAATTCCCATGAAAGATCTCTATGAAAGCACTTGAGAACCCATTTTTCCAACTCAAGATTAGAAGAGTATCACCATGAATTCTTCATTTGTTCAATCGCCAAGCTTATCAACCCACACATCACAAAGCAATCTCACCAAGTGTAGAGACAATGTATATGTAATATTTGTGCTAACCTCAAAGCACGTATGAGCCTTATAGAATCACAACGTATGAGCCTTATAGAATCACAATGCTCCCACATGATGATATCACAATAGAAATAGTTTATGATCATTTCCTCAACCATTTCAACCTCCATACACATGATCACATGAATAACCATTCTCGCACACGGCCAAGCAACAAAGGCATTTTGTAATCATCAAAATCACATACACAACAACAGAGAAATGATGAGTCAACACTCTACTACATAAAGAGGTGGAGGAACCTCAGCATGAGATGCAAACGTCCTCCGCATCAAGAGGACGCAGTGCAGATCTATAAATAGAATCTGAAGAAGGAAATCCTTGGGAGGATGATTGGTGCTGAAGTAAGGTCATTTGACCGTCTGAATGACATAGTGGTAGAGATCGAGGCATTCCTTGCTCGATACTCTTCTGCTCCAGTTGCATCGAGCCAGAGGGCTAGGCATGTCGAGAAAAGACCAACACCACCACAAGTTCATACACTGGACTTCGAAACTTTCGAGAAGCAAAGAGAGAAAGCCAAAGAGATAGCCGACCCTCCTCCGCCCAGGTCCACTGAACGGTGGGAAGGTCCCTCCCTGCGGGAGAAGATGAGGAGTAAATTGTACTCTTTTCCTCGAGACAAAACCCGGGTCCTGTTTGAATGGGCCACCAGGTACAACAAGATCACATTACCAGATCCAAAGAGGCCTGGTGACTTGAAGAAGAAGGATGATCCTCACTTTTGCCCATACCATCAGATGCTTGGGCATACCATTGAGAATTATTACATCTTTAAGGACATCATTGAGTCCTTGATCAAAAAGGGAGAGCTGGACATGGGGGAGCTCAGAGTGGATCCTCCGTAACCGCACGAGATGCCAAACATCAGAACCACTGTCAACATGGTATCTTTATACCAGCAGCTGCCTGAAGAATGGGCGGAGGCCAGTACACAGGCTACATATCAAGCCTTCGTCATGGCGCCAGCTCAAGACCAAGGAGGTTGGCAAGCCGCGCCGATGAAGAACAGAAGAAGAAGACAAGCTCCCCGGCCCACTCCGAAAGTTCACATAAGAGGCATTACACCCCGACCAGCACCGCCACCGGTGACACCCATTTGGCATGACACAACCCCCCGGCTGGTGATGCGGGACAGAAGTGGGGGGCCCTCTTCTTCCTTCTGGTCATAGTCGCGTTATACCCTTTACGCGCGTTCTGAAGAACGCGCTATATCGTTTACGCACGTTCTCAGACAGCAGCAGAATGAATAACCTCGACGTTGGGGCTCCCGTGGACGACTCTGGAGGGTTCAAACCACAAGGGAAACACACAGGACGATGGAGAACACATGGGGAATGCTAAAATTGAAATCAAACCAACCTAATACTATCTAGGATAACTTTTGGGAAGGTGGAGGTGGGGGTGAGCGACAAGAGAAGGAGGGTGGACGTAGATGATGTTAGGGCCTTGAAGAGGCTTGGCTGGGGCCTCTCACCCGAACCCTTCGCAGGCACGGTGCAGCCGAGCTCCTTCTTGACCTTAACAGCATCTTTGGCGGTGGTGGGGAACGTGGAATCGTTGGTGGAAGAAGATCAAAGCTCCGAATGGAGCCTCACACTCGACCCCGTCTCAGAGCCGATGCATCCGAGGCTTCGATCATCCTCCATTGAAGGGGAAAAAGAGAGGATCAGGGAGATAGAATTGGGCCTCGCACCCAGAGAGGGACGGATGAAGGGGGTTTCCAAAGATTGGGAGGACTAGCCATGGGGCTACACTCAAGAACACTCATAGATTCAAGCTTCAATTCATTATTTTTTAATCAAATGCGATGGGGATACATATATAGGGAAAGGGGAAGACAACACGATGCTAACACGTCGATTTACAACCATGGAAGACAGTAGACATCGAAGACTTTGAGGAGTTAGGCGCCGGGAAGTTGGACCTTCTGCAGCCGAGTTTCTGTCTGAGATCGCACTAGGGGTGACCATCACGTTCTTAAGATCGCGCTAGGGACCTATAGCGCCTTCTTCAAGGTCACGCTAGGGACCTATAGCGCCTTCATGTTTGGCCTGGCAGCTTGCTCGCTTTGCTTCGGCTCGGCAGCTGGCTTGATTCCCATCAAAACCCCTCCACTTGGAAAGGTTCATCCTCGAACCTCGTAGCTCAAGATCCCAGTCTGTGAGAACAGCCTGGTTCCCTAAGCTCTGATACCAATTTGATGCGGGACAGAAGTGGGGGGCCCTCTTCTTCCTTATGGTCATAGTCGCGCTATACCCTTTACGCGCGTTCTGAAGAACGCGCTATATCGTTTACGCACGTTCTCAGACAGCAGCAGAATGAATAACCTCGACGTTGGGGCTCCCGTGGACGACTCTGGGGGGTTCAAACCACAAGGGAAACACACAGGACGATGGAGAACACATGGGGAATGCTAAAATTGAAACCAAACCAACCTAATACTATCTAGGATAACTTTTGGGAAGGTGGAGGTGGGGGTGAGCGACAAGGGAAGGAGGGTGGACGTAGATGATGTTAGGGCCTTGAAGAGGCTTGGCTGGGGCCTCTCACCCGAACCCTTCGCAGGCACGGTGCAGCCGAGCTCCTTCTTGACCTTAACAGCATCTTTGGCGGTGGTGGGGAACGTGGAATCGTTGGTGGAAGAAGATCAAAGCTCTGAATGGAGCCTCACACTCGACCCCGTCTCAGAGCCGATGCATCCGAGGCTTCGATCATCCTCCATTGAAGGGGAAAAAGAGAGGATCAGGGAGATAGAAGGACGAATGAAGGGGGTTTCCAAAGATTGGGAGGACTAGCCATGGGGCTACACTTAAGAACACTCATAGATTCATGCTTCAATTCATTGTTTTTTAATAAAATGCGATGGGGATACATATATAGGGAAAGGGGAAGACAACACGACGCTAACACGTCGATTTACAACCATGGAAGACAGCAGACATCGAAGACTTTGAGGAGTTAGGCGCCGGGAAGTTGCACCTTCTGCAGCCGAGTTTCTGTCTGAGATCGCGCTAGGGGCGACCAGCACGTTCTTAAGATCGCGCTAGGGACCTATAGCGCCTTCTTCGAGGTCGCGCTAGGGACCTATAGCGCCTTCATGTTTGGCCTGGCAGCTTGCTCGTTTTGCTTCGGCTCGGCAGCTGGCTTGATTCCCATCAGCTGGTCATGAGACGCCCCACTCACAACAAGAAGAAACACATCCCGATGCGGGTGCCCAAGGAAACCAGTCCTGCGGTAGAAAGGCTCCAGGCCATTATTGACGGGCTTGAAGACTATGAACAGCCTGAGATCCGGCCTGTGGAGTTGAAGGAGTATGTCCCTTGGGAGGAGTTTGAGTCACTCGAACTAGCTTCAGAAGCGGAAGCCGAGATGAAAGAAGAGCCTCTCTTGTGGGGTGAGCTCCCCCAAGAGCAGTTGCCAGCCACTGAAGAGAAGAAGAAAAAGAAGAAGAGAAGAACTAGAAATAAGAAGAAGAGTGGGGTTGTCCTGTCTTGCAACACCCTCTCGACATTATTTGACACAACCCTCTCCCTGAGAGAGGAAGAGCAAGAAGTGCCCGTCGAGCCATCAGAGGTGAATCAAGCTGAAGCATCCACTTCCCAACATGCCACCAGGTCGGGAAGAACGTGGGGACGCCCTCCTCAGGCCAACCACAACATCCTGCTTAGGGGAGAACGACCATATCACATCCCCGAGCCTAGGGTCCAAGGCATGGAGATTCCCCCTCCATCAGGCCTCTACCCCGGAGAAGCAAGTGGCCAGAGTGCCCCATCATTCATTGAATTTCTTACAACTCAGAGGGGAGGACAGTCAGGCCCCCGCGAGTCCCAACAGACCAAAGGGGCAGGCAGCCCCTTGGCTCCGTCTGCGGCAATCCCTCCTCAGCCAAGGGAAGAACCTGACAACACCCCAAACCTTGTCGAGTTCTTGCAAGGAAAGGAAGTGACCCAGCAGGCTCCGCAAGCTCAAGCGGCATCCGACCCAGTGGAGGAGGCACCCGTTGAGCCGGCTCCCCAGGCCCAGACTGGGTGTAGACGCAGTAGAGCTAAAGAAATGAAGTTGCTCGAAGTCCGAGCTGGCAACAGGATAGTCAAACACCTGAAGAAGATCCCAGCCAGGTTTACCGTCTGGGAAATCCTGTCCTTAGATGAAGAAACACGGCAAGTCATCATTGCTGCGCTCCAGACGCCAGCATATGTTGAAGCCTGCCTCGCAGAAATGTCACATGAAGTAGCTGTGGCCTTCACAGAAGAGGATATGCTTCTACCTACCTGCAGTCACAATAGGCCACTCTACATGCAGGGGCAGCTGAATGGGCATCCCATCAACCGAGTATTGATCGACCCTGGGGCAGCAGTGAACATACTCCCCTATCGGGTGTATCAAAAACATTACTTTGATGTACACCTGGTCGAGGTCAGGAACGTCAAGATTGCCGGCTTCAACCAAAAGTGCGAGGTCCCTATGGGGGTCACAGAGTTCAACCTCTCCCTCGGTGACTTCACCACCAAGGTCCAGTTCCATGTGATCAACTCCAGCACCTCTTACAAGGCGTTACTCGACAGACCTTGGCTGCACCAAAACCGGGTGGTACCATCCACTCTGCACCAATGCATCAAGTACCCCGGCAACGGGAAAGAGGAGAGAATCTTTGCCGACCTCCATCCTTTCGAAGTGTTCGAATGTCATTTATCGGACGCTAATCTCTATTTGGAAAAGCCGAGGCAAGCCTCCCAAGCCACTCAGGACAAAGGAAAGAAGAAGGCGGAGCCTGATAGCTGGTTCCCTCCACCACCACCTGGCTAGGTGGCTCCCCCTCAGGTGTCATTCATTTTTGAAGCAGAAGGGGTATTCCGGGCCACCTCTCTTCCCATCTACCCTACACCGGGAACATCATACCTGGAAGACTTGCTGGAAGACGTCAGGGTCCCACCCGGGATCATCAAGCCTCTCGCAGAAGCTGACTGCCAGGTGGTTGAGTCATTAAGGACCTTCGAGGTGCCCAACCCCGGGGGTCTACCTACCATCTTTTATGTGGCCAAGGAGCACCCGGTCAAGGGGGATGATGATTGTAGACTCCCCGATGAGCTGCACGACCCGCTCGTCCCAATCATGGGACTCCCTGACACAGTCGGTCGTGTGGTCAAGATGACCAGAAAGTAAGGGATCCCCTTTTGCCAGCTCTCCAGTCGGAAGGAAATGTTCAAGAAAATGTGGAACCCACCAAACCTAGACCGGAGGTTGTTGCAAATCACCCGGCATCCAGGGTTGGGCTTTTCGCTAGAAGACTCCTATGAAGCTGATGTGATATCAGTCTCGGCTCCATGCAGTAATAGCCGCGCAGGCAATGCAGGCCCACGACAGGTTGAAGGCCGCCAGCACCTTATGCCTTTGTCCAACGAAGAGCAAGATGAAGAAATATTCCTATGGAATCCACCTCCCTGTAGAAGCAAGGGGAAGGTCCCGTCCTCCTCTGAGGGACCAACCTCGAATAACTATAGCAGCGGGGTGCCATTGCCCTCGTCTGACATTGATGCAAAGGGCGGGGAAGCAAGTCAAACTCCGAGCCCCCCTCGGTGTGACTCTGCCCTTTTTGCCATGTGTTATCAACAACAACGGGAAATTGAAATGTTGAGGGCTCGATTGGCCGGAGCGACTGCACTCGTGTCTGACTTAATCAGGAGCATCTTCTACCAACAGAACACCGACACGCGTCAGTCCCCGAACAGCGTCCCGAATGCCCCCACGCACCGAAGAAAGGAGGCAAGGGATGTAGCTGTCCCCTCAGTCAGACAATCGGCCGAGCGAAATCCTACACTACAGGAGAGGATGGAAAGACCTTACTCTTTCCCGAGGAATAAGACTCGAGGAATCTTTGATTGGGCCTGCTACTACGGCAAGGTCTCCCTCCCGAGGTCTAAGAGGCCGCAAGATGCTCGCAGAAGTGGCGACCCCCTATTTTGCCCTTATCACCAACTACTGGGTCACTCTATCGAAGACTGTTACGTCTTCAAGGACATCGCTCAAGACCTGATTGAGAGAGATGAGCTCAGAATGGGAGATTATGTGGTCGCTCTGCCACGCCCCCATGTGACGGGCGGCCACGAAAGAAGCATCTACATGGTGTCAGTTCAGCACCATATTTTTGAAGATGCAGCTGAGAATGGGCAACCCCAGCCACCAGTAGAGCAGCAGCCCCCAGTATGGCAATCAATCACCTCAGCCCCTGCAAGAGCCATCTATGACAATTACAAAGAAGATTCGGAAGAAGTCCTTTACTTCTCCACACAAGAGAGCCCCCCAGAGCCGCACACAGCAAGCCTAATAGAGGGGGAAACAAGCAAAGCCTCATTACCCAACGAGGCAGAGCAAGAAGACGCCTATGGTGTCCTTGAAGCAGAAGATGGTGAAGACAAGGATTTCATTGACCTGCTACCAGCGCCTCCAGAAATTGAAGATGGCGGCCAGGCCACAGTGGATGAGCTCGTTGAAATTAACCTAGGCACAGAAAGCGACCCCAGGCCGACCATTCTGAGTGCCCTTCTTCCTCCACAAGAGAGGGGACAATATGTCAAGTTGCTGCAAGAATTCCGGGACTGTTTCGCCTGGAACTACAAAGAGATGCCCGGCCTGAGCCCCGACGTGACTCAACATATTCTGGCTATTGATCCCAAGGTGGAGCCGGTGAAGCAGCCCCCCCCCCCCCGGCGTATGAGGCCGGAACTGATAAAATAGATTTGCAAAGAAGTCGACAAGCTCATAGATGTCGATTTTGTAGCTGAAAATCAATACACTACTTGGTTGGCCAACACTGTATCGGTGAAGAAGAAGAATGGACAGATCAGGATCTGCGTGGACTTCCGCGACCTGAATAAAGCTTGCCCAAAAGATGACTTTCCGGTGCCCGTCACCGAAGTGATGATTGATGCAACTACCGGCCATGAGGCCTTGTCCTTCATGGACGGATCGTTCGGCTATAATCAAATATGGATAGCTGAACATGACCGAATTCATACGGCCTTCCGATCACCTAAAGGGATATTCCACTACAAAAGAATGCCCTTCGGCCTCAAGAACGCTGGCGCCACTTACCAGCGGGCGATGACCAAGATATTCGATGAACTGCTATATATCAAAGTCGAATGCTACATTGATGATCTGGTCGTCAAGACAAAGAAAAGGGGGGATCACCTGAATGACCTTAGAGTCATCTTCGAGAGACTCCGGTGATATGAGCTAAAAATGAACCCAATGAAGTGCGCCTTCGGCGTCTCTAGTGGAAAGTTCCTCGGCTTCATTGTCCGATATAGGGGGATCGAGATCGACCCCTTTAAAATAAAATCCATTCATGAGCTACCTCCTCCGAAGAATTTGGGAGAGTTAAGGTCTCTGCAAGGCCGACTAGCCTACATCCGAAGATTTATCTCCAATTTATCGGGGCGCTGTCAACCATTCCACAAACTAATGATGAAGAATGCACCTTTCAACTAGAACCAGGAATGTCAGAAGGCCTTCGATCTGCTGAAGGATTACTTAAAGACCCCGCCTGTGCTGGGGGCACCTGTCAAGGGGAGGCCGCTTATTCTATATATAGCTGCCACTGAATGTTCGCTGGGGGCAATGCTCGCCCAGAACAATGATGAGGGGAAGGAGCAAGCTCTCTATTACCTCAACCGAAGACTGGTGGGGGCAGAAGCAAAATACACCCCGATTGAGAAGGTTTGTCTCGCCTTGGTCTTCGCAGTAAAGAAGTTGAGGCATTACATGCTCTCGCATGAAGTGAGCCTGATCTCTAAGGCTGACCCAGTCAAGCACATTCTCTCCCAGCCAGTCCTGAAGGGACGTCTCGACAAGTGGGCCGTACTGTTAATGGAATTTGACATCACCTACGTGCCTCAGAAGGCCGTTAAGGGTCAGGCCATGGTCGATTTCTTTGCAGCACACTCTGTGCCTGAAGATTCCCCACTGGCCACGGAGCTGCCTGAAGATGAAATACTAGAGGTGGACCAAGCCCAACAGATCGCCTGGCAGCTGCACTTTGATGGAGCTTTGAGAACAGAAACAATCCCGTCTGAGCATACAAAAGTACGGGCCGGGACCGGCATCGTCCTTAAATCCCCTGAGGGAGAAGTATTGCACACATCCTGCTCCATTAACAAGCCCTGCACAAATAATGAGGTAGAGTATGAAGCTCTGATCATTGGTCTCCAAGTCACTTTGCAAATGAAGATTAAAATATTACATGTGTTTGGCGATTCATTGCTGGTCGTCAAGCAGGTCCAGGGACAGTTTGACGTCCGAAAACCCGAATTACTCCCTTACTATACTAAGGCGAAGCGGCTCATGCAGCGGTTCTACCTCATTGAGATAGGCCACATTGCCAGAGGAGAGAATGCACAAGCCGATGCACTGGCGAAATTGGCGAGTTCATTGGCAGTCCCGCCAGATGGATCACTCAACATCCGGGTGGTGAATCAGCGCCAAGTGCCCAGCATGATAGAAGGGCCAGAAGAAGAAGAACTTGAGGCCGCTACAACGGAAGCCGTCAACCTACCCGACTGGAGGGACCCTCTTTTGCAGTGGTTTAAATACCAGCAATTGCCCAGGCAAAGGGAAGATAAGATCAAGCTAATTAGAACAAAGGACTCTTATGAGGTCCAGAACGGGATCCTATTCCGAATTATGGCAGATGCCAAACGGAAGGTACTCCTCCGATGCCTATCCACCGAAGAAGCTTAGAGAGTCATGAAAGAAGTTCACGCCGGAACGGCTGGTGCACACCAGGCAGGACCAAAAATGAAAATTGAAATCAAGAAACTCGGCTACTACTGGCCGACAATGTTCAATGACTGCTACAAGTATGCCAAGTCTTGTCAGAAATGCCAGGAGCACACGACAGTGCCTAGAAGACCGCCCGTGCCTTTGCATCCAACACTGCCCAACTGGCCTTTCGCCCAATGGGGAACAGACATCGTGGGTCCACTACCCGCATCATCCTCTAGGTGCAAGTACATATTGGCCGCAACTGATTACTTCTCCCGCTGGGCGGAAGCTGTTGCCTTGAAAGAAGTGACTGGGGAAATCGTTGCCAGGTTTGTCCGCCATAACATCATATTCCGATTTGGCACTCCGAACCAAATTATCTCAGATAATGGAAGCCACTTCCGCAACCAAAAAGTCTACCGGCTGGCAGAAAAGTACAAGATCGACTGGAGGATGTCGACCCCTTACAACCCATAGGCCAATGGCTTGGCTGAAGCTTTCAATAAAACTCTTTGTACTCTCCTATCCAAAATTGTTAATTCTAACAAGAGAGATTGGGAAGAGAAACTGTACGAGGCCATGTGGGCGTACCGTACTGTATACAAAACTCCAACGGGTTGTTCACCCATCTCCTTGGTGTATGGATCAGAGGCAATTGTCCCCGTCGAGTTGGAAATACCCTCCCTTCGGGTCGCAATCCAGCACGGGTTGATCCGGGAAGAACAAACAAATGTCGAGCGAAGGCTCGAAGAGCTCTCCAACTTGGAGGGAAAAAGGCTTCAAGCTCAGCAGAACATCCAGGTCTATCAGGCCCGAATAGCGCGTGCCTTTGACAAGCTCGTCAAGGAGCGTGAATTCAAAAAGGGTGACCTCGTCATGGTGAAGAGAAGAGAAGTCATGGCTTCCAATCCCAAGGGCAAGCTAAACGAGAATTGGCTTGGACCGTATATAGTCCAGAAGGTCTACGAGGGTGGAGCGTATGTAATCGTCAACCATCGGGGGGAGGTTCAGTTTCCACCCCTCAACGGTAGACATTTGAAGTTGTACCACTCTCCAGTTCCCCCATTCAATGAATGACACATTTCTCCGACCCACCCCGGGCGGATTTGCATTACTATTACCCGGGTGGTTTGGGCATTATTTATCTCATGTTTAAAAAAGAGAGAGAGAGAGAGAAGAACAAAAAAAGAGAAGAAGAAAGAGAAGAAGAAAAAAAAAGAAAAAAAGACAAAAAAGAAAGAGAAAAAAATAAAAAAGGAAGGGGAGGGAGGAATCAATCTCCCTTTATGAGCATTCACTTTTATCTCCGAGAATATTTCAATAAACAAGCCAGCCATGTCGGTCCCCGACTCCCTGTCGGCATCGATGAACAAACCTGTGGCCCGGACCTTTCGTCTGGTTCCATGAACAAAAAGACCCTTGCTTTGACACTAACCCCGTGTCAATGAATAAACCATGTCAGCTCCCGACGCCCGTCAGCACTGATGAAGATAAGAAGAGACAAATAAACCATGTCAGTTCCCGACGCCCGTCGGCACTGATGAAGAGAAGAAGAGACAAACAAACCATGTCAGCTCCCGACGCCCGTCGGCACTGATGAAGAGAAGAAGAGACAAGCAAACCATGTCAGCTCCCGACACCCGTCGGCACTGATGAAGAGAAAAAGAGACAAACAAACCATGTCAGCTCCCGACGCCCGTCGGCACTAATGAAGAGAAGAAGAGACAAACAAACCATGTCAGCTCCCAACGCCCGTCGGCACTGATGAAGAGAAGAAGAGACAAACAAACCATGTCAGCTCCCGACGCCCGTCGGCACTGATGAAGAGAAGAAGAGACAAACAAACCATGTCAGCTCCCGACGCCCGTCGACACTGATGAAGAGAAGAAGAGACAAATAAACCATGTCAGTTCCCGACACCCTGTCGGCACTGATGAAGAGAAGAAGAGACAAACAAACCATGTCAGCTCCCGGCACCCCGTCGGCACTAATGAAGAGAAAAGGGGACAATCAAACCATGTCGGTCTCCGACTCCCTGCCGGCATCGATGAACAAACCTGTGGCCCAGACCTTCCGTCTGAAGCCATGAACAAAAGGCCCTTTCTTTGGCACTAACCCCGCGTCAATGAATAAACCACCTCAATATCACAACTCCCAGTCCCACCGACGAACAAACCCTTGGCTTGGACCTTCCGTCCAAGTCAATGAACAAAAAAAAAACCTCCTTCGCTTGGCTCGGACCTTCCGTCCAAGCCAATGAATAAAAAACAAAGAGAAAGAGCCTCCTTGCTCGGCTGGGACCTTCCGTCCAAGTCGATGAACAAAAAGGACCCCCTTTGCTTGGCTCGGACCTTCTGTCCAAGTCCATGAACACAAATAAACCCCTCCTTGCTTGGCTCGGACCTTCCGTCCCAGCCCATGAACAAAAATGCATCCCCTCTGCTTGGCTCGGACCTTCCGTCCAAGTCCATGAACACAAATAAACCCCTCCTTGCTTGGCTTGGACCTTCCGTCCCAGCCCATGAACAAAAATGCATCCCCTCTGCTTGGCTCGGACCTTTCGTCCAAGTCCATGAACACAAATAAACCCCTCCTTGCTTGGCACGGACCTTACGTCCCAGCCCATGAACAAAAATGCATCCCCTCTGCTTGGCTCGGACCTTTCGTCCAAGTCCATGAACACAAATAAACCCCTCCTTGCTTGGCACGGACCTTACGTCCCAGCCCATGAACAAAAAATGCATCCCCTTTGCTTGGCTCGGACCTTCCGTCCAAGTCCATGAACACAAATAAACCCCTCCTTGCTTGGCTCGGACCTTCTGTCCCAGTCCATGAACAAAAAATGCATCCTCTTTGCTTGGCTCGGACCTTCCGTCCAAGTCCATGAGCACAAAGAAACCCCTCCTTGCTTGGCTCGGACCTTCCGCCCGAGTTGAAGAACGAACGACTTTCCAAAACCCAGTACGAGTCACCAACCCCCCCGTGGGGTTGGCCTCATTTAAGTCGTTTTGGGCCTTTCGCCTGGGGCGATGCATAAGCCCTTCCTTCTTGCTTCGGCATGCCGCCATGCCGACGACCAAACCTCCACTCAGATATGTCGGTCCGTGTGCATATGCGGTGAAGCGATCCCCTCATCCCTTCGCTGAAGGAGTGAGCGCTTTCCCGTGAATTCGCACCGGACCAGCATCCCACTAGCTCAGAAGAACAGACATCCTGTCGAAGAACTCCACACTCGCGGGCCCCGAACACTCGTCCCTCGCTTGCCCCACCCACGAGTGGGGGGCATTTGTGGACGTCAAAAATGACGGCGTCGATCATACGGCATGCACATCGTAACACTCGAGAGCAAGCCAGAGACGAAATGCCGAATAAATCTCATGCCTCGCCCGATCAGGACGAGAACTCGCTTGGTGGTCCGCTACCCGCTAAGGAAGCCCCCTAAGTAGAAGATACAGCTACAACGCTCCGACCGGCCATGCCGAGAGCTGAATCAAAGAAAAGTCGGGAACTCCAGCACAGTCTCGGCATGCACCGAAAGTCACGTAGAATCTGGGACCGAGTCCCAGAGGCTACAAACGGAATATTACGGAGGCCATACATTACAACCGGAACGTTCTGGGAATGCCGAAATTCATATAAACGGCCGCGACTTCGAAAAGAATCCGTTTGGTGCTTAAAACGGCACGAAGGGGCCTTAAAACGGCGCGCCTTAAATTGGCGCCCCCCCCCTTTTGCTTAAAATGGCGCGCTCCTTGTTTCTTTGGCTATCCGGCGCGCTCCTGTCGAAGGGGCCTCCCCCCTTTTGATGCTTAAAATGGCGCCATTTGTGTTGCATTAAAACGGCGCGCCAATTTCACTTGGGTTTAATCCGACGCGATCACCATCCCTCCGCGCCGTTTTACCTCCGAGACATCCCATCCCGTCATCAGTCCGATCCCCTATTTTCGGGCGCAAACAAAGAGAACTTACCTGAAATGGCCAGGCCTCCTGCGTGCGACCAACGTGCAACCGCCTGAGCTCCTTAAGCTCCCTGGAATGGCAATCTTCGAGCTCCGCACCGAACGTCGCTTCCCCGCCGGTCACCGTCGGCCAATCCGGTGGAGGCACCTCCCCTACGCTATGAATCCCTCTACCTGCAGGCCACTCAACAGCGTCAGATACAGAAAGGGAGAAGAATGGAAGCGGAGGGATTTTTGAACTTCAAGAGGCTTCGTTCCCAGCTCGATGGATATATATATATTGAGAGAAGAGAGGAGGAAGAAAGAAAAAAAAGGGAGAGAGAGCCAGAGAAGGGAGAAGGGGGAACCGGCCTTCGAGAGCTCCACGGTTCTAGGCTGAAGAAAGGAGAAAAGAGGTAGGGGGCGAGAGCGAGAGGTGAGTTGGAGGGGGAGAAGCCAATGCTTCCCTCTCCCTCCTCTATCTAATGCTTCTCTCTTTCTCTCCATCGAATGTATTTTCCCTTTCTTTTTGTAATGCCTTCTCTTCCATTTTATCTGTATCAAGTTTCCTTCCCCATTTGTATGGATGAATAAAAGAGAAATAAAGGAAGTCTTTTTGCAAGCTCAGTCTCCTCTATTCTGACCCTTGCTCCCCTTTCTTGCTCTCTGATCATTCGGGGGCCTTTGAGATCTGCCACTTCATGGCATGACCCCCAAGGTAGCCCATTCGATGGATGAACATTTCTTGCCCAGCCGTGGCAAATATTTGTCCGTGTTGAAGACCCATCGCCCGTGAGTCGTGGTCGCTCTTGTAGGCTGGCCCTCGAGCGTTCCGCACTCGCACTTGGGCTAACGGACCGCCGTGAGGCCGCTCCGCATTTTGAGAGTTTACCCCGGAGCAATCCGATTGGTGACTCTCCTTTATCTCCGGCAAGTTTCGGTCCGGGGGAAGTGCTGCCCAATTCTCGCCATGGCCAAGAACGCTCAAGAACAAACGAACAAGCCACTTCCGAGAACAAGAACCACACAGTAAAAATATGTGAACTAAACCCCTCGAACGAAACACTTAAAGTACACGCTAAGTCACCCTAACGAACAGTTAAACGCCTAAACTTCCTTCCTACCAACATAATCTACCAAATGGATGAACAAACGCATCATAAAATCTATCTACGGGTGAAAGAAAAGAAGCGCACAGTCAAAGCAATAAGCCCTCGGGGGAGTTTAATACGGCGCGGTGACTATTTCACCGCGCCGGTTTAACATCACTCTCAAAATCCTCTTTGAACCTTCAATCGACAAGTGCCTTCAACACCGTAGCCCGGCGCGGCCTTAACCGGCGCCCCCTCCTCACAAAAGCCCCGTATCCCCTCCTTCCAAATGTTAAAACGGCGCGCCCTCCCTTGTCCTCCAATTTCGGCACGCCCCTTCACATCTTAACCCGGCGCGCCCATCTTCTTGCAACTTGCTAATATGGCGTGGCAAAAGAAAACTAAAAGAATGAAAATAAGAAAGAAAACTATTGAAACTAAAGAATAAACAAGAGAATAAGGACTAAATCAGTAAACAAAATAGAAAGAATGGAATGGGAATGAACCACTTAATTCAATGATCGGAACAACGATAATAGCATGCCCCCCCATAATTAAAATTTTGTTCCGGGGGCGCTGTCCCCTTGAACCCCACGACCTGACCGCGCAGGTCGATCCATGTGCGAGGGCGCACGTTGGCAAGTTTGGGCTTCACACCTAACAACCCGCTCCCCCGGACTGTGCGTGAAGAGGAAAGTAATGATGCCTTGTGATATCGGACGTGGACCGCGGGATCCCCGACATGGTCATGGTCCGGGCACCTTTTGGGCCGATAGTTCGTCAGCCTGACCCACTTCTTCCGGGATCTAATCCCACACTCGCATTAAACCTGCCGTACTCACGGCAGACATCTGCGCGGTTTTGCCACCGTCACTTACGCTACAAACACGGACCTTCGTCCGAACATGAAGTGGCCCACGAGTGGCCGACATAGGCTGAACGTTCACGTCCCGATACGGGTTTCTAGCATAGTTCGTCTTTCGTTATCCTCCTGCATTACTAGTATTCTCTTTAGGCCGTAGGACCCTTATTCCCGGCAATCAATCAAGGGTGTTCCCTCGTATGGGGGATGTAAATGACGTCGTGGCCTTCATGGCACGACGGGTTTTGGTCCCGACACGAACCACACAATCGTCTGATTAGTCAGATCGAGCGCACAATAAATCGTCACTTTGTGACTGGAACGCCCACGCACCTAAATAAACGAACAACATGTTAAGTGAAAATAAGTGCGTCCACAGGCCACCTATCCTTCAGCTCCTGGGATTGCTGGTTGGTGACGAGATGACCGCCGCTCTGACCGGGGCTTTGTTGTGAACCATGTGGTCGGTCGCTAGCAGCCTACCACTGCTGTGGTGGTTGACTTTTTTGTTGCGTGCTGGCATTGTTCGTTGACTACCCATGGGGGCGCATAGGCCAAGCTTGGTGCTGACCGTCCTATGGGACGGGCTGGTCACACCTCTGAAGCATTATAGCTGGAGTTGTGTTGTAGCGCTCTCGCAAAAATCAAGTTATGGTGCTGGAGGCCACTTTGTCATGGCTGGATGTGATTGGGATTATAGCTGGTGGGTCAGGGGTTATAGGGGGAACTGGGATCATAATAGGGCTTTGAAGTTGAGAGATTCCAGCTCCTGCCAGGGCCGCCATTGCACTGCCGAAGTGGTAGGGGCCGGCTGGTTGGCTGGTGGTGTCAGGGAATTAGGAAAGGCCGGAGTAACAGGGGGATGGGTGACGTTACCCGGGCAGTGGGCAGCTGCGGAGCAGCCACAGGGACCACACCCAAGGAGTAGGGTGATCCAACGACTTGGGCGAAGTTGCCGAAGACAATCGGTGTCGTAGATGTGCTGGTCTGATGCTGCTGGAGGTAAGATTCGACGAGACATGTTGGCCTGCTGTTGCTGGGAATCAGCCTCGATAAGGTATCTTGGCTTGATGTTGCTGGAGACTCGCCTCGGGGAAGCATGTCGGCCTGGGGTTGCTGGGGACCCACCTCGGCGAGGCGTCTTGATCTGCGGTTGCTGGAGACCTACCTTGTCAAGGCGTCTTGGTCTAAAGTTGCTGGAGACTTGCCTCCATGAGGCGTCTTGGTCTGAAGTTGCTGGAGACCTACCTCAGCAAGGCGTCTTGGTCTGAAGTTTTTGGAGACCTGCCTCGGTGAGGTGTCTTGGTCTGAAGTTGCTGGAGACCTACCTCGGCAAGGCGTCTTGGTCTAAAGTTGCTGGAGACCTGTCTCGGTGAGGCGTCTTGGTCTGAAGTTGCTGGAGACCTGCCTCGACAAGGAGTCTTGGTTTGAGGTTGTTGGAGACCTGTCTCGACGAGGCATCTTGGTCTGAAGTTGCTGGAGACCTGCCTCAGCGAGGCGTCTTGGTCTGAAGTTGTTGAAGACCTGCCTCGGCAAGGCGTCTTGGTCTGAAGTTGTTGAAGACCTACCCCGACGAGGTATCTTGGTCTGAGTTTGTTGAAGACGTGCCTCGGCGAGGCGTCTTGGTCTGAAGTTGCTGGAGACCTGCCTCGGCGAGGCATCTTGATCTGAAGTTGTTGAAGACCTGCCTCGGCGAGGCGTCTTGGTCTGAAGTTGTTGAAGACCTGCCCCGGCGAGGCATCTTGGTCTGAGTTTGTTGGAGACCTGCCTCAGTGAGGCGTCTTGGTCTGAAGTTGCTGGAGACCTGCCTCGACGAGGCGTCTTGGTCTGAGGTTGCTGGATTTGTCCCCAAAGAGGGGTGTTGGCTTGGAATCGTATTCGGCCGATCCTCGCGGTGTATGGCCGAATGTTGATGCTGTCGACTGACCGTCATGGTAAAATAGCCGAAGTCGAGGTCGTCCGGCCTTTTAGAAAGTACAATGACCACAAATGATGTTAGACACATAATCATCATACCGTGGTGGATAGTACCTATTAGTGTGCTGGTTGACCACCGAGGTGTATCGACTAGGAAGTCCACTCGGCTGATTGCTGAGGTATATTGACTAGGAGCCACGATCAGCTGATCACTGAGGTGCCGTCGAAGGCGTGGTTGCTGGCTGACCATTGAGGGGTGATAGTCAGAGTGTGGTAGTAGACCGACCCCTGGGGGTATGCTGGTCTGGAGCTGTTGTAGATTGGCCTTCGAGGCATGCTAGTGTATAAGGTGTCTGGATTTGTTCATATGGTTGTTGTTGTTGATCCGCCTGGCTAAGGCATGTTGGTCTATTGCTGGGAACAAGAGGTTAGAGGCTAGAAGGCAAGGATTGAATATTGGGACCAGAGATCGTGACTCAGATATTGGAAACTAAGTACTAGGGCTGGAAACTGGGAACTGGAGGCTAGAAGCTAAGTGTTTATACTGAAAACTGGGATTTGGAGGCTGGATACTGGGACTGGAGATTGGGTATTGAGAATAAGAGGTGGAAACTGGAGGCTGGGTACTGGATGTTGGAATGGGAGACTAGACACTGGGACCGGAAACTGGAAATTAAGAACTGGATACTGGCGCTAGAGACCGGGAGTAGAGACTGGAATCTGGCTACTAGGTGCTGGGATGGAAGGCTGGGACTGGGAATTGGATGTTGGATATGGCAACTGGTAATTGGATATTGGGTGCTGGGACTGGAGGCCTGCCCCTATGAGGCGTGGTAGCCCATTGTGGTAAACTAGGATTAGAAATGGGAAATGGGAATTAGATGCTGGGAACTGGGCATTGGAGTCAGAGGCTGGAACTGGAAGCTAGAAGCGGAGTACTAGTGCTGGATACTGGGAATTGGGGTATTTGAATTGGATGTTGGAGGCTGGGTACTGGAACTAGGCACTGGAAACTGGATACTGGAAGCTGGATTTTAGAGCTGGGTATTAGACATTGGATGCTGGAGACTGGATATTGGAAGCTGGGAATTGGAAATTGGGTATTGGAAGCTGGATATCGAAGGCTGGGTGCTGGAGGCCTGCCTGAATGAGACATGTTGACCTGGATGGCTGGAGACTAGAAGCTGGAGGACAATCCATAAGGCGGTGTTGACCCAGAGGACTGGGGACTGGAAGCTGGAGGCTTACCCATAAGGGTGTGTTGGCCTGTATTACTGGTGACTGGAGGCTAGAGGCCGACCCGCGAGGGTGTTTTGGCCCACGTTGCTGGGGACTGGAGGTCTACCCGTATGGGTGTGTTGACCTATATTACTGGGGGCTGGAAGCTGGAGGCCTACCCGTGAGGGTGCTTTGGCCTATGTTGCTGGAGACTGGAAGCCGGTGGCCGACCCGAGAGGGTGTGTTGGCCTATGTTATTGGAGTCTGGGAGCTGCAGGCTGACCCGAGAGGGTGTGTTGGCCTATGTTGCTGGTATTGTTTAGTCTGGGGAGTTGGAGTTGAGGTTGGCTGGCACGTTGTCATGGTGGCATAGCCAGAGACCGTGACTGGGACTGGAGCTGGTTGGCTAACCATTGAGGTGTTGTAGCCAGATACTGGGACTGGTGACTGGAACTGGAACTGGGCGGCTGGCCTGCGAAGGCGCTGTAGCCGGAATACTGGGACTGGTAGCTGGAACTGGAACTAAGCGGCTGGCCTGTGAAGGCGTTGTAGCCGGAATGCTGGGACCGGAAACTGGAACTGGAACTGGGCGGCTAGCCTGTAAAGGCTTTGTAGCTGAAACTGGAACTGAAGACTGGGCGGCTGGCCTGTAAAGGTGTTGCAGCCGAAACTGGGACTGGAGATTGGGCGGCTGGCCTGTAAAGGCATTGTAGCCGAAACTAGAACTGGGAGCTGGCGGCTGGCCTGTAAAGGCGTTGTAGTCGAAACTGGGAATGGAAACTGGGCGGCTAGCCTGTAGAGGCGTTGTAGCCGAAACTGGAACTGGAGACTGGGCGGCTGGCCTATAAAGGCATTGTAGCCGAAACTGGGACTGGAAATTGGAATTGGAACTGGGCGGCTGGCCTGCAAAGGCGTTGTAACCGGAATAATACTGGAACTAGTCGGCTAACCGTCGAGGTGTGTAGCCGAACATTAGAGCTGGAATTGGCGATGGCCGACCCTCGGGGGTGTAATGACCACCATGGTTGTGGAGTGATGCTGAGCTCGCCGTCGGTGGGATGTTACAGTTGATGGCTTTCATCAGTGAGGAGTAGAGAGGGAGAGAGTTTTTTTTTATTTTCTCTTTACCAGCTCTACCGCCCTTGCGGGCTTTCGCCAGAGCTGGTCCCCTTTTGCTTTTTCCGGTGCACCCTTGCGGGTTTTCACACCGAGGAGTTTTCCGATTTTGCCTGAGGCGCCCTCTCGGGTTTTCACCTCAGCTGGGTTGGTGGTAATTTTTGCCCCCAGTCACCTCGTAGAGGGAGTTGACTGAGGCCGCCGGGGTATCTCTATTTTTAACCCCATTTTTTGTGTGTGTGGCGACCCTTGCCCATCGAACTTTTGCAGCTTTGGGGGCTTGGAGTATTCTAGAGGAAGCTTCTTCAACTGGTGGTGAAGCGGGTAGGGTACACTGTAGAGATCCACCGTGACCGTCCCTTCACCATACTGGGCAAGGTTTGTCTCGACAATGCGCTCGATCATCTGGCGTTGCGCCAAGAGATCCTCCGGCACTGGCGTATTGGAGGCTCGCGGTTGAGTATCAACCGGAGGCGTGCCAAATCCCGTTGCCAACGGAGTTCGGGGAATCGCCACTGAGGTGTTGGCAGCATCGCGGGCTACCGGGGGTGCCGGTGCCTCGGCCTGAGGCCTATCAGGTCGCTGCAGATGAAGGTCTCACTCCTGAAGGAGCTCTTGTAGGAGGGCCTTCAGATGTTGGTTCTCCTTCATGAGAGTGTCGAGGGTCACTTCTTGAGCCTCGTTCGCAGGAGGGTCGTTATTGACCGGCTCTGCATTGACAGGAGGGTCACGGTCTTCCGTCGGGACCTCTTCTACGCGTTCTAACGCCTGCGGTCTGGTAGAAGTGTCGATATGACCTGTTGAGGGAGGCGGAGGAGCCTGGTGGCGCAGCCTCCTAAAGTGAGACAGAGGCTGGTTCAAGTCGTCAGACTCGGTGTCTGGCTGGTGTCCGGTGGTGTAGCACGCGAACACTCGAACCGCATCATTGATGAACCGGGCCGTCCGCTTCCTCCGCGAGTGTCGCCCGGGGTGAACAGGCGTCGCTAGTCTATCAAAGACCGAGATGCGTTGCGGAGGGGGCTCATTCCCGAAGTTGGTCAGAGGAGAACCCTGGACAGGTTGCTGGATGGCCCGAGGATGGGCTCACCTTTGCCTCCGCTTGCTTGTGCGGGGGACAATGGATGACTGGACGTCGTCAGACGATGCTGCTGCGAGACCCGCCGCATCCCGTCTAATGCCGCGTCTGAGTGCTCGCAGGGGGTTGGTGATACGCGCCCTTCGAACAGCTTGAGCTTCTTCTGGGGTGACCCAGATTCTCCTCAAGTTCGATTGCTGGTCTCTCTTGTCGCCATTTTTTCGACGAGTTGTCTTGGGAGGCCATATGTCTAGCTACGGTGGGTGCCCCCGGGCTGCCGCCGAGGACCCCTCTCCTTTGAGCTTCGCCCCGTCCTCTTGTGTTTGATGCAAGAGGTCAAAATGATTGGAGGTGAGGATGGTAGGAATGGTCCGTTCCTAGGGTATGATTGGTTCACCCCCGTCGAGACGGATCCGCAAGTCGCCGATAAGGACCGTCTTGCCGGAGTTACTGGTTGCAGCGGCAAGTCGCCTGGCTCTGCGGCCATGGCGATGCTTCGTTTGAGGAGCTGAGGAAGACTCTGCCCCAAGATGGTAGATCGAGAAAACATGGCCCGGAACGATCGGCAACATGAAGCCGTCAGTCTGAAGTGTCGGGATCGGTCCCCGGGGCAAGTAGCCCGCACCGGGAGTCGATGGCTGGGTGACTCGGGTGTAAGCTTTCGCCCGCGTCAATAAGATTGTCGCCGATGCTCGAGATGACGTTCTTGCACCGGGAGGTGACGTCATCGGAAGTATTGGGGTGCCAATGCCCCTGGGTTGAAGACCCGTGGTAGGTGCCGGTGTAGTCTGGGCTCGGCTTGGGGGACCCGAGGGAGGGGCTGAGGAACGTTGCCCTCTGGGTGGCAAACCCACGGGGAGAGCCGGTTCAACTGGAGCTTAGGACCGGGGAGCCGCGAACTCGGGGCTGTGATCCTGTGTCGAGTGTCGACCGTGCCGAGATTCGGGGTCGAAAACCTGACGCAGATGCTGGGAAGCCGTAACCCGGGGCCGAAAGCCCGTGCCGGGTGCCGGCTTTGCTGGAGCTTGGGATTGAGGACCCGAGGGAGATGCTGTGAAGCCGCGGACCCGGGGCAGGGATCCCGTGCTGGGTGCCGGCTTGGCTACGGCTCGGGGTTGAAGACCCGAGAAGGATGCTGTGAAGCCGTGGACCCGGGGCAGGGAGCCCGTGTTGGGTGCCGGCTTGGCTGCAACTCAGGGTTGAAGACCCGAGGAGAATGCTGAGGAGCCGTGGACCCGGGGCAGGGAGCCCATGTTGGGTGCTGGTTTGGCTGCAGCTCGGGGCTGAGGACCCGAGGGAAATGCTGGGAAGCCGTGGACCCAGGGCAGAGAGCCCGTGTGGGGTGTCGGCTTGGCTGCGGCTCGGGGTTAAAGACCCAAGGAGAATGCTGTGAAGCCATGGACCCGGGGCAGGGAGCCCGTGTTGGGTGCCGGCTTGGCTGCGGCTCAGGGTTGAAGACCCGAGGAGAATGCTGAGGAGCCGTGGACCCGAGGCAGGGAGCTCATGTTGGGTGCCGGCTTGGCTGGGACTCGGGATTGAGGACTCGAGGAAGATGCTGTGATGGTGACCGAAGTCCGGGGCATAGGGCCCGTGTTGGAGATCGGATGAAGCTGGCCTTGGGAGGTGATGTTCACCCGGGCCAGCCTTGATGTGGGGGCCCTGTAGGGGCTTGCAGTGACAGTTCGGCGCCCGACACTCGGGAGGGACACTAGAGCTGGAGGCGCGCATGGCGCGTTGGCCGCGGGGGCCACTGGAGAGACTAGAGTTGGCTGAGAAGCAGCCACAGGGATCACACCCAGAAAGTAGGGTGATCCGATAACCGGGGTGAAGCTGTCGAAAGCAATCGGCGTCGCCAAGTAGCCCACCCGAGCATGGGTGGCAATGACGTTGGGGCCGTAAGTGACGACCGCCATGGTTACCGAAATGTTGAGTGCTGCGGAGGCGACAGTCGCTGACAGTCACCGAGGGCGACCCGACGATCAAAACGCGGACCGGAAGCTGCTGGAGAATGCGCACAAGTACCCTCCTCTGCCTCTCCTACAAGGACAGGGAAAGGGCACCGGGCTTCAGAGCTGGCACAGACTTTTCTTCAGCAAAAAGAAGGAAGGAGGGAGACGTCCCACCGGGCGTACCATCCTCTCTGTTACGCGGGTTTTTTTTATGCCGATTACCGGGGTGAGGGAAGGGATACAGCGGTGAAGGAAAACATAGGATTTTGATGTATCTCGGGTATCCTCCTTATGGGTGCATGCCTCTCACGGCGGTACCGGACACTCTCCTTTTTACGGAAAGTCGGAAAGGGTCGAATGGCACGGAAGTGTCGGGATAAGGGTTAACCGGACAAGATGCGGGCGTGCCAGTCGATCTCTCGACAATCACTCATGGAACCAAGGTTTGACCGAGGAAGCGCCACCAGGGCGCGGCACGTGGGCTCGGGCGATCGGGCGACACGTGGAGAGAAGGGGTTCCATGGATGTGAGTGCGTAGGCGATTGTGGGTATCGTGTACAGGACATCTTTCCCCACCGGTCGCAAGCAATCGGTGTTTATTTACATCGGATTGAATCTGAATACATTTGTTCTATGCTGAAGAAAAGTATGTATATGTGTCTGATGCCGTGGGTAGAGGGCTGGGGTGCATTCAGTTGCTAGGGGTACGCGTTAGACCGAGGGGTGTGGGTTGGAAGCTGGGGTCCCGAACACGGGCGTATGTATTTTACTGGTTTTATGATGAGCCACATGGGCTTTACAAGCGGGCCTAAATGGCCGAAGTATAACAGGCGCAAGCCGCGGGACAATTTCGACACGTGGGCCGGTCCCTGGGTCATTGTGTGGCCAAGCGGATGTCCGCGTGTTTTATTAGAACTCCTTACAGAGGAGTTGGTGTGGTCCAACTGCCTTGGTGGCCAGAACGGACACGGGCTGGCACCTGGCGGAGGTCGGACGCGGCTCGAGGTGAGCGGTCGGGTCCGGGTCTCGAACGGCGAGTGTTATCATGCAGGGGAGTCGAGGTCGGACCTGGGACTATGATTCCCGGGCCAGAGGTCCGACTAGACTTGATCTGTCGATCTGAGGGGCCGACGGTCAACTGGGAGGTGAACGGTGGGCACGCGATTTCGTGACGAGGGCCGATGTGGTGCTATGAAGTACCCTCGACGTGCGGGCAGGCCCGGGGTGCGGGCGTATTTGCCGTTGGTACGGTCATCTTACATGTGGCGGGGATGGACATGGCATGAGACGGCTAGACACCGTGTGAGGGGAGTACGTGCGACATACCCTCGGCGTGTGTGAGCCGACTAGCAAGCCAACCGCGCGCGCACTTGTCTTCTCGCGTTCCCGACCCTTGCCGAAAGCCCCGGGAATCCGAGGGTACAACAATTAGGCCGGGGAAGTTTGCTCGTCCGTCCGTGCGTCCGTGCTTCACATACCATATGCATGCATCGTCCTTTGGCAAGGGGGGCAATTTATAGAAGTTGAAGGGGTGGGGGTGGGGTTTGGGCGGACCAAGTTGGGGGTCCAACTTGGTCCGGGTAAACCCCCCAAATAGTGCATTTATTTTTATTTTATTTGGATTTTATTTGTGTGTGTTTTGTGTGTGTGGGAGTGTGAGAGATGGGGTTTAGGCGGACCAGCCCAAGGGGCTGGTCTGGTCCGCCTAAACCCCTCCTCCAGGGGGGGTTTAGGCGGACCAGCCCCATGGGGTGGTCTTGCTCGCCTAAACCCCTCTTCGGAGGGTAAAAAAAACTTTTTTTTTGTTTTTGGAGGGGTTTAGGCGGACCAGCTTGGGGGTCCAAGCTGGTCCGCCTAATTTACCAGCTGGTCCGCCTAATTTACCCCCAAGCTGGTCCTCCTAAACCCCCTCTCCCAGGGGATTTAGGCGGACCAAAGTCCCTCTTTTTTTATTTTTTTTAAATCTTTTTTTATTATAAAAGGGTTTAGGCGGACTAGCTTGGGGGTCCAAGCTGGTCTGCCTAAACCCCCCCCCCCCCTTGGGGGGTTTAGGTGGACCAGCTTGGAGGCCCAATCTGGTCCGCCTAAACCCCCCCTCCCCAAGGGGGGGGGGGTTTGGGCGGACCAGGTAGAAGAGAGAGAGGGGGAGTGGTCCCACCTCTATAAAACCCAATTTTTGGTTATTTTCTTCCTAAATTGGCTAAGAAGAAAAGGATAGGAGGATACTGGCAGGATACTGGTTGACCGGCCACGTGCGTGTGAGGAACGTGGGTGTTGTGATCGACGTAATCCCGAGGCTTCATCTTCGCGAGTTCTTCCACGTACGGGTACGACGAACAAACCTTGCACGAACCTCGGACCGCGAAACTGAGAGTTTGCACGAACTGGGACTGGGGAGGGCCGTCGGGCCTCCGGGCTGGGGAGAGGGCGCGGCCCCTAGGGGAGTTCGCTCTCCCCGGGGGCCTGGCCACGCCCTGGGGCGCACGGGCCCCGAGCAAAGTCGGAACCCCGAGGGATGGCCCACGGGGGTCTTCCTTCGTCGTCTGGGGATATCCCTTGGGGGATATGAAGTTTCGGGATGTTGAAATGGCCCATGAGAGCCATTGTTCTTCGAGTTGTAGTGGCCGCTTGCAAGATGTTCGGGCGAATGCCCAGCACACCCCGGGTTGCCGAAAGAGCCGCGTAAGTGGCCGACGGGCCTTGGATTTGGCCTAGGGCCACGGGTAGAAGTCTGTAGGGGCTGGGAAGAGGTACCTTGGGCCGATGGGCCTTTCCTCGTGCTACGTGCCATGTTGTACGGTGGGTTGGCAGGGTAGCCTCGGGTTGGCCTGAGAGCTAAGTTCAGTGGCTTGTTGCCATGTGTCTGAGGTTCGGGGTGGCCCCGACTTGCTGGGGGGTTGTTGTAGGACCCAATTGGTGTACTAGAATCACGGGGTGGCCCGTGGATTGGTGTAGAAGGGTTGAAACATGTGCGCCCACATGGTGTTCGGCAGAATGCCGAACACGCGTGTATGAGCCGTACACGCGTACTACTGGCCTCCTGAGCCTATGGTTGACCTGTTTGGGTCTCCCTTTGACCTTGGAGGGTTGAAATAAGGCATCCCGGGGTAGGCCCCTGGCCTTTTCACTGGGTGCCATGTGGTGTGGCTTGTAGTCGGAGTGTCTCCGGGATGGCCCGGGTGGTCGTGTAGAAGGCGGGCAAAGTCCGTAACTTAGGAGTCGGGAGTGGTCTCGATCGATTTCTAGTGCCACCGTGCACCTCGGCTAACATGTTAGGGCCGTTGGTTGGGTCCACTGGATTGTCGGAGGGGCCGAGTAGCCCATGCCTTGAAGGTGTTCGAAGAAATTCCCGAACCCTTATTTCTGGGTATTTTGTTGGGGAAATAGTCCGGGTACAACAACTAGGTTAATTGATTATCATACTTGGGCCTTAATAATAATTTAACCCAAAAATTCATTTGTTAACCCATTTTGATCTTTATAAATTCCTAGAAAATTCTTAAATACTTCAGAAATATTCTACAAAATTTTCGGGGCATTACACCCTCCCCCACTTAAGAGAATTTGGTCCCCAAATTCAATATATGGATTATATGGAGAGTGTACTTACAGTTAAATAATTCCAGAAATCTTTTGCATATAGCTTCTTCGGTCTCCCATGTTTCTCCTGCCCTTGTCCATTGGATCTTGACCACAGGAATAGTTTTATTCTGAAGTTAAAGTACTTCCCGTTCGATGATCTTGACTGGCTTTTACTCATATGTCAAATCCTTCTTAATCTCTAAATTATCATAAGTGATGACATGGAAGGGATCATGTACATACTTCTTGAGCATTGAGACGTGAAATACATCATGGACTTCTGCTAATTGAGGGGGCAAAGCAATACGATAAGCCACTTCACCAACTCTCTCCAGAATTTCAAAAGGACCAATGAATCTTGGAGTAAGCTTGCCCTTAATACCAAATCTTCAAATACCTCAACCTGGGGAAACTTTAAGGAACACATGATCTCCTACTTGAAACTCCAAGTCGCGCCTTCGATTGTCAGCATACGATTTCTGCCTGTCTTGTGCCATTTGAAGTCTTTCTCGAATGAGTTTTATCTTCTCGGTAGTATCCCTAATAATATCAGGACCGAGAAATTACCTTTCTCCTACTTCATTCCAGCAAATAGGCGAACGATAGCTTCTTCCAGATAAAGCTTCAAATGGTGCCATTTGAATACTAGCTTGATAGCTATTGTTGTATGCGAATTCTACTAGAGGCAAGTGATCATGTCAACTTTCTCCGAAATCAATAGCACAAGCCCTGAGCATATCTTCCACCACTTGATTTGTCCTCTCTATTTGACCATCAGTTTGTGGATGGAATGCCGTGCTAAAGTTCAGTCGGGTCCCTAAAGAATATTATAGACCCTTCCAGAATTGTGATGTAAACCGAGGATCTCGGTCAGATATAATGCTGACAGAGACACCATGCAATTTGACAATTTCCCTTATGTATAATGCTGCTAATACATCCACAGACCATCGACATTTGATTGGTAGAAAATGTGCAGACTTAGTCAATCGGTCTATGATCACCCAAATACCATCGTGTCCACCTCTTGTCTTAGGTAAACCCATGATGAAATCCATCTCTATACTTTCCCACTTCCACTCGGAAATATTTAAGGGGTGTAATTTACCTGCGGGTATTAAATATTCTGCCTTGACCTGCTGGCAAGTGAGGCAACGAGACACGAATTCTACCACTTCTCTTTTCATATTGGGCCACCAATCAAGTCTTGATACATCATGGTAGCACCAGGATGGATAGCATACCATGACTTATGTGCCTCTTCCATGATCAATTTCTTAGTATCATTGTGATTTAGCACACAAATCCTACCTTTAAATAGTAGTCTTCCATCATTTGAGATAGAAAAGTGGGAAAGTATAGGGATTGCCACGCCCCGAGATTATGCAGCGGAAACAATCGGGAACGCGAACAGCCGGCATGGTAAGCCTCGAGCAATCAATATAGTCAGAGTGCCATAACAATCACATAAAGTAACTGCACAATAATGAAATCCAACTCTCATCTTTATTTCATATCATATAATTGTAATCCAAATACACGAATATTCAACTTTTAATATAGACTCAAATAAAAAGGAAAGATTAAATATAATGACTCAATCTAGACATATTTTGACAATTCTAGGTCTTCACTTGATTCCATATATCCTTCAATCGCTCTCGGACCCGCTACTTGAGAAATCTGAATCTGACCCACTGGTACTTCCTGAAAAGATTAGAAAATAGGTAATGAGCACACTTGTCCAATAGGTATCTTCGCATCAACATGATTGGCAATGTTAAAGTAATTAATATCTTTAGCTTTAAAGAAAAAGATAAATCATGCAAATATGATCAAACAGGGTGATTAAAACCAAGTAATAAGATATGATCAAGCTTGAGATATGAGAATATGAATTGATCAAGTATAGTCCAACAATAATGTAACAATGGCCTTTCATGAACAAGAATGTAACGAGAATGTACTAGAAAGTCATGAAATAAGCAAGAATGTACTCTTCACTTAGTAGCAAGTACTTCGTGTATCAAGTCCGTGTGATCCGTGGATTTTCACTTATTTATAAAGAAAGTACTCCCAGCGTAATACGACGCCAGTATCATCATACCCCATGGTTTAAATAGTATGTTTCCGACAATCAGCCGAGGGGACTAGCATAGAGCCCTTGAACACAATCAGTGCTCGAACTGCATCTTCAAGTATAAATCAAGCTACTTCCACGTTTATAACAATAAAGTTTGGCCATGTAAGTAACAAGTTCAATGATGGTCTTTAAGATATAATATCAATAAAAGAATGCTCAAAATAGGAATATGAGGGTTCAAGGACATGCATTAATAACTAGGTTATGTCATAGAAATAAATCGGCAGCATAACGGTACATTTCTTAACTTTCACAATTTATTTAGGTATCTTTGAAATAATGTGACAGGTTCTAGATAATCAATTGGACTATCTAGGATCATAAGAATATTAACCCTTGGATCAAACCTCAGGTTAACTGTACTCAGGAAAATAGCGGTCATTTACTAGGCCGTTTAATAAATAAAGTGGTCTAGTTCTGGACCGTTAAGGACAAGACTGTTTGATATTTGAAATAGATTATCTGGAATATTTAACGGTCAAATGAAGAATCGTCTAGGATCCGTTAGTGGTCTAGTGAAGGTCCGCTAGCAGGCTCTGGCGGTCAACAAGAAGGCCGTTAAGTTCCAAAAATGTAAAACACTGGTATAAGTACTTTCTAGACACTGGGTTTTAATGGTACAACCAACTCGGCGTCCTAGTGGGAATCCCAGGCTTGCGAAGAATTACGGAGGCCTTGAAATAAGATTTCCTAGTCCGTTGGAAGGAATATCCAAAGGAGATATTATCAAGTCCAAGATTGTGTTCTTAATGTGCATGAGTGTAACTAATGGTCATATACTGGAATATAGGCCATGTACTTTATGAAAATGACTCTATAGAAGATAAAAGAGATCATTAAAACAGTGATCAAAGTAAACCATGAATCATCTAACTTTTAGAAACATGTATTTATTTACAAAAGTATATGATTTTGGCATAAAGTAACTTATGTTTAAAATAATCCTAAGTACAATAAAGAACATGAAATCCATTATTGTGACAGTAATAAAACCTGTAGTAAGAATTAATACTTAAAACAGGCTTGGAACATAATTAACTAGGCATAATATAAGTTTAATGGGTTGTTCTTTATTCAGTCTCGGGTTGACAGAATTCATAACTTTAGTGGTCTATTATAGAACCGTTTACAGACTGTTAGCGGTTTATCGTGAGGCCACTAACCAAATCTGGTGGTCCACTTTTAGGCCGTTTGGCTTGACAGAAACTAAATAATTGAACTAAATGATAATCCAGGACACATCATGTCTAGAAATCAACATATATTAAACTTCCACCATGATAGAACGAAGAGTAGGCTAACAATATGCATAGGAACCATGTACTATGACAAGAGAATTAATTTAGTTCATTTAGGGCTAAGAAATATACACGTATGCAACACTAGTTGCATAGATCCTATTAAAACATGAAATTCTCCGTACACAATGCATGAAATCAAGTACAACAAGAGAGCTTTTAATCCTAGAATGATGTTTTAGCCGTTCATGAGATGACCTACCTCTGTCAACACTTCTAGACTTTAAATTTCGGACTGGAAGTCAACCCTAGTTCTGCACTTCCTATGATAGATCAGAAACTTCACGTCCAAATAACTCTTGATTCTCTTGACCTAAAGACGTAAAATTTGGAGAGTAAGAAGAAGATACTAAGGGGAACAGAAAGTTCTAAAGACACAACTTCTAAATTGTAGTGCCCCAGAATTTATGTAATAATTTCTAGATTATTTACAGGATTTTTTGGAATTTATTAGGAATTTATAAGGATTAAATAGATTTATAAATGGATTATTAGATTAATAAGTCATTATAAGACCCAATTGTGTCAAATAATTAACCTAGCCTATTAAAATAAGATCCAAAAGGTCTAAGGACCAAGCCCATTAAGTTTGGCCCATATTCTAGAAGGTTATTTAGCCTATTCACGTATTTTAAGGATAAATACTATTTTATAGATAATTATATTAGATAAACGAATAAAAGAGTTTTATTAATTTGAAATTATGCACACGTGGGATGTAACGGTCTATCGTACGATCGCCACAAGCACGTGACGCACCTAGACTGATGCGTTACACCCTGATAGTTCCGTGAATGAAAGAACGAGTAAAAAGATTGGAACTTTGGGATCCTATCTGCAAAAGATCAACTTGGGAGAGTTTATAACATTACTAAGGACTCTTAGGGATTAGGTTCTGGCAAATTAAGGACTCTAGAATCGATCTAATCTTCAAACCCTAGTCAAAACCCTATAAATAGGACTTAGTTCTGAACTGAGCGACCCTTACTTTTGGCTCGTGAAGAATCAAGATAAGGAGTCATAATTTTGGGTAAGTTCTTTAGAAGATTTTGTTTAGTATACTATAGACTAATAGCTCTCCAAATTTCATGTTAGGAGATCGAGCAACCAAGGAGATTGAAGCTTCCAAAGTTGCTGGTTCGACCATCATTACCCAAGAATCTGAACGAAAGTCCTCTGAAGATCAGGAGATTAGGACATCTAAACGAGGTAATTAGAATTCAATCCTTAAGAAATTTTTGATCACCTTAGTTTCATCTTCTTACCCTCAAAATTTCACATCTTTAGGACAAGAGGTTGGAGAAATAGAGCAGCAGGAAGTTGCTGAAAAATCGTTGGAAAAGGAGAGCTAGGGTTCGATTTTTAGACTCAAATTAGAAGCTTAAAGCCTAGTTAAGAGGTAGGTCATCTCATGATTGGCAAAAATATCTTGTTAAGGACAAAAGCCCTCTGATTTGACTTGATTTCATGCATTATAGACTATGAATTTCATGTTTTAGTAGGGTCATGCATGCATAATTATCCTTAGCCTTAATCAAAGATAAAAGATATGATCTTGCTAATTCACTGCAACCTATGCATCTAGACAGACTCTTACTTCATTTATCATGATTAGGATAGTTAGATCTTTTTCAAAACATGACATGTTTTCAAATCATAGTCTTTTAAATTCTTTATACTATCAGCAGAGACTCTGACGCATCAGATTTAGACCGTCACATTACTGTAACGGCCTTACGATAAGTCGTCACACTCTCTGTTGTATTTAGATTACTCTGTTGTCTCTGACGGACCACAGATGGAGCGTTACACTACTGTAACGGCCCCTCGATGGACCGTCACAATCACTGTGACGCCCCCATCCTCGACCGTCAGGGTAATCGTAGACAGAATTGGAAATCAGTCAAGTTAACTTATAAGTGTGCTTAGTTATCTAAGTCTTGACCTGATTTCAAATCTTTAAGATTTTTTTACTGATTCATGATAGAAATTGCATAATTTAGGTATCTTAAGTTACTTTAAGATATGTTAATTTTATGTGCCAAAATTCTATAGTTTTGTATCTAAATCATAATTTCCAAAGATGTATTGACGGAGTTTTATCTTGGTTTCACGTTGTTACACATTCTCTCTCTATCTATAGAGTCATCACTTTAAGTACATGGCACATATTCCGGTATGTTGTCCATTAGTTCATACTTTACACTATATGAACATTATTCTTGGACATTATTGATTTGTTTTTTAATTAGATTAGATTCCTATCCCGCCCCCTTTTTAAATACATACATGCATAAATATGTGAATCAAAGACAAGGGGGATGAAAGGATGGAAATACTAACCGTGATCGCCACCAAGGATTAACAACGCCGCAAGGATGAAGAAAGGAGTGCAACGGCGCCGTGTACCTTGGAACTTAAAGACTTGATCGTGCTCGAAACGGGGTGCGGGGAACTTGTGGATTCAAACCTCCTCTCCTTCCAGCCGGCTAGAGGAAGAGGGCCTCATATTGTATTCATGCTCTCCTACAAAACAAAGATGAAACACAAAGGCAAAAACCCATTAGAACATGCATGTGTAGTATCAATCCCGCAGTGATAAAATAGGGGTAGAAATTGAGGGCAAACTCACCGGGGGAGGGTTTTTAACCCTTGTGGAAGGGTGGAAATAATAGGTGGGTGTGTTGTGCATGCATAGGATTCGAAATCATAGAATTTGATTGAGAGAATAGAGAGAAAACGATGATGCAAAACGGAGAAAAACGCATGTGTAACAGAAAGTGTAGAAAACTGTGATGATTTGTGATTTTGAGGAGACTAGAACTAAGAGTGTAGACCATGGAATCAAGCCCAGAAGGATAGAATAGAAAGCCAATACTTCCCTCTTCAAGTCAGGGTCGAAGGATTAAGTCGGCGTTGCAGCATGGCTTCGCCCCACGTCCGGAAAGAGCCCCCCGTCGCGACTGCGAACTGGACAATTTTTATAGAGTTTTGGAAGAAAGCCTCATCTTCTTATCACTATTCCCAGAGATAGAGTCCAAGATAAATCGAGTTCTCAAGATCAAACTCGAGATAATACTAAGGACAAGAGATAGGAACAAACGGGGATCAATTCGGAGGAGGATTCTAGAAGATATGGCTCTTGGAAGGCAGCCCCGGAGCCTTATCTGCAGAGTTTGAGTTGAACTAGGAAACATAAATCCTGATCTTGCGACCCAGATCCCAAGAGATATTGCCAATGAAAATTTGATTCCTATGAACCAAATTCAAGATAATAACAAGGGCTAGAAGTAGGAAAAAACGGGGATCAATTTGGATAAGAATTCAAGAAGTTATGGACTCTTCAAGAGGGCCACGGCGCACAAAAACGGAGTAGAGTCCAGCACGAATTGGACTCTCTGGTGCATGTAACGGTCTATCGTATGACCGTCAGAGTTATGTAATGGACTAGGGTAGGTCCGTCACACTCTGGAGGTCAAACGGGACGATTTCGGGCAAGTTTGGATGTAACGGTCTACTATAGGACCGTCACATGTGAAGTAACGCATCTATGTAGGGCCGTCACATTGAAGTAACGCATCTACAGTAGACCTTCACATTGATGAAGGTAGATTCCGGGCAGACTGCGCGCGAGTTTAGAAATTGAAGCGTATCTCTCAAACGGGGCAGAACTAGACAAAGTGGTAAACATAGAAGTTGTAGATAACTAAGAGAGGAACAACTTTCATGAAGAAAGAAATTTGAGAAAATGATTGAAAGATGGAGAAAATGGGGCTGGAAGAGAGAAGAAAATTCTGGAATGTAGGTGAACAGCACAGCCTGCTGGAAAAACGTAAATAACTGACAATCGGGGCAGAACCGGCCAACGGTGTAGAAGAAGAAATTATAGATCTTTGAAAGAGGAACAACTTTGATGAAGACAACTCTTTGAAAAGAGGACAAGAATAGGGTGAAAAAGAATCACTTTTAGGACTGCACAGTGAGAGAGAGCCAATTACTTGAGGGGAGCTGGCCTAAATGGGCCGAAAGTCGACTTGGAAGCCGGAATTTGACAAGATAAGCTCCGGGGCTATAAGAAATCATGATCTCCAAGACTCAAAGGATATGAAATGGTAAAAATGGGCTTGAAATCCATCCGAGAAAGCTCCAAAACAATGGCTAATTCGGGACATCAAAAATGGTGAATAAGAGAAATGACACAACTTGTGGGCTAAAATGGGTGTCAACAGATGCCCCTCCTTGATGTCCGCTTTGCAAGGGAACGAGCGAAAGCGATGCGGAGGTGAAATGGAAAGTAGATGGAGCGAAAGTGATAGCGACGTGAAATGGAGATGACGCGGAGATGAAGTGGAGAGAACTGATAAGCGGGCATCAAGGCAAAAAGACACCCGTCACAACCAACAAGCGATAGGAATTCTCCTGAAAACGTCGAACTAACCACCTGGAATGGATAACAATGATGAGACATGTCTGGAGAACTAAACTAAGAAAGGAAATACGACCAGCCTCATCGGGGACACAATCCACGGACAATGAGTGGGTCGGAAGGAAACACAGCATACGAGCTGGAAAAGGAGAGATAAGACTGAGATAAAATCCATACAGGAATCACGGTGGCCAACCAGACCGAGCGGCAAGATCAGAGAAATCGTTTGAATTCAGAGTGGAATGAAGGATCTCTTACCCAAGAGAACTGAAGTGCAATTAACCATTGCTGAGGAGAAATCCTTGAATGGATCACGAGGCATGAATGCTCAAAATGACATGATGCATGCTGGGCTGAAATAAAGAAATCATTAAAACGAATGCAAAGAAAGATAAAATAGAAAGTACTCAAGGATAATATTGCTAGACTGAGCCAGGACGGGGTCAAGAGTCTTCTTGCAACCACGGCGTGCGAGAAAGAGTCTATCGTCCCCCACTCGACTCAACCGAGCGGCCTATCCAACGATTAACCGTATGCTCCTAGATCATCATCGTTTTTGTTAAAGGGGAACATCAGATCCCAGAATACACGGGCAACCAGCCGGTCCTTGAGAGGTTATAATAATATATATACCATATAGTAATGCAACAATGAGTAGGGATAGAAAGCCATACCTGACTTACCTGTAAAGCGAAGCGGCATTTTTTTGGATTTTTGATTTCTGCTTTTTATGGATTTTCATCATAAGACAACAACCACATGACATGACATGATGTGAACATGAACGAATATGAACGAGCATGACATGAACACAATAAGAGAAATATGAACGAAACATGGCACAACATAACATAACGAAGATGGATGAAATATAACACACAAACAAATGGCAAGCATGCATGCGACTAAAGGCACGGTGGGACAAGACAACACGCACATGGCGGGACAGCACACGCAGTGGTATAAGGACATGGTGGGACAAAGACACGTGGGACGACAATACCACGGAGAACAAAGACACGTGTGATGAATGACACGGCGGGATAGGGACACGGAGGACCATAGACATGATAAAGACAACAAACACATTCTTCAATCAAAGCCCAAGATAAGATGAAGCGGAACCGCCAGGTTCAAAATCGTGAGACAATGCCTCTCATGGAAACTCATAAGCAGATAAGCGAAAGCTGAGAAGGCCATGAGCTTCAGAATAGATATTAAAGAGATGATAATATATCAAAGAATATGCGTAGAGGCAGAGCGAATGATAGAGCAAAGAAAGCTTGAACCTGCAGCCTGCACACTTAGCAAACAGATTACGTATCTGTCCTCAAGATAAAATAAAAGGAACAAAAAAGAAGTATTTTTAGATTTTTTGTATTTCTGATTTTTTTTTGCCATATTCAAATTTTTGTTATTTTTTGACATATTTGATTTTTTTTTTGGAATTTTGACAATATTTCTTTTTTTTTCTTTTCAGAATTTTGACATATTTGATTTTTTTGGATTTTGAACTATATTTCATTTTTTTTCAGAATTTTGACATATTTGATTTTTTTGGATTTTAAACTATATTTCATTTTTTTGGATTTTGACATAGCAATCTACAGCACCCAAAGACGGGCTTGAACTGCTGGCCAGGGATCGCCGTCCCTCCCCTCTCATTAAAGGCTTCCCTTAAGCAGGGCGTGCATGTGAGGGTGGCTTACCATAACCAACCGCCTCTAAAGAACGGTGCCCCTACTAAGGCCATACCCGGGATACAACCCAGCCTAAGAGGGAGATAGAAGAAAATTGGAGATAAGCTTTATGCAGGATGGGAGACATCAGGATTTGAATTCCTTCCAGGGCACCACCCCTCAAAGAGATAGTCTGTTGCGCTGGGGCTTTGTGTCTTTGATTTTGAGACCCATATTTATCAGGCACGCATGCGACCAGGCTCATGACGTCCCGCGGGGCTTCGCCACTCTTGCCATGCCTTTGATTTTCATAATTTTGCATATTCATTCTTATTTTTGGTAGCCCTTATTGGCTAGATATTGCATAAAAGCTCACTTCCGAGGGTCAAGACTGCCCCTATTTGAGACCTCTCTCGTATTAGGGAGCGCCTAGGTTGGTCATCTTATCCATCAATCTCTTGCCCCTGCACTTGGCCGAGTAGAGAAAAGAAAAAGACCTTTGTGCATACCCAAAGTATGGCCAAAGCAGCAACGGTGTGCCTCAGAGAGATCGGCTATGGCTTGCCGTGTGGTGTGTGAAAAACCCATGCTTAAAGGTCACCCTCAACGATCGGGGAAAGAACTGGACTCCCAGCGCGGAGCTATCACCAGAATAAGGATGCTGTAGAAGCGAACTCATTCTAAATGAACTAAGCAAATTTCTAAAAGCCACTTAGCCATGTCGAGGAACCAACGTTATAAGCATGTGCAGGAGTAATAAGAGTAATAGCAATGATAATATATTCTTGCACAAAATGATGATACCTTGCAAATCCATAGAGTGGAAGTAGCGTCCTGACGCGATCTTGATCATCGAGCTTCGCGTAACATGAGCTTCATATTCCTTGCTTGACAGGACGAAAGGGAGAGGATAGCAAAGGGATTGAAAGATTCCTTGACATGGAGGAGCAATAGACGCCAAACTAGACGAAGAAGGATAAAAAGGAAGAGAGACGAGGGCTAGAACTCCCTCATTAAGGCGCCGAGACCTTGATAACAAGGAACCAATTATAGAAGAAACCAGATTAGCTTAGATCAAGGCGGACTAAAGCCTCGAAAACAGCAAGAGAAAGGGCGAAGACCCCGAAAGGGTGAAGAGGAAAGAGTAGAAAGATGATAAGAGGAATCATCCGACGTGGTCGGAGAAGAGGGACGAGAATCATCCGACAGTTCCAGAGAAGGAGAATGGGAGACACCCGCCAAGGTCGAGGAATAAGAAGAACCCGGAGATACCGGAGGGGAAGAATCAGAGGAGGATATAGGCTGAGGCCGAGAATGGTGAGGAGATGAAAAGTCCAGAGGTTCCGGATAGGAAAAGGAAGAACGGGGATTCGTGGATCTGAGATAGGAGGAGAGAATTGTGGAGGGAGAATTAGGAAAGGGCAGATACACCACCCAGGGGTGGGAACCGAGCAGAAGAAATGATGAGTGAAATGAAGAAGAAGGAAGAGAAGTGGACCCCTGAGTGCACAATCGATAGCCATTGAGTTTACGTCGCCGCCTCTTCTTGGCAGAAATTTGTTGAACATGGACTCGCCTGGCGTGGACTCGGACCTTCAGCCTTCTTAATCTGTAATACCTTCTCTGATAACGGGTCCACCTGACAGATGACCTGGCCCGACTGTGAACATGCAACTTCATCAGTGCGGTTGCCCCTAGACACCCGGTGCTAGCAATATGCGAACATTCTTGAGTGAGTAACCCTTCAGAGTGATGAATATCACAAACCCACGGGGTTTTGTCTCTCGGCACTAGAAGTACGAGATTCGGTAACTCCACTTGGAACTCAGTCTTGAAGCACAACTCCCTTGATAGAAGAGACGGGTGAAGCTGAGGGAGAGTAATACACGGCGTTGTCATGGCCGGTTTGCTAATAAACCGAGGAAGATTACATAACAAGTGCAGAATATCCTTGGAAAGTGTAGCAGATACGGCCAATTACCCCTTGAACATAGAACCCATAATCTGCTTGGTGGCCATATGTGTTAGCACAACGCGGGTAGAGAACCCTTCTTGGTCTGTCATCTGAACAGCAATAGAGCGAGGAGAAATAATAGCATCAATGGTGAACTCTCCGGTGAGCAAGGAGATTGCCACCGGCCTCGCTTGTGAAGAAACTGGCATCAATTCAAGGGAACTCTTCTTAGCAACTCTCATCTTTGAAAGTAGAGGCGGATCATCCCCAAAATAACCAGGGACGAGGACACAAACCGGCATCCGACAGATAAAATCTTGAATCTTGAAATGCACGGCCGGCATTGAATCATCCTGACTTGACTTATTGTCTCCCTGGGGATTAGACCCGAGGGGCACCAAAGGAAGCGCACACCCGCTCCGTGGGGTGGTAGTGGTTGGAGAAGTAAAGGGAATATGTTTCGGTGGAACATGTGAAGGTTTGGAAGGCATGGAGGCTCCAACGGGAGTGGTGATGGAAAGTGAAGGCGCAGGCGATGTGGCGATGATAGGCTCGGGTGGCGATAAAGGCGACGGCGAAGGCGTGGCTGAGGGTAGAGGTAAAGGACAAGGTGTGGCTTGCTCAGGCTCAGGCAAAGGTGATGGCAGAGATGGAGGCGAGGGTGGAGATGGTGTAGGCGACGGAGAGGATAGTGGTGGCAATGGAGATGGTGAGGATAGTGATGAAGGCGATGGGGGTAGTGGACATGGAGGTAGAGAGGGTGAAGAGGGAGGTTGTGGTGTCCACCGTCGACGTGTCGACACAACGCGTCGAGCGGTGTTAGGGATAGAAGTAGTGGTAGTGGCGATGGGAGAGGAAGGGGAGGCACTAGCATGAGCAGAGGCATGGGTTTGTGGCAGTGATGGAGCCGGGGTAGGAGATGGTGAAGGTAACAGAGTAGGTGGTGGAGCGAGTGCAGCACTAGATGAGGAATAATAGGGGTGCCCCTGACCTTGAAGTAACAGAGACGGCTGCCCGGGTGGCACTTCTTGCTGCTGTTGTTGGTTGCGAAGATGTAAAATAACTTTATGCATGGCGGCCCAATCAATCCTTTTCTTAGCTTCCAGATCATAAACATAATCCTGGAACTCGGGACAATCCTCAACCAAATGACCCTGTTGGCGGTGAAAATCACAGAACTGAAGCATATCCCCGACTGCGGGTCGGCGAGGCACAACCGGAGAGAGTGGCAACACATGAGTGGCCATCAAAGCCCGAAATATATTGGTGAAACACTCTGGCAATGGAAGATGAGGAGCCTGCTTCGGGCAAGGTGGATGCCGAGGGATATGTAATGGTGGAGAAGGTTGTGGAGTCGGAAGTGGGGGTTGCGTAGGCAGGAGTGCGTGGCTAGTGGTGGAGGGCTTTGGTGATGGCATGTGTGGAATAGGATGAGGGGGTATGTAGACGGCATCTACTTGCTCGGGATGTGGTGTTCCCTTGACCGGAAGTGGAGATGGAGACGGGTATGTGGATGCGGGAGGCTGACTCATGGAAGGTTGATATGCGGAGGCGTATGGGTACGTAGAGGCGAGAGGTTGGTGGAGACTCGAGGAGGGATATGTGGCAGAAGGCTGACTCATGGCTGGCTGACTCATGGGAGTGTAGGGTTGGCACGTGGAGGGTGAAGGTTGATATGTGGAGGTGGATGGTGGAGACTCAAGGTCAATGGAATCTTGCATTTGTTGGCGAATGAAGCGGTCTCGGCTGTATAATTGTTGCCAGGAGGTGATGTTGTTGAGGGCTAAGATGAACCGATACTCGGGCGTGGCATTAGATATCAGCATCTTGATTTGCTCTCTTTCTGGAATGTGCCCCGGGACTTGCGCGACAAGGCGACGCCAACGGTCAACAAAGGTGCAGAACTCCTCGTCGGGCTTCATCATCCCATGGGCCAGATCTACCATAGAATACTTGGGCCCAACCTGGTCTTGATACTGCTGAATAAACTTTTCTTGAACGGCTTGAAAACTCACAACTTGCTCTTGCGGAAGAGAGAAGAACCAATCCCGAGCCGGGCCTTCCAATGACAGACCAAACAGATAAGCCATCAAGTGTTGGTCATGTCGAAACTGGGCCGACTCATAAACAAACTTCTTCAAGTGCACATACGGGTCACCGACTCCACTATAACGGTGATATGTGGGAATTTGTGATGGAGACGGAAGCCGAAGACCTTGAAATGCGAACGGAACACTTAAGGAGGATTAGGGATCGATCCGGTGTTGAAGCTCATCAAGTTGGCATTGGGTTTGAGCAATCATCTCCTGGGTAGGGAGAGATCAAAAAGGATATGGGCCAACTTGAGCAAGAGGGTGTGAATTAGGACCAGGAGGTTGATATTTGGCCGAATAAGAGGATCCGGGCTGAGAATAAGAAGGGCCCATTCCGGGAATGGAAGGATATGTGGGCCTGGAAGAAGCATGAGCATAAGGACCCATTGGGCTGGCAGCAACATGGGCAGAAGGATGAGGCCCCTTAGGAGAATAAGTCCCGTTAGTAATTGGGCCAGCAACATATGAAGGAGAAGGAGGAGGCCCATGAATAGAAGATGGCCCATTATGAGAAGAAGGCCCATGAAGATGAGATGCAATAAGACGTTGGGCCTGGGCTGGGTCCATTTGGCAAACAAGGCTTGAAATACGGGCCATGAGATTAGCCTGTTCCTCAGATGGGTCAGAGGGACCACGAGAAGATGGACCCACGCGGGAAGAGGATTCCACGCGGGAATAGGAAGCAGATTGGGAAAAAGAACAATACAATGATGCTCCATGAGGGCAAATGGAGACATAATACAAGGATGTCAAGGAGAATACAAGTGGGGAAGCACTGGCTTAATGGGCCCAAGGACAAGAGGGGACTGACCCACTAATGCAAAGACGAATGGACAACGGATCACGGGACAATGGACTAGACAATGGACACACAAAATGGGGTAACCAAGTGGGCCTAATAATGATGAAAGACGTGGGTGCAACACAAAACACCACTAATGGGCTTGGACAAGCCCAAATAATACAACCAATGCAATGTAAGAGTTTTCACCCAAGTCAAACAAGTTGATATGATGGGAAATATTTTAGAGATTTCAATGGACCTTTTAATGATTTGAATTAATAATAATTCCCTCGAGATAGGAATCCTATGGGAATAAGATCCAAACTTTGGGTTGACTAAGGTTAACTCCCTCACACTTATGCAAATGCAAGCCTAAGGGGTGGAAAGGTACAACCGGCCCGGTGTCCGTGTGGGAATCCACGGCTCACGGGGACTTATGGAGGTCCTTGATGTGCTTTCCTGGTCGGCTCCAAGGAATATGGAGACGAGAGGTCCACGCACCAAGGTAGGAAATGCAACTATGATATGCAACGTATGGTCCTATGTGCACCGGAGTGCATGCAAATTCTAGCTTAAAATTAGAAAATCAAGACTAGATTAAACTATGCAAACATGATCCAACTAAAACAAATAGTATATGGATGGAAAGACAATACAAAGATCTGCACAACGGCCACAAGAACAGATCAATCTGACCCCGGGAGGTCAATCAAATCACTAAGCAAAGATGCCCCCGTGAACCTATGCGCAGACCACATGCAGATTTTATGGACAAAATGCTAAAATGATGACAATTTTTAACTAAGCAAATGAGACCCAAATGATGCAAATAAGCCATGGATGGAAAGACAATACAAGGGACTATCCAATGGATCAAAAATCAGTGTAATCAGACATCGGGAAGGCAGTCAAATCACTCATTAAAGATGTACCTGTGAACCTGTCCCTGAGCCTGCCTGCAGAACTTATGCACAAAACTCAAAAAGTTGGACATGATTAGAATATGCAAATGTTAACCAAATGATGCAAATGATTTATGGATGGAAAGACAATACAAAGGGCTATCCAACGCAACAAGAATCAGCTCAATCGGACTCCGGGATCAAAAGTTATGCCTCGATGAACACGGCCCTGTGAGCATGCACGCAAGACTGCCAGAAGCCGTGTAACGGTCTATCAAAGGACCGTTACTTGCATGTGACGGTCTACTGCAGGACCGTCACACTACCAGAGCCCTTAAAACACCAAAAATAGTTGGACAATGGAAGAAATATCACCTAAACATGAACATGCACCTACCCAACCTACAAAAGAGCATGAAAACAAGCGTGATGGGCATTGTTGTCCCACCGTGATCGCCAAAAAAAACTGTTGATTTGTTTTTTAATTAGATTAGATTCCTATCCCGCCCCCATTTTAAATACATACATGCATAAATATATGAATCAAAGACAAGGGAGATTAAAGGATGGAAATACTAACCGTGATCGCCACCAAGGATTAACAACGCCGCAAGGATGAAGAAAGGAGTGCAACGGCGCCGTGTACCTTAGAACTTAAAGACTTGATCGCGCTCGAAACGGGGTGCGGGGAACTTGTGGATTCAAACCTCCTCTCCTTCCATCCGTCTAGAGGAAGAGGGCCTCACATTGTATTCATGCTCTCCTATAAAACAAAGATGAAACACAAAGGCAAAAACCCATTAGAACATGCATGTGTAGTATCAATCCCGCAGTGATAAAATATGGATAGAAATTGAGGGCAAACTCACCGGGGGAGGGTTTTTAACCCCTGTGGAAGGGTGGAAATAATAGGTGGGTGTGTTGTGCATGCATAGGATTCGAAATCATAGAATTTGATTAAGAGAATAGAGAGAAAACGATGATGCAAAACGGAGAAAAACGCATGTGTAACAGAAAGTGTAGAAAACTGTGATGATTTGTGATTTTGAGGAGACTAGAACTAAGAGTGTAGACCATGGAATCAAGCCCAGAAGGATAGAATAGAAAGCCAATACTTCCCTCTTCAAGTCAGGGTCGAAGGATTGAGTCGGCGTTGCAGCATGGCTTCGCCCCACGTCCGGAAAGAGCCCCCCGTCGCGACTGCGAACTGGGCAGTTTTTATAGAGTTTTGGAAGAAAGCCTCATCTTCTTATCACGATTCCCAGAGATAGAGTCCAAGATAAATCGAGTTCTCAAGATCAAACTCGAGATAATACTAAGGACAAGAGATAAGAACAAACGGGGATCAATTTGGAGGAGGATTCTAGAAGATATGGCTCTTGGAAGGCAGCCCCGGAGCCTTATCTGCAGAGTTTGAGTTGAACTAGGAAACATAAATCCTGATCTTGCGACCCAGATCCCAAGAGATATTACCAATGAAAATTTGATTCCTATGAACCAAATTCAAGATAATAACAAGGGCTAGAAGTAGGAAAAAACGGGGATCAATTTGGATAAGAATTCAAGAAGTTATGGACTCTTCAAGAGGGCCACGGCGCACAAAAACGGAGCAGAGTCCAGCACGAATTGGACTCTCTGGTGCATGTAACGGTCTATCGTATGACCGTCAGAGTTATGTAACGGACTAGGGTAGGTCCGTCACACTCTGGAGGTCGAACGGGACGATTTCGGGCAAGTTTGGATGTAACGGTCTACTATAGGACCGTCACATGTGAAGTAACGCATCTATGTAGGGCCGTCACATTGAAGTAACGCATCTACAGTAGACCTTCACATTGATGAAGGCAGATTCCGGGCAGACTGCGCGCGAGTTTAGAAATTGAAGCGTATCTCTCAAACGGGGCAGAACTAGACAAAGTGGTAAACATAGAAGTTGTAGATAACTAAGAGAGGAACAACTTTCATGAAGAAAGAAATTTGAGAAAATGATTGAAAGATGGAGAAAATGGGGCTGGAAGAGAGAAGAAAATTCTGGAATGTAGGTGAACAGCACAGCCTGCTGGAAAAACGTGAATAACTGACAATCGGGGCAGAACCGGCCAACGGTGTAGAAGAAGAAATTATAGATCTTTGAAAGAAGAACAACTTTGATGAAGACAACTCTTTGAAAAGAGGACAAGAATAGGGTGAAAAAGAATCACTTTTAGGACTGCACAGTGAGAGAGAGCCAATTACTTGAGGGGAGCTGGCCTAAATGGGCCGAAAGTCGACTTGGAAGCCGGAATTTGACAAGATAAGTTCCGGGGCTATAAGAAATCATGATCTCCAAGACTCAAAGGATATGAAATGGTAAAAATGGGCTTGAAATCCATCCGAGAAAGCTCCAAAACAATGGCTAATTCGGGACATCAAAAATGGTGAATAAGAGAAATGACACAACTTGTGGGCTAAAATGGGTGTCAACAGACATGAGCACCTCTCTATTGGATATTCCTTCCAATGGACTAGGAAATCTTGTTTCAAGACCTCCGTAATTCTCCGCGAGCCTGGGATTCCCACTAGGACGCCGAGTTGGTTATACTATTAAAGCCCATTGATTAGATTACACTATCGATGTTTCTGGTTATCAGTAGTGTAACGGATCTATATTGGACTGTCAGGCACATGTAACGGCCCAATATATGACCGTCACATTCAACTGAGTCCGATTTCTTGGTTCTGGATTGACCATTGTAACGGCCCAATACTGGATCGTCACATCATGTAACGGCCCAGTACACGACCGTTACACTGCTTGAGTATTTTAACCCAAGGTTTGACCAAGGGTTGATATTCCAAGGTTTCTAGATGGACTCTTGATGATCTAGAACTTATCATATTGATCAAGAAACCTAATATAATGAATGGAAGATAAAGAATGTACCGTTATACTGCCGATTTATTTTCATGACCATAACATAGTATAAGTCATTCTTGATTTCTCATGATTCTTATTGAAGCGTTCATTCATTGAAATATTGATTATCATGAACTTATTGAATTGTACATTCTTGGCCATACTTTGTTATTACATGTGTGGAAGTAGCTTGATTTATACTTGAAGATGCGATCGAGCACTGATTGTGTTCAAGGGCTCTATGCTAGTCCCCTCGGTTGATTGTCAGAAACATACTATTGTAAACCATGGGGTATGATGCTACTGGCGTCGCATTGCGCTGGGAGTACTTTCTTTATAAATAAGTGAAAATTCACAATACGATACAGCATGATTGATACTTGTACATGACTTTCTTGCTTGATATTCCACAGAAATTCACGAAGTACTTGCTCATAAGCAAAAGATACTGGAGTGATGATTATGTGGCATTGCTAGTACATTCTCGTTACATTCTTGTTCATGAAAGGCCATATCATGTTCTTATAACATTCTTGCTAGTTCATACTTGCTCTCATTCTATCTTACATACTTTGGTTTAACCGCGTGATTGATCGCATTTGCATGATTTTACCTTATTTCTTTAGAGCTAAAATGTTAATTACTTTAATGATGCCTTCATGTTGATGCGAAGATACCTACTGGGCAAGTGTGCTCATTACCTATTTCCAATCTTTTCAGGAGATGGAAGTGATACAAATTCGGATTCGTGTTATACCAGTAGCGGGTCCGAGAGCGAATGAAAGTCATATCAAATGGAGAGTGAAGACTTAGGAAGTCTACAATGTTAGATCGAGTCTCTGTAATTTTCCTATTTCTTGAGTCTAGTAGAATGGAAAATGATGAAAATGTTATTGTAAGAGATATTTTGATCATTTATGAAATAAAGTTGGAGTTTGACTAAATTATTGTGCAATTGCATTTATGTGTGATTGTCTTGCGCTCTGATCATTCTTGCTTGCAAGAGACTTACCATGTCGGCTGTTCACGTTTCTCGAGCGAGTCTTCCGCTGTCATAAAGGCTCGGGGCATGACATAAATACCTCATTTTGGGTCCCTAATTTCCTGATCTTCACCACACCGTTGCACAGTCTCCTGTGTCGTTGATGTGAAATCAGTAACTTTGGACGCCTCTAACTCCCGGTGTGCTTGATCTCCTAGAACAAAATTTTAGGAGGAGTTAGATCTATATATTGTGAACAAAAACCTTTAAGGAACTTACCTGAAATAATGCTTCCTTATCTTAGTTCTACGCGAGCCAAACGTAAGGGTCGCGCAAGTGAAATCTAGGGTCTATTTATAGGTTTTTACTAGGGTTGAGGATTTGATCAATTCTAGAGTCCCTAGTTGGTACAATCCCGACTTCTGAGAGTCCTTAAGATATTTACTAGTCCTCCCATCTCGGTCTCTTAGGAGATAGAAGTTAAAAATCCAATCTTTTTGCTCTTTCTTCAACTCACGGAACTGACAGAACGTAGCGGTCTAAGACTGGACCGCCAATTGTCCTTTTGCGGTTTTACAATAGACCGCCATTATGTTTGGGCGCCGAATTTGAATTTAATTAAAACTCTTTTATTCATTTATCTACTTAATTATCTAAATAGGGAATATTTATCCTTATATTCCGTGAATAAGCTAATTAACCTTCTAGAATATGGGCCAAACTTTATGGACTTGGTCCTTAAGTCCTTTGAGCTTTATTTAAATAGGCTAGGTTAATTGATTATCATACTTGGGCCTTAATAATAATTTATTTAACCCAGAAATTCATTTGTTAACCCATTTTGGTCTTTATAAATTCCTAGAAAATTCTTAAATACTTCAAAAATATTCTAAAAAATTTTTGTGGCATTACACATCGTCTCCCTGGGGACTAGACCCGAGGGGCACCGAAGGTAGCACACACCCGCTCTGTGGGGGGTAAGTGGATGGAGAAGTGGAGGTGGTAGAAATAGGTTCAGATGGCGTGGAGGCTTCAACGGGAGTGGTGTGTTTAGGTGGAAGCAAAGGGGTTGTGATGATGGCAAGCTCGAGTGCGGGCAAAGGTGAAGCTAGAGGTTAAGATGGGGGTATAGCCTGCTTGGGCTCGAGCCACGATGGTGACGGAGATGGCAAAGGCGGTGGAGATGGTGGAGGTGATGGAAGCACTGGTGGCGGAGATGGAGATGATGGTGATGGCAATGGAGATGGTGAGGATGGTGATGAAGGCGATGGGGGTAGTGGACATGGAGGTGGAGAGGGCGAAGGGGGAGGTCCTGGTGCCCACTGTCGACGTGTCGACACAACGGGTCGAGCGGCGTCAGGGATAGAAGTAGTGGAAGTGGCGGCGGGAGAAGAAGGGGAGGCACTGGCCTGAGCAGAGGCTTGGGTTTGTGGAGGTTGTGGAGATTGGATAGGAGATGGTGAAGGTAACGGGGTCGGTGACGGAGCAAGTGCAGCACTAGATGAGGAATCACAGGGGTACCTCTGGTCTTGAAGTAACGGAGACGGCTATCTGGGCGGCACTTCTTGTTGCTGCTGCTTGCTGTGAAGATGTAGAATGACTTTGTGAATAGCAGCCCAATCAATCCTTTTCTGATCTTCCAAGCCGTAAACAAACTCCTGGAACTCGGGGCAATCCTCAACCAAATGCCCCTGCTGGCGATGGAAATCACAGAACTGGAGCATATCCCAGACCGCGGGTCGGCAAGGCACAACTGGAGAGAGCGGCAACGCGTGAGTGGCCATCAAAGTCCAAAAGATATCGGTGAAACACTCCGGCGATAGAGGATGAGGAGCCTGCTTCGGGCAAGGTGGATGTCGAGGGATATGTAATGGTGGAGAAGGTTGTGGAGATGGAAGTGAAGGTTGCATAGGCAAGAGTGCTTGGCTAGTGGTGGAGAGATTTGGTGAAGGCATATGTGGAGCGGGATGAGGGGGTATATAGACGGCATCCACCTGCTTGGGATGTGGTGTTCCCTTGACTAGGGGAGATGGAGGTAGAGACACATGAGGGTACAAATAAGCGGACGGCTAACTCGTGGAGGGTTGACATGTGGAGGTGTATGGGTATGTAGAAGCGGAAGGTTGACTCGTGGAAGGATGACTCATGGGAGCGTAGGGTTGGCTTGTGGAGGGTGAAGGTTGATATGTGGAGGTGGAAGTAGATGTAGATGGCGGGGTGTGTGGAGACATAGAAGGTGGAGAAGATTTGGGGCCAAGGGAATCTTGGATTTGTTGACGAATGAAGCAGGCTCGGCTATAAAGTTGTTGCCAGGAGATGATGTCGTTGAGGGTCAAGATGAAGCGATATTCGGGCGTTGCATTGGATATCAACATCTTAATCAGCTCCTGCTCCGGAATGTGCCCCGGAACTTACGCGGCAAGGCGACTCCAGCGGTCGATAAAGGTGTAGAAATCTTCATCGAGCTTCATCTTCTCGTGTGCCAGATCCACAATAGAGAACTTGGGCCCAACCTGGTCCTGAAACTGTTGGATAAACTTCTCTTGGACAACTTGAAAATTCACAATCTTCTCTTGCGACAATGAGAAGAACCAATCCCGAGCTGGGCCTTCCAAAGACAGACCAAATAGATAGGCCATCAAGCACTGATCATGCCGGAAGTGGGCCGACTCATAAAGAAACTCCTTCAAGTGCACGTAGGGATCACCAACTCCACCATAACGGCGATATGCGGGAATTTGTGAAGATGGCAAAAGCCGAAGACCTTGAAATGCGAATGGAATACTTAAGGAGGACTTAGGATCGATCTGTCGTTGAAGTTCATCAAGCTGGTGTTGGGCTCGAGCAATCATCTCTTGGGTGGGGAGAGATCGAGAAGAATATGGGCCAACTTGAGCAAAAGGATGTGAATATGGACCAGCATGATGATATTGGGCCGGATAAGAAGATCCGGGCTGAGAAGAAGAATGGCCCATTCCGAGAGTGGAAGGATATGCGGGCCTGGAAGAGACGTTGGAACATGGGTTGAATGGGTCAGCAGCAACATGGGCAGAAGAATGAGGCCCATTAAGAGAATAAGGCCCATTAGCAATTGGGCCAGCAGCATATGAAGGAGAAGGAAAAGGCCCATGAAGGGAGAAGGGCCCATTTTGAGAAGAAGGCCCATTAAGATGAGATGCAATGAGACGTTAGGTCTAGGCCAGGTCATTTGGTGAACAAGGCTTGAAAGATGGGCCATGAGATTAGCATGTTCCTCAGACGGGTCAGAGGGACCACGGGAAGGTGGGCCCGCGTGGGAAGAGGATTCCACGCGGGAATAGGAAGAAGATTGGGGAAAATGATGATACAAGGGGTTGGAATGATGCTCCATGAGGGCAAATGGAGACTTAATACAAGGATATCAAGAAGAATACAAGTGGGGAAATAATGGCTTAATGGACTTGAGGACAAGAGGGGATTGACCCACTAATGTAAAGACGAATGGAGAACGGGACTGGACAACGGACTAGACAATGGACACACAAAATGGGCTAACCTAAATGGGCCTAACAAGAACAAAACATGTGGATGATGAAAGAATGCAACACAAACACCACTAATGGGCTTGGACAAGCCCAAATAACATAAATAATGTAATGTGAGAGTTTTCACCCAAGTCAAATAAGTTGATATGATGGGAAATATTTTAGAAATTTTAATAGATCTTTTAATGATTTGAGTTAATAACAATTCCCTCAAGATAGGAATCCTATGGGAATAAGGTACAAACTTTGGGTTGACTAAGGTTAATACTCTCACACGTATGCAAAATGCAAGCCTAAGGGGTGGAAAGGTACAACCGACCCGGTGTCCGTGTGAAATCTACGGCTCGCGGGGACTTATGGAGGTCCCGGATAAGATCACCTAGTCGATCCCAAGGAATATGGAGACGAGAGGATCACTTACCAAGGTAGGAATGCAACTATGATATGCAATGCATGGCCCTATGTGCACCGGAGTGCATGAAAAAATCTAACATAAAAGTGAAAAATGAGGACAAGATTTAATTATGCAAACATAATCAAATGCATGCAAATCATATATGAGAATGAAGACAATACAAAGGACAGCAATGTAGGATCAGAAACAAGCACAAACAGAACCCGAGAAGTAAAGAAATCACCAGTGCAAAGCGTACCTGTGAGTCTGCCCCTGAACCTGCATGCAGATTTTATACACAAAATGCAAAAATGGAGACATAATTTGACTATGCAAACGTGACCCAAATGATGCAAACAGTATATGGATGCAAAGATAATATAAAGGTCTACACAACGGGCCCAAGAACAGATCAATCAGACCCCGGGAGGTCAATTAAATCACTGAGCAAAGTTGCCCCCGTGAACCTGTGCGCAGACCACATGCAGATTTTATGCACAAAATGCTAAAATGATGACACTATTTAACTAAGCAGATGTGGTCCAAATGATGCAAATAAGCTATGGATGGAAAGATAATACAAAGGACTACCCAATGGAACAAAAATCAGTGCAATCAGATGTCGAGAGGGCAGTCAAATCACTGATCAAAGATGTACCTGTGAACCTGTCCCTGAGCCTACCTCCAGAACTTATGCAGAAAACTCAAAACGTTGGACAATATTAGAATATGTAAATGTGAACCAAATAACGCAAATGATATATGGATGGAAAGATAATACAAAGGGCTATCCAACGGAACACAAATCAGCACAATCGGACCCCGGGATCAAAAGTTATGCCTCGACGAACAGGGCCCCATGAGCACGCGCGCAGAACTACCAGAATCCCCTTGCGGTCCACCAAATGACCGTTTGGTTGGCCCTGTCGGTCTACCAGAAGACCGCTAGGCCACCAGAGCCCTTAAAACGCTGAAAATAGTGAAAGAATAGAGGAAATACTACCCAAACATGAATATACACACACCCAACCTACAAAAGAACATGAAAACAAGCGTGATGGTCATTGGTGTCCCACCGTGATCGCCAAAAAATTGTGGATTTGTTTATTTAGTTCTACCCCACCCCCTTTAAGCTAATATGTATAAACATGTGAGCCATAGAAAAGGGGGATAAAAGGATGAGAAATACTAATCGTGATCGCCACCAAAGTTCCAACAACGCCGAAAGGATGAAGAGATATGAGAACGTCGCCGTGTACCTTGGAAAAGGATGGAAACTTGATCGCGCTTGAAACGAGGTGTGGGGAATGATGTGGATTCAAACCTCCTCATCCTCCAGTCGGCTAGAAGAAGAGGGCTTCACGTCCATATCATGCTCTCCTATAAAACAAAGATCAAATCACAAAGGCAAAACCCATTAGAAACATGAAGTGTAGCATCAATCCCAAAGTGATGAAATAGCATGAATAAAAGGGGAAGAACGCACCGGGGGGAGGTTTTCAACCCCTGTGGAATGGTGAAAAAGATAGGTGTGTGTGTTGTGCATGCATAGGATTTGAAATCACGAAATTTGATTGAGAGAATAGAGAGAAAACGGTGATACAAAACAGGGAAAAATACATATGTAGTAGAAAGTGCATAAAACTGTGATGATTTATGATTTTGAGAGGAAGAGAACTAAGAGAATAGACAATGAAATCAAGCTCAAAAGGATGTAATGGAAAGCCAATACTTCCCTCTTCAAGTCAGGGTCAAAGGATTGAGTCGGCGGTGCAGCATGACTTCACCCCGAGTCCGGAAAGAGCCCCCCATCGCCACTGCGAACCGGGCAGTTTATATAGAGTTTTCAGAAAAAGCCCCAAGTTCCTCTCACGATTCCCGGAGATATAGTTCAAGATAAATCGAGTTCTATGGATCAAACTCGAGATAATATTAAGGACAAGAGATAGAAACAAACGGGACTCGATTTAGAGGAGTATTCTAGAAGATATGGCTCTTGGAAGGTAGGCCCATCGAGTAGAAAAATAGAGTTTGACTTGTATTAGGACACCTAAATCCAGAACTTTCGACTAAGATTTCGAGAGATATAGCCAATAAAAATTTGAGCTCTATAGATCAAACTTGAGATAATACAAAGGGAAAGAGATAGGAACAAACGGGGATCAATTTGGACGAGTATTCCAGAAGTTATGACCATTTGAAGAAGGCCACGGCGAACCGATTTTCAGGATAGAGTCCAGCGCAGGCTGGACTCTTAAACTGGCCTAGCGGTCTATCGCAGGGCCACAAGGGGATGGCAAACGGTCTAGGGGGTGACCGTAAGGCTCCAGGGGTGAAACGGGATGATTTCAGACAAGTTTCTGGAAAACGGTCTAGTGAATGACCATTTTTGATGGGCTAGCGGTCTAGCAAATGACCGCTAGGCTGCTAGAGGAAAAATTGTGGACAGACTTTGCGCGACTTTAGAAATCGGATCATATCTCAAAAATGGTGCAGAAATAGTAAAAGTGGTAGAAGAAGAAATTGTAGATAACTGAAAGATGAACAACTTTCTTGAAGAGAGTAAGTGAGAAAACGAGAGGAAGAGGGAGAAAATGGGGCAGAAATAGAGAGAGAAAATTCTAGAACATAAGTGAACAGTGCAGCATGCCAGAAAAATGTTAATAACTTAAAATCGTTGTAGAACTGGCCAATGGCATAGAAGAAAAAATTGTATAGCTTTGAAAGATGAACAACTTTGGTGAAGGGCACTTTTTGAATCGAGGAACAGAAGAGGATGAAAAAGGGCTGTTTTCAAGACTACACAACGAAAAGTCGACCTAAATGGGCCGTAAGTCGACTTGGAAGGCCGGAAGTTAATAAGATAAGCTCCAAGGCTCTAAGAAATCAAGATCTTCGAAGTCCAAAAGGTAATGGAACAATGAAATGGGCTCGAAATCCATCCAAGGAAGACTCTAAAATAATGGGTAATTCGGGACATCAAAATGATGAATAAGAGAAATAACGTAACTTGTGGGCTAAAAACGGGTGTCAACAACTATCACTTTCCACGTGGGCTTCATGGCCGGAACTACTATCAACTCTCCGAGCCTGATAAGGGTCATCTAAAATCTTTCCGCTCCTAAGGGTAGATATAGCCTTGGCGTTCTAAAATTGAGAGCCCATAGGAAGAGGAGGCTGAGGTTGAGTTGGTTGAGGAAGAAGAGGGGCTCTTTGGTGAAAGCACGGAGGTTGGTTCTTAGGATTAGCCACAGGTTGGCTAGGAAGTTGACCGAAATCTCTCCTCATATTGCTAGCAGCCAATTTGTGACGATCCGGACTCCAGATACCGGATATACCCGATAGGATTACCGAGTAGACCCGATACCACTTGGAACCCGTGAAGCCTCCCAACAGCTGTAAAGCTCTGAAGGGATAAAAGGATTGTCGTGTAGTACATTAAAGCTTCAGATATAACAGTAAGCAATAATATTTCATTAATCAGGTTTGCTAAAGTAGCAGAAATAAAATTACTTTTTAATTAACAGTTTATATTAACAACAGAGTCCAGTCCAAAGGAAAGAAAAGTACAGCCTAACAGGAAGAAAAACATACACTGAGGTCGGGTGGTGCGGACACCAGCGCGAGCGAATAGCACGAGTCGACGAACCGACGGTTCCATACGCGGAGCACCAATCGGACTACTTCGGCTTTCCTTTGAAACGGAGGCAATTTGGCTTAAGTTTGGACCCTTTTTGCATGAAATTGGGCTTGTAATGGTCATTGTACTTGTGTTCTCATATTGGGCTGGTTGTAAGGCTCTTAAAGGGCCATTTTGGTTAAGCCCCTTTAGAATGCATTAAGAAGGAGTGGCCTTGGACCATTATGATGGATCCATAAGCTATGGAAGGCCCAATTGGGCTTCCTTCATTCATGGGCCATCTAGATTGGAGAGGCCTTAAGCCATATTGGTTGAATGGGCTTAAGGGGTGGCCATGGCCAAACTTGGCCCATTCAAGGCCCATGAAGGGGGGCGCCCCCTATTTTGTTTGTATTAGGCTAGATATTTTATTTACTTTTCCTCCCTTCCCCATTTACCACATGGGAACATTAGAATGGCTGCTGGTCCAAAAGTAATGGCTGCCACCTACCCCCTTTACTTGAATTTCAATGGTAGGTAAGTCCAATGTTCCCTTGTCTCCCCCTCCCTTCCTATTCTAGTCAAAGGGGCGCACCCCTCCTCCCCTCCCCAAGGTTCCATCGAACCATCCAGCCCCCTCCCTTTCCAAACCCCTATATAAAGACTTGTATGATGATGGGTTAAAGGCTAATGAAGTTTTGTTGAGTGAAATTTGCATTAAGAGTGCGACTCTCTTTCCCCTCCCTTGGGTGTGATACCCTGCTCAGTCCTGTGACGGGACAGACTTTGGGCGTGTGACTCGCCCCCATATCTCCCCCATCCCCTTATCATCTGCTTCCACCAAAATTATCCCTGATACTTCTATGAGTGAGAAAGATTTCAGAGGTGGTTTCACGTCGATCGGAGTTTGGAATTGCGGGTGGCACTTTTTCTCGTGACGGCGCACAGATCTGCCCCAGCCTGCTGCCCAGATATGAAGTTTCCTGATTACGAATTTCCCCAGATCGCCTCTCAAGTCTTCTGGAGCTGATTCTTGGATTGATCGTAGGATTTTTAGTCCTCTTCGTGTTGCCGCCAGTCTCGCCTCGATCCGAGACCTGTACTGATCGTGGCGACGATTCTCGTGGGATCACACGAGCTGAACTGAGCAGGCCTGGCTCAGATCCAGAGTCGAATTTCAGAGTCTCTCCCGCCTCACCCGGTCAAGATCCATGCGATATCTTTGGAGTACTTCTTCCTCTGGACGTCTCCAACGATCTCCCACAAACGGCGCCTCGATCCGACAGTGGAAAGTAATTTTCCCTTATTTAATCGTGTTTCTGTGCAGTTCTGGGTGCACAGAACCAGAAGCCGATTGTAACTACTGCTGCTCCCAGATCTGAAAGCATCTGCTCATGCCCTACGGAGTGGACAAACTACGTCCTGTCGCCGACGTTCTCCAATAAACGGTGCTCCGATCCGCCTTCGGATCTTGGCGTACCGGCCTCCGCAAGTTTGCTGCACAGGGTGACTAGCGCGGACAGAACCGGGTCAGTTTCCCCTCGCGTACCCGATCGGCTCCGACTCGCGTCCCTCGCCTCCTGCGAGTGTGACCCATCAACCTGGGTTCCAGCAACCCCAAATTTAGCCATTGTAACCCTATACCTCCCTACATGGAGTGGGCATTAAGTTCTGAAATTGTAAACTTAACACTTGTGTGTATCGGGGTTGTTTGGATTCGGCCGAGAATTCTTCCCCACGCCTAGTCGTGGAGGTACGCGCTCGTTCCTCTCTCACGTTGCTGGTTTAGTATATTATCATATATGCTGCGTTTGTGAGATTAGGGCCGTTAGCTAGCTGCAAATCACCGTGATTGTGAGTTGTGAGCGCCCGTTCCTTAGCTCCAGTCGAGCACCGAGCTTGGACTGCACCACCCTAGGCGATAGTGGTTCCTTAACCGCTGCGATCCCCACGTTTCCCTCGCAAGGGATGATCGTCGGGCTAGTTAGAGTGCTGTTGAGAGACGTCTCCACCCAGAGAACACCACGGTGGTCAGCCGCCCGGCTTGCCTTTAGCGTGTCAGTGCTGGCCGCACATCGATTCCGTCGTACGTCTTAGCCCGGTCTTCATCCGTCCCGCATCAAATTGGTATCAGAGCGTCGTTTAAGTCTAGGGTCATTTAAGTCCAAGGTTGCATTTGCATTCCAATAACCCGGTATATAAAAAGGTGTGGTCCAAACGTTAGGCTACGTCTATCGGGAAGGCTGCACACTTGCGAGAGTGATCTTCGGATCGATTAACTCCGCCACGTACCGAGTCTTGGTGTCTTGTCCTTAGTGTGCATGCATTCCAACCTTACATAGTCGGTCTAGTGTCGTGTCCTAGTGTCGGCATGGCCATCCATTAGCTCCCCGAGTCCCATGGGTTCCCAAACACCTAGTTCATATGAATGGTGGCGACACCACCAAGGATGGGGAATCCAACCCCACCACATCCGTAGGCCCGAAGCCTCGGACTTCTATGGAACCAAGGTCCCGAGCGACTACCTCAAGTGGGAAGCCGCCATGGACGCATATTTTGAGTGTTATACTATGTCCGAGGCAATGCAATTCTCTTTCGCCAAAGAGCGGCTTCTTCATGAGGTCGCCGAAAAGTGGGACTACATTGAACGTTTGAGAGAGGTTAGGAGGCAATGGCCCATCGAGTCATGGTGGGACATGAAGAGAGAGCTTAGGAAGGTCTACGTTTCTCAACCTATCACCTCCAACCGACCCCACCCACTCACTTCCAATCAAGTGGGTCCAAGTCGGAAGCAAAGACCCCCACACATAGATGAGCCTAGACCCAAGCCTAGGCCGGATGATTACGGGCAAGTCCACTCCGATACCCCTACTCCAACTCGGACCGTTGCCGAACTTGTACAAATGATTTCGGATCGGGTGGATAGGAGGTGCGCTTATTTTGAGTCGTTGGTCTCCCCTTGCCCACCTTCGAGGCAGGAGGTAGCCATACCCACGCCTAGGGAGGCCATAGCCCGTAGCCCCAACCCGGCCCCATCTAAGGGGTCCCCAAGCCCTCTCCCCATCATGGAGGCCCCTCCTTCGCCACCCGGGAGTGCTCCGTTACCACCCTTACCTTCCGATCCTCATCCGGAGCCATAATATTGGGAGCCACCTCCGCCCGAGCCACCCGTGTTTCTTACGGGAATGCTTTTCATCACCGAGCCACTTCTTAGCTGGCTCAAAGATGGCTTGGTCCCACCTCCCTTCCCATCCATGGACCCCACACTACCTCTAGTGCCAAGCAACTCATTTCACACCACCTTTCGGTCTAGTCACTATGTGGATACATTGGACGACCTTCTTAAAGGGTTAAACTGACAGTTGGCATTTACGCACTTGTTGGCCCCAGGCTTCGACCGACCCACCGATCGTAGCTTCACCCATCCCACCTTAGGGTCCATTACCTCCGTGTACACCGTGGGTCATGTTACCACGGAGGTTCTTCTACTCCTCCCACTATCGGCCGAGCCCGACTTCACTCCTTTTATCCCGAGGGAGGAGCCCTATCTTCTATACACTGTCCCATCTACCACGATGGATGGAGGTGACCATCACCTTCATGAATTTCAAACATGGGACTATGTAATGGAGGAACCGGGGGGTCACACATTCTTTGACCCATTCGACCCCTTCTCTAGTGGGCCACGTGACCCATCACTTCCTTTATACCTTGTCGAGGAAGTACACTTTCACACCCCTTTCCCACGGGCCGAGCCACCTACGCCCACCAAGCCCGATACACCAACATCCGGCCCTCCTAGCCCTCCCAAGTCTCCCAAATCCAATGGGCAGCCGCATGCTAGGGACAAAGTAGGATGTCTAGGAGTCCCACTTTCTGCCAACCACCGGTTGCCACTAGTGTATACATGGCACATGTTCGGGTGTCCTCGTCCACCATCGCCTATGCGTAGAACGGACTAACCATAGGTTTGTCTAAGGTCATGTGTGTGTCTGTTTGTCTCTCTAGTTTGTTTTCTTTCATGCATATGGTTTGCATTAAGTGTGTCCCAATCAAAGGCCAGCCATGCACGTATAAGGAATTAGCTGATACATGCTACATATCCATGAGTTCAAAAGGGAGAGTACGTCATGATCAGGGTCATACCTGAACGATTTCCTCTTGGGGGCCGTAAAGCAACTCTAGGCCCGTGATACCCGCCCTTCTCGAGTCATGAAACATGTGGGTTTGAATGCATACGTTATTGAACTACCGAATGACTATGGTATCAGTTCGAAGTTCCATCTTTCAGATTTGGTAGCATATCGGAACCCGCGGTGATCCCTAGTGAGTTTCGGGCTTTATCCTTCTATTGTGAGTGACACACCACCCGAGAGTCCACCTCTTCCAGTCTCAACGCAAGCATATAGATTTTATACTGGATGAGCAGGTGATCATCACAAGGAATGGAGCCTACCAACACTTCTTAGTGCGTTGGCAAGGATGCCCCACGATGTGCAACGCCTTGATCACATGCGGAGAGTTCAAGCCCCAGGACCCTTACTCGACGGGGTCGAGTTCCTCCCACCCGGGGAGAATTGGTGCGGACACCAGCGCGAGCGAATAGCACGAGTGGGCGAACCGATGGTACCATACGTGGAGCACCAATCGGACTACTTCGGCTTTCCTTTGAAATGGAGGTAATTTGGCTTAAGTTTGGACCCTTTTGCATGAAAATTAGGCTTGTAATGGTCATTGTACTTGTGTTCTCATATTGGGCTGGTTGTAAGGCTCTTAAAGGGCCATTTTGGTTAAGCCCCTTTAGAATGCATTAAGAAGGAGTGGCCTTGGACCATTATGATGGATCCATAAGCTATGGAAGGCCCAATTGGGCTTCCTTCATTCATGGGCCATCTAGATTGGAGAGGCCTTAAGCCATATTGGTTGAATGGGCTTAAGGGGTGGCCATGGCCAAACTTGGCCCATTCAAGGCCCATGAAGGGGGGCGCCCCCTATTTTGTTTGTATTAGGCTAGATATTTTATTTACTTTTCTTCCCTTCCCCATTTACCACATGGGAACATTAGAATGGCTGCTGGTCCAAAAGGAATGGCTGCCACCTACCCCTTTACTTGAATTTCAAAGGTAGGTAAGTCTAATGTTCCCTTGTCTCCCCCTCCCTTCCTATTCTAGTCAAAGGGGCGCACCCCTCCTCCCCTCCCCAAGGTTCCATCGAACCATCCAGCCCCCTCCCCTTGCCAAACCCATATATAAAGACTTGTATGATGATGGGTTAAAGGCTAATGAAGTTTTATTGAGTGAAATTTGCATTAAGAGTGTGACTCTCTTTCCCCTCCCTTGGGTGTGATACCCTGCTCAGTCCTGTGACGGGACAGACTTTGGGCGTGTGACTCACCCCCATATCTCCCCCATCCCCTTATCATCTGCTTCCACCAAAATTATGCCTGGTACCTCTATGAGTGAGAAAGATTTCAGAGGTGGTTTCGCGTCGATCGGAGTTTGGGATTGCGGGTGGTAATTTTTCTCGTGACGGCGCACAGATCTGCCCCAGCCTGCTACCCAGATCTGAAGTTTCCTGATTATGAATTTCCCTAGATCGCCTCTCAAGTCTTCTGGAGCTGATTCTTGGAGTGATCGTAGCATTTTTAATCCTCTTCGCGTTGCCGCTAGTCTCGCCTCCATCCAAGATTTGTACTGATCGTGGCAACAATTCTCGTGGGATCGCGCGAGCTGAACTGAGCAGGCCCGGCTCAGATCCAGAGTCAAATTTCAGAGTCTCCCCCGTCTCACCCGGTCAAGATCCGTGCGAGATCTTTGGAGTACCTATTCCTCTGGATGTCGTCAACGATCTGCCATAAACGGCGCCTCGATCCGACAGCGGCAACTAATTTTACCTTATTTAATCATGTTTCTGTTCAGTTCTAGGTGCACAGAACCAGAAGCCGATTGTAACTGCTACTGCACCCAGATCTGAAAGCATCAGCTCACGCCCTTCGGAGTGGACAAACCACGTCCTGTCGCCAACGTTATCCAACAAATAGAGCTCCGATCCGCCTTTGGATCTTGGCGTACCGGCCTCCGCAAGTTTGCTGCGCAGGGTGACCAGCGCGGACAGAACCGGGTCAGTTTCCCCTCGGCGTACCCGATCGGCTCCGGCTCGCGTCCCTCGCCTCCTGCGAGTGTGGCCCGTAAACCCGGGTTCCAGCAACCCCAAATTTAGCCATTGTAACCCTATACCTCCCTGCGTGGAGTGGGCATTAAGTTTTGAAATTGTAAACTTAACACTTGTGTGTATCGGGGTTATTTGGATTCGGCCGGGAATTCTTCCCCACGCCTAGTCGTGGAGGTACGCGCTCGTTCCTCTCTCTCGTGGCTGGTTTAGTATATTATCATATATGTTGCGTTTGTGAGATTAGGGCCATTAGCTAGCTGCAAATCACCGCGATTGTGAGTTGTGAGCGCCCGTTCCTTAGCTCCAGTCGAGCACCGAGCTCGGACTGCACCACCCTAGGTGACAGTGGTTCCTTAACCGCTGTGATCCCCACGTTTCATCGGGCAAGTTAGAGTACTGTTGAGAGACGTCTCACCCGGAGAACACCACGGTGGTCAGCCGACCGGCTTGCCTTTAGCGTGTCAGTGCTGGCCGCACATCGATTCCGTCGTACGTCTTAGCCCGGTCTTCATCCGTCCCGCATCATCGGGGGAAGCCCGACGTAGGTACCGCTGGCAACTACGAGCACGCCACACTAGGAACCGCGAAGAAGGAAGAGTGCCACACCTAAAAAGAAGGGGTGAGTCTCATGTCACTGGCTCAGTAGGGGTCACGCGGATCCCCACTGAAAAATAACGCAGTAACACGGAACAACAACCAAAATAGCAGTAGTAGTTGTAAAGCAGGAAAGGCTAAACTACAACTAGAAAGCTGTAAAAGAAAGCCGTAATAGCAGTAGTAGAACAGCTAAAAGAAAAGGGAAAAGCCACACCGCAAAATACGGCTGTCGAGCAAACCTCGGCTCCCTAACTACTCCAGACACGACAGAGGGCGAACCCTGATCTCACAAAGTCAGGAGTTACCGATCCGTCGGCAAGACACCAGCCTCAAAGCTAAGGCCTACGTGAATAGGTAAAAGGCCTAGAAGAGATCTAGACAGATACGGAACACTAAAGCATACACGATTAGATTGCCGTGCACGCTACACAGAGCCGACCTCGGGTAAAGTCAAGAACAGACTAACCCAGAAAAGGTCACGACATGAAGAACAAGAAACACGGGAGTCACGCGTCACGTGACGGAAGCACCTCCTCACTAGAAGAACAACCAGATGCGTGCACTGACGTCTTACACTGCGCCACAAGTATCTCGCGACGGACGTCGAGAACGACGGAGCCTGAGATACTCACTGAACCAGGACAGAAACTACAGTAACGAGTGACTAGTCAGGTTCACGCCCGTCGGCGTTCGTCCAAAACGCCCTTGACCACGTGTGCACACATAAGCTCAATGCCTTGAGCCAGGCCTCTAGCTAGTTTTCTCCCCCAGCAGGATGCTACTGCAAGGCAAGGGAGCCCATGGAAACTAGCCTAAAAACCGTATCTCGAGAACTGCCCCGCCACCACTACCAGGTGGGCCAACACTCGAGGTCGTCGGGCTACGACTAGTGGAGGCTCACTAGACACAGAGACTCTGAAACACGAGTACTGGAGTACAGACAGGTTAAGCATGCACTGTCACCAGTACTACAAAGCACAAAGGCAGTACACCAACTATCAATAGACTCAGGACAGGGCAACTAGACCTACCAACGCAACGATTCTTGAGTCTCATGACTCGGAGTCAAGATCGTCGTACAACGGTGGTGACAAGCCGCCAATCACGCTAATCCTAAGCCAAGGAAAATGACACTGGATCATCAGATCCACACAACCGTATAAAATGACTCACGGAGACCTGAGGGAGCATCAAGACTATCAAAGCACCTAGACACACACACCGAGGTAAGACAACACCTCTAGGCATCCAGAACAATGTTTCGATCCATACATGATCACCGAGACAACAACGAGTCATATGTCAACCACTAGATCTCACCGGGTTGACCAGACACAAATCATGACTCCGAAACAACACGGAGCACCACGGGATACAATGGCACTCCCCGGACACCTCACAACATGGTCATCGCCCCCATAGGACATCCAAGATATCCACGGGACTACGGGCAAACCACTAGGTAAGGCCAAGACAAATGGAGGCCAAACATCAGGAAGACAAAACTCTGGGAAGTGAACAGTCATATGCCAGGCCGCTAGGTAAACCAAGCAGTCAGCTAATGAACCGTCACCATCACACAGAGAACTTAAACATTGGGCGGTCAAGGAAGAGCCGCACCATGATAACCAATCTATAAACAAGTCGTCACACTGAGCTAAGCAGTCCAGGGCATGGCCGCCTCACTCAGGGACTCAAAGGAATAAATATCAAAACCAAAGGGGGGGTAGGCGGTCTATCGCAGGACCGCGAGCTGACAATAGCGGTCGTCCATATGATCGCTAAACCCGGTCTACCCCAACCGACTTAAACCAGTCAAAGCCTAATAGCGGTCTCACATGGGGCCGCTAACATGCAATAGCGGTCAGGGCAAGGACCGCTAGCCCTAAACCTATTTAAACCGACGTAAACGGCTATTAGCAGTCATCTCTCAAACTGCCAGCCAGGCATTAGCGGTCTATCGCACAACTGCATTTGCAAACCGACATATTCAATCCCGTTAGCAGTCTATCGTACGACCGCTGGAAGGGGATTAGCGGTCATCCATTGAATCGCTACACTAAGAAACGGTCTATCGTGTGACCGCGAAGACCCGAACCGACATACTGTTCAGAAAAGGGTAAACGGTCATCTGAGGACTGCTACCATGCTAAAAACGGTCTCTGGAAGGACCACTACTACGCTGCAGCGGGAAAACCAGAGGATTGGACGATCTCGGCCGATCCACGCCCCATTCGCATCTAAATGAAGGGGAAACAGTCCTAATCGACGAAAAACAACCTTCCACAGGCCAGAAGGGGTCCATGCAACATCTAAATCGCAAGAAATGGGCTATTCTATCGAATCGACCCTAATTGGGTCACCGGGGTTCCCGGGCTCGTACCGGCCCCAAATGACGACCAATCGCGATAAAAATAGCAGATCTGGAACGCTAACATGCTGGGGGTCACAATGAAACTAATCTAGTCAAAAACCGTCACCATTTTTTGGTGAACCCGACGCACACCCCAAAAGCATGATTTTCCCAAACTTGAATGAAGCCCACTCGTTCTCGCACCATTTGACGTGAAACTGCGAGAGAACATAGCAGAGAAGTAGAGCTTCCATCTCCCTATCTCCACCGACGATTCCGCGCGCTGAAGCGACTAAACCGCGTCAAAAATTGCCAAACCAACGAAGCGCGCTGGCTTTGAATCCACCGAGGGATCGCACCACGCCACACTCAATCCACCACTCCATCACGCTCCAGGTTCACTCCATCGTGTTCCCGCCTCAACCAGCTCGCCACGATCGCGCACCCCACGTCGAGAGGACCAGAGAGGAGGGAGAACGAGAGAGAGAAAGCGAGGGTGAGAAATGAGGGAGGAGAGAGGGTGAAAGAAGAATAAATAGAAAAGAAATTAGGAATTTTCCTAATTTCCAAAAATCTGATTTTTGGCTCGAAAATACACTAATTCAGAAAAATATGGAAAAATAGTCGAAACGATCCTCTCAAAGAGTACATCGCAACTGTAGCGTCCTCGAGTTGATGAACTGAGAAATAAACTCACCACAGAGTTCCGTAACTTGTACACGAGAAAAACTCACGTGGATCGTAAAACTTAACTCAGGACCCACAAAAGCGATCCGAAAGCACTCCGATAAGGATCCGAAAGATCCGATAAGAACACAGGGTATTACACAATTGCCCTATTTGACCCTCTAACTTAGCAATGGATTGTTGTTGGGAAAGAATGAGTTCCTGAAGTTGGTCAAATTTATCATCGAAATTGGGCTGAGGGGGTTGAGGAGGAGGAGGTTGATAATGAGCTTGAGGTTGAAAGCGGTGTGGAGGATACTAATGATATTGGCCCTGAAATGATGGAGCTTGATGATACTGAAGTCCCGCGATCAATGACACCCAAGAGGGGGGTGAATTGGGTGTTTACAAATTTTAAGAAAACTTTTGGCATTTTTGAAGAATGTGATAAAACACTACTTAAGAGATACAAATCTATTCAATCACAAGTTGGATTTATCAAAATCTAATTAGTGATGAGATAGATTATGCAAGATGAACAAGAATAAAACCTGAACAACAAAGCACACTAACACTCACGTAGAATGGAGGTAGAAAAAAATGACCAAACCACACAATTCAAACCATAGTGCACAGCGATTTTTAAGGTGGTTCGGGTGCAACTACAGCAATCCTACGTCCACCCCTCACCAAACCTGGTGAGGCTTCACTCGGGGATAAATCTCCAAACGGAGACGACGCTCCAACCACACACGTAGGACGACGCCTGCACACACACACGGGGACGCGCCCCAATACACACACACACACACGGAGACGAAGTCTCCAACACGATCCGACAACCAGATCACCAACACAAACACCCGCTACCACAAGTGCAGCAATCCACACACACGAGATAGAACGGATCTAAATAGACCCATACACACATAAACGCAGATCTAGGAAGATCCGCGCACACACACTAATCAAATGCGACACACACACACACACACGACCACGAATCCAACAACGATCCACACACACACAAGTTCTTCAGTTTATGATGAACACAAATACAACACCCAAATCATAAAGACGATGAGGCTTAGTTTAGAAAACTTCTATTTTGGGTTCCCCTTGAATGTATGTTGCGGATCTTGAACGTATCTTCAATCTTCACTTGACCGAAGCTTCAATCAGTGCTTGCTTAGCTTTTCTCCTTTCTTGCTTGCCTGGCTTCTCTTCTTTCTCCCTTAGGCACTCTTCTTAGAATCCTTGCTTGCTTGCTTGGATCTTCTCTTCCTTGGAGGAGGTTGGCTTCAGATATGCCTTCAATGGGTTGAGAATGGATGAAGAACACTTACTGCACGGAGTATTGTTCACGGCTACAGTACCCTTCTTCTTCCTCCTTGGACAGCACCCTCTTGATCTCCCTTTGAAGCCCTCTTGGATGGTTAGGGTTATGACTCCAATAAGATGTTTTATAACCTTTTAATGGTCCATGGACAACCCCCAGACCAGATCCACAAATCCCTCCTAGATTGGGGGCAGTGGGATTAAAGAAATGGATAAAAGATTCCTCTCCACGAGCTTGAAATAGAAGTCAACAAAAGGGGCCTCGGGGCTGTCGGTCGACCGGAATTTATGGGGCGATCGACCGGAACTTGCTATAGCCAGAACATTTTGGTTTTGGCAAAATCGGTCGACCGACCCTATGGTGGCGGTCGACCGAAACCTGCAAAAATTCCATCTTTTCGGTTCTGTTAATTCTGGTCGACCGGACATGGTGTGTTGGTCGACCGAAATGACTCATACCTGCAAAAATGAAGTGTTAGCCCAAGGAAACACATCCATAAGTCAAGAGCTTCATGTCCTTATCAATTCCATGAATTTTGGGATTGGATTCAACTTGGTTTATACATTAGACCATTTGAGCATTTCTCATTACATGAAATCTCCTGAAACAAGTTCAATTCTCACTCTTGAAGTTAACAAATTTAAAGGTCGATCCGCGTGCGAGGGAGCACGATGGCGAGTTTTGCAAGGGCTTGAAACCTCATTAACTAGGTGCAATTGAACACTTTGAAACACACATGTTCTGAGGTAAGGATCAAGTTCTGGGCTAAGAATAAAGAGATAAAACTCAATCATCCCAAGTAAAATATTCATGAAATAACCTCATGGAACACTCAATAACAAGGAGTGTATAACAGGGTAAGAGCCTTACCAATGGTTCTTGACAGTACATGATATATACCACCTATTTTGGATTGTAGTGGAACAGGGTTTTGGTTCATCAGGTGACTGCCATGAGTTTGATCCTGCAAGCAAGATAGTCAGGGTTAATATCATGCTTGTTTACATTAAAGAGGTTATGAAATCTCTTACCTCTTGTAAAACCAATTCAATCAAGCAAGAATCAAAACCATGTGCCATTGCCATTTGCCATCTCAATCATATTTAAACATGAATGTACACAGTTATCAAGAACATGTGCAATCAACCATAAGTTTAGTTATCATCACTCAATCACACATTAAGTTTAGTTATCATCAAAACCATAACACAATAATTATCAAAACTATAACTCAACAGATACGGGGCCTGAGACTGCTGATAAGGAGGTTGAGGATGTTGATTTTGAGCTTGTTGAAAAGGATATGGAAAATTTTGATGAGATTGACTTGGCACTTGAAAGGATTGCCTTTGAACGGATTGATTCGAGGGATTTGATTGTATTGGTGGCTCTTGTTGAGTTTTTCAAGTAAAATTCGGGTGATTTCTCTCGCCTGGATTGTAGATATTAGAATAAGGATCATAAGGAGGCTTAGAGACATCCTGAGCAGTGAAGATTTATTCTTGGATGAATGGAGGAAGTTGGGCCGCAGTTGGGCAATCAGTAACAACATGATTAGGGCTAGAACAAAGAGCACAAATCTCTTCATGACTGGGAGCTGAGAACGGTTGAGGTTGAGGAGCAGAAAAAGAAGGTTCCTGCCTAGATAACAATTGATCTAGCTTCTGAGCTACGAGATCAACCTTCTCTATCTTCTGCGCCAACAAATCCATTTTGTTCAATTTCTGAGTCAAGGAATTTATCCATCATGTTCTCACACTCTCCTTGGCTCTTAACTTCATAAATCCCACCCCTCTTAAATGGCCTAATCATTCTCTCGTAGGATGAGAGTGAGGCATGACTAATAGAGTTTTCACTGAGCATCTCAAATAAATCATAAGCTTCATCTTTGCTCTTACTCATAAATACTCCCCCACATGAAGCATCCACCATTTGTCTATAATTTTCTGCCAATCCTTCATAGAATGCATGGATAATTTGCCATCTTGATAATCCATGATGGGGGCATTTCCTTAGAAAATCTTTCAATCTATCCCACGCCTCATGGATTTGTTCCCAAGGGTTTTGTGTGAATCCAGTTATTGCTCTCCTCATGGTATTGGTTCACCCTATGGGATAGAATTTCTTCAAAAATTCCTTTTGCATTTTCGCCCATGTGTATATGGATCTACCCAAGGCTCCTAACCAATATTTGGCTTTATCTTTGATAGAGAATGGGAAAAGAGTCAGCCTGAGAGCATCATCAGAAAAGTTTTAAATTTTAACAGTTGAGCAAATCTGGAAGAACTTATCAAGATGTTTGTAGGGATCTTCATTGGTATTGCCATAGAAGGATGGCAACATTTGAATAGTACTTGATTTGATTTCATATTAAACTACTTGATTTTGAGGTGCTTGGACATAGAATGAAGGTTGGTATTGATTTGGCAAGAAATATCCCTTTATTTGCTTGGGAGCGACTTGTTGCACTTGTTGATTTTGGTTCTCTATGAGGTTAGGTTGTGGATGAGTTCTAGAATGCACTAACCTCTCAATCTCTCCTATGGGTCCTAGCAAATGTGAGTGTAGGGATCTCCTACCTTGCATGCAATGCAAAAATGCCCAAAGAGAGTGTTTTGGTATTTTCTTTTTCTTTTTTGAAAATAATGCAATGAATCGACCACTAAATGCAAATGCAATGAATTAATTCCTATATGAATGGTTTATGAATAAATGATGATGATTTTTTTTTACAAAATAAGAATTGGCACTCACTACCAAATTGGTCCACCGGTCAGGTAAGATGTGGGGTTGTGGGAGGCTACCCCTACTTTCATAGGGACCTAATTAAATAACCACAAACCGGCTTAGGCATTTGTCACTTAACTTCAAGCGTAGACACCGATCTTCCAAAATAGTAATAAATTCCAAAACTCCTCTCTTTGTTTTGTGTGACCTTCCAAAGGTAATCTAACTCCGGGGTACTTCGTGGTACAACATGTCCGACGTCCGTGAGAGAATCCACGGGTGCGGGGACTTATGGAGGTCTTGAAAAAAGAAATTTTAATCCAAAGAGACGGAATGCTCAATGGAGGGTCCTTCCAATTCCAAGAAGGGTTTAAGGAACCTAACTTGCCCTTGAGAAGGGGAAATAGAAGAGAAAAGAAAGATTTTTTTTTAAATGATGATGTAAGTAAATAAGAAATCAACTAAAAAGCACAATGAATGCAAGAGATGAAAGTATGATATCATAATGTTTTTTTCCTGTTTTTCGGTTTTTCTGTTTTCTGATTTTTTTTTTCAGAGAAGGTTTTTTCAATTTTTTTCTTTTTCAAAAAGAGAGAGATGTAAAAGATAAATAACAACTAAAAACACTAATCAACATGCACCCTACTGAAGAATAAATCCTAAAATCTTGCTTTCTATATTTTTAAGGGTTTCTAAATTTTTTTTGGATTTTTATGAATTTTTTAAGAATTTTTTTAATTTTTTAAAGATTTTTTAGAAATTGAAAAAATAGAACATGTACCTTCGTTTCCTGACCTTTAGCGACGCTTGATTTTTCAGGATTTTTCAGATTTTCATAATTTCTGCTTCCTATAGTGACAGATACAGACCTTTAGCGACGCTTTCTGACTTTCTGCAACATATGATTTTTTGTGAATTTTCACGTCCGAATTTCCCTTTTCTTTGATTTTTTAATTTTTTTTCTACAAAATAAAAATTAAAAAATTAATATACAAATATACACACCAAACACAAGAATATTCAACTATAAAAAATCATTTTCCTTCCCCGACAACGGCGGTAAAAATTGATAGCCACTAACTCGTCGTTTAAAAGTCGTGTCACAATTTCAAAAATAACCGAACTCACTCACTAAAAAGATATAAAATCTAAGTAGAGTGATAAGAATGGGTCGATCCCACGAAGAAGAAAATTTCTTTTTAACAAGTTGGAAAAATCCTTATGTTTTGAAAATCGAATTTGAGTGAGTTTAAACTAATGGGAAGGAAAATTACATGAACTTGAGACTAAAAATAAATATAACTAAAGAATATGAGAGGGTTGAGAATAGAATTTGGAAGGAGATAGAAAGAGAAAATAAAGGAACAATTGTACAAAAATTAACGTTTATTGCTAATGAAGAGTACAACTCTATGAAAACTAAAATTACAACTTGACTAAACTAAAAGAAAAGAGGAAGAAATAAAGCCAAGATGATGAAGAATAGTGTCGCCGTCTCCTTGCCAAGCTTTGAAAGCGATCACCCCGCTTTGGAAGTAGACACCGCCTTTAGAGCACCGAGGGAGAAGATCCGCCTTGGGATGTTTGAAGAGTATAGAAGAGGAAGAGATAGATGGAAGAGAAAAAGAAAACTTTAAAAATAATGCAAAAACATGTGTGTGTGTGTGTGTGTGTGTGTGTGTGTGTGTGTGTGTGTGTGTGTGTGTGTGTGTGTGTGTGTGTGTGTGTGTGTGTGTGTGTGTGTGTGTGTTTTGAAGAGAGATAACAGAGAAAGGAAGAGGGTACGGTGGAAGTGAAGTAAAAACACAGTAAAAAACTAGAGTTAAAATATTGGGTGAGAAGATTGAAAATAACTTTAAATCTAGAAAGAATTAGGAGATGTTGAAGAATAGAAAGTTGTAGATCTAAGAAAGACGAAGAAGATTGATGAAGAGTGCAGAGGGAGAAAATATGAGGAAGAGGGTGAAAAATGAGGAAGAACAGAGTATGTCTGCGTGGATGAACAGTGAAAAACTCAAAAATTGAACTTTGAAAAATAGTAAATAACTTGAAAACATGAGAGAATTAGAGGAAAATGAAGAAGAAGAAATTACAGAGAACTTAAAAATGAAGAACTTTGTAGAAGAAAGTAATTTAAAAAGATGACTAGAAAAGTAAGAAAAATAAGCTAAAAGGCTAACATCCTCCCACGGTCTGCTCTTGGTGGCCTCTTATAGTGCATAGGGAAGCTTCACGATCGTGGCCTTTATAATTTAGCTAAATTCTGATTTTCTAGCATCAAAGCTTGATCGAAATAGGTATCTTGCCATAGTTATAGTCCTTTTTGATCAAAACATGGAAGGATATCGATGATGACAGTAAGATTGCTTCAAAGAGACTTGCTCGTTTCCGTTTCTGCCTTCAAAAGAAATGGCGACTAGGGTTATGGGCGCTCATTCCTATGTGCATCAAATCAGGCAGTCGCCCATTCTTTATTTCTTTTTTTTTGACATTTTTTCCATAAATTAAGGAAATGGCGACTGTCCAACCAGTCGCTCATTCTTTTTCCATTTTTCTTCTGATTTTCGGAACAAATGAATGAGCACTTGCTTGGTCGGCCGCTCATTCTTTTCCAATGAATTAGCGTCCAAGTGAACGCTCACACATTCCTCTTTATTTTCCAACTTTTCTCTTTTTTCTATTTTCATCAAATGAATGTGCGCCAGCATACACAGTCGCTAATTCTTCTTTTCTTTTTTTCCCTTTTTTCAGTCAAAAATGGGCGCATGTTTGCTCAGTCGCCCTTCTTTTTCTTCAAAAATAGAGTCTGATCCACCGGTAGCTATTTTCTAAAAATTCAAAAAATTCAAAACACTCAATATTCTTTATCAGAAAATAAATTGTAATAATTGTGCATTTTCCTAAATATTTCCAACATTACTGTTTTGACTCAAAATTGATGATAAAATCATGCAAACTCAAATTAATGGTGAGAATGAGATTTTTGCCATATTAATGCACAACTAAGCTCGTTAAATGCTCAAATGTGATGAATGTGATGCAAATTATACAATGAAATGTGACACTTATCAGCTCGTTAGGGAAAAACACGCGTAAATCACACAACGCATCCCGGGACCCCCGAAAGTGATCCGAAACCCACGAATCCAGATTCAAAAAATGTCCAAAAAACCCGGGACATTACAGTCGACTCCAAACTGTCTCCAGCAAGGCTGCTTCAAGCGCTCATCAATGAGTGCGTCAACGCATTAAGATATTCTTCACAAGCTACGTCGACCCCACTCACTTCTAGCACCAGACAGACAAGAATCATCTCAAGCTGCGTCGACGCCATTTTCTCAATGTGTCGACACAAGGCTCCTCATAGAAACTGCCTTGGAGGCATCTTCAACGGATGCGTCAACGCACCTGTCTAGTTGCGTCGACACACCTGAAGTAAACTGCCAACTCATTACGGTACTCTGCCAGTCTTTGAACAGAGTCAACCAATCCCGTGGTTTCTTTACTTTAAGTCAATGGCCCAAGTCTCCAGACACGAGCCTCAAGGTCTGAGAAGAAAAGAACATTCATTTTTACAGTGATCCAATCAGAATACATCTTTGAAAAGGTCCTAGGATAGAGATCCTACCTTTCTAATCATAGGACAGTCAGAACACCTTTTTGTGTGAAGGTTCTGTTAGAGATCAAATCTGGGAAAGGTCACTTTTCATGATGTCCTTGGTTCTGCAGTCAACCAATGGGATTTCATCCCTGAAAAGCACCTAGGACAGAGGACCGTCCTTTTCTGTCCTAAGCCAATAAGAAGGCAGATCTCAAAAAGGGGATTCAGACAAAGATTTCTTTTGCCTTGGGCCAATCAGAGTACAGATCTATAAAAGGGCTGAAGATAAGAAATATTCCTCTTTCCCTGGGCCAATCAGCTTGCAGTCTGAAAATAAATTTTGTCCCTGCTCTACCATATATGATGGACCAATCAAAATCGCCAGAGAAAAGGTTTGTGATCAAGAAGCTTAGTTTATTCTGACCAATCAAATTGCATATTCTTAGAGGGAAAAACTGTTCCTGCTTCCCTTCTATAAAGCATGGATGTTCTACCTGAAGAATGTTGCTGCTGTTGTTGCTCCTGCCTTAGAGAAGAAAAGAGCTGGAGAAAGAAGAAGAGAGCTCGTGTCTTAGCAGAAGATCTGTGAGGAAGAAAAGAGAGAAGAGAAACCAGTGAGCAGCCTTTAGCTTCAAGAGCAGCCCTAAGCCTTCATGAAGAGGTTTTGAGAAGAGGAAGAAAGAAAGGAGAGCTACCCTCCTTGCAGCTGGCCTAAATCTAAGAAGAAGGGAGTTCAGATCTGAACAGATTTCAGATCTGCTGTCAATGCTTCAAGACTTCATTCTGAAGCTACAGTTGTTTTTCTTCACTGTGTTTTTATGTTTTTGTTTGACACTTCGAATCCATCCTTCAGTGTGTAGTGTTGTGCTTACAACAGTGTGTCCGATGCTCTGTTTAGAGACCGAAAGTGATACATGCTGTTGTGCATCCGTGTGTCTTGGGGAGTTGTCCCCGTGGTTTGCTGCACTTGCAGCGTGTATTGTGTGTTTTGTTTTTTCTTTTGGGGCTTGTCCCCGTTTGTGCTGTAGCTCTGCAGCGTGAGGACCTTGTCCTCGTGAGGAGCTTCCTCCTCGTGTAAGCTATGTATCAGCGTGTGTGGGGGGGTTCGTCCCCGTTAAGCTGTGTATCAGCGTGTGTATGTATGTGGGGTTCGTCCCCGTTGCTGCGTTTGCAGCGTGGTAAAGTCTCACCGGGTTTGGTGAGGGGTGGACGTAAGTCTACGGGTTTGCAGACTGAGCCACCTTAAAAAATTCCATGTGCAGTGGGCTGTGGTTTGTGTGATTGATCCTTTTCTTCCATCTCCCATTCATAGGGTGGTTTACTGGTGATTTTATTGACGATCTGAACTTTTGCATTTTCAATTCTGACTTCACATATTCGCATTGGGGGTTCGATTTAAGCTCAACGTGAGCTATCTTCTGGTTTAGCCAAGTTCGATCTGAGCACTCTAGTGTTCCTTCCTTCTGCGTTGATTAAGTGATCAGATTAAGTTTTTAATTGGGCAAAGTTTTGAAAGGATATATTCACCCCCCCCCCCCTCTAGATCTTATTGGCAAACCCAACATTTTCGGCAGAGGACAATGAATGAGAAAATGAAGGTGAAAGAATTAGAGACCAGTTGGATGGGAGCCAACTGGAAGAAATTCAGCAGCTCAATGACAAAGGAATAGAGGGGGAGACGAAAGTCACCTTTTCAGGCCAGCAGATAACTACAGAAAGCATCTGAGTGGGTGCTTAGGCTCGGCTCGTGTGGTTTGGGGAGAGAGAATGAGTACCGCCAGGGTAGCCGGTACTAGAATTCAAGCTCCTTCACCTCCTCTGCCGTGAGCTTACTGCAGAGATGACGACAGGACACCGAAGCAAAATTCCCTGCTCTCTGCTTGACCTCCTTGCCATGGTCATCCTCGTTTCGCTTCGCCATAGAAGATGAGGAAGGCGCCGAAATGCTGGAACCTGACGAACTAGCAGGAGGGGAAAGCCTACGGATCGCCTTCGCAGTGGTTTCTGCAAGCTCTGCGAAGGCTCTGGCAATTTTCTACTCTCTCTGGTTCTCCTCCTGGGACATGAATCTCCCTAAGAACTCGCGTAAGTAGGGGGAGGCAAAAAATCCTAACGATGGAGAGGGGAGGGCAAGTACGAGGGGCACTTATAGCCCTGAGTGGCCTTAGGAGAATTGTCGCGACGTCTCGAAGCGCCTCGGAAAGCTACATGTCCCGAGTCGGTGCATTCGAACTGGCACAAAAATATGTAATCATTGCGCTCAAGCCCGCACGCACTAGGGCAACCACATTAATGGACCCGAAGACCAAATCAGGGACAGCTCATGATGGCCAACTCCCACCCTTGCTGAAAATCTTCAATATATATATTTTACTCTCCGAGCCCATCCTTGGCTCGGGAGTAGGGGGCAAGTGGAGAGGGGAAGATATGTGGCCCAATATTTACAAGGCCCAACGGCCCACCAAGGTCTGCGCGGCCCAATAAGTGACATCCCCAGTAGGGCCCACTTACTACGGACCTCAATTAAGCGGACCAACATGGCCCACCGAGCCTTGGCTTAGTCGCCCGAATGAAGGCCTCCCCAACACTCGGGAAAAGCCTAGCAGATGACTAAATCGAGCCATCAAAATGTCGGTAAATGCTCCCTCAGGGATGCCCAAGTCTCGGACTCCCTACTTAGGTAGAGGATATTCATTATCTCTCAATAATCAGCTCGTTGGCAAGACTCCTTAATGAGTCAGGGCGAATTCCTCGCGGCTGGGCACCTATGCCTAATGATCCAAGCGGATGTTACGCTATCACCTGAGAGAATGAAGTTCTAGAGGATAAGGGGAGGGCAAGAGTCCCTAAACGGTAAGAGTTCCTACTGCGGACATAACGCTCTCCCAGACTCTCACGCTTCCCCTACTCAGGAAAGAGAGCCTGCAGTTATATAAACCCAGGGAACCCCTCCGTAAAGGTAAGTCAAATTCTAGCCATTTCAACTGGTGAAGAGCAGTCTCGTGCCCTACACCTCCCTTGCCTCCTCTTCGCACTTTGCTCGTACCTTTTGCTGACTTAAGCATCGGAGGATTTTTCTCGGCATAATAATCTCGGGCCCCCTGATCGCTTCTTTCCTTTTGCAAAACTCTGATCTGAGATGGTTACAACCCACGATTGCCCTAAATCTGACGGTCCACGGCTTTGCATGAGATCTCACCTCTTCACTCGTCATTATAGTTCTTGTAAAAGCACTTGATGCCGTCACCGACTGTTAGTGTTCCTATCAAATAAATCTTATTTAGTTAATTTTTAATCAAATTTGAAAAAAGAGTCAAAATATCTTTAATCCCTCTTAAATTCTTTCTCTCCACATCTCTCTCTCTCTATGTCACACTGCACCAAATGCAATAACTCTTTCTATGGAAATATCTATTGTCGCCTGAAATTTTAAATTTACAGATGGAGACGGACTATTATTTGTATATTGAATTGAGGTTAATTATATGGATATTTTTAACACTATATCGATATAATAATATTATTAAAAATAATATAAACATAAGATAGGTAATTCTATGAGTCAACATGTAATAAGATTATTTTTACGAAAAAAAACTTAATATATGATTTTTTATCCATGGCTCCAAACAACCTTTTGACTTTTGAGTAACTGGAATGGGACCTTCAATTCTCTTCATAATTTTACCCAAAAAAAAAACAATTGATCTCTTCGTTAAGAGTGATTGTTTTGAGATTGGACAGTGTCGGACTCCGATCTACCTGGAATAGTGTTTTTTTTTTTTTTGACATTGGTGAATGCTGTGGTCAAGAGTAGCAGCAATGATCACATGAGATATTGCCTTTTTTTTTTGACTTGAAAGTCTCCTAATCATTGTGTTAACTTCAAAAGGTGAATAAGAGAGGTTTGCCTTGTCTTTACAAGCATGATACTCCCTCCTCCACACACTCCGTACATGCACGCACGCGCGCACGCACGCACACGCACACACATAATTGACTTGGGAAATAATACGAACACCCCTCGATCCTTATGTTGCTATAGTCCCCGAAATCGAAGGAATTCCTAAGATTATAAATGAACATCCTACCGATGATACTAACCTAATGTATATGGTCAAAAATTAACCTTGCAACTCACATGAGATGTCGTCCACTTCAACTCAGCTGGGGTTTCCACCATTTTGTTCTCCTAAGTAGGAGACGAGTACTACCGTATACCTCTTCCTTGTGCAACTCTAACTGCGAACCCTCGGTGTAGAAACACGTGGGGATATGTGCAGCAGCACTCTTATCTTATTACAGACGTCAAGTACGAATTATAATTTTTTTTTCACCTCTGCTCTTTAACTTATCTATCCATAAAAAAAAAAATGTATAGCAGCGCTCCTAACCTTAACATCACTACACCATCCCCTTCTTCCTCCAATAGGGACGTCCAAGGAACATGGATTGCTGACGAAACATCCCGCAATGTTGCGAATAAGTCCCCCACGAGCCTTCCATGACAGAGAGGTGCTACGAGCTGGTATTTGCTTTTGTGAGGCCGGGCTTCTAGAACAATTCTCTTTCCTGGTCCAACCCTTGTTGGAAACTTTCAAATAGATGGGTCTATATGTTAGACAACCAAGGATAGTTATCTGATTCCCATGAAATATTGCATGCCTAGTTTGAAGATCTCGCAACCTCGCCACTCTTTAACGGACCTCACAGTTTTATATATATATATATATATATTTGAATTGTTTATAAAAATACATGTTTATTTATGAAATTATTTCTTTTATTTTTACATTGTTCTTAATAACCTTCTTATATTAGTAGAGTGTCAAAAATATCCCTGTAACTATAACCTAACGTTGAAGATTCAAAGAATGTTTTATTTTGCATATGTAAAATTGAGTTTTTGGATGAAAATATCTCTATAGAAAAGAGTTATTTGGACCGGTGTATCGTGCGAGAGAGAGAGAGAGAGAAAGAGATATACAATTATATATGTAAAAAACTGAGGAGTTTAAGAAAGATTACAGGTACTTTTGATCTTTTTCAAATTTAGTTAAAATTAACTTAGTTTAAATAAAAGATTTTAATCAAATGATAACAGCGGGTGACAACAATGATATTTTTGCAAATACTGTGATGCACAGAAGTTATTAAAATAATATTAAAAAAGAAATAATTGTGCAAATAAACATATAAGATGGGCATATTTACAAAAATATCTATATTTTTCCTTCGTCAATAATTAAACCTAGGCCTAAAAATATCACTCCATACTCATGGAGTCAAATGAACGGAGCTGCGAGAGATGACATTGCACCCGTTAAGAGTAATGTTCCGTGCAACACTCCGACTAATTACATATTACACGTGCAACACGTATTTTATTCTTAAACAAAATTTTAGTGACCCCCAGATTAAATTAATTTGATGTGTCAACCACGTCATAAGACGACGTGACGTGAGAGCCACACAAAAATAAAATTCAACCGTGTGAATAGTGAAAATGTATCATTTTTCCATTTTCACTATTCACGGGGGCATGGGAGTACTTAAAACGAAAGGCCTATTTTAAAAGTAAAAATACAAATAGAAAAAATATTATAAGGATATATCTACAAGAACTTATTTTTTAAAAAAAAATGGAGATTAAAAAACAGTCACTGCATCCCTGAAACAGAGGAAAAGAGGGTGGAGCCAGCAATTCTAGAACTACCATATTTGAAGCAAAGACAACTAGGTGCAAAACCAGCATCCTACACTGAAAATACCAGTGACATTTGAGAAACACTACCAAACAAAAAAAAAAGACAAAAAAAAAGCTACATTTCATTCTTGATGGTGATAACTAAATCATGTTAATACCAAGCATCCAATTGTGATAATCGTATTACATGACCTCGCGTGTCCTTGACAAAATGAAAAGGTGTAGGACTAATACCGACCGACCGACCAAAGTAAAATAATCATCATCAAGAACCTCTACATCTTTCTCCGCCACAAAATTCTCTCTTGCAAGCTCCTTCACTACATATTGGCGAACTCCACCTGCTTTCACGAGGAAGAGGCACAAACGAAATACTGGCCTCCCATAGCCCACGAAATAATCACTCGATTAATGGCATCGATTTAGAGTTCAGAGCAGGGTTATTACAGCATGATGATACAAAACCACACATAAGTTGTGTGACGAGATCACCTCATGTCATGGGAAATGTGGACCATTGGGAGGGTGTTTGCAGGATGACATGCAGCAAAACTGCAATCCCCAGACTGCAGCTCATGACTTTGGTCATGTTTAGGCTATCCATGCTTGACAAGTTTGTTATTGCATGAGCATGCATACATTAAACTGATTGGCATAACATAAGCATATACTTATACGGGAGATGCCCCACTCAGCCTGAATCCAACTTGTTGAATTCAGATTGAACTTGGACCGGTTATGCTTCAATTAAGGTTGACTGACCTGAATTGGGCCTCACCCACCCATTTCAAGTACGGATTAGCTGTAGTTGTCCCCATGACCACACACTCTGTAGCAAGGCTTGCCCGTCTGTAGTGATTCTTAAGCTTACTTAAGCTCAGAGAGTGCCGCCTTTAGTGCCTCTTCAGTTATTCTGAAGAGAGGACATTAGATCTTAGAAGTCAATTTATATAATACTCTTTTCAGCTTCCTTCTAAATTGTTACCTCTATCTATGGGTTGAAAAGAAAAAGTAAGGTTCAGAGATTGGCATACTTGACATTATGGACTCAGTAGTAACTAGAAGCTCACAAGCGCTCAAAAATACTTCCAAACTGTGTAGGGCAGCATGTGTAAGATCCAGAGTGTCCATATCAGAGAGGACGTGAGAACACAAAATTTTCATATAAGAAAGGACGTAGGTAACAAGAGAATATAAGTAATTCAGCTTGTGAGTTTATCTGTATCACGGATGATCGTCTGAGAAGGTAGTACTAGAGCAGCCACAGGTAACTCAGCCTTCCCACCTCCTTCGTCGATGATGAGTCTAAGATCTTTTCTGTAAAGTTTTCCATGGTGACCACTTACAATTATCGTAGACTTGCCGGACAATTCCTGCACAAAACAGCTTCTTTGAATCCATTAGGAATCCGCAAATGCATATTTGGATGAAAGCACGAGTGATACACGGATAACAAGTAAATTTAAAAAAAAATGTGAGTACATAGGCTACTGGATTCGGTCAACCTAATCTAACTTGTAGATCCAAACAAACCATCAAACCCCAACCCCAGTGTGCGAGAAAAGAAACATGGAAAAAGAATAAGATTAATAGCCATCAGGCAGAGGAGCCCTTAACAAGAAAGAATGACCAAAACGCAATTTAACACTTTTTTCCTAACTTGACCTGACAGAAAAATTTCAAATGCCAATGAGCGAATAGATAAAAATGTGAAAGAAACTTTGTAGGATCACGGTCGCTATGCTATGGAAGTGCATGATTACCAGCATGGCAGCATTCAAGCAACTGAGACAAATGTGCATTTATCAAGGAACCGCATACATAAACCCGCAAAAGTGGAATGGGCCACAAATAGAAATGGTTTTTTGAAATATAAATACCAAGAGCAGCATGCAAGAATAGGAGTGGATTTACAAAAAATATATTTGCATGTTTAAGTTGGCTAGGGCGTTCCCAGTAAGCGACGTGCCGCAATGGCGCCCGATTGCGGTGTCAAATAGACAAGGGTTCACGTGTGGGGTTGGACATTCACGGGTAAAGAGGCAAGTCCAAAAACATAGGATCCGTCTAGCTACTTGAAGTATAGGAACTTTAACGGGTAAGGGTTTATAATTGGTTAAGTTAATGAAGGACAGGAGGGTTAGCATAGCTTGCCTATAAGAAACTAGGTGGAAAGGGCATAAAGTTAAAGATATTGATGGATATAAAATTTGGTATACGGGTAATAATAACTCTAGAAATGGTGTTGCTATAATAATAGATAAAAACTTAAAAGATAGAGTTGTAGAAGTTAATAGATTGGGGGATAGACTGATGTTAATTAAACTTATTTTAAGTGAGGATATTTTGAATATAATTAGTGCATATACACCTCAAGTAGGATTAGAAGATAGCATTAAAAAGTAATTTTGGGAGGCTATTGATAGTTTGATCCAAAATATGCCTAGTGAAGAGAATCTTTGTTGGAGGGGATCTTAATAGTCATGTGGGTAAAGATAATAGAGGTTATGAGAGGATTTATGGAGGGCTTGGTTTTGACAATAGAAATGATATGGGTTATACTAATCTTGATTTTGCTATGGCCTATGATCTAGCAATTACTAATAAATTCTTTAAGAAGAGGGACGAACACTAAATAACATACAAGAGTGGAACACATATAAGTCAAATTGACTATTTTCTTATTAGGAAGGTCGATAGAGTTTTATGTAAAGATTGCAAAGTTATTTTTGGTGAGTCTAGCCCCTCAACATAAGTTGTTAGTAATGGATGTCATTATCCCTAAATTCAAAAGAAAGATCATTATAAATAATTGTTCTAAGATTAAATGGTGGAATTTAAAAAGTAAAAATTTAAAAATATTTAAAAATCATCTATTAAAGAAAAATATTAATAATTTTGAATAATAAACTAATATAATGTGGAATAATGTTACAAATTGTATAACGGGTGTAGCAAAACAACTCTTAGACAAATCTAAAGATAAAAAGAATTTAGAAAAAGAGACTTGGTGGTGGAATGAAAAAATCTAAAATAACATTAGAGTAAAAAAGGAGTCCTTTAAAGTTTGACAAACTAACAAAAATAATCAAACCCTGGAACCTTATAAAATCGCTAAAAAGGGGGCTAAGAAAATAGTTAGCGAAGCTAAATCAAAGGCATTTGAAGATTTATATAATAAATTAAGAACCCGAGAAGGTGAAAAGGACATATTTAAACTTGCTAAATTAAGAGAAAGAAAAACTAGAGATTTAGATCATGTTCGTTGCATTAAAGGTGAAAATCTAAGGGTTTTAACTTTAACTAAGGATCTTGAGATTAAAGAGAGGTGGCATAATTATTTTTGAAAATTACTAAATGGGGATTGCGTCAAGGATTTCTCTTTAGAAGGTACCCAAGAGTCTACAATATTTGATAAACATCAATATTTCAAGCGTATTAAGATGTCAGAAGTGGCAGATGCTTTAAGGAAAATGAAAGTGGGCAAGGCCTTAGGACCAAATGGCATATCTATTGAAGTATGGAAAGGCCTTCAGTAGCTAACTAAACTTTTTAATAAAATTTTAAAGAAATGGAGAATGCCAGAAGTTTGGAGAAAAAATGTTGTAGTTTCTTTCTATAAAAACAAAGGAGATATTCAAAACTGCAATAATTATCGTGGAATTAAACTTGAGTCATACTATGAAACTTTGGAAAAGAGTAATCGAAAAACGCCTCCGATGTACGAGTACTGTATCGAAAAATCAGTTTAGTTTTATGCCAAATAGATATACTACATAAGTTATTTTCTTACTACAGCAGCTAATGGAGAAGTATAGAGAGATGAGAAAAGATTTGTATATGATTTTTCTTGATTTAGAGAAGGCGTATGATCAAGTACCGAGAGAATTGATTTGGTGGATACTTAGAAAGAAAGGAATCTCTCAAGGATATGTTGATTTGATTAAGGATATGTACGACATTGCTAGTACTAGTGTTCGAACTATTGCTGGAGAGACTGGTGAATTTTCAGTTTCTATAGGTTTGCATCAAGGTTTTGCACTAAGTCCGTATCTCTTTACCTTAGTTATGGATGAAGTAACAAAACAATTGCATGAGGATATCCCTTGGTGTATGTTATTTGCAGATGATATTGTCTTAATTGATGAGAGTATTGATGCTTTAAATGCTAAGTTAGAGCGTTGGAGACTTGCTTTGGAGTTTAAATGTTTTAAAATTAGTGGGAGTAAGTCAGAGTTTATGCATTGTAATTTTAGTAATGGGAGAGTGGTGCAGAAAGACATGATTCTAATTGATAGACATAACATTCCGAAGAGTAGTAGCTTTCGATACCTAGGGTCTATCATACAAGAGAATGGGGAGATTTATGACGACGTTACACAGGATTAAGACAGGCTGGTTAAGATGGAGAAACGCATCAGGAGTCCTCTGTGATCGTCGTATGTTTGTGAAACTCAAAGGGAGGTTTTATAGAACGGTTGTGAGACCTGCTTTGTTATATGGTACCGAGTGTTGAACAGTACGAAAGGAACACATTCACAAAATGTGTGTAGCAGAAATGAGGATGTTGAGATGGAAGTGTGGCAAGACTAATGGGGTGTTTGGTAGTAATTTAAAAAAAAAACTCTCTACCTAAAAGATTATGTTATGTCAATTTTCAACTTAATTTTTAAAATTGACAGAAATAGATAACTACATGTTTGGTAAAAATGACATAATTTTTAAATTTCTTGTGTACATGTTTGGTATAATAACTTAGAAGCCTGGAGTTGTACAAATCTTCTTGAATGTCATCATATCATGACCAACCCACATGGTCCCTTATCCATATTAAAAGGCTCTGCAAATGAGGGAGCCGATATATATCGCAGACTGTAGGCAAATTACCCAACAGCAGACGGACGTATACAGCTGTTTGGGCTATTGATGGCATCGGCACCGACAGCTCCCGAGCTCCACCTCATCTTCTTCCCGCTAATGGCCCCCAGCCACATAATCCCCATCACCATGCGACCAGGTTGTTCGCCAGTCGAGGCGTCCGCTGCACCATCGTCGCCATCCCCTCCAACGCCTCCCTCGTCCGCCGCTCCGTCGACCGGGCCAACAGCGGAGCAGGCCTCCACATTGCCCTTCACCTCATCGAGTTTCCCGCCATCGACACTGGGCTGCCCGACACCATAAAAAAACACAGACGCACCGAAGAGAAATAGGAGCGAGGGGGGAATCAACCGGCGTGCCAGACGCTACTTGGGCACAAAAACAAACCCAGATTTCCACTACCGATCTCATTAGCACAGTGAGCTGGCTGGTGCCCGGCCAGTGCGACCCCGTCGCAGCGGTCGGCGGCGGCAACGGCAACATCGACATGTAGGACTCGCAGGGGGTAGCAAGAGGGATTGACGCGGCGGGCAACAGCAGCGGGGAGGAGCTGGCGGTGGGCTGCGTGCTGGCCATCAAGACGATGCTGGGGGAGGAGTTCGAAGGGCAAGTTATCGCCTTCGACCGCCCCGTACAAGCAGGATGAGGGCAAGGTCGGCTGGATGGTCACCGGAGGCCGGATAGTTGGCTGCCGGATCCAGGAGGTGCAAGAACGACAAGATGAAGGTGGGAGAGGAGGGCGGCCGACGGGCCACCGGGGGCACAAGGAGGAGAACGAAGTGGAGGGGCAGCCGGGAAGGGGGGATGCCAATGGATCACAGGGGAAGGAGCAAGAGGGCATACCATGGGGAAGAGACTTCTCTCAAGACGCGAGAGTCGGGAGGCGAGGTCGAGACGTCCAGATGGCAGGCTTCGCAACGTTTCCAAAAAAAAATTGCTCGGGAGTTATTTTTATTTAGAAATGGGTTATAACGGGACAAGATTTTCTCCCTAAAATTTAAGATAGGAACACCAAACGGGATGAGATGGGTCTCTTGCTCCCATTTTTAAATTTAAGGGAAAAAAGAAAGGAAAAATAGCAACCAAACACCCCATAAGAAAGACAAGATTAGGAATGAGCGCATCCGTAAGGACTTAGGGATAGCCCCAATTGATAGTAAAATGATAAAAAATAGACTCAGGTGGTTTGATCATGTGCTTCGTCACCTTAACTCAACGTCGGTTAAAAGATGTGACCGAATCTTAGCAGATGCTAGTAAAAGAGCTCGGGGAAAACCTAAAATGAGATGGTGCGATATTATTAGGAAGGACATTAATTTTTTGGGTTTAAATATGAATATAGCACTTGATAGAAATCTTTGACAAAATAGGATTCATGTAGCCGACCCCAAATAATTGGGATAAGGCTCTGATGATGATGATGATGATGAGTTTGCATGTTTCCAACCCCTTTGTAGATTTGTTGATTTGCTCCTCTACCAAAGTAACCTCCATGTCATATTCACTTTTAGTTTAGAAGCTAGAGCAACCACTTAGATGTGATAATAGAAGCATTCCATTTACATGCATTCTTAATCCACTTTTCATCATTTGGGCAAAGATCATTTCATCCTTGTTGCAACAAATATCTTAGAATGTGTGATCAGCCTTACAGTTGCATAACAGTTTGTCCCGCCAACTTTATAATACATGGGAAAAGTATATGTAACAGTTTCAGCTGAAACTGGTCTTTGTAGAACCCCAGGGAAGTCAGTCAATTGGTCATCCTAGCAGTAATTTGGGCTTAACAAAGCAATGTCTATAAAATGACGGAAAAGTAATATGTGCTGTCTAACAAAGTATATAATGGAATTATGAACATGCAGATGGATAAACAAGACTACTGTTGAAGAAGACTGACGACGATTCGAAGAAAATCATCAATAATTAACAGGCCAAAGCCAAGGCCACCCGAAGAAATAGTATTTCAGGAAATTTACTCAAAGCATTTATTCTCACCCAACTTACGCATTTTAGTCTGGAGCACAAAAATAGTATCTCATGAACCTTCACAAGCTTGCCTCCACATATTTAAACTTCCTTTCCAAAAAGGAGGAGTACAGACCTCCAAGTCACCAGAATTAATGATTGAATATTTAATAGTCACAATGATGGTAAGATGTAGAGCTTGTCGCATTAGGATGATGGCCCACTCTCACTCGGGAAGGTGCAGCCACATCGTGGAGAGAGTTTTTCCTTTGAAACAAGATAATATATGATTTGGCAATGAAATGAAGAGTATAGATATTACCTTGGGGATTTTCCACACGTTTTGCCTTCCACTAAGTTGTTCCACTTTTGGAATACTGGTATCCCTTGACCTCAAAAACATTAATTGCTCTTCAACTGGTTTAGCTTCATCTAGGCCTGCATGAACAGCTATCAATTTGCAGCGGACCCTTCCATTATCAGTATCAATGCAAACATTGTCCTGCAACAGTCATCAATCATGATACAGATATTTGTCAGATATTAACCAACAGGCATCTTGAGTCATCCAGGTTCAGTTACAGATCAAAGACCTCCTCATGGATCCAGACCAGATCTGTAAGGAACTTTTTGTGCTCCTGTGGGACTGCTTTAGTTAACTCTGCAACATTGGAGAAGTCAACGTGATTATATGAACCATATTAACTAAAACAAATCTGGAATATTTGTTGGGAAAATGCATTTTCACACAAATTAATTATTTTAGATTTATGACAAAATAAATATGTTTAATATCTCAGTTGTTCATGTCAAAACAAATAGGCATAAACAGAGAATTGGCTGAGTTTAATTTACAGGTTTAACGACTAAAAATCAAGTCTCCCATATACTTAGCCTAAAAATAAGACAATAAGTAAAGATGATGGGAATCGACGCCAAGAGCACTAACATTTTATTTGGATTTGTGTCCTTTAGATTGCTTTTATATCCTTGGGAAAGTATGTTGACAATTGTAAGGCTTTATAAGCCAATGTGTCATTCCCTTGATTGTTCGGGTTTTTGTGCAAAATGTCTGTAGGTCCAGCAAGGGGGCCCTCACCCCTTCCCCATTGGTCCACCTAAGCCATGTGGGACTGGTCAACCATCCTAGGTGGCTTCTAGATAGTTTGACATTCAATTAGACACATGGGGGACAAATGGACTAAAAAGTCCAAAATGGCTCATTCATAGTCAAGGGGGGTGCCCCCCCATTAAAATGACATTTTCTGTTTTATTTTTTTAGGCCAATTGACCACATGGGGAAGAAAATGATACCCCTCCCCTCTCTCCCACGAAATCCCAACCCCCTCCCCCTTCCTCCCCTTCTATATAAGCCCATGTATAGTGTTTTGTAAGAATTAATGAAGAGAAAAAATTGTGAATTTGGTTGGAGCCAAAGAAGGGTGTGCCCTCCTCCTCTCTCCCTCCCCCTCTTGCAGATGGATTTCTGCTAAATCTTGGGTGTGATGCCCTTCTATCTTCTCCTTAGCCCCTCTGAATTCTATTTCTGCCGCCGCCGCCATCGCACCGCCATCGCGCCGCCGTCTTCATCGCCGGAATTCTGTCTACATCAGGACAGAGCCCTACTCCGCGATTTTTAGCTCTCCATCAGGAGCTCAGATCGTAACCAAACTTGGAGGGTGAGTCATCCACGTCCACCCCAGCCTCCACAAAAAAACTCCCATCATTTACCTTTCGTTTGCTATTTTTCCATTTTTGTGTAATTCCACCTTCCAGTTCTGTCTTCTGTTCAGATCCTGTCACAGCAACCCTGAGTTTCCCCTCTTCGACCCACTTCTTATTTTTTTGAATCCCCAAATTTATTGGGAGTTCTATCCACCACCCCCATCATCCACGAATTTTCTTGTAATTTCTAAAGTCCTTTTTGTATTTTTAAAAATTATTGTCTTCTCCCAAATCTGTTCTGTCATGTGCAGTTCAGATCCGACCCCTTGTCAGTATAAAATCCCCCAAAAATCGAAACCTCTACCAAAAGTCAAATAAAAATTATCCCAGTCTTCCTTGTTTCCACCTCTACAACTTTCGTGAAGAGGTCAACTTCCATATCTGAACTTTGATCCACGATCAATGTCAGTTCTCAGGAAAAATCACTTCTATCCTGAGATTTCAGGTCCTATCCAACAGCAGCTTGTAAAATCGGTCAAGGCCAGATCTGAGAAATTCAAAATTATTTCTCTGGCCCTACATCGAAGTATTTTGAAAGAGCTTTCCAACGATACCTCTTGTGCGTCGATCCGACGTCGTGAGTGTTCGCAGCAGCGAATTTCACCGAGTCGCGCAGGCCAAAAACAGAAGTGCAGATCCGTGACCAGCAAGCCGCAACGACCGCTCGGCCACCGCCTCGCCTTCCACGAGGCGAACCAGCGTGCCGTCGTCCCAGGGAGCGCCTCTCCAGAAGCCAACGTCACAACGGTACCACTCTGGGCCCACTCGGACCCGCCGATGAGCACGTGGGCCCCACGTTCGTGAATACGCGTGCCGCTAAAGCTACATCAAAACGCTGCCCGTCAACCCAAGTTCGGTCCTCCCGGGCCCCATTTGTAGCCCGTTACCTCCCTGCGTGGAGTGGGCAGTAGAAATCATTTCTGTAATTATTGTATAATTATTTTTACCGGGAGTTACTGTCTTGGCCGGGATCGTCTTCCCCACGCCCGGAGCGTGGAGGTAAACTCGCCCCCTCTCTCTTATCGCATTTTGTTCAATTCGTATATATTTGAATGCCGCTGCGAGTGTAGGTTCCTAGCTTGATATATTGTTATCACCGCTGCGAGAGAGAGTGTGTGATCTGTCCCGTGACTCAATCCGAGTTAACGCGGAAAAGTCGATACCCGAGGCTCATTGCCGGTTTCTCAACCGCGCACGGTCCCACGTCTTCCCTCGCTTAGGGGCGATCGCGAGCTAGAGTCCTAGGTCGCGTGTCCGTCCCGCATCAATTTGGTATCAGAGAGTCAGTTGAGTCTAGGGTAGTTATTTGTAAAACTCCAAATAAAAAAAAAGTGTCATTTAAGTCGAGTCTAAGCTTAAGCCGGTCTAGGTTGCATTTGCATATCATTAATCGGTATATCAAAAGGTGTTGTCCGAATGTTAGGCTACGCCTATCGGGAAGGCCGCACACTTGCGCGAGTGATCTTCGGATCGATTATCTCCGCCACATACCGAGTCTTGGTTTAAGTCTAGAGTCCTTAGTGTGCATGCATTCCAACCTTGCATAGTCGGTCTAGTGTCTTGTCCAAGTGTCGGCATGTCCATCCACTAGTGTCCCGTGTCCCATGGATTACCAAACGCCCGGATCTTATGCATGGTGGCGATACTATCTAAGATGGGAGAACCACCCGGACCACCCCCGTAGACCCGTAGCCCGGGATTTCTATGGATCTGAAAACCCAGGTGACTACCTAGAGTGGGAAGCCATTATGGACGACTACTTTGAGTGTTACCTTATGTCCGGTCCCGCGCAAGTCGACTTTGCCAAAAGACGACTTTTCTATGAAGCCGCCGAAACGTGGAGATACATCAAGTACTTCTGGGAAGATAGGAGGCTAAGGCCCATCGAGTCATGGTGGGATATAAAAAAGGCGCTTAGGAGGGTCTACCTTCCCCGTCCACCTACCTCCAACCACGGAGGTTATACCACTAGTCGGCCCCACCAACTCACCCGCAATCAAGTGGGCCACACCTCCAACCAACCCCGCCCCTTCACCCCCATCCAAGCCCTCCAAAGTAACCCCAATCAAGTGGTCCGCCCAGTCACCTCCCACCAAGTGAAAGCCCCGCTTCTAGCCGAGCCTAGGTCCACACCCGAGCCGAGAGACGAGGAGCGAGTCCACCACGAGGTTCCTACTCCAACCCACACCTTTGATGAAATCGAGAAAATATTTTCGGATTGGTTGGAAAGGACACGTGCTTCTTCACCACCCGTGAGTGCTCCATTGCTACCCTCTACTTCTGAACTTTATTCGGAACCATCTTATTTGGAGCCACCAAAGCCCGAGCCACCCGTGTTTCAAATGGGTACGCTTTTCATCGCCGAGCCACTACTTAGTTGGCTCAAGAATGACTTGGTCCCACCTCCTCACCCATCCATGGACCCCACCCTACCATTGGTGCCCGTCAACTCCTACCACACGACATTCCGATCTAGTCACCATGTTGATACCTTAGATGACCTTGTTATGGGATTAGACTCGCAATGGCAGTTGACGCACTCCTTGGCCCGAAACTTCGACCAACCCACTAGTCTTAGCTTCACCCATCCGGCCTTAGGGTCCATTACCTCCGTGTGCACCGTGGGTTGTGTCACCACGGAGATCCTCTTATTCCTCCCCATGCCGGCCGAGCCCGACTTCATACCCTTTTGCCCGAGGGAGGAACTATACATCCTACATATGATCACCGTCCCACCTACCACAATGCATGAAGGTGACCAACCACACCTTCAAGACTTCTATACATGGGATCGTGACTTGTGGGAACCCACCACAAGAGGTCATACCTTCTTTGATCCCTTTGACCCATTCCCTAGTGGACCCCTAGACCCACCATATATACTTCACTTCTTCGAGGGAGTCCACTACCACACCCCTTCCCCACGGGCCGGGTCGTCTATACCCACCAAGCCCGTTCTCGATACACCTACACCCAGTTCTCCTAGCCCTCTCAAGTCTCCCAAATCCAAAGGGCCGTCCATGCATGACTGGGTCATACTAAGGCGCCTAGGTGTTCCCCATTCCGCCAACCACCAGTTACGTCAAATGCATGCATGGCACATATTCGGGTGTCCTGGTCCACCGTCGCCTATGCGTAGGTCGGACAAACATTAGATTTGTTTAGGGTCTTTGTGAGTCTTTGTTTCGTTTGTCCGTTGTGTGTCTGTGCATACCTCGAGTCGAGTCGGTTTGTACGCTCGCATTGTTAGTCCCTTTCGAGTTCGAGACTGGTCGGACTTTGGGATCGGTTCTACTTCACATATCGGATCTAGTCACATAAGGGACAAGCGGTGATTCCTAATGAGTCTTTGAGCCGCCTTCCTTCATTTGAGAGTGACCCCACCCCGGAGTGTCCACCTCTAGCCTCATTCCCCAGCAGCGTGTGCATATTGAATCTATACGGGATGAGCAGGTGTCGATTACTTGGAGTGGAGCGTACTCCGCACTTCCAGGTTCAGTGACGCATCCGCCGGAGCTACTCGAGCAGCCACACCCCTTACTCGACGGGGTCGAGTTCTTCCCACCCGGGGAGAGTTGATGGGAATCGACGCCAAGAGCACTAACATTTTATTTGGATTTGTGTCCTTTAGTTTACTTTTATATCCTTGGGAAAGTATGTTGACAATTGTAAGGCTTTATAAGCCAATGTGTCATTCCCTTGGATTGTTTGGGTTTTTGTGCAAAATGTCTATAGGTCCAGCAAGGGGGCTTTCACCCCTTCCCCATTGGTCCACCTAAGCCATGTGGGACTGGTCAACCATCCTAGGTGGCTTCTAGATGGTTTGACATTCAATTAGACACATGGGGGACAAATGGACTAAAAAGTCCAAAATGACTCCTTCATAGTCAAGGGGGGTGCCCCCCCATTAAAATGACATTTTCTGTTTTATTTTTTTAGGCCAATTGACCACATGGGGGAAGAAAATGCTACCCCTCCCCTCTCTCCCACGAAATCCCAACCCCCTCCCCCTTCCTCCCCTTCTATATAAGCCCATGTATAGTGTTTTGTAAGAATTAATAAAGAGAACAAATTATGAATTTGGTTGGAGCCAAAGAAGGGTGTGCCCTCCTCCTCTCTCCCTCCCCCTCTTGCAGATGGATTTCTGCTAAATCTTGGGTGTGATGCCCTTCTATCTTCTCCTTAGCCCCTCTGAATTCTATTTCTGCCGCCGCCGCCATCGCGCCGCCATCGCACCGCCATCGCGCCGCCGTCTTCATCGCCGAAATTCTGTCTACATCAGGACAGAGCCCTACTCCGCGATTTTTAGCTCTCCATCAGGAGCTCAGATCGCAACCAAACTTGGAGGGTGAGTCATGAAAAAACTCCCATCATTTACCTTTCGTTTGCTATTTTTCCATTTTCGTGTATTTCCACCTTCCAGTTCTGTCTTCTGTTCAGATCCTGTCACAGCAACCCTGAGTTTTCCCTCTTCGACCCACTTCTTATTTTTTTGAATCCCCAAATTTATTGGGAGTTCTATCCACCACCCCCATCATCCACGAATTTTCTTGTAATTTCTAAAGTCCTTTTTGTATTTTTAAAAATTGTTGTCTTCTCCCAAATCTGTTCTGTCATGTGCAGTTCAGATCCGACCCCTTGTCAGTATAAAATCCCCCAAAAATCGAAACCTCCACCAAAAGTCAAATAAAAATTATCTCCGTCTTCCTTGTTTCCACCTCTACAACTTTCGTGAAGAGGTCAACTTCCAGATCTGAACTTTGATCCACGGTCAACGTCAGTTCTCAGGAAAAATCACTTCTATCCTGAGATTTCGGGTCCTATCCAACAGCAGCTTGTAAAATCGGTCAAGGCCAGATCTGAGAAATTCAAAATTATTTCTCTGGCCCTAGATCGAAGTATTTTGAAAGAGCTTTCCAACGATACCTCCTGTGCGTCGATCCGACGTCGGGAGTGATCGCAGTAGCGAATTTCACCGAGTCGCGCAGGCTAAAAACAGAAGTGCAGATCCGTGGCCAGCAAGCCGCAACGACCGCTCGGCCACCGCCTCGCCTTCCACGAGGCGAACCAACGTGCCGTCGTCCCAGGGAGCGCCTCTCTAGAAGCCAACGTCACAGCGGTACCACTCCAGGCCCACTCGGACCCGCCGATGAGCACGTGGGCCCCACGTTCGTGAATACGCGTGCCGCTAAAGCTACATCAAAATGCTGCCCGTCAACCCAAGTTTGGTCCTCCCGGGCCCCATTTGTAGCCCGTTATCTCCCTGCGTGGAGTGGGCAGTAGAAATCATTTCTGTAATTATTGTATATATATTTTTACCGGGAGTTACTGTCTTGGCCGGGATCGTCTTCCCCACGCCCGGAGCGTGGAGGTAAACTCGCCCCCTCACTCTTATCGCATTTTGTTCAATTCGTATATATTTGAATGCCGCTGCGAGTGTAGGTTCCTAGCTTGATATATTGTTATCACCGCTGCGAGAGAGAGTTAGTGTGATCCGTCCCGTGACTCAATCCGAGTTAACGCGGAAAAGCCGATATCCGAGACTCATTGCCGGTTTCTCAACCGCGCACGGTCCCACGTCTTCCCTCGCTTAGGGGCGATCGCGAGCTAGAGTCCCAGGTCGCGTGTCCGTCCCGCATCAAAAGATTTATGTTCTGGCAGAAACATGCGAACTTAGACGCTACTGTGTCTTAAGTCCAAAACTTAGAAGAAATAATGCCTAAAAGACCTTTTGCCTAAGCTTAAAGACAGACGATGCACAGCAGAAGGTATAGTCTGGATGTCTTTCGTCCAAATGTAAAAGTTGGACGATACTTCATTCCCAAAATTGACTTAGACAATGCAGCAACTAAGTCCTTTCATCTAAGTGCCCAAATGCCTAAAACGAAACATAGACGAAGCATCACCTATTTTAGAAAGTTAGATGGTGCTCCACCTACCTTTAAAGGCAAACTGTTTCCGCCTAAAGTATCTTTGTCTAATAGCAAAAGTTGGATGATACATCGTCCAAGTTTTAAATGTAGACGGACGAACGCCTAACCCACAAGAGTAAAAGAAACCACTTGTCATTAGATGACACATTGTCTACTTGTGAAAAGTAGACAGAACAGCTTCTACATGCAAAAGTAGGCGAACAAGAAAATGTTAGACGATATATCGTCCAAGTTGAAAGTTAGACGATACAGTGCCTAACAGAAGAACATTTCGTCTAACTCATAAAATTGGACGATACAGAGGACAAAACACAAGATGGACGATACTTCGTCCACATCTAAAAGTAGACGATAATCCGCCTACTAAAGGTTCCATCTAACTGATCAGTCCAAAGCCATAAAGTAGACGATAGATTGTCTATGGTCACAAGTTAGATGAAATAGCGCATAGATGATACACCGTCTACCAAGGATAAAAGGTTCCATCTAAGTGCATAGACGATGCACCGTCTAAGGTCAAAACATTCTAAGTGCATAGACGATGCAACGTCTAAAGGACAAAGCATTTCATCTAAGATAGAGAAGTAGATGATACATCATATAAACAGCACTATTGTTCAATATGAAAATGTCAACGATGTAACGTCCAAGTCTACGACAGACTGAAGGCTTCTCTATCTAAATGGAGGCTTAAACAATAGAACACCTATCTTCTGACTTGGACTATAAAATGCTTTTTAAGCCATATTCATATAAAAGCACTAACGACAGAAACACTCATAACATGAAGCACTGCAACACACACACACACACACACACACACGTAATTAGCACCATGCAACATGGATAAAAGATTGGATGAATATTTAGACGATATAAGATTGGATGATACATTGCGCTGAATGGTTGGCTGTCGAAAATCCATAAAACCATTTAAAACTATAGAATGTTTTAGACGGAAGAACATTGAACATGGATGATACATTGTCCAAGCAAAATCTTTGAAACGGTGTACAATTGACCATTCGCCCCGCCTTAAATGATGTGTATCCGTTAGGGGTATCTTATTCCTTAAACGTATAATATAAAATACTTTCTTTATTGAATATACTTTATTTGTATGCCTAAAACTATTTTATTCATATATTCAAATACTAAGGCGCTTGGTTTAAATACATGTAGCGTTTAATGCTTAGTATCAGTTGAGGTATTTTTACTCTCAAAACATATAAAATAGAATATTGTGTGCTCTGTATGTCCCGTCCTGAGTTACGTGAGATATACATGATGTGTGAGTCTATATTACTTTACGCTTATAATACTCACACTTATGCTTTGTATTTGTTGCACCCGAAATTATCTTAGAATATTTTGAGAAGAGTTTTTATCATTATGTGATAACCGACGGAAAATACGACGTATCGTCGACATCGTCAGAATGCGGGGTACCTCCGCAATTTAGGGTCTATCGGCCCGACCATACAATCACAATCGGCGTCGCAGCAATGGAATTGAAGAGGAAAATACGCGTACAAACCCGTCAAGATAAGCCGAGCAAGTGTATCACACGGCGCAGACGGACGCGAAGAATTCCTCCCCACGCGGCGACGCACGAACAAACAACAAAACAAGACGCTCCGTCACTCCCGCATAAGTCTCCACCGATAGACGGCTGCCACGCGGCAAGGAACGGATCTACACAGGCTATAAAGGCTCCACCCCGGCTTCTCCTCAACCCAGGTTGACAGAAAGAAGGCGAAACGGCACGAAGAGGGGCCAAAAAGACGGCGGAGGGGTCAAATGACCCCTCCACTTGTGCACCCGAGGGGGAAGGGGTTCGCGGACACCCGCGGGGGCCCCGCGGGCGCACACGCCCCGAGCGGGGTCTCCCGACCCCACTGGGGACCCCAGTGGGATCACGTGACCCCTCGGGGGTACCCCGCTAGGCCCACCCGCGGGGTCACGCGACCCCGCTGGGTCGCGCATGCCCCCCTCAGGCCGCGGGCCCCCAAACTCCTCCTCGGTCCCACTTTTCAAAAAAAAAAAAAAAGGAGAAAAGGTGCAGAGGGGTCAAAAATGATTTTTGCCACCCTATCTTGACAAAAAAAGGGACTTTTGCACCCCACTCTGTCAGAACCGGGACAATTTTCTTCATTTGACCCCTCTGGCCAAAGGGGTCATTTGACCCCTCCGGGTTATCTTCCCGTGCGCTAAAATCAAAGAAGGAAAAAGGGGTGGAGGGGTCAAAAAGCCTTTTTTTTTCCATCCCAGAGGGGTCAAAATGGCTTTTTACCACCCCACCTTGACAAAAATAAGGGTTTTTGCACCCCACCCTGACAGAATTGAAGCGTTTCTTCACGGTTTTGTCAACCTGGGTCCTCCCACCTTCTATAAATAGACCCACAAGGGTCCAAGTGGAGATATCTAGACGCACGGACAACTACGTATGAAAAGCATCCGGAGAAGACTTGTTCTGTTTGTTTTGGCCTGTGAGGGGTAAGTCCCCGGGTCTTATGTATATGCCCCTACGGGGTATGTTTTTTGTAATTACGCCCCTCAGTGGGCCGTGTTTGTAATTATGCCCCTCAGCGGGCCATGTTTTGTAAGTCTTTACGTCCCGGAACGACTAAGTTATATGGTTCTGTTCCTACAATGGCAGAATTACAAAAATATCCCCACCGGGACCGTAAAAGATAAAAGTTCGGTAATTTACAGTTGTACCCTGCGATCTTTTGTAATTGGGACTACGTCCTTACCTCCCGCGTTAATGTGGATCCTTGTATAGTCGACAATTCGCTAACAATCCTTGTATCCAGTTGGGTCATAAAAATATCCAATGTACTCCACATATCATCTTTGTATGTCGATCGGGAGAATTATAAGAAAAACCCTTCGACTTGTGAAAATTGTGTATATGCCCCTCCTTTGGCGATGTCAACACAAATAAGTCTTATATGAAGTCCTTTACTACTCTGTTGGTCCAAGAACCTCGTCAGCCTTGTCCGACACTCGGGGTGCCACCTCAAACCTAAGTCTACATAGGGTGTGGTAGAATTACCAAACTACCCTTTTTGACTCAGAAATAGCCACAGAGCCCTTGAAACCCTCCAGAAATGGCCTCAGTGCCTTGGGAAGTCAGGAAACCGATCCCACTTCCACTTCAGCCCAGAAATCTCAGAAATACCCCCTGGCCTGAAAAATTACCGAAATACCCCTGGGTTGGTAAAATTATCAAAATGCCCTCGGGGTCCAGAAAATCTTCCTCTACTTCAAAAATGCCTATGGCTTCCCCCAAATCATCTTCATATTCCCAAACCCTAGGATTGTGCCCAAACATGGCCTCAGTTAAAACCCTAACTTAGTCGTTGTTTCTGTTGGTCGGTGATGAGTGAGTGGACATTGTGAGCCCTCCAAGAGAGTTTGCCCTCAACATAAGAACCCCCATAAGGGAGGTTGCCCACGGACCTGCGGAGGGTTCCACAGTCGATGGAAATACGCCGCTCGTGCAGGGTCCAGAGTCCGCGGGATGTGCTACTTTTTACACATTTCCTTGATGTAGTTAGGCATATCATCCATCTCCTGGACTGGCTCTGGCGCCACATCGACGGGAGTATCCCATCCGAAGTCATCTTCAGGAGGGCACGGTGGGACTTAATCACCTTTGTAAAAGATGATCGGCTTGTCCCCTTTACCCTTGCTGCATCTCCTTCTTCGTTGATAGGAGACTGTGAAGGTCTTCAACTGCTCCACCTCATACTCTTCCCGTTGGCACGAGAGCTGGAGGCACTTGGGCGGCAAGGAGATGCTTCGGTCAATGACCTGGCTGATGAGGTTGGCTTCAAAGTCAACACTCCGCCTTTCTAGTTGAGTTGGCTTGGAGGCGGCACTGAGGCTCAGCCTGTGCAGCTTTACCATGTCTTGGTTAACAGTGAAGAGCTGACCTTCCTCAACTTCATGGTCCACTTTTTGCTTTCCCTTGTCTTTTATAGGCTCGGGGATTGCTAAAGTGGGCTTCCCAAAATATACTGAAGCATTGGCCAGATGGCACTCATTGGGATGGAAGGGAGATTGATCTGCAAAGACCGTATGTTGCTCCCCTCCCTTGGCATATTTAATGCACTGGTGCAGAGTTGAAGGGACAACCCAGTTTTCATGCAGCCATGGCCTTCCAAGCAGCACCTTGTAAGATGTGTCGGAGTTGATAATATAGAATGTCACTTGGGTGACAAAATTGCCCGAGGCTAGTTTGACCTCAAAAAGCATTAGATTTTTTCCGTGCTTTCACAGACTGACATGCCTGGTGGGACTTTTCCCGCCTTTCTTCTTTCTGCCAAAGAAAGTCCTCTAAACCTTCTTCAAGGTTCTGATTGCCCCTCTTCCTCTTACAGGACGGGAAGAGGAGGGCACATCTCTCTGTTCATTTGAGAGTTCTTCGTGCATCTGCACGCCACTCCTTTCGTGCTACGCACCACCACCACCAACAACAACAACAACAACAACAACAGCGATGGCCGCCGTTACTTACGGCCCCGAGATCGTCGCCAACCACGCCAGGTTGGGATACCTGGCGACCCCGCTTGTTTTCGGCGACTTCCCAGTAGTCGTCGGCTCGCCTTTTTTCCTGGGCGTTGTGCCCGTGGTTGAGGTCAGCTCAGCCACGGCTGTGACAACAGTCGCTGAGGGTGTCAAGCCCTCTACTGCAGCAACTGACCGGGTCCGCCCTGTCAAGAAGGCAACCGTCGGGAGTGTTAGGCCCTCGGCCCCAATAGCCAGCCGAGTTCACTCGGTCAACAAGACAGCTCCTGAGGGTGTCAGCCCCCTCACTGCAGCAGCCGGCCGGGTCCGCCCGGTCAAGAAGACAACTGTCGGGGGTGTTAGTGCCTCGGCCCCAGCAACTGGCGGAGTCAGTCCGGTCAATAAGGCTGCCACTGGGGGAGTCAGGCCCTCAGCTTCAGCAATTGGTCGAGTTCGCTTGGCCAATAAGCCAACTATCGAGGGCGTCAGGCCCTCGGCTTCGTCAACTGGTCGGGTTCGCTCGGCTAAGAAGGCGATTACTGAGGGTGTCAGACCCTCCGCTCTATCACCCGGCCGGGTTCGCCCGGTCAACAAGACCACCATTGGGGGTGTCAGACCCTCAATCTCAGCTTCAGCAATTGGTCGAGTTCGCTTGACCAATAAGCCAACTATCGAGGGCGTCAGGCCCTCGGCCCCATCAATTGGTCGGGTTCACTCGGCCAAGAAAACAATCACTGAGGGTGGCAGACCCTCTGCTTCATCAACTGGCCGGGCTTGCCCGGTCAAGGAGACCGCCCTCGGGGGTGTCAGACCCTCTACTGCAGCTTCCGACCGGGTCCATCCGGTCAACTCTTCAATTGCTAACGGTGTCAAGCCCTTCATCCCTACAATCAGTCGAGCCAACGCGATTGCCATGTCAACGGCCGAAAGTGTCAGGCCTTCTGCCCCAGCTATTGGCCGAGTCTTCTCGGTCAACCAAGTCACTGCTGGCGTCACCCCTGCTCAACGGGGGCAACGTCGTCGCCGTCACAGCACCAGATCCACTGCGGCCACTCTTAGAGGTACCGCCCCCGCTCAACGAGGGCAACGCCGTCGCCCTAACGACGTCGTGCCTACGGTAGGCGTCACCAACGTTGCTCCTGCTCAACGGGGGCAACGCCGTAACCGCAAGGATACAAAGCCTACAGCGGCGGCATCTCGTTCCGACAAAACTGTAATTGTCGGGGACATCCGCATCCGGCTCGATGGAGGCGAGCCGATCTTGCCACGGGACACCCACGTCCCGACTGTCCCTACCTCCAATCGCTTCGAGCTCCTTCGACAAGTCCGGGAGGACGGAGCGAAAATGAAGCAGCCCGCTGTATCGGCGGCAACTCAGGGTCTGAAGAGGGGCGATCTCGCGCTAGTCCTGAGCTGGGGGATGATCACCGATCAGTGAACTGCAAGGAAGGAAAACGGATCAGGGGGCCCAGGGGGGGATCCCTGGGGAAAACTCTCCAATACCTAAGTCAGTAGAGCAGTGGTGGAAGCTATGAAGGGAGGAGGAAGGAGATGCGCGAGATCCCTCTCCACCAAGGTGGTGAAGTGGTTCCTGCTCAGGGAGTTTTAGGCATGTGTAGGCCTTACCGTTTGCTGGAGGGAGTCCCCGGTTTAAATAGTGCGCTAGCCTCATGAGTCCCGTAAGCTGAGGAGTTCCAGGCGGGGGTTACGTCCTCGACGTGGGCTCTTTACGTCCTCATCGTGGGCTCTTTATAACCTTGAGGACTCGTGGGTCCCTTATCTTTGTGAACTCCTGCTCATAAAGGGCTCTCAACGGCAGCGTGGATAAGCAATCGTCAGTCGACCCAAGCATGAAGAGTGCCAACCCTTATCCGGGGCGATCGGCATAGCTCGGGTGAGGCTCGGTCGGAGTGGGCGCGGGGCGCTAGCCTTTATCCCGGCGAGGGGGATAGGTCGGGCTTGGGTCTTCCTCCGACCGGACCGACGCTCGGGCCTTCCGAGCCTAATGGCCGCCGAGGAAGGGCTTGATCCCGAGTGATCTTATTGGGCTTTTATGCTAAGTGGGCCCTGCGGGGCTGTCACTTAGATGAGCTGGGCCTCGTTTGGTCTTGCTGGACCTGGTTCGGTCGCTCTTAGATGGGCTACAGAAACCCCCCTCTACACCTGTCCCCCTCCTACTCCCGAGCCTTGGTAGGCTCGGAAGAGTAGCCGTTAGGGTTTTGGACCAGCGTGGCTCGGGTGGGTGGAGATCTGGCGGTGTTAAGAAGCCACGTGTCGTGGTCACCTGGGCCCGTAATAATGATAATCCTGACAGATTTGAAATGAAGGGGGCCCCTTTTCTCGGAGGTCGGAACGACGCGTCGCCTTCCGCGTGAGAATATAGGCGTTGTGCGCTTGTTGTCGTTCCAGACTCCCTCCGTTTTAGGGTTTTTGCTCTCCTTCGCGCTTGCTTTTGGGGCTCTTTAATGCGTCGTGAGTACACGACGGAAGAGTAGAGGCTTGCGGCGGCGTTCGCGGAGTTGGCGGAGATAACCGCGGAGGCGGTTCGACAGCTTCCTCTTCCTCCAGAATCTCCGGAGTCTCGGGAGCATTTCTCTTCAAGTTCCTCTTCAGATCCCATGGCGGACCAACGTCCGGAGGTCGAAGAGTGGGAGGGTGAGCCTGAGGCGAGGGCGATGGTGATACCGCCGGCTCCAAACTGCAGCGAGCTGGGGGAGGCGGAGGTGAAACGGCTGGAGCACCAGTTTCGCCTGCCCTATAAGTTTTACTTTGCCGCGGCTGCCCCGCACGAGACGAGCTTGGATTCTCGTACGGGCCATATCTGATCCTTCCTTCTGTCGTGGAAGAATGGTTTCCGGCTTCCCTTCGAGCCCTTTGTTCTGAAGCTTCTTGATTTCTTTAAGTTGGCTCCCATACAGTTGGTGGCCAACTCTTATCTTCTTCTCTCCGCCTTTCGCATCCTCTGCCGCCAATGCGGGGTTCCTCCTTCCTTGGATCTCTTCCATTATTTTTTCGAGTTGAAGGCGCATTCCTCGGCCGGGAAGGGCTTCTATTTCATCCAGGCGAGACGGAACAGGAGCTGTGTCTCCTTAGCCTCGAAGGACTCTTCCCACAAGGGATGGAAGACTCAGTTCTTCTGGGTGGGGATTTTTTCGGTGGAGGAGACTTGGAGGTGTCCCGTAATCCCCAATTTCCATCCGAACATGCCTCCGAGGCAGAACGAGTTTTCTTCGGATGTGGAGGAGTATGCGGCCATTTTGATTAAGCATCGCCAGTCCACGGAGGAGCTGGTTACTCCGGAGAACATCGAGCGGTGCCTTCTCGCGCGGCTACGGCCGACAGGTTCGGACGTCACGAATCAGCTTCTCCGTCGGATGGTGAGACCATTTTCTTTTCCTGGCCATATCTTTCTTCTGCGCAGACGCCAGGCGGCCGGCTGCGGAGGAGGAGCCTGCAGCCAAACGGGAGGTGATCGATCTCGGTGATGATTCGGCTACCGACGAGTCGCGAGCTCCCGAGAGGCACTCCCGAGCCCGAGATAAGGGCAAGAGGATGGCCCAGGAGGGGTCTTCCAGGCCGCGGGGGGCCAAACGCAAAGATCCCGTGGAGGGCATGATATAGGACGCCGTGAAGGCCAAGAAGCGCGCCAAGAAGGCTGGGTCCGTCCCCGCTGTTGAAGATGACTCTGGCTCGGTGGCTCTCCCCTCTTCCGAGCGAGATAGGGCCGACCCTATTGGGCCGGCTCCCCCATCCGCCGAGCGAGAGGGGGCCGAGGAGGCCAGGGCCGCTTCTGGGGACGGCGGCGTTGGATCGGCTCTCCCCTCAGCAGGAGCTGAGGGCGCCGGGGCCGCTTCTGCTGGTGGCGGTGGCGCTGGATCGGCTCTCCCCTCAGCAGGAACCGAGGGGGCCGGAGTTGAAGCGGGCGACTCTGGGACCGCGGCCGAGACTGGGGCGTCGATCGAGGCGGGCGACGCTCCGGGTGGCGGCGCAGGGGCCGAGTCGGTCGAGGTCGGGGGGTCGCGAGGAGCGGCGACACAGCCCCGACCGACAGAAGCAAGAGGGGCAGACGAAGCAGCGGCTCGGTCCAGGCCGGCCGGCGGGGCTCCCGAGGGGATACCGTTCGGAGGGGGATGTAGTGTCCCAAAATTTATATAAATAATTTCTGGATTTTTTTTATATATAGAATTCTTCTGGAATTTATTAGGAATTTATAAAGGCCAAAATAGATTAATAAATGAATTAATATTGGGATTATAAGGCCCAATTATGTTAAATAACTAGTCCAGCCTATTTAATTGAAACCCAATAGGTTTATGGACCAAGCCCATTAAGTTTGACCCATATTCTAGAAGGTTATTTAAGTTATCCACGAAATATTGGGATAAATACCATTTTTATAGATAATTATATGGATAAACAAACAAAAGAGTTTGAATTTTATTGAATTCTGCGCACATGGGATGTAGCAGTCTATCGTGCGACCGCCACAGTCAGGTAACGCGCCTACCTTCGACCGTTACGCTATGTTAGTTCCGTGAATGGAAGAACAAGCAAAAAGATTAGATTTTTACTAGTTTATCTCTTAGGGATCGAGATGGGAAGACTAGTAGAGATGTTAAAGACTCTTAGAAGTCGATCTAAGCTTTAACAAGGACTCTAGAATCGATCTAATCCTCAAACCCTGGCCAAAACCCTATAAATAGGACCTAGTTTTGACCTGCGCGACCCCTACTTTGGCTCGCGTGGAATCAAGGTAAGGAGTCATAATTTCGGATAAGTTCTTTAGAACTTTTTGTTTATAATACTTTAGACTAATAGCTCTCAAAATTTCGTGCTAGGAGATCAACTACACAAGAAGTTAGAAGCTTCCAAAGTTACTGGTACGACCTTAGCAACCCAGGAATCTGAGCAAAGGTCCACTGAAGATCAGGGAATTAGATCATCAAAACGAGGTATTTAGGGTTTAATTCTTTAGAACTTTTGTTCCCCTTAGTTTCATCTTCTTACCCTCAAAATTTCACGTCCTTAAGTCAAGAGGTTGAGGAGTTAGAGCGACATAAAGTTGCTGCAAATTCACAAGGGAAGGATTAGGGCGTGTCTTGCAGTCCCAAATTGGAAGATTAAAGCCCAGAAAAGAAGTAGGTCATCTCATGAATGGCAAGAACATCATGTTAGGGATAAAAGCCCTCTAATTTTGATTGATTTCATGCATTCTAGACCATGAATTCATGTTTTAGTTTGACCTATGTATACATGCATGTCTTGAGCCTTAATCAAAGATAAAAGATATTATCTTATTCAAATCACTGCAACTTATGCATCTAGATAGTCTCTATATTTCGTTTCTCATGACTGGAATAGTCTAAGTATTTTGACTTCCAGCCATGACATATTTTCAGTCTTTTACCTTCTATATCCTGTCAGCAGAAGCTCTGACGGATTAAGGTAAGACCGTCACATTATTGTAACGGCCTTACGAACAGCCGTCACACCCTCTGTTATATTTAAATTTCTCTGTTGTCTCTGACGGACTAAAGTCAGTGCGTCACAATACTATAACGGCCCCACGATAAACCGTCACAGATGTATAACGGGTCTGTCTTAGACCGTCAGAATGTTGTTTTCTGTCAACCGAAGATAGGACTGAGGACAGTCAAACTTACTTATAAATAAGCCTAGTTATCTAAGTTCTGACCTGTTTTCATGACCTTGAGTTTATTAATTGATTCTTGATAGGAAATTGCATGATTAAAACATCTCGAGTTATTTTAAGTTATGCTAATTTCATTGCCTAAACTCTATAGTTTTGAATTTAAACTATGATTTTCAGTATTGTATTGACGAAGCTTTATCATGGTTTCACATCGTTACATATTCTTTTCTCTTTTATAGAGTCATTTCTTTAAGTACATGGCATATATTTCGGTATGTGACCATTAGTTCACACTTTGCACTATAGGAACATATTCTTGAACTTGAGGACCTCTCTATTGGATATTCCTTCCAATGGACTAGGAAATCTTGTTTCAAGGCCTCCGTAATTCTCCGCGAGCCTAGGATTCCCACTAGGACGCCGAGTTGGTTGTACCATGAAAGCCCAATTGTTAGAAAGCACTATCGAAGTTTCTGGTTCTAGATATGTAACGGATCCATATTAGACCGTCATGCTCATCTAACGGCCTAATATATGACCGTCACATTTACTGAGTCCGTTTTATTGTTTCTGGATTCAGTCGTTCTAACGTATCAATGATAGACCGTCACGATCATGTAACGGCCCATTGATTGACCGTCACAGTTCTTGAGTGTTTTAACCAGAGGTTTGACCTAAGGGTTGATATTCTAAAATCCTAGATGGATTATTGATGGTCTAGGACTTGTCGTATTGTTCAAGATATTTAATTTAATTTATGAAAAATAAGGAATGTACCGTTATACTGTCGAATTATTTCCATGAGCATAACCTTGTTTTAAGTCATTCTTGACCTCGTATTTCTTAATTGAAGCGTTCATTCGTTGAACTATTGTTATCATGAACTTATTTGAACTTGCTATATTATTGGCTATACTTTATTGCTTGAAACGTGGAAGTAGCTTGATTTATACTTGAAGATGCGATCGAGCACTGATTGTGTTCAAGGGCTCTATGCTAGTCCCCTCGGCTGATTGCCGGAAACATACTATTATAAACCATGGGGTATGATGCTACTGCCGTCGCATTACGCTGGGAGTACTTTCTCTATAAATAAGTGAAGATCCACGGACATCATGAAAATACTTGTACATGACTTTCTTGCTTGATACATGATATTCCACAGAAATTCATCAAATACTTGATCATAAGCAAAAGATGTTTGGGTGATGACAACGTGGTATTGCTAGTACATTCTCGCTACATTCTTGTTCATACTTGTTACATTCTTGATAGTTCATACTTGCTCATTCTATCTTACATGATCGTCTTGTTGCTCTGTTATACTTGTGATTCATCGCATTCGCATGATTTTATCTTATTTCTTTAGAGCTAAAGTGCTAATTACTTAAATATTGCTAATCATGTTGATGCGAAGATACCTACTGGACAAGTGTGCTCATTACCTATTTCCAATCTTTTCAGGAGATGAAAGTGAGTCGGGATCGGATTCGGAACGTTCAAATAACGGGTCCGAGAGTAAATGAAGAATGAGTGAAGACTTAGGAAGTCTACATTATTTAGATTGAGTCTATGTAATTTTCTTATTTCTTGAGTCTAGTATGATGAAGAAAGTTGAAATAGTGATTGTATTTGAATATTTGATTTGATTATTAATGAAATGGAAGTTGAAGTTTGAGTAAATATTATGCAATTATATTTATGTGTGTGATTGTCTTGCGCTTTGATCGTTCTTGCTTGCAAGAGGCTTACCATGCCGGCTGTTCACGTTCCTCGAGCTAATCTTCCGCTGTAATAAAAGGCTCGGGGCGTGACAGGGGGCCTCTATTTCGGAGGCTCTGGAGAGGCTGGGCATCCAGGGCCCTCTGTATCGGGCGTGTCGCAGAATAGCAGCGAAGGTGGTGAAGGGAGGAGACAGGCAATGCTCCCCGCCTACGGCCCTCGAGCTGGCTATGGAGGGCGGCTTGGTCCTAGCCCAGATGGGGGCCACCCTGGCTGAAGCTTACGCCCGGTCGGAGTCAGAGCAGGCGAACCTCGCCTGGACCCTTGGTGGGTCTGACAGGAAGATGGCTAGGCTCTTCGAGGAACGTGATGGCCTTCGGCGGGAGCTCTCCTCGGTCAGAGAGCTGGCGAGGGCGAGTCAGGCGGAGGCCCGGACACCGACCGAGCAACTGGCTCGGGCCCGCGAGTCGCTCGAGAGGAAGAACAGGCTCCTGGAGGAGGAGCGCATGGCCCGTACCGAGCTAGACGGCCAGTGGGAGGCCGAGCGCGCCGAGCTATTGGGCCGAGCGGAGGAAGCCATGCGCCTTCGGCGGGAGGCCGAGGCTGATCGGGCTGAGGCGGAGAAGCGATCAGCCGAGGCAGAGTGGAGATTGGCCGAGGCGGAGCGGGAGAAGGCCGAACTCGCTGGTAGGGTGGAATCGGCCGGGGCGGAGGCACTCGAGCAATACAAACGCTTGGAGGCTACCGGGTCGACCACAAGGAGGCTGCCCTCCCCTACTATGAGTCAGCACTTCGCCGGGGCATCCGCAAGGGATTCAAGCAAGGCTATGACCGGGCCATCTCTTATGTGGAGGAGCAGGCGTCTGAGACAATCAATTTTCCGTCCGGGCAATGCTATGACTCAGATTTATCATCCTCCGGTTCCTCTGGTTCGGCGTCGGAGGAAGGAGACCATGGGGACTCTTCGTCCGAGGGGTCGCCAACTCCGAATGCCAGGGGAGGGCGCGCAACCGAGGCAGTTCCCACGCCGGTGGGGTCAGTGCCAGGGTCGGCCGTCGCCGAGGGTGCCGGGGGCAGACCGTCCGAGCCTTCCACTTCCGAGCCTCAGGGTGGGCCAGAGACCTAATGTATTTGCTTTGCTTTTTCTCCTTGTATGTTTTTCCTTTTTCTGAAGAAAAAACTTCTCTTGTTGTGTATGTTGTGACTCCTCTGTGTTGATGATGTTGACATATGCTTTACTTCATTGGCAACACCTTGCTTTGATTGATTGGCAACTGTTTATGCTTTGATGAAATTGTTCTTATCAGATTGTATGTGTGTTCCATGCATTTTACAGGTTCACACACTGCACACACACTCAAAGTCTACACATTGCTTGCATTTGTAAAGTCCATACATTGCATCGTTGTGTTAAGTCTATACATTCACATTGTCTGTAAGTCTGCAGCGTCAACGCAGTAAGTGTGTACATTGCATTAGCTAAGTCTGTACACTGTTCCCCTTCTTAGATGCGTCGACGCCCCCAGATTCACAAGTCTATACACTCGACTTCATGCATAGCAGAGTCTATACAGTGCAGCTCATATAACTAGCATGTCTATACATTGCATCGTGGCGTTTGTGCTCTAAGTCTATACACTGCATGGCGAGCCCAAAGTCTATACATTACATTGGCTAAAGTATGCACAACGTCCGTCTCATTTAGAGTCTAAGGCAATGTCTATACACTGGACTTGAAGTGTGTACATTGAGCGTCACATTGAGCGTCTTATGTAAAGTCTATACAGTGCAGCTCATATAACTAGCACATCAGTCTTCAAAGTCCATACACTGCACTGTAGATTGCTCGAGGTGAAGTCTGTACATCCATCAGTGAACTTCCAAGTCTGTACATCCATCAGTGAACTTCCAAGTCTGTACATCCATCAGTGATCTTGCAAGTCTATACATCGGTAGCTTTACCGACATTGCACTCGAAGTCTATACACTGATAGCTTTACCGTCGTTTCCCTTGGCAAGTCTATATATCCTAGAACTGTGCAAGTCTGTACAGCCATTCCCTTGCCAAAGTCTATACATTGTGAACCTTGTAGTCTATACAGACTTTGCCTTGCTCAAGTCTGTACATCGCCCAGTTGGCAAGTCCATACATTGGAAGTCTATACATTCGTTTGCATTGCATCGTTCATCAAGTCTGTACAGCCCTTTCGCTTGGCAAGTCTATACATTGTGAATGTCTATACACTCGATTACCTTGCTTTGATCAAGTCTGTACAGAGTTTCCTTTGGCAAGCCTGTACATTGTTCATGATGTCTGAACAACGAGCAAGTCTGTACATCAGACTAGTCTGCATCGGCTAAGTCCATACATTGTCCAGTGCATTGCATGCATCATTCTTGAAGTCTGTACATCAAGCTGAAGGCTGCCTAAGTCTATACATAGTCTGTCTTCCTTAGAGTCTAATGCATGACATGAAGTCTGTACATCGCACAGCATTCAAGTTTGCACATTATGCATCAAATGAATTCAAGTCTGTACATTGTGCATCTTTAAGTTGAAGTCCATACATCGTCAGTTGTCTGTCCAAGTTGTTACATTGCCTAAGTCTATACGTTGGCTACTGAATGTTCTGCAGAGTCTGTACATTGCATTCGAGCTCACAAAGTCCATACAGTGAAGTCTATACAATGCATTCAATCCTGCAAAGTCTGTACAGGGTTTAATACTTAAACTGATGATTCTATTTCGACAGTCTGACAGGGATTCTTTGCTGGGATTGATGATCTGGCTCGTGATCCAAGAAGGACGAGGTGCTGTGATGGTGACACGTGGAAGCAGCCCATCAAGGATGCTGCCATGTGGATGAAATTGCCTCGGATCTGGCGAATTCTCTAGGCGGGAAATGTGGAAGCCACGCGCCCTTATCCAATCTGCTGCTGTATATATATGAGTCTTCGTCTTCAGATGAAGGCTGATCGATCAACCAGTGGCAAAGTCTATACAGAGAGGTAGAAGCCTGAAGCAGCAGAGAGCCACCGATCCACAGAGAGAAGAAAAACAGAGAAGAAGAAAAAGAGAGAAGAGAAGAAAAGAGAGATTAGTTGAGAGAGTGAGATTGAGAGAGTTTGATTGAGAGGTTGTATCTCATACTATTGGTTCAGATACCAGAGCTGAGCCTTTGCTCATTCGAGCTACATTCCCATTTGGGTTTTCTATTTTCATTTGCTTCTGTCTTTTATTTTCCGAACTTGTTTCTTCAAGCTGTGAGTCAGCTGTTAGCAGAGGTGCTGCCTCTGGTCGGGTAAGCTGTAAACCCCAGCAGTTGCAGTGGAGGATTCCACTGGACAGGCGAAGCTGTAATCCTCAGCAGGCGAGACTTGTCTCGGACAGCAAGCTGTGTTGCTCAGCGGTTTGTAGGCCAAGCTGTAGTGCCCAGCAGACGCGAGCTGTACTGCGCAGCAGTAAGCCATACTCGGTTGAGTGTCGGGTGGACGTAGGTCTTTGACCGAACCACCTAAAAATCTTGGGTGCCTTGTGTTTGTGTGATTGTCCATGAACTGTGTGCGTGACTGATTCTTTTGATTATCTTCACAGATTGCTTGTGCTTCTGCTCAGTTTATACACTCGAGTTAGTGTTTTAATAGATTTGCCTATATTCTGCATTAGAACCTCTTACTGGTTTTTAATTAGGCAGTAGATCTATTCACCCCCCTCTAGATCCACACTTCGTGGAGATAGACTGCGTCCATCTAACATAACACTTGGTATCAGAGCCATACTCTTCTACAGGGACTTACCGCCCGAAGAGGAAAGGCCAAGATGGATGCTCGAGGGATGATAGCTAAAGGACACTCAACCACAAAGCCCCCATTCTTCGATGGATCTAACTATGCATACTGGAAGAACCGTATGCAAGTGTTTTTGAGGGCTAGGATTACGAGATCTGAAAGGTAGTCAGCAAGGGACCTTATGAGCTGTCCCCTAATGAGGAAGTCTGGACCAAGGAGGAGATAAGGAGGTCTACACTGAATTGGAGTGCCGTAAACGCCATCCAGTGCTCTCTGCACCCTACAGAATTCTCCCGCGTATCAGCCTACAGTTCAGGGGGAGATAAATGAACTTCATGATAATCCAATTGTTAACATTAGATATCTTAAAGATCATCATGTAGATAATGTGATTGGAAATTTGCATGACCCCCCTAGGACTAGAGGCCACTTGAGAATTCAAAATGAATTAAATGCTTATGCTTTTGTTTCAAATGTAGAACCCAAGTCCATTGACTGTGCTCTCAAAGATGTGCATTGGATTAATGCCATGCATGAGGAGCTCAATCAATTTGACAGGAATAAGGTGTGGCATTTGGTTCCACCTCCTGATCATGAAACAGTCATAGGGACTAAATGGGTGTTCAGAAATAAAACTGATGAATCAGGGAATGTCATTAAAAATAAGGCCAGACTTGTAGCTCAGGGGTATAACCAGGAATTTGGAATTGACTTTGAAGAGTCATTTGCCCCTGTAGCCAGGTTAGAAGCAATCAGAATATTATTGGCTTATGCATGCTCCCTAGGAATAAATCTTCAGCAGATGGATGTGAAATCTGCTTTTCTAAATGGGGAAATTAGTGAGGATGTCTATGTGAGGCAGCCTCCTGAGTTTGAATGCTTAGACTTCCCCAATCATGTTTATAAACTCAAAAAGGCTCTCTATGGTTTAAAGCAAGCTCCTAGAGCTTGGTATGACATGTTGAGCAAATTCCTCACTGACAAGAACTTCACAAGAGGTGTAGTTGATCAAACATTGTTTACCAAGGTGAGTCATTCAGATATTCTTATCATTCAAATTTATGTGGATGACATTGTGTTTGGGTTAACTAACCCCAAATTGTGTGAGGAATTCTCTCAGATAATGACTAATGAGTTTGAAATGAGCTCAATGGGCGAGCTCAAATTGTTTCTTGGACTGCAGGTTACACAATCAAAGGATGGTACCTTCATCTCTCAGTCGAAGTACATAAAGAATTTATTGAAGAAGTACAAAATGGACAACCTCAAGGAAATAGCTGCTCCAATGGGTACCTCAACCAGTTTGGATGAAGATCCTAAAGGTAAACCAGTGGATCAAAGGCTATATAGAGGTATGATCGGATCCCTTCTATATCTTACAGCATCTAGGCCTGATATTCAATTTTCAGTGTGTTTATGCTCTAGATTTCAGGCTAGTCCTAAAGAATCACATTTTAAATCAGTGAAAAGGATTTTTAGGTATTTACTAGGCACCCAAGAGTTAGGTCTGTGGTATCTTGCCAAGTGTGAGTTAGAACTTCTAGCTTACACTGATGCAGATTATGCTGGGTGTCGAGTAGATAGAAAAAGCACTAGTGGCTACTGTCAATTCTTGGGTGGCTGTCTAGTATCTTGGGCATCTAAGAAGCAACACATTGTAGCCTTGTCTACAGCTGAAGCTGAATATGTTGCTGCAGGAAATTGTGCTGCCCAAGTACTATGGATCAAGTACCAACTGGATGATTATCAGATAAAATTGGGATGTATTCCAATGTTATGTGATAATACTAGTGCTATATGCCTTGCTAAAAATCCTGTTCATCATTCTAGGACTAAGCATATAGAGATAAAACACCATTTTCTGAGAGATGTTGTAAATAAAAATGAAATTGAAATGAACTTCATTGAAATTGAAAAACAAATTGCTGATATTTTTACTAAGCCTCTTGGGAATGAAAGGTTCAAATTTCTTAGAAGAGAACTTGGCTTGTGTAAATTTCAGCATGATGAATAATTTTTTCAGCTGCTTTGAATAAAATTTCTGATTTGGACTTGCATTTGATAGCTTGAATAAAACTCTGTGATTGTTGAATGTTAGACTAGACCATGCATGCATGACCTATTTTTTCATGACATATTATTCATTGCATATCATTTAGTTATGATTGTGTCTAAGCTTTCTCTCATCTAAAACCACATGCATATAGAACAGAGCAGAGTAATGCATATCATAACAGTTGGTATCTAATTCTTGCCATTCATTTGCAAAACCGCATGCTTATAGACAGGGGGAGTATTATTAGAAATTCAGAGTGGCCATCAACTTACTTGAATTCATCAACTTACTTGAATTCATTCATTCTTTGACTCTGAATGATTGAATCTGACATATGGCAATCTGTTAGTCAGTTCTGATTTCCAAGCAATAGAAAACGGACTTCTTCAGTTATAAGAATTTCAATTGCTTAAAGACTGACTTAATGGTTTAAATTTTATAATTTTTGAAGTTTAAATATTGCAATCAGTAAATAAGAAAGCTGAAAATTGATAAAACTCTCAACCCTTTTCTTATTTCATGTCAGACAAAGCTACTTATATCTGAAATCTGAAAACTCATCTGAAATCATGTTAGAGAAGCCTAGCATGTGTATTGTTCTTAAACAAGTCATTCTGAAACAAATAAAGGACAGCTAAGATAAGGTTGAAAATCTTGAAAACTACTTGAAAAATAACATTGGCAGAGCAATGACTGGTAAATCACTGAGAAACTGAGTGATCCATCAAAGAAGTGGACAACACTCATGTCATTAGGTGTATCAGCTATCTCTGTATAAAATGATCAAACCAGTAAGTTGGTTTCACTGAGTACCTAGGGGTAACTGGCGTCTGATAAACGTGTACCCTCACACAAAAAGGTGTAAATCAGTTTTATTGTGTTTGATCATAGGCAGAATGGTCCATGATGTTGAGTATCTAGGGGTATTGACGTCTGATAAACGTATACTCTTACGCAAAAAGGCAAATGGTACCCGAATGCCTTAAATGAACTAATATTGAAAATGTTGTTCCTTCACAAGAAATTTCTTGGATGTCAATGCGTTTATTTTCAATACATGACCTGGTATCTCTTAATCATCTTTTTAATGAGTCTATGAAAGTAAGATATTTTGAAACTGAATCTCTCATGCAAATGTGATTCTGGTTTATTGTTTTATCATGCACAGAAAATTTATCCATTGATTGTAGTGCATGAACTCAAAATTTTATAGTCTTTAAACCAGAATTCTATCTGAAAGTAGTTTATAACTTCATATGACTGAAGACTCTGTGCTTTAGAATGCTTATTCCTGAACTACTTGTTCAGAATGCCAGTCAGATGATATCTCTTGTTCCTTCCCTTGTACTCACTTTCCCTCCTCTTTGTTGATGGCAAAGGGGGAGAATATTGTATGAATTCTGAATTCATTCCAGGGGAAGTGTATGCATTATGTTATGGCAAAGGGGGAGATTTTGTTAGCAGGGAGTTGCTTACATTTCGTAGCTTGCATGCATAGCATCTGCAAGACAATCTGAATAACAAATCATGTCTCTTATCATCTGTATGACAAGTAATTGCTATTCTATATGATAAGGGGTTGCCATCATCAAAAGGGGAGAGATTGTTGTGACTCCTCTGTGTTGATGATGTTGATATATGCTTTACTTCATTGGCAACACCTTGTTTTGATTGATTGGCAACTGTTTATGCTTTGATGAAATTGTTCTTATCAGATTGTGTGTGTGTTCCATGCATTTTACAGGTTCACACACTGCACACACACTCAAAGTCTACACATTGCTTGCATTTGTAAAGTCCATACATTGCATCGTTGTGTTAAGTCTATACATTCACATTGTCTGTAAGTCTGCAGCGTCAACGCAGTAAGTGTGTACATTGCATTAGCTAAGTCTGTACACTGTTCCCCTTCTTAGATGCGTCGACGCCCCCAGATTCACAAGTCTATACACTCGACTTCATGCATAGCAGAGTCTATACAGTGCAGCTCATATAACTAGCATGTCTATACATTGCATCGTGGCGTTTGTGCTCTAAGTCTATACACTGCATGGCGAGCCCAAAGTCTATACATTGCATTGGCTAAAGTATGCACAACGTCCGTCTCATTTAGAGTCTAAGGCAATGTCTATACACTGGACTTGAAGTGTGTACATTGAGCGTCTCATTGAGCGTCTTATGTAAAGTCTATACAGTGCAGCTCATATAACTAGCACATCAGTCTTCAAAGTCCATACACTGCACTGTAGATTGCTCGAGGTGAAGTCTGTACATCCATCAGTGAACTTCCAAGTCTGTACATCCATCAGTGAACTTCCAAGTCTGTACATCCACCAGTGATCTTGCAAGTCTATACATCGGTAGCTTTACCGACGTTGCACTCGAAGTCTATACACTGATAGCTTTACCGTCGTTTCCCTTGGCAAGTCTATACATCCTAGAACTGTGCAAGTCTGTACAGCCATTCCCTTGCCAAAGTCTATACATTGTGAACCTTGTAGTCTGTACAGACTTTGCCTTGCTCAAGTCTGTACATCGCCCAGTTGGCAAGTCCATACATTGGAAGTCTATACATTCGTTTGCATTGCATCGTTCATCAAGTCTGTACAGCCCTTTCGCTTGGCAAGTCTATACATTGTGAATGTCTATACACTCGATTGCCTTGCTTTGATCAAGTCTGTACAGAGTTTCCTTTGGCAAGCCTGTACATTGTTCATGATGTCTGAACAACGAGCAAGTCTGTACATCAGACTAGTCTGCATCGGCTAAGTCCATACATTGTCCAGTGCATTGCATGCATCGTTCTTGAAGTCTGTACATCAAGCTGAAGGCTGCCTAAGTCTATACATAGTCTGTCTTCCTTAGAGTCTAATGCATGACATGAAGTCTTTACATCGCACAGCATTCAAGTTTGCACATTATGCATCAAATGAATTCAAGTCTGTACATTGTGCATCTTTGAGTTGAAGTCCATACATCGTCAGTTGTCTGTCCAAGTTGTTACATTGCCTAAGTCTATACGTTGGCTAATGAATGTTCTGCAGAGTCTGTACATTGCATTCGAGCTCACAAAGTCCATACAGTGAAGTCTATACAATGCATTCAATCCTGCAAAGTCTGTACAGGGTTTAATACTTAAACTGATGATTCTATTTCGACAGTCTGACAGGGATTCTTTGCTGGGATTGATGATCTGGCTCGTGATCCAAGAAGGACGAGGTGCTGTGATGGTGACACGTGGAAGCAGCCCATCAAGGATGCTGCCATGTGGATGAAATTGCCTCGGATCTGGCGAATTCTCTGGGCGGGAAATGTGGAAGCCACGCGCCCTTATCCAATCTGCTGATGTATATATATGAGTCTTCGTCTTCAGATGAAGGCTGATCGATCAACCAATGGCAAAGTCTATACAGAGAGGTAGAAGCCTGAAGCAGCAGAGAGCCACCGATCCATAGAGAGAAGAAAAACAGAGAAGAAGAAAAAGAGAGAAGAGAAGAAAAGAGAGATGAGTTGAGAGAGTGAGATTGAGAGAGTTTGATTGAGAGGTTGTATCTCAGACTCTTGGTTCAGATACCAGAGCTGAGCCTTTGCTCATTCGAGCTACATTCCCATTTGGGTTTTCTATTTTCATTTGCTTCTGTCTTTTATTTTCCGAACTTGTTTCTTCAAGCTGTGAGTCAGCTGTTAGCAGAGGTGCTGCCTCTGGTCGGGTAAGCTGTAAACCCCAGCAGTTGCAGTGGAGGATTCCACTGGACAGGTGAAGCTGTAATCCTCAGCAGGCGAGACTTGTCTCGGACAGCAAGCTGTGTTGCTCAGCGGTTTGTAGGCCAAGCTGTAGTGCCCAGCAGACGCGAGCTGTACTGCGCAGCAGTAAGCCATACTCGGTTGAGTGTCGGGTGGACGTAGGTCTTTGACCGAACCACCTAAAAATCTTGGGTGCCTTGTGTTTGTGTGATTGTCCATGAACTGTGTGCGTGACTGATTCTTTTGATTATCTTCACAGATTGCTTGTGCTTCTGCTCAGTTTATACACTCGAGTTAGTGTTTTAATAGATTTGCCTATATTCTGCATTAGAACCTCTTACTGGTTTTTAATTAGGCAGTAGATCTATTCACCCCCCTCTAGATCCACACTTCGTGGAGATAGACTGCGTCCATCTAACATAACACTTGGTATCAGAGCCATACTCTTCTACAGGGACTTACCGCCCGAAGAGGAAAGGCCAAGATGGATGCTCGAGGGATGATAGCTAAAGGACACTCAACCACAAAGCCCCCATTCTTCGATGGATCTAACTATGCATACTGGAAGAACCGTATGCAAGTGTTTTTGAGGGCTAAGGATTACGAGATCTGAAAGGTAGTCAGCAAGGGACCTTATGAGCTGTCCCCTAATGAGGAAGTCTGGACCAAGGAGGAGATAAGGAGGTCTACACTGAATTGGAGTGCCGTAAACGCCATCCAGTGCTCTCTGCACCCTACAGAATTCTCCCGCGTATCAGCCTGCAAATCAGCTAAGGAGATGTGGGATGCACTGGAAGTCATTCATGAAGGGACCTCTCAGGTGAGAGAGCAGAAGGCTAATCTCCTTGTGTCAGAATACGAAGCATTCAAGATGAAGCCGAACGAGACCATCAAGGAGATGTACTCTCGATTAACTATCATTACAAATGGTCTCAGAGGTCTCGGGAAACCTCAGACTGAATATGATGTAGTGAGGAAGATACTGCGCTCCCTGACTCATGCTTGGCATACTAAGCCTACAGTGATGGAGGAGTCAAGGGACTTGCGAAATACAAGGGCTGATGAGCTAATTGGCTCGCTGATGGCATATGAGATTAATATGCCAAAGATAGAAGAAGCTGAGAGGAAGAAGAAGCCGATAGCGCTGAAGGCTGGTTCCAGCAAATCCAGCAAATCCAGCTCCAGCAGTTCATCATCAGAGGAGAGCCTGAATGAAGAAGATATAACTCGTTCTGAGATGGCCATGATGACCAGAGAGTTCAGGCGATTCCTCAGGAAAGGAGCAGGACGATTCAGCCAAAAGAAGTACAGTGGCGGCCGAAAGGATAAAAGGTATAAACATAACCCTGCTAAGAAAACTGAAACTAATACTTGTTATCAATGCAGGAAACCAGGCCATCTGAAAGTTGATTGTCCAGATAATCAGAAATACAAGGACAAGTCAAAGAGAAGGAACACGAAAGGGAAAGTTATGGTTAGCACCTAGAGTGATGAAGATGAAGGTTCCTTCAGTAGCAGCTCAGACAGTGAAGCCGAATCTGAGAAGCCCATTTGCCTTATGGCAACAAGCTCAGAAGACAGAGAAGAGGACTCAGATGAGGTAATCACTAGATTTGAAAATTTCACTATCGCTGATTGGGTAGATGCTTACCATGACATAGCTGATAGAGCTGATGATATTAGAAAAGAGAACAGGCATCTAAGAAGAAAGATTAACTCCATGCAGAATGATAAAACTCTAACTGATAAAATTGCATGTTTAGAATCTGAGAATGGAAAATTGAAACTCACATGCTCTGAATTAGATGAAATCAAAAATGAGTTAAAAGCCTCTAAAGAAGATAATGAGAGGTTAGAAAAAGAAGTTGATGAATGGAAACTGAAAATCCAGAAATATGAAAGTGAGATAAAAATTGTGAATGAAAAATATCAAGCTGTCCTAAGTGTGAACACAGAACTGAAAAAATCCATTGAAGACATTCAAAAGGATAATGAGGACAAGCTTAAAACCATTGAGAAGATGACCCAAGGTACTGATAATCTCAATGCTTTGTTAGGGTCAAAGGTCAACTTCAGAAAAGAGGGCCTAGGATTTAATTCAAGTGCAACGAAAACATTTGGAATGAAAACTATTTCATTTGTTGCACAAAAAGAAAAAGGACCTCTAATTAGCATGAATTCAAACAATTCAATGAACAAAAATGCTAATCTGAAAAAGCCCAGTGCTGAGGAGAAGGGCAAACAAAAGCTGAGTGAGCCTAGTAGAGCTAGCACATCTATGCAAAATCCCAAAGCTCAGTCTCAGGTTAGGGGTCAACCTAAACAGTCTTATAAACCCCATGTTAAGGGTACCAAGTCTCCACCATCACCACCACCTCTGAAGAAGACCCAATACACACCTATGAATAGGTCAGCAGGGTCCAAGGTGCAGGGGAGGCAGAATGCTTTTAGAGCTGAACCCAAACATTTCCACCAACCTAGAGCCCAGTCCCACTTCTTTGCACAGTCAACCTATCCAAATAGGTCAGTATGGACTAGGACTCAAGGAAGGTTTACAGGTCTTGGATATCAGGGTACACAGTCTTATAGACCTTACCCTAGAAATTGGGTTGATGGGTATGGCAATTGGACACCTAGGAATCTGAATTTCTTTAGCCAGCCCAGGAACTACTATGGCCACCAATTCATGAATGCACCCCGGCCAAAGCACTGGCAAAGGAACAACACTGTCAACAATCATGCTGGTGCAAACAATAAGAAGACAAACAACAAGAAGAAGAGGAACAACAACAGAAAGAAATCTGTAGAATCCACTGAACAAAATTCTTTTAAACAAATGTGGATTCCGAAAAATCTACTTTCTTGCTTTGCTTCTATGTCATCTGTTCTGGAGCCCAATCAGTCTTGGGTTCCAAACTTCTCTACCTAATTGTGTATGCAGGTATGCCTGGCAACCAAGAACAACTTGTGGTACTTGGATAGCGGCTGCTCCAGGCATATGACAGGAGATAAGGCCAAGTTCTGCATGCTGACAGAGAAACAAGGAGGCCTTGTCACCTTTGGTAGCAACACAAAGGGTAAGATTGTTGGAACAGGTAAGGTAGGTAAGTGTTCTACCTGTTGCATTGAGAATGTCATGTTGGTTGAAGGTTTAGCTTATAACTTACTTAGTATCAGCCAACTATGTGATAAAGGATGCAAAGTGCTTTTTGACTCTCAATGTTGCAAAGTTTTTGAACCTGATTCCGAAACTGTTAAATTTTCTGGTAAGAGGATAAATAACACTTACATGATAGATTTAGATGATATTCAACATTCTAACCTATGCCTCACTGCTAGTAGAGAAGACTTAGCATTTTTATGGCATCGTAGGTTAGGTCATACTAGTTATACTGTTTTGCATAAACTGAATAAGCATGGCATGGTTAGAGGACTTCCTGAAGTTTCCTTTAAGAAAGAAAATAAAATCTGTGATGCATGCACTCAGTCAAAGATAACTAGAAAGTCGTTTAAGTCTAGAACAGAAAATCTGTCTTCTAAACCCTATGAGCTGATACACATGGACCTTTTTGGGCCAACCAGATCTATCAGCTTATCAGGGAGGAAGTATGGGTTTGTCATGGTAGATGACTTTTCCAGGTATACTTGGGTTTATTTCTTATCTCATAAGAGTGATGCATTCTCAGAATTTCAGGAGTTCAATGTTAAAATAAATCAGAAAATTGAAAATATTTTGACTGATCATGGAGGTGAGTTTGAAAACTCACAGTTTGATGAATTCTGCAGGTCAAATGGAATTAATCACAGGTACTCCTCACCAAAGACACCTGAGCAGAATGGAATTGTGGAGAGAAGGAACAGAACCCTAGTGGAGATGGGTCGTACACTATTGGTTGAAGGTGGTCTACCAAGGAAGTTTTGGGCTGAAGCAGTAAACACAGCCTGTTATGTAATTAACAGAGCCATGGTAAGACCTTCTACTCAAAAAACACCCTATGAGATCTTAAAGGGTAAGAAACCTTCCATTGCTCATTTCAAAGTTTTTGGTTGTAAATGTTTCATTCATATAAATGATAAAAGAGACCTTGATAAATTTGAACCTAAAGGTGAACCAGGAATTTTTCTTGGTTATTCTGAAAATACCCGAGCATATAGAGTGTACAATCTGAATTCTAAAACTGTTGAAGAATCTCCACATATAGTTTTTGATGAATCCTTATTAAAGACTAATATTGGTCAATGCAGGAATGAAGATAGTGGTGATATTCTGAAAGAAGGAAATTATGCAGACCAATCCGAAAATGAGGAAGGAAATGAAGAGCCTAATGAAGAAGAGCCTACAGTTCAGGGGGAGGTAAATGAACTTCATGATAATCCAATTGTTAACATTAGATATCTTAAAGATCATCCTGTAGATAATGTGATTGGAAATTTGCATGACCCCCCTAGGACTAGAGGCCACTTGAGAATTCAAAATGAATTAAATGCTTATGCTTTTGTTTCAAATGTAGAACCCAAGTCCATTGACTGTGCTCTCAAAGATGTGCATTGGATTAATGCCATGCATGAGGAGCTCAATCAATTTGACAGGAATAAGGTGTGACATTTGGTTCCACCTCCTGATCATGAAACAGTCATAGGGACTAAATGGGTGTTCAGAAATAAAACTGATGAATCAGGGAATGTCATTAAAAATAAGGCCAGACTTGTAGCTCAGGGGTATAACCAGGAATTTGGAATTGACTTTGAAGAGTCATTTGCCCCTGTAGCCAGGTTAGAAGCAATCAGAATATTATTGGCTTATGCATGCTCCCTAGGAATAAATCTTCAGCAGATGGATGTGAAATCTGCTTTTCTAAATGGGGAAATTAGTGAGGATGTCTATGTGAGGCAGCCTCCTGGGTTTGAATGCTTAGACTTCCCCAATCATGTTTATAAACTCAAAAAGGCTCTCTATGGTTTAAAGCAAGCTCCTAGAGCTTGGTATGACAGGTTGAGCAAATTCCTCACTGACAAGAACTTCACAAGAGGTGTAGTTGATCAAACATTGTTTACCAAGGTGAGTCATTCAGATATTCTTATCATTCAAATTTATGTGGATGACATTGTGTTTGGGTCAACTAACCCCAAATTGTGTGAGGAATTCTCTCAGATAATGACTAATGAGTTTGAAATGAGCTCAATGGGCGAGCTCAAATTGTTTCTTGGACTGCATGTTACACAATCAAAGGATGGTACCTTCATCTCTCAGTCCAAGTACATAAAGAATTTATTGAAGAAGTACAAAATGGACAACCTCAAGGAAATAGCTGCTCCAATGGGTACCTCAACCAGTTTGGATGAAGATCCTAAAGGTAAACCAGTGGATCAAAGGCTATATAGAGGTATGATCGGATCCCTTCTATATCTTACAGCATCTATGCCTGATATTCAATTTTCAGTGTGTTTATGCTCTAGATTTCAGGCTAGTCCTAAAGAATCACATTTTAAATCAGTGAAAAGGATTTTTAGGTATTTACTAGGCACCCAAGAGTTAGGTCTGTGGTATCTTGCCAAGTGTGAGTTAGAACTTCTAGCTTACACTGATGCAGATTATGCTGGGTGTCGAGTAGATAGAAAAAGCACTAGTGGCTACTGTCAATTCTTGGGTGGCTGTCTAGTATCTTGGGCATCTAAGAAGCAACACACTGTAGCCTTGTCTACAGCTGAAGCTGAATATGTTGCTGCAGGAAATTGTGCTGCCCAAGTACTATGGATCAAGCACCAACTGAATGATTATCAGATAAAATTGGGATGTATTCCAATGTTATGTGATAATACTAGTGCTATATGCCTTGCTAAAAATCATGTTCATCATTCTAGGACTAAGCATATAGAGATAAAACACCATTTTCTGAGAGATGTTGTAAATAAAAATGAAATTGAAATGAACTTCATTGAAATTGAAAAACAAATTGCTGATATTTTTACTAAGCCTCTTGGGAATGAAAGGTTCAAATTTCTTAGAAGAGAACTTGGCTTGTGTAAATTTCAGCATGATGAATAATTTTTTCAGCTGCTTTGAATAAAATTTCTGATTTGGACTTGCATCTGATAGCTTGAATAAAACTCTGTGATTGTTGAATGTTAGACTAGACCATGCATGCATGACCTATTTTTTCATGACATATTATTCATTGCATATCATTTAGTTATGATTGTGTCTAAGCTTTCTCTCATCTAAAACCACATGCATATAGAACAGAGCAGAGTAATGCATATCATAACAGTTGGTATCTAATTCTTGCCATTCATTTGCAAAACCGCATGCTTATAGACAGGGGGAGTATTATTAGAAATTCAGAGTGGTCATCAACTTACTTGAATTCATTCATTCTTTGACTCTGAATGATTGAATCTGACATATGGCAATCTGTTAGTCAGTTCTGATTTCCAAGCAATAGAAAATGGACTTCTTCAGTTATAAGAATTTCAATTGCTTAAAGACTGACTTAATGGTTTAAATTTTATAATTTTTGAAGTTTAAATATTGCAATCAGTAAATAAGAAAGCTGAAAATTGATAAAACTCTCAACCCTTTTCTTATTTCATGTCAGACAAAGCTACTTATATCTGAAATCTGAAAACTCATCTGAAATCATGTTAGAGAAGCCTAGCATGTGTATTGTTCTTAAACAAGTCATTCTGAAACAAATAAAGGACAGCTAAGATAAGGTTGAAAATCTTGAAAACTACTTGAAAAATAACATTGACAGAGCAATGACTGGTAAATCACTGAGAAACAGAGTGATCCATCAAAGAAGTGGACAACACTCATGTCATGAGGTGTATCAGCTATCTTTGTATAAAATGATCAAACCAGTAGGTTGGTTTCACTGAGTACCTGGGGGTAACTGGCGTCTGATAAACGTGTACCCTCACACAAAAAGGTGTAAATCAGTTTTATTGTGTTTGATCATAGGCAGAATGGTCCATGATGTTGAGTATCTAGGGATATTGACGTCTGATAAACGTATACTCTTACGCAAAAAGGCAAATGGTACCTGAATGCCTTAAATGAACTAATATTGAAAATGTTGTTCCTTCACAAGAAATTTCTTGGATGTCAATGCGTTTATTTTCAATACATGACCTGGTATCTCTTAATCATCTTTTTAATGAGTCTATGAAAGTAAGATATTTTGAAACTGAATCTCTCATGCAAATGTGATTCTGGTTTATTGTTTTATCATGCACAGAAAATTTATCCATTGATTGTAGTGCATGAACTCAAAATTTTATAGTCTTTAAACCAGAATTCTATCTGAAAGTAGTTTATAACTTCATATGACTGAAGACTCTGTGCTTTAGAATGCTTATTCCTGAACTACTTGTTCAGAATGCCAGTCAGATGATATCTCTTGTTCCTTCCCTTGTACTCACTTTCCCTCCTCTTTGTTGATGGCAAAGGGGGAGAATATTGTATGAATTCTGAATTCATTCCAGGGGAAGTGTATGCATTATGTTATGGCAAAGGGGGAGATTTTGTTAGCAGGGAGTTGCTTACATTTCGTAGCTTGCATGCATAGCATCTGCATGACAATCTGAATAACAAATCATGTCTCTTATCATCTGTATGACAAGTAATTGCTATTCTATATGATAAGGGGTTGCCATCATCAAAAAGGGGGAGATTGTTGTGACTCCTCTGTGTTGATGATGTTGACATATGCTTTACTTCATTGGCAACACCTTGTTTTAATTGATTGGCAACTGTTTATGCTTTGATGAAATTGTTCTTATCAGATTGTATGTGTGTTCCATGCATTTTACAGGTTCACACACTGCACACACACTCAAAGTCTACACATTGCTACATTGCTTGCATTTGTAAAGTCCATACATTGCATCGTTGTGTTAAGTCTATACATTCACATTGTCTGTAAGTCTGCAGCGTCAACGCAGTAAGTGTGTACATTGCATTAGCTAAGTCTGTACACTGTTCCCCTTCTTAGATGCGTCGACGCCCCCAGATTCACAAGTCTATACACTCGACTTCATGCATAGCAGAGTCTATACAGTGCAGCTCATATAACTAGCATGTCTATACATTGCATCGTGGCGTTTGTGCTCTAAGTCTATACACTGCATGGCGAGCCCAAAGTCTATACATTGCATTGGCTAAAGTCTGCACAACGTCCGTCTCATTTAGAGTCTAAGGCAATGTCTATACACTGGACTTGAAGTGTGTACATTGAGCGTCTCATTGAGCGTCTTATGTAAAGTCTATACAGTGCAGCTCATATAACTAGCACATCAGTCTTCAAAGTCCATACACTGCACTGTAGATTGCTCGAGGTGAAGTCTGTACATCCATCAGTGAACTTCCAAGTCTGTACATCCATCAGTGATCTTGCAAGTCTATACATCGGTAGCTTTACCGACGTTGCACTCGAAGTCTATACACTGATAGCTTTACCGTCGTTTCCCTTGGCAAGTCTATACATCCTAGAACTGTGCAAGTCTGTACAGCCATTCCCTTGCCAAAGTCTATACATTGTGAACCTTGTAGTCTGTACAGACTTTGCCTTGCTCAAGTCTGTACATCGCCCAGTTGGCAAGTCCATACATTGGAAGTCTATACATTCGTTTGCATTGCATCGTTCATCAAGTCTGTACAGCCCTTTCGCTTGGCAAGTCTATACATTGTGAATGTCTATACACTCGATTGTCTTGCTTTAATCAAGTCTGTACAGAGTTTCCTTTGGCAAGCCTGTACATTGTTCATGATGTCTGAACAACGAGCAAGTCTGTACATTAGACTAGTCTGCATCGGCTAAGTCCATACATTGTCCAGTGCATTGCATGCATCGTTCTTGAAGTCTGTACATCAAGCTGAAGGCTACCTAAGTCTATACATAGTCTGTCTTCCTTAGAGTCTAATGCATGACATGAAGTCTGTACATCGCACAGCATTCAAGTTTGCACATTATGCATCAAATGAATTCAAGTCTGTACATTGTGCATCTTTGAGTTGAAGTCCATACATCGTCAGTTGTCTGTCCAAGTTGTTACATTGCCTAAGTCTATACGTTGGCTACTGAATGTTCTGCAGAGTCTGTACATTGCATTCGAGCTCACAAAGTCCATACAGTGAAGTCTATACAATGCATTCAATCCTGCAAAGTCTGTACAGGGTTTAATACTTAAACTGATGATTCTATTTCGACTGTCTGACAGGGATTCTTTGCTGGGATTGATGATCTGGCTCGTGATCCAAGAAGGACGAGGTGTTGTGATGGTGACACGTGGAAGCAGCCCATCAAGGATGCTGCCATGTGGATGAAATTGCCTCGGATCTGGCGAATTCTCTGGGCGGGAAATGTGGAAGCCACGCGCCCTTATCCAATCTGCTGCTGTATATATATGAGTCTTCGTCTTCAGATGAAGGTTGATCGATCAACCAGTGGCAAAGTCTATACAGAGAGGTAGAAGCCTGAAGCAGCAGAGAGCCACCGATCCACAGAGAGAAGAAAAATAGAGAAGAAGAAAAAGAGAGAAGAGAAGAAAAGAGAGATGAGTTGAGAGAGTGAGATTGAGAGAGTTTGATTGAGAGGTTGTATCTCAGACTCTTGGTTCAGATACCAGAGCTGAGCCTTTGCTCATTCGAGCTACATTCCCATTTGGGTTTTCTATTTTCATTTGCTTCTGTCTTTTATTTTCCGAACTTGTTTCTTCAAGCTGTGAGTCAGCTGTTAGAAGAGGTGCTGCCTCTGGTCGGGTAAGCTGTAAACCCCAGCAGTTGCAGTGGAGGATTCCACTGGACAGGTGAAGCTGTAATCCTCAGCAGGCGAGACTTGTCTCGGACAGCAAGCTGTGTTGCTCAGCGGTTTGTAGGCCAAGCTGTAGTGCCCAGCAGACGCAAGCTGTACTGCGCAGCAGTAAGCCATACTCGGTTGAGTGTGGGGTGGACGTAGGTCTTTGACCGAACCACCTAAAAATCTTGGGTGCCTTGTGTTTGTGTGATTGTCCATGAACTGTGTGCGTGACTGATTCTTTTGATTATCTTCACAGATTGCTTGTGCTTCTGCTCAGTTTATACACTCGAGTTAGTGTTTTAATAGATTTGCCTATATTCCGCATTAGAACCTCTTACTGGTTTTTAATTAGGCAGTAGATCTATTCACCCCCCTCTAGATCCACACTTCGTGGAGATAGACTGCGTCCATCTAACATAACAGTGTAAAGAGAAAAACATAAGGCAGTAGCGTTATGATGAAAACTTAACTCTTTTGTACCGCCATTGCTGTAGTTTGACCAGCGTATCCGCAGTAGTTCGAAAGTGCTGATACCTTCTGCGTGGATCTCGCATGATGGTTGGGCGGGCGTCTGACAGGGTGTCTTTCCGTTTTCTCATGCTTTAACTGCCCGGCCGTTTCGTGTGTCCCGCTGGGATGGAACCGAAGAGTCTGAGGTGACCGTTCGTAAGGAGAAGTCCCTTTAGCGTGTTTTCAAGGAGAGAATCATTTAAGGCAAGTAATCTCCCTTCGCCTATAAAAGGTCTGAAAGGCGTCTCTCCCTCTCCATCGCTTAGGGTTTTCTCTGACAGTCTTTCCTCTCTCCTTCTTCACGAAGCGTTGTGCCGTCGAATTTGAAGCATGGAAGACGTTCTGGAAGACGAAGCTGCCGATGATGGAGTGCCCTTGGAAATAGGGTCGAAGGCGCTTGGCCGAGGTAACCAACGCCAGCACGAGTTTCTCGGTTGCGGGGTACCTTCTTTCAGCCTCGTTGAGCACCTTGCTAGTGTAGTAGACCGGTCTCTCGACTCCCGAGTCATTTCTGACCAGGACCGAGCTAACTGTGGATGGAGTTGCCGAGAGGTAGAGATGCAAGGCTTCACCAAAGACAGGCTTGGACAGCACCGGAGGCGAAGTCAGGAACTCCTTAAGCTCGGCGAACGCTCTTTGGCATTCCTCGTCCCATGCGAACGTAGCAGAAGCCATTTTGGTCACTTGGGTTATTCTGTGGTCACTGGGTTATTCTTGTTGTGTCCCTGAGGTCATTTGAGTTATTCTGTGGTCACTTGGGTCATTCGACATCATTCTATGGTCATATGAGTTCTGTGGTATTCTTGGTTTTGATAATGGCTAAACACTATTAGTCAGTGATATTTTCCACTCTCATGTGACTGACATACGTGATGTTTTTGTTCATGACAGATATGCCAATGAATGGACAAGGAATCTAAGTGGCAATGGCAAAAGTGAAAGCTCATTGATCGCGCCCAAGCAAGAATGCGAACACAAGCAAAAGTCGACACGTGATAGGCAACTCGTCACACATCCAAGGACAATGCACAAAGAAGTATAGCCAAGAGAATCCAAGGTCAGAGACTCAGTTGATACCTTTAGACTATCAAGGGTGATGCCACAGACATGAACGGGCTGCTAAAGAAGTCAAGTGACGGCGCTAAAGCGATTAACGGACCGACCCGGGATGAACCGGGGACTGCCCAGCTGGCGGTCGACCGCCAGCACAGGGGCGGTCGACCGCCCCAGCCAGGAATTGCCAGTCTGCACAAGTTTCAGCTGGCGGTCGACCGCCAGCCAGCAGCAGTCGACCGAAAATCCCAGGGACCATCCGGTTGCAAGTTTCTTAGTAGCGGTCGACCGCCAGAAGCTGTAGGTCGACCGCCAGCCCCGATGCAGCCATATTTGACTTCGATTTCCACCTCGTGGCCAGCCCCTTTCCATGGATTTGTTTAATCAAAACTCACATAATCTCCCATGATTTGTGGATCTGGTCTGGGGGTTGTCCAAGGACCATTCAAGGTCTATAAAACCAACACATGAAGGATTAGAAACCCCAATGCTTCAAGGCTTCAAGAGAGATCAAGGGAGGCCATTCGCGGGCACTGTAGCACCTCCGTGAACAGTGTTTCGGACAGGAGTTCTTCATCCATTCCAAGGCATTCAAGTCCAGATCTAAAGTCATCTCAACCTCCAAGGAAGAAGAAGCAATCAAGGCTCTCAAGGGTGATCTAAACTGCATCCTTCTTCCTCTTCATCAACTCAGGAAGATCGAATCTACATCCATCATCTTCTTCATCAACTAGACGAGATTCAAGGAAGATCATCTTGCAAGGAAGAAGACACCTTCAAAGCATCCGATTCAAGCTCTAGCAATCTCAGACAAGATTTTTCTTCTTGGGCTTATTTCATATCTTGTTTGAATAGCTTGATATTTGTTCTCTTTCATTTCATACAAACGATCAAAACCGAAGATCGTCCCTATCGGTGGTCAGTAGGAAGGCAATCGGAAGTTGTCCGATCTGCGGTGTTGACGTCCCTACCGGTGGTTAGTAGGAAGGCAGTCGGTGGTTCTCCGATTTGCGGTTTGGTGTGCTGCACTAGTGAAGCCTCACCGGATTTAGTGAGGGGTGGACGTAGGACTGGGGATTCAGTCCGAACCACCTTAAAATCTCGTGTGTTGTGGTTTGTTTGTGTGATTGTTTCGTTCCAGATGCATGCTTAGGTTCGAATCGATATATTAGTAATCATCTTGCTAAGCAAATCGTTGTATCCTTCGTTTAGCTAGTTATATTCCGCTGCGATTTGTTCTATCTAGCTATTTAGAGGGTTCCATTGCGAAAAGAGGGGCAGATCTATTCACCCCTCCCCTCTAGATCCGTTGTCCACTACACAACAAGTGGTATCAGAGCCTAATCTCTCATTATGGGGTCCAACGACCTTGAGGGAATTGGTGGATCAGCGTCCAAGGGTTTTCTACCCGAATGACATTCTGTGAATAGGCCTCCTTACTTTACTAGAACTAATTATCCTTATTGGAAACATCGTATGCAGGTGTTCATTCGCCCCCAAGACTACGAACTTTGGCGAGTGATCAGCAAAGGTCCGTATGAGCTTACGGATAATGAGGATTTGTGGACCAAAGAACAGATAAGGCAATCCACTGTCAACTGGAGTGCTAAACACATCATGCAATGCTCACTCCATCCAGTTGAATTCTCAAGAGTGGCTACCTGCGCATCTGCAAAACTAATGTGGGATAAGTTAGAGGTAATCTACGAAGGAACCTCTCAGGTACGAGAAACAAAAGCCAACATTTTAGTTTCTGAATATGAAATGTTCCGCATGAAGCCTGATGAGTCAATTCAAGATATGTATGCTCGATTAACTGTGCTTACTAATAGTTTAACTGATTTGGGAAAGAAATATTCAGAGCAAGAAATTGTAAGGAAAATTCTCATATCGTTAACTCCAGCATGGCACACAAAGGCTACCGTGGTTGAAGAATCGAGAGATCTCGCAACTACCAAGGTAGATGAACTCATTGGGTCATTGATGACATATGAGATCAATCTCAAGAACAAAGAGGCTGAGACACCTAAGAAGAAGTCCCTAGCTCTTAAAGCAGGACCCAGCCGTCAAGGCTCTTCCGATGAAGGTGAGGATTCGGGAAGTGAGTGAGATGAGAATGACGTAGCCATGCTCACACGTAAGTTCAAAAAATTCCTGAGAAAGAAAGGTAAGAGCTTCATGAGAGGAAGGTCAAAGGTAAGAAATGGTTTCAAATCTAATTCTGAAAACTCTAAGAAATCTGACAAAATCATTTGTTATTCTTACAACAAACCAGGGCATTTCAAGAATGATTGTCCCGACAGATTCAGAAAAGCTGACAAATGGAAGGGCAAGAAGAAGAACAAGGCCATGGTGTCCACATGGAGCGATGAAGATAAAAGTGATGACAGAACTAGCTCCTCGGACAAAGAAAAAGAAGATCTCTGCCTCATGGCCAAAGGTGACGAAGAAACTGAGGTAAATTCTCTATTTGAAGATTATACAACTGATGATTGGTAGGAAGCATATATACAACTCATGGAAAAATATGAAATGTACAAAAAGGAGAATAAATCATTGAAAAAGAAAATTAACTCATTTGTGCATGATAATGATATGAATGATAAGAATGCTCTACTTGAAACTGAAATTGAAGATCTTAAGAAATGATTGAGAATTTGGAAGAGGGAAGAAAAGAAATAGCTGACTTGGAAACTGAAAATGAGGACTTGAGGAATGAAATTGACAGCATGAAACTCAAAATGCAAACATATACAAAGGATAGCAAATTAAGCAATGAGAAGTATGAAGCTGTCAAACATGTCAACACTCAACTCTTGCAAAACATTGAAAACCTACAAAAAGAGTTAAAGGACAAACAACAATCTTTAGAAAAATTTGTGGATGGAAGGGAAAACCTAGATACATTGCTAGGAACCAGAATGAACTTCAACAAGGAAGGGTTGGGTTTTGAACCTACAAACAAAAGGCCAATTGGGCTCAAAACTGTCACATTTGTTTCGTCTTCCGAAACTTCCACCTCAAACACAACTCCCACACAAAACCAGCAAAAATAAAAGGAGAAAGGGAAAGAAAAGATTGAAGAGGCAGTCACCAACATTCCTAAAAAGCCTGTCCAAAAACTTAAGAAAGGTCGACCTTCCCCGCAGCATAGGTCAACAACTCCTTGGCAATTGCCCGCTCAACCTTCCAGATTTCACCACAATTGGATTGTACACTCATATAGGCCAGCATCACCATATTTTTGGGACAATTGTGATTTCTGTGTTCATCAATTTCCTAGGTGGCAAAACAATCACTTTCAACCCAAAACCAACCGACCGCCTCAATGGCTTAAGAAGCAAACTTCATCAAACTTCCACAAACTCCAACCAAGAGCCTCCAAACAGAAAATGAATGTCAAGATTGAAAAGAAAAATCAAATCCCTGCTCTAAGCAAACAAAACATGAATGTTAGGAAGGTCTAGATTCCAAAAGAAATGGTTTCATGTTTTGAAAATCTGAAGAGTTTGATGGGACCCAAATTTGATTGGGTTCCAAACACAATTGCTTAATTGCTTGTGCAGGAGTGTCTTGCAACCATGCATAACAGGTGGTACCTTGATAGCGGCTGTTCAAGACACATGACTGGAGACAAATCAAAATTTTATCTCTTGGAAGAAAAGGAAGGAGGATACGTCACATTTGGAGGGAACAACAAGGGAAAAATCATTGGAACAGGTAATGTAGGTAAGAATCTCTCCAACTCCATTTGTAACGTGCTGCTAGTTGAAGGTTTGAAATACAACTTGCTTAGTATAAGTCAATTGTGTGATAAGGGTCACAAAGTGTTGTTTGACTCTCATGAATGCAGAATTCTTGAACCAAAATCTGACAAGGTAAAATTTTCTGGTAAGAGAGTCAACAATGTTTACATGATTGACTTAGATGATCCTGCTCATTTAAATCTTTGTCTTGCTGCACCAAAATCTGAAATTGCTTGGTTATGGCATCGTAGACTAGGACATGCTAGCTACAATGTCTTACATAAACTGTTAAAGCATTCAATGGTGAAAGGGTTGCCTGAATTATCAGTTAAACAAGAAAGGGTTGCTCGTAAAATATGAGTCATGTGCCTTCAAATACTAAAGATATTGAAAATCAAAATATGCTACAATCATACAATTCCATGCTCTAGTCATGATTGTTTAGCCTCAATACTAGTTTTTGTGTTATTACCTTTGTAGTTATTGAATATGGATATATAAGACAAGGGAAGGTTAAACACTGCCATGATATGCACCTTTGATTCATTTCTATTAAATCTTGGATGTAGCTGCTTTTCGAACTCTGTGGATGATCTCGGATTTCATTAACTTTGAACCATATATGTTGCTCACAGTCTGTTTCAGGTTTGCATATAATGGCTTGCTCTTCACTCCTTTCAGCTCTGGTTTCCCAGACATTTTACCTTATCCCTCCTTTTTGCTGTTGGCAAAGGGGGAGAATTCTCTGTGTGAGTCCTTTGTAAGAGCTATGCCTTATCGCGTTGTCAAAGGGGAGAGCGGGGAATGTGTGAATGGTGTACAGGGAGAGTCAAAGGGAGAGAATCCATTGCTCACTTTGCATCTCATATGTGTATGTGATGGGGGGGGTTTGCATAATTACATAGCATTCATATCTGCATTCATAATTGCATTCACATGCTATTACAATCATGGATCTTGAGCTGCATATGTTGCATTTGTTATAACTTGTGCCATTTTAGACATTACTATCACATAATGACTCACAGTGTTGCCATCATCAAAAAGGGGGAGAATGTTGTGTCCCTGAGGTCATTTGAGTTATTATGTGGTCACTTGGGTCATTCGACATCATTCTATGGTCATATGAGTTCTGTGGTATTCTTGGTTTTGATAATGGCTAAACACTATTAGTCAGTGATATTTTCCACTCTCATGTGACTGACATACGTGATATTTTTTTGTTCATGACAGATATGCCAATGAATGGACAAGGAATCAAGTGGCAATGGCAAAAGTGAAAGCTCATTGATCGCGCCCAAGCAAGAATGCGAACACAAGCAAAAGTCGACACGTGATAGTCGGCTCGTCACACATCCAAGGATAATGCACAAAGAAGTATAGCCAAGAGAATCCAAGGCCAGAGACTCAGTTGATACCTTTAGACTATCAAGGGTGATGCCACAGACATGAACGGGCTGCTAAAGAAGTCAAGCGACGGCGCTAAAGCGATTAACGGACCGACCCGGGATGAACCGGGGACTGCCCAGCTGGCGATCGACCGCCAGCACAGGGGCGGTCGACCGCCCCAGCCAGGGATTGCCAGTCTGCACAAGTTTCAGCTGGCGGTCGACCGCCAGCCAGCAGCAGTCGACCGAAAATCCCAGGGACCATCCGGTTGCAAGTTTCACAGTAGCGGTCGACCGCCAGAAGCTGTAGGTCGACCGCCAGCCCCGATGCAGCCATATTTGACTTCGATTTCCACCTCGTGGCCAGCCCCTTTCCATGGATTTGTTTAATCAAAACTCACCTAATCTCCCATGATTTGTGGATCTGGTCTGGGGGGTGTCCAAGGACCATTCAAGGTCTATAAAACCAACACATGAAGGGTTAGAAACCCTAATGCTTCAAGGCTTCAAGAGAGATCAAGGGAGGCCATTCGCGGGCACTGTAGCACCTCCGTGAACAGTGTTTCGGGCAGGAGTTCTTCATCCATTCTAAGGCATTCAAGTCCAGATCTAAAGCCATCTCAACCTCCAAGGAAGAAGAAGCAATCAAGGCTCTCAAGGGTGATCTAAACTGCATCCTTCTTCCTCTTCATCAACTCAGGAAGATCAAAAGGAAGATCGAATCTACATCCATCATCTTCTTCATCAACTAGACGAGATTCAAGGAAGATCATCTTGCAAGGAAGAAGACACCTTCAAAGCATCCGATTCAAGCTCCAGCAATCTCAGACAAGATTTTTCTTCTTGGGCTTATTTCATATCTTGTTTGAATAGCTTGATATTTGTTCTCTTTCATTTCATACAAACGATCAAAACCGAAGATCGTCCCTATCGGTGGTCAGTAGGAAGGCAATCGGAAGTTGTCCGATCTGCGGTGTTGACGTCCCTACCGGTGGTTAGTAGGAAGGCAGTCGGTGGTTCTCCGATTTGCGGTTTGGTGTGCTGCACTAGTGAAGCCTCACCGGATTTAGTGAGGGGTGGACGTAGGACTGGGGATTCAGTCCGAACCACCTTAAAATCTCGTGTGTTGTGGTTTGTTTGTGTGATTGTTTCGTTCCAGATGCATGCTTAGGTTCGAATCGATATATTAGTAATCATCTTGCTAAGCAAATCGTTGTATCCTTCGTTTAGCTAGTTATATTCCGCTGCGATTTGTTCTATCTAGCTATTTAGAGGGTTCCATTGCGAAAAGAGGGGCAGATCTATTCACCCCTCCCCTCTAGATCCGTTGTCCACTACACAACAAGTGGTATCAGAGCCTAATCTCTCATTATGGGGTCCAACGACCTTGAGGGAATTGGTGGATCAGCGTCCAAGGGTTTTCTACCCGAATGACATTCTGTGAATAGGCCTCCTTACTTTACTAGAACTAATTATCCTTATTGGAAACATCGTATGCAGGTGTTCATTCGCCCCCAAGACTACGAACTTTGGCGAGTGATCAGCAAAGGTACGTATGAGCTTACGGATAATGAGGATTTGTGGACCAAAGAACAGATAAGGCAATCCACTGTCAACTGGAGTGCTAAACACATCATGCAATGCTCACTCCATCCAGTTGAATTCTCAAGAGTGGCTACCTGCGCATCTGCAAAACTAATGTGGGATAAGTTAGAGGTAATCTACGAAGGAACCTCTCAGGTACGAGAAACAAAAGCCAACATTTTAGTTTCTGAATATGAAATGTTCCGCATGAAGCCTGATGAGTCAATTCAAGATATGTATGCTCGATTAACTGTGCTTACTAATAGTTTAACTGATTTGGGAAAGAAATATTCAGAGCAAGAAATTGTAAGGAAAATTCTCAGATCGTTAACTCCAGCATGGCACACAAAGGCTACCGTGGTTGAAGAATCGAGAGATCTCGCAACTACCAAGGTAGATGAACTCATTGGGTCATTGATGACATATGAGATCAATCTCAAGAACAAAGAGGCTGAGACACCTAAGAAGAAGTCCCTAGCTCTTAAAGCAGGACCCAGCCGTCAAGGCTCTTCCGATGAAGGTGAGGATTCGGGAAGTGAGTGAGATGAGAATGACGTAGCCATGCTCACACGTAAGTTCAAAAAATTCCTGAGAAAGAAAGGTAAGAGCTTCATGAGAGGAAGGTCAAAGGTAAGAAATGGTTTCAAATCTAATTCTGAAAACTCTAAGAAATCTGACAAAATCATTTGTTATTCTTACAACAAACCAGGGCATTTCAAGAATGATTGTCCCGACAGATTCAGAAAAGCTGACAAATGGAAGGGCAAGAAGAAGAACAAGGCCATGGTGTCCACATGGAGCGATGAAGATAAAAGTGATGACAGAACTAGCTCCTCGGACAAAGAAAAAGAAGATCTCTGCCTCATGGCCAAAGGTGACGAAGAAACTGAGATAAATTCTCCATTTGAAGATTATACAACTGATGATTGGGAGGAAGCATATATACAACTCATGGAAAAATATGAAATGTACAAAAAGGAGAATAAATCATTGAAAAAGAAAATTAACTCATTTGTGCATGATAATGATATGAATGATAAGAATGCTCTACTTGAAACTGAAATTGAAGATCTTAAGAAATGATTGAGAATTTGGAAGAGGGAAGAAAAGAAATAGCTGACTTGGAAACTGAAAATGAGGACTTAAGGAATGAAATTGACAGCATGAAACTCAAAATGCAAACATATGCAAAGGATAGCAAATTAAGCAATGAGAAGTATGAAGCTGTCAAACATGTCAACACTCAACTCTTGCAAAACATTGAAAACCTACAAAAAGAGTTAAAGGACAAACAACAATCTTTAGAAAAATTTGTGGATGGAAGGGAAAACCTAGATGCATTGCTAGGAACCAGAATGAACTTCAACAAGGAAGGGTTGGGTTTTGAACCTACAAACAAAAGGCCAATTGGGCTCAAAACTGTCACATTTGTTTCGTCTTCCGAAGCTTCCACCTCAAACACAACTCCCACACAAAACCAGCAAAAATAAAAGGAGAAAGGGAAAGAAAAGATTGAAGAGGCAGTCACCAACATTCCTAAAAAGCCTGTCCAAAAACTTAAGAAAGGTCGACCTTCCCCGCAGCATAGGTCAACAACTCCTTGGCAATTGCCCGCTCAACCTTCCAGATTTCACCACAATTGGATTGTACACTCATATAGGCCAGCATCACCATATTTTTGGGACAATTGTGATTTCTGTGTTCATCAATTTCCTAGGTGGCAAAACAATCACTTTCAACCCAAAACCAACCGACCGCCTCAATGGCTTAAGAAGCAAACTTCATCAAACTTCCACAAACTCCAACCAAGAGCCTCCAAACAGAAAATGAATGTCAAGATTGAAAAGAAAAATCAAATCCCTGCTCTAAGCAAACAAAACATGAATGTTAGGAAGGTCTGGATTCCAAAAGAAATGGTTTCATGTTTTGAAAATCTGAAGAGTTTGATGGGACCCAAATTTGATTGGGTTCCAAACACAATTGCTTAATTGCTTGTGCAGGAGTGTCTTGCAGCCATGCATAACAGGTGGTACCTTGATAGCGGCTGTTCAAGACACATGACTGGAGACAAATCAAAATTTTATCTCTTGGAAGAAAAGGAAGGAGGATACGTCACATTTGGAGGGAACAACAAGGGAAAAATCATTGGAACAGGTAATGTAGGTAAGAATCTCTCCAACTCCATTTGTAACGTGCTGCTAGTTGAAGGTTTGAAATACAACTTGCTTAGTATAAGTCAATTGTGTGATAAGGGTCACAAAGTGTTGTTTGACTCTCATGAATGCAGAATTCTTGAACCAAAATCTGACAAGGTAAAATTTTCTGGTAAGAGAGTCAACAATGTTTACATGATTGACTTAGATGATCCTGCTCATTTAAATCTTTGTCTTGCTGCACCAAAATCTGAAATTGCTTGGTTATGGCATCGTAGACTAGGACATGCTAGCTACAATGTCTTACATAAACTGTTAAAGCATTCAATGGTGAAAGGGTTGCCTGAATTATCAGTTAAACAAGAAAACAAGTTGTGTGATGCATGTGCCCTAGATAAACAAACAAGAAAATCTTTCAAAGGAAGATCTGAAAATACATCATCCAAACCACTCGAGCTAATTCATATGGACCTATTTGGCCCAACCAGAACTGCTAGCTTAAGTGGTAGAAAATATGGATATGTCTTGGTGGATGACTTTTCTAGGTTCACATGGGTTTTCTCACACACAAAAATGATGCTTTTGATGAGTTTCAGGCACTCTACATGAAGATAAAGCAGGACGGTGAGTTTAAAATTTCCAAGATTCAATTTGATCATGGTGGTGAATTTGAAAATGCTGATTTCTATACTCTTTGCAGGGCTGAAGGCATTTCACACCGATTTTCCTCACCAAGAACCCCAGAGCAAAACGGTGTAGTTGAAAGGAGAAACCGAACACTTGTAGAGATGGCAAGAACCATGCTTGCCGAACGGCAACTTCCAAGGAAATTTTGGGCTGAAGCGGTAAACTCGGCATGTTATATTATCAACCGCTCTATGGTAAGATCACACATCAAAAAGACTCCTTATGAGTTGCTGAAAGGTAAAAAACCTTCTCTCACACATATGAAAGTATTTGGATCTAAATGTTTCATCCACAATAATGACAAAAGAGATTTAGATAAATTCGAGCCCAAGAGCGATGAAGGTATATTTCTTGGATATTCTGATAGATCTAGGACTTATAGAATTTATAACATTAAGAGTCAAACTGTGGAAGAATCACCCCATGTTTCCTTTGATGAATATCATGATGATTCTAACAATGATAACTCTTGCAGGAAAAACGATGAAGATGGGGAATTCTTAAGCATAAAGGACAAGAGTGATCCTCCACAAGAAGAAATAAAAGAAGATGGTGACCTAGCTGATTCAAGCAATGCAAGGGATCAAGCTCCAGGAGAAGGTAACGATTCTACAAACATTAGAATTCTTAAGGATCATCCCTTAGAAAATGTCATTGGAAGCTTGAATGGCCCACCTAGAACAATGTCACATTTTAGAATTGTGGAAGAACTAGATCAACTTGCTCTTGTCTCTCAGCTTGAACCCAAAAACATTGATGAAGCATTAAAAGATAAAAACTAGATAAATTCCATGCAAGACGAGTTAAACCAGTTTGAAAGAAACAAAGTTTGGCATCTTGTTCCTAGACCTTCATCACAATCTGTCATAGGCACTAAGTGGGTTTTTAGAAACAAACTAAGTGAGGATGGCAAGATAATAAGAAATAAGGCTTGATTGGTGGCTCAAGGGTATAATCAAGAGTTTGGGGTAGACTTTGATGAATCTTATGCCCCAGTTGCTAGACTCGAAGCCATCAGAATTTTACTTGCCTTTGCATGCTCCCTTAGAATAAAGTTTTATCAAATGGATGTAAAAAGTGCTTTCTTGAATGGCTTGATCAAAGAAGAAGTCTATGTTGAGCAGCCCCCTGACTTTGAGAATTCTAACCATGCAGATTTTGTCTACAAGCTAGACATGGCGCTTTATAGACTTAAGCAAGTACCAAGAGCTTGGTATGAGAGACTAAGTTCATTCCTCATTGAAAAAGGGTACACACGAGGTAAGATAGATCAAACACTTTTCACCAAGAAGCAAGGTAAGAACATCTTAATCGTTCAAATTTATGTTGATGATATTGTGTTTGGTTCTACTAAATCTGAAATGTGTGAGGAATTTGCTAACCTCATGACTAGCGAATTTGAGATGAGCCTAATGGGAGAACTTCAATTCTTTCTCGGTTTGCAGGTCAACCAAGGAGAAGATGGATGCTTCATAAATCAATCCAAATACATCAAGGAGCTGCTGAAAAGATTTGACATGACAAACAGCAAAATCATTGCAACTCCTATGAGCACCACAACATCACTGGATTCGGATGAAAATGGTAAATTAGTGGATGCAAAGATCTATAGAGGTATGATTGGCTCTTTGCTTTATTTGACTGCATCCCGACCAGATATCCAGTTTAGTATATGTCTTTGTGCTAGATTTCAAGCTAGTCCTAGAGAATCCCATTTGACTGTCGTCAAACGTATCCTTCGATATCTTGCCGGCACTCAAGATTTGGGACTGTGGTATCCGTCGTCATGTGATTTATCTCTCATATCTTATTCTGATGCGGACTACGCTAGATGCAAGCTGGATCGTAAGAGTACTAGTGGCTATTGCCAGTTTCTAGGCGGGTGTTTAGTCTCTTGGGCCTCCAAGAAACAACACTCGGTTGTCCTCTCAATCGCAGAGGCAGAATATGTTGCTGCGGGGAGCTGTGGTACCCAAGTGTTGTGGATTAAACACCAACTCCAAAACTACTTGGTGGATCTTAGTTGTGTCCCGATTCTGTGTGATAACACTAGTGCTATCAACCTTGCAAAAAATCTAGTCCAGCACTCTAGGACTAAGCATATTGAGATTAGGCATCACTTCATTAGAGATGAGGTCGGTAAGAAAAATTTTGAACTGCATTTTGTTGATACTCAATCAAATTGCTGATATTTTCACCAAGCCCTTGTGTAATGACAGGTTTTCAACACTCAGAAGGGAGCTTGGTCTTTGCCGACCTCAGGCCAATAAGAATTTGAAATGATGATCATGTTCAATTTAGTGTGTGTTTTTGCAGATTGGTGTTTCATGCATTGTTGATATGTCAATATGTCATTTTGCATATACATGTAGATGCATAATAATGAATTGAGTTCATGTTCATAATACATTGTATGGTTTGTGTCGCATCATCCTTGCATGGCCATGGTATATCAAATATTGATGTATGGAAGGGCAGGTTATGCTTGTCTCGAAACACTCAATATGCGTGAGGTCTCACCTCCGCCAAGTACCTGTGGACGCACTTTTTATTTAATAAATCGTTGGTTATTTGTTTATTGGCGTTTATTAAGTGCGTGGGCGTGCCAGTCACAAATGTGACGATTTATTGTGCGCTCGATCTGACTAATCAGACGATTGTGTGGTTCGTGTCGGGACTGAAACCCGTCGCGCCATAAAGGTCACGGCGTCATTTACATCCCCTCGGAGAGGGGAACACCCTTGATTAATCGCCGGGAAAAGGGGCCTCATGGCCAGGAAAATATATCGAGAGAAACAAGCCGATAGCGGTCTCGAATCAGTCGGAAAGCCCTATGTCTAGGGAAACAAGCATTCGAAATATGTCGGTCATGTGTTGACCATTTGATGTTCGAACGAGTGTCCGGCTTCAGAGAATCGTGATCATCACGGGGAAAGCTGGAGCATATGTATGCCAGGGTACGGCAAATTTATTGTTTAAAGGGATAGAAGACATTCGGTTGAATCCCGGTTAGAGCGGTCGGAAATCAGCGAGTTTATTGGCCCGGTGCGAGATCGAGTCAGGACCATTCCGGGGGCGCCTCCCGCAGTCCAAACGAGGCTTGCGTGGGCATCATTAATATTTCCGGTGCCGAAGGGCAGCGGGAAAGTGTCCCGGGACTATATTCCAAAACAAAGATGTGTACAGAGATAGCCGGCTATAAGCCTAGGATGTGGGTCAGGCGATGACCATGGTTGGGGCGAACCCGATGTCCACGCATGACTCACGAAGGTCTTATTGATATTCCCACACGTAGGGTTTGGGGAAAGCGAGAGCCGTCTCATTCCATCCAGATTTTGTTGGTCATACACGGACCATTTTTTTATGTTCGGACAAAGGTCCGTGTTTGTAGCATAAGAGACGGTGACAAATCGTACAGATACCTACCATGAGTACGGCAAGTTTAATGCAAATGCGGGATCAGATCCCAGTATATATATGTCGGTCACTAACGGACCATTCAGTATTCGGACGAAAGTCCATATTCGAAGCGTCGAAGACCACGACAAAGACATACAGATATCTGCCGTAGGTACGGCAAGCTTCATGTGGGTGCGGGATTGGATCCCGGCATATACGTCGGTCCCTAACGGACCATTCATTATTCGGACGGAAGTCCGTATTAGTAGCGTCGAGGATGACGATAAAACCGTACGGATGTCTGCCGTAGGTACGGCAAGTTTAATGTGGGTGCGGGATCGGATCCCGAAAAAGACGGGTCGAGCTAACGAACTATCGGCCCGGAATAAGATCGGATCGTGGTCACGTTCGGGCGAAAGCTCCCGAGATCCAAGTCCGATCTAGTGGGGCATCATCATTTTTTTCTTCATACGCAGTCCGAGGGAAGCGGACTGTTAAGTGTGAAGCACGAACTCGCCAACGTGCACCCTCGCACGCGGATCGACATGCGCGGTCAAGGGGGCAGCGCCCCTTGCGGGGGTTTCCGGGGGCAGCGCCCCCGGAACAAAAATTTGATTATGGAAGGGGGAAACTTTTTTATTAGTTTTATTCATTAGCTTTAAGTCTTTTCTCTCATTTGATTAATCATTTTTTCTTTTTTAGGCACGCCGGTTAAGGGAGAAGCCAAGGGATGGGCGCGCCGGTTTAAGTGTGTTGAGAGGGGCGCGCCGGTTAAAGATGTTAAAGGGGGGGGCGCCGGTTATGTGGCAAGAAGGAAGAGGGGCCATGGGCGCGCAGGAATAGGGTGATGAATAGTGATGCGCGCCGGATAAGGGCATTAAAGGGGGGGGGGGGGGCGCGCCGATTTGAGCTCAGGAATTCCGAAGTGGATTTGAGTGTGGAGCTACTCCGGTGCGGGGGGGTAGCGCGCCGGGTTAGCCCACGCCGGATTAGGGCCCGCCGGGATAGGTTCTAGGAGGTTTTCTTTTATTCTGTTGGCTCTGTTTCTTCTTTCTTTCAACTGTAAGTTCATTTGTTGATTGGTTTGTTCACCGAATTGGTGGATTAAGTTTGTGGAGATGGAGTTTAAGTGTTTGATCATTTGTTAAGGTGAATTGTCACGAAAATCCGAGTGTTTTATTGGACGTGTTCGTTGTGTAGGGTAGCTCAGTTTGGTTCAGAGGGTTCAAGCATGTGATGCTCTGGCCCTCAGAAATAGCTTGTTCGTTTGTTCCTGGCGAAAAATGGGCAGCACCTCCCCCGGGTTGAGGCTTGCCAGAGACAAATAGGGGAACACCAAACGGAGCAAAGCTCCAGGGTGAACCTCAAAACTCGGAGTGAGGCCTCTGTTAACCCATAAGTGCCTGTGGAGACTCGAGGACCAGCCTTCAAGAGTTCCAGCAACTCAGGGTGATGATCTCGTAGGCGGGACGGGTGTATGCCATGAGAGGCCATGAATGTTCATCCCCTGACGGGTTCCCCTGAAGGCCGTGCCACAGAGAGGCAGGTCTCCAAGGTCCCTGGATGACAAGAGAACCGGGAGAAAGGGGAGGAGATCAAGGCAGTAGAACACTACTCATGCCAATCAAAAATCATTCCTTTTATTCATCCGCAAGGGAAAGGGAAAAAAAGATACAGGAGGGGATCTGCCCCGAAGGAACGAAAACTTATCAGAGAAAGAGGAAAGAAATACATCGGTGGGGGAGGGGGAACAGAGCACAAGCTCCTCCCCCTCCGAGCTCACCTCTCTTTTCTCACGCTCACTCCCTTCTTCTTCACCTCACGGGCACGGGGACGAAGCCTCTTCTTTTCTCTTTTCTTCTTCTTCTCTTCGATGGCCAGCCATCAGCCGAATGATCCAACCGACCATGTTCCTTCTTCAGACTTGCCATTTTATAGAATGGGCATTCAGGAGTGTTCCCGCCACTTTCACCTCGTCCGCGTCGAGGTCTGAAATCGACGTGCTACGCTGGACGCTGCCGGTTTGTGCCATACGCCACTGCTCATCCGAGGATGGGATATTCATAGATATGCCGGGAGGATCTGCTGCTGCTGCCATCACTACCGCTTTGCTGTCGAACGGGGTGAAGGCATGGCTTCAAAACATTAAATGCTCTCTGCACACAGCATTTAAATGAAACAGAGCATCGGGGTTTTGATGGGATGGCATGTTTGCGCGCCGGATTAAGGTGAAATGCAAGGGAAAGGGTGTGCGCCGGTTTAACCCATGATGAAGGGGAAAAGGGCGCGCCGGTTCAACCCAGGATGAAGGGGCGCGCCGGTTTAACCCAAAATGCAAGGGGGCGCGCCGGTTTAACAACCAACCAAGGAAAAAAGAGGAAAGGGGCGCGCCGGTCTTAGTGGCGCCGTTTTAAGTGCATATCGCTCCGGTTTAAGCACCGAACGGATTCTTTTCAAAGTTGAGGCCGTTTATATGAATGTTGGCATTCCCGGCATGTTCCGGTTGCGATGTATGGCCTCCGTAACATTCTGTTCGCAGCCTCCGAGACTCGGTCCCAGACTTTGCGTGACTTTCGGTGCGTGCCGAGACTGTGCCGGAATTCCCGACTTTTCTCTGATTCAGCTCTCGGCATGGCCGGTCGGAACGTTGTAGTTGTATCTTCTGCTTAGGGGGCTTCCTTAGCGGGTAGCGGACCACCAAGCGAGTTCTCATCCTGATCGGGCGAGACATGAGGTTTATTCGGCATTTCCATCTTCGACTCGCGCTCGAATGTGTAGACGCGAATGTCGCCATGATCATTATCGTCATTTTTTTTGGCGTCCACAGTACCATGCGTCACTGTTGCACATAGGCCATATAGTAAGGGGGAGTTGTCTCTTTGCAGCATTCATGCATATGTTTCATCTTCATTCTGTTGTATTTACTAAGTGTACAACCATGTGTTGGGTCATGCATCTCATGTCTGCCAAATTCATGTCAACCCCTGCATGTTCCGGTCATTCTCCTCTTGACAGCTATCATTACACTTGCTTGCAAACATAACTTCTTCGAGCATCCATTGCATATCCTTAGGGGGAGTTTTGTTGATTCTCTTAACCTCTTGCAATCTGCACTTCATGGCTTACAGTCTGAATATGAGATCATGAGACTGACGAACATATGGTGTGAGAGTTTTCTATTATATGCACCGATGATTGTCTTTTCAATGAAAATGATTCAGATTTAATGATTTCCTTGACGTTCTGATATTTCTTTTGAAATCATCTATGTTCTGTGGATTTAATAGCCCTTAACTAGAGATTGCATATTATGCTTTGAATGACTATCCTGATATCTGAAAATCCAAACGTCATGACAATCTTGGTGATATTCTAGAGCTTAGTATTGTTTCTAAACATCTTGATGAGCTGGAACTCTTGAAAATCAATTTGGCAGAGCACTGATATTGTTGCACGGAGAAATATGTCACGTCATAAAATCAAGTGACGAATGATATGTCATGATGTGCCTCTGTTATCTCTGTCTTAATTCATTTGGACTCCAGGCAGAGCAATGGCATAATTGCTGAGAAACATATCTTCTCATCAAAGAAATGAGATCGGATATGTCATTACGTGACTTTGCTATCTCTGTTCATTCCGAAGCATAACCGTCAGTCTTGCCAAATACCTAGGAATACTGGCGTCTAAACAACGTGTATTCTTACGGCTAGGAGACATGTACTAGACTTGATTGCTCGTAAAATATGAGTCATGTGCCTTCAAATACTAAAGATATTGAAAATCAAAATATGCTACAATCATACAATTCCATGCTCTAGTCATGATTGTTTAGCCTCAATACTAGTTTTTGTGTTATTACCTTTGTAGTTATTGAATATGGATATATAAGACAAGGGAAGGTTAAACACTGCCATGATATGCACCTTTGGTTCATTTCTATTAAATCTTGGATGTAGCTGCTTTTCGAACTCTGTGGATGATCTCGGATTTCATTAACTTTGAACCATATATGTTGCTCACAGTCTGTTTCAGGTTTGCATATAATGGCTTGCTCTTCACTCCTTTCAGCTCTGGTTTCTCAGACATTTTACCTTATCCCTCCTTTTTGCTGTTGGCAAAGGGGGAGAATTCTCTGTGTGAGTCCTTTGTAAGAGTTATGCCTTATCGCGTTGTCAAAGGGGAGAGCGGGGAATGTCTGAATGGTGTACAGGGAGAGTCAAAGGGGGAGAATCCATTGCTCACTTTGCATCTCATATGTGTATGTGATGGGGGGGGTTTGCATAATTACATAGCATTCATATCTGCATTCATAATTGCATTCACATGCTATTACAATCATGGATCTTGAGCTGCATATGTTGCATTTGTTATAACTTGTGCCATTTTAGACATTACTATCACATAATGACTCACAGTGTTGCCATCATCAAAAAGGGGGAGAATGTTGTGTCCCTGAGGTCATTTGAGTTATTCTGTGGTCACTTGGGTCATTCGACATCATTCTATGGTCATATGAGTTCTGTGGTATTCTTGGTTTTGATAATGGCTAAACACTATTAGTCAGTGATATTTTCCACTCTCATGTGACTGACATACGTGATATTTTTTTGTTCATGACAGATATGCCAATGAATGGACAAGGAATCAAGTGGCAATGGCAAAAGTGAAAGCTCATTGATCGCGCCCAAGCAAGAATGCGAACACAAGCAAAAGTCGACACGTGATAGTCGGCTCGTCACACATCCAAGGATAATGCACAAAGAAGTATAGCCAAGAGAATCCAAGGCCAGAGACTCAGTTGATACCTTTAGACTATCAAGGGTGATGCCACAGACATGAACGGGCTGCTAAAGAAGTCAAGCGACGGCGCTAAAGCGATTAACGGACCGACCCGGGATGAACCGGGGACTGCCCAGCTGGCGATCGACCGCCAGCACAGGGGCGGTCGACCGCCCCAGCCAGGGATTGCCAGTCTGCACAAGTTTCAGCTGGCGGTCGACCGCCAGCCAGCAGCAGTCGACCGAAAATCCCAGGGACCATCCGGTTGCAAGTTTCACAGTAGCGGTCGACCGCCAGAAGCTGTAGGTCGACCGCCAGCCCCGATGCAGCCATATTTGACTTCGATTTCCACCTCGTGGCCAGCCCCTTTCCATGGATTTGTTTAATCAAAACTCACCTAATCTCCCATGATTTGTGGATCTGGTCTGGGGGGTGTCCAAGGACCATTCAAGGTCTATAAAACCAACACATGAGGGTTAGAAACCCTAATGCTTCAAGGCTTCAAGAGAGATCAAGGGAGGCCATTCGCGGGCACTGTAGCACCTCCGTGAACAGTGTTTCGGGCAGGAGTTCTTCATCCATTCTAAGGCATTCAAGTCCAGATCTAAAGCCATCTCAACCTCCAAGGAAGAAGAAGCAATCAAGGCTCTCAAGGGTGATCTAAACTGCATCCTTCTTCCTCTTCATCAACTCAGGAAGATCAAAAGGAAGATCGAATCTACATCCATCATCTTCTTCATCAACTAGACGAGATTCAAGGAAGATCATCTTGCAAGGAAGAAGACACCTTCAAAGCATCCGATTCAAGCTCCAGCAATCTCAGACAAGATTTTTCTTCTTGGGCTTATTTCATATCTTGTTTGAATAGCTTGATATTTGTTCTCTTTCATTTCATACAAACGATCAAAACCGAAGATCGTCCCTACCGGTGGTTAGTAGGAAGGCAATCGGAAGTTGTCCGATCTGCGGTGTTGACGTCCCTACCGGTGGTTAGTAGGAAGGCAGTCGGTGGTTCTCCGATTTGCGGTTTGGTGTGCTGCACTAGTGAAGCCTCACCGGATTTGGTGAGGGGTGGACGTAGGACTGGGGATTCAGTCCGAACCACCTTAAAATCTCGTGTGTTGTGGTTTGTTTGTGTGATTGTTTCGTTCCAGATGCATGCTTAGGTTCGAATCGATATATTAGTAATCATCTTGCTAAGCAAATCGTTGTATCCTTCGTTTAGCTAGTTATATTCCGCTGCGATTTGTTCTATCTAGCTATTTAGAGGGTTCCATTGCGAAAAGAGGGGCAGATCTATTCACCCCTCCCCTCTAGATCCGCTGTCCACTACACAACACCGGGGGCGAAGTCAGGAACTCCTTAAGCTCGGCGAACGCTCTTTGGCATTCCTCGTCTCATGCGAACGTAGCAGAAGCCATTTTGGGCCCCCTCAACAGTTTGAAGAAGGGTAGGCATCGTTCGGCCGCAAGGGACAGGAATCTGCTGAGCGCGGCAATGCGCCCGGTCAGGCGTTGAACGTCCTTGATGTAGGTGGGTGGGCGCATGTCCAGATGGCCTGGACCTTGTCGGGGTTGGCCTCGATTCCACGCTGGGTGACTAAGAAGCCCAGGAATTTCCCGGACCTTACTCCGAAGGCACATTTGGTGGGGTTGAGCTTCATATTGTACCTCAGGAGGGTGTCGAAGGTCTCTGCTAGGTCGGCGAAGTGGTCCTCGGCCTTGGGGGTCTTGACGAGCATGTCGTCAATATAGGCCTCGACGTTCCGGCCGAGCTGTCCTTCGAACATATGATTGACCAGCCTCTGGTACGTGGCTCCAGCATTCTTCAACCCGAAAGGCATCTGGGTGTAGCAGTATACGCCGAAGTCGGTGATGAAGGCGGTCTTCTCGATGTCTTCTGGATCCATTCTGATCTGGTGGTAACCTGAATAGGCGTCCAGGAAGCTGAGTATCTCGTTGCCCGAGGTTGAGTCAACCAGTTGGTCGATGCTCGGCAATGGATAGCAGTCCTACGGTGTGACTTTGTTCAAGTCGGTGAAGTCCACGCACATTCGCCACTTTCCTAAAGGTTTTGGCACCAGGACGACGTTAACCAACCACGTCGGGTACAGGACCGATCTAAAAAGACCAATCTTTTGCCCCTTGGTGACTTGCTCCTTGATGATCGCCTGTTTTTCTGGCGCGTGCTTCCTTCTGCGTTGTTGCACGGGCTTCACGGTTGGGTCGAGGTTGAGATTATGCATCACCGTCTCCTCCGGTATTCCGGGGAGTTGATCATCAGACCATGCAAAGACTCGGATGTACCCGGAAAGAAATTCTTTGTAATGCTGCTGAACCTCAGATGGTAGGTCGGCTCCAATCTTTACTCCCAGGGTCGGGTCATCGTTTAGGAAAACCGTTCGCAACTCGCCTCCAGGCTCGGAGGTTGCGGGTTTTTCCCCGACTTCCCGGGGGCCCTTGTTCTTCCCGTCCGGCCTTGTGACTTCGACCGAGATATTATAGCACCTTCTGGCCATCGCCTGGTTGCCCCGGACTTCCCCCACCCCATTTTTAGTGGGGAACTTCATCTTTTGGTGATAGGTAGAAGGCACCGCTTTCGTTCGGCTAAGGATTCCTCGGCCGAAGATTGCGTTGTATGCTATCATACCCTTGATCACTATGAAGTCCACCATAACCGTAACGGTTTTGGGTGGGGTGCCGAGAGTAACCGACAGGCTTAGGGCTCCCTCGGGATAAGTGGCATGGCCATTGAACCAGCAAAGGGGGGTTCGGATCGGGCGGAGTTTAGACGGATTCTTCCCCATCTTAAAGAAACACTCATAAGATAAAACATCAGGGGCACTTCCATTGTCAACTAGAATCCTATCTACGTTACAATGGTTTATCGTGGCCGATATGACTAGGGCGTCGTCATGTGGGGTGGTCAGCCCTTCCACGTCTTGGTCGGAGAAGACTATGACCTGGGGCTCACTTGGCGGGGCCTTGGGAGGCTCAATGGCTCGGCTCGCCCGCTCAACATGACGCTTCCTTCCTCGGCCACTGTCTCCTCCTAATGCAGCTCCTCCAGCGATGACGTTGATGTGGACCCTGCGAGGGGCGTTGTCGATTTCCTCGGGGGCGCCTCGGTCTTCCTTATGCCCGGCCACAAATCGGGACAGGTGTCCCTGGCGGACGAGGCGCTCGATCTCATCCTGGAGCTGGTGACAATCACCGGTGTGGTGCCCGTGGTCGCTGTGGAACAGGCAATGTTTGCTGCGATTGCGGCTTTTTGACCTCATTGGCTCGGGTTGGCGGAGGAGGCCCGAGCCTTTGATGTCTTCATATATCTCGTACACTGGAGCGGTTAAGGGAGTGTACCGCTCGTACTTCCGGGACGGTTCTTTATGCTCCCCGTCTCGGTTCCGCCTTTTTCCTTGGCCCGAGCTTGACTCGGGTGCTCGCTTCTTGTCCCCCTCCCGACCCGAGCCGGTTGCGCCTCGGCATGCGCTGAGAACTTCTTCACACTCAGCATGGCGTAAGGCCAGAGTCACTAGGTCGGCAAGGGTCGAGGGAGGGTGGAGGACAAGTTCGCGGCGGAGGTTTTCGTCCCGAGTGCCTCCGGTCAGCGCTGTTATGGCCGAGGCTACATCCAGGCGGGGGATTCTCAGGGCTTCCGACTTAAATCGGTTGATGTAGGCCCGGAGTTTCTCCCCTTGCGCCTGTTTGAGAGCCAATAGCCCCGCTACCGACCTTGGGGGGCCACTGCCGGCGAAACTCTCCTTAAATACTCGCCCAAACTGCTTGAAGTCTCGGATGGATCCGGGGGCGAGGGCTCGGAACCATGCTTGGGCGCCTTGGACCAGGGTGGTCACGAAGGCTCGGCATTTGATGGCGTCGGACGCCCCGTAAAGGGTCATCAGGGCGTCGAAGCTGTCGAAGTGGTCGGCCGGGTCGCCCTGGCCGTCGTAAGAGTTGAAGGTTGGAATGGAGATTCTGGGAGATACCTCTGCCTTCAAGATATAGTCGGAGAACGAAGATTTCTCCTCGTCCTCTGCTGGGGAGGTCTTCTGCAAGGCGCGTAAGGCGCGCTCCTGCTCTGCGAAGTGCCTCTCGAACTCTCGCAGACGGAGGGATAACTCCGGCTGTCGTTGCGCCGTGGGGCTAGGGGGACGCGATGGCAGGCTGTCCTGGCGCTCCCTGGAGACTTCGGTCTCCGGGTGCGGACCGCGTGCCCCAGGTTTTCCCCGCTTCGGTGTGGAGGAGGCCTCTTGCTCCGGAGGAGGGGCTTGTGAAGGTCCTCTTGACCTGTTGTGAATAAGCTGCCGTCCTCGGAGGGTACGCGTCTCCGCGGGAGGGCTTTCCGGAGGGACGCGTGACCTTCCTTCCCTGGCCGCCTGGGTCCTCATGAGTTCCACAAGGATATCCAGTTTTGCGTTGAGGACTTGGAAAGCGTCAGCACCCTCATTGGATGGTCGCCCTACCGCCGCGGGCGAAGGTGGTTCGTCGGCTGGGGTGCTGGCGTTGGAGGGGGGGTCTTGCGCGGCCTGAGAAGGGCCTTCTCCCCCCACCACCATGGCCTTCCCCCTATCGCCGGCGGATCTCCTCCCTGTACTTCTTCGCACCATGCTGGCTCTTTGATCGTTTCCCACAGACGGCGCCAGATGAAGAGGGGAGATCTCGCGCTAGTCCTGAGCTGGGGGATGATCATCGATCAGTGAACTGCAAGGAAGGGAAACGGATCAGGGGGCCCAGGGAGGGATCCCTGGGGAAAACCCTCCGATGCCTAAGTCAGTAGAGCAGTGGTGGAAGCTACGAAGGGAGGAGGAAAGAGATGCGTGAGATCCCTCTCCACCAAGGTGGTGAAGTGGTTCCTGCTCATGGAGTTTTAGGCACTTGTAGGCCTTACCGTTTGCTGGAGGGAGTCTCCGGTTTAAATAGTGCGCTAGCCTCATGAGTCCCGTAAGCTGAGGAGTTCTAGGCGGGGGTTACGTCCTCGACGTGGACTCTTTACGTCCTCATCGTGGGCTCTTTATAACCTTGAGGACTCGTGGGTCCCTTATCTTTGTGAACTCCTGCTCATAAAGGGCTCTCAACGGCAGCGTGGATAAGCAAACGTCGGTCGACCCAAGCATGAAGAGTGCCAACCCTTATCCGGGCGATCGGCATAGCTCGACTGAGGCTCGGTCGGAGTAGGCGCGGGGCGCTAGCCTTTATCCCGGCGAGGGGGATAGGTCGGGCTTGGGTCTTCCTCCGACCGGACCGACGCTCGGGCCTTCCGAGCCTAATGGCCGCCGAGGAAAGGCTTGATCCCGAGTGATGTTATTGGGCTTTTATGCTAACTAGGTCTTGCGGGGCTGTCACTTAGATGAGCTAGGCCTCGTTTGGTCTTGCTGGACCTAGTTCGGCCGCTCTTAGATGGGCTACAGAAATCCCCCTCTCCAGGGTCCATTGCAGCGACCCAAGCCTCGAGCTCCCCGGTCTAAGACAGGGGACAACCCAGTGGAGGAACGTCACCTCCAGTTGAAGAAAATTTGGGTCACCAAGGAGGAGGCCCGGATTATAAGGCGCGCAAGGGCAGAGGAACCCTTCCGCATGTCGGATCTACGGCATGTGCGGAGTCCGACAAGCACTGAAGTCTCGACCTCTCCGAGGTCTACAACTCAGCCCCTACGAGGGCAAAGGCGTAGAAGATTCGGCAAGAAGGTGCGGCCGACCTCCCCGTGGGCCAGTTCTACGCACACGGAGGAGGATCGTTCCCCTCAGGCTTCTACATCCCGAGTGTCTGTCTTTGACAGACTTAGGAGGCCGCCCAAGCCGGATCGACAACCACCTAGGAAGAAACGGGTGGTCCAGGTTACCAATGACACTGTCAAAGTGTTCACCTGTTACGCCACTTCCGACGACAAACAGCCCGAGGACACCTCGGGAGAGCTCAACCAACCTCTCCAATATTTGAGGAGGTCAAAGCCGGTCTCCCGGATTCTAACGCAGACGCAGCAGGCGCCGACTGCTGGGACATCTCAACCCGAGCCGGCACGGCAAGAAGAGCGTCAGGAGGACGTCCATAGCATCGACGGGGATAGCAACCCCACGCATGAAGATCTTGGGGGAGAAGTTCAAACTCTCACGCTGGAAGAACTTCGGCGTGAAAACCAAGAGTTGAAAAACCTCTTGCAGTCATTATTGCGTGAAAAGGAGGTTCATGCTCCGCCTCCGACGGTACCTACTGGAATGGAACCACAACATCTTCCCATTCCAGCCGCGGCCAATGCCTCCGCCACTGTTGCAAAATTACCAGTGACGGTGGAGTTTGAAGTGCCGCAACGTGAAGCCAATGCGCGGTCGTCTGTGACCCCTGCTGCAGAAAGCCTCATGGCGCAGAAGCAGATGATCGAGCGTATTGTGGAGGCGAAATTCGCTCAACATGGTGAGAGTGTGGCTACCGTTGATTTGTACAGCGTGCCATATCCCCTCCACCATCAATTCAAGAAGCTGCCGCCGGATTGCCCGAAGGCCCCGAAACTTCAGAAGTTCAATGGGCAGGGCTCTCCGCATGAACACCTGGCCTATTATATGATGGCCATGGGTGAGCTCGCACTGGAGGAAGCATATTTACTGCGGTACTTTGCCACGTCATTGACTGGCACCGTCTTCCAGTGGTACTCCAGGTTGAAGCCCAATTCGATAGCTGATTGGGTCGACATGCAAAAGAAGTTCGTCGACCAATTCCAGATGGTCGAACGCAAAATCTCCCTGGCGGAGCTTTGTGCCCTCCGTCAAAAGAAAGGTGAAACAGCGTTGGACTTCATCAAGCGATGGAGGGACGTCAGCATGCGCTGCGATAACCCTCCGACGCCGGAGGACGCAATCACCATCTGCCGCAGGGGTCTCTCGGCAGAAGTCAGTGAAAAGCTTCTGGGCTCAAACATCAGAAGCTTCGACCAGTTGAATACGGTGGTAGCGGAGATTGAAATGTTCTTCGCTGATCACCCTGTCCAAGCTTCTGCGAAAGGCAAATCCTCCAAAGACCGTCTAACTAGCGGTAAGGAGGTGAATGTTGTAGACTTCTCCCCGATCAATGGAGAAAAGGAAAAAGGAAAAACTAAAGGCAATGGCAAGAAGTCTGATGCCAAAGCAAGTGCGTCTCGGTTGGCGGAGAACATGAAGACGCCTTATTCCTTCATGGAAGAGCACACTAAAATGCTCTTTGATCTATGCATGAAAGAGCAGCTCATTACCCTGTCGGATCCGCGGAAGCCCGCGGAGGTGGATAAAATTGATGATCCTACCTATTGTGTGTATCACCGAAGGTTGGGTCACACTATCAGGGATTGCTATGTTTTTAAAAATATAGCAGAAGAGCTCATCCAAAAGGGCTTGGTAAATATGTTGGGCCATGCAATTGACCCACCACAGCCGTATCCTTGGAGTCGATCAAACCGGTCGGCTAATGTGGTCCATATGGTGGCGATGGCTTCAAGCTCCAATGCCTCCGAAGCCGGGCCCTCGAATCAACAGCCCAATGACGATCCCAGAGCTGCTCCTCCTTCACTCCCAGAATGCTTGGCATTGCGGAGAACTATTCGGAAAATCCGGGGAGAAATCCGACAGTTGCAGCTAGAACAGAGGCGTCTGCTGCAGTTCCTAGAGAGCATTGATCAGCAGTTGTCCACCTTCCCCTTTGGCCCATTTGCCAGGGGATTAGCTCCAACCCATATACGGGAGGCAGGTGTATCACCCACTCACCGTGCTCCGCTCAGGGGTTGGCTCTCTGAAGAATCCTCAGATTCATCTGAAGACGAGGAGGACTCACCGAAAGACGAGGAGGCTCCGCTTCAAGTCGAGCTGCCAGAGAAGCTATACTCTTTCCCTTGGGAGAAGACTCCAAACATCTTCTTCGCATGTCAGCGAGCGGGCTTGATCAGCCCATCACCTATAGAGCAGACACCAGGTGCTGCATTTCGTCAGGGCTATTGCCCATACCATGAGGTGATAGGCCATATCATTCACAATTGTGAACCGTTCAAGGACCTCGCTGAGGGCTTAATCAGAAAGGGAAGGTCAACATGGGTGAATTCCTGGTCGACCCACTGCAGCCGCACGCACAGGAGAGTCTTCACTTTTCCATCAACGTCATACATGCTTCAGCAGCTTTCCAACTCTCCGAGCCGCAGGAAGAGGGAGTCGGTTCCCAGGGAGTCAGTTCCCAGCCACCTAAATCCACACTGTGGTACCCAGGGTGGCGACCCTCTCATCAGTGCTCTTTCCCCAAGGACACTGAGAAAATCTTTGACAAGCTCTTGAAAGACGGTCGGGTGATGACCCATGAGCCGCCGTCTTATTACAATGAGACGGCCAAGAGCCATCCCCGCTACTACAAGTATCATGCCAGGGTGTCTCACCCCACTCGGCAATGTCCGGAGGTCCAAGACTGCATTGAAGTCCTCATCCAGAGAGGGGAGATCGATGCTCAAGGGAACTCTATGACAATGCGGCGTCTTAAAGAGGCCGTCAAGAAGACTCTCCAACAAGCTCGGCAAGAGGCTGAGATTTTCTCTAAATTAGCCCGACCGAGTGAGCCTGCGGAGGGCGGTAAACCTCAGCAAGACCCCAAAGGCAAGGCTAGGTGCGAGGGGCCTAAGGCCCGAAACCCAAAAAGCCAAGCCGGAGGGGAAGGTTCCAAACCTTTGTCCAGGCCGAGTCAACCCGGCCTCGTCATAAAGGGAAATCCTCCGCCAGATGGCAAAGGCAAGGCCAAGGTGAGGGAGCCTCAGACCAAAGCTCCTGCCCAAGGTCTTGTCTAGCCAATGAGGCCGCCAATCGTAGAAAGGCCTCAGCAGCTCAAGCAAACCAAATTGCCAGTCGAAGCAAAGTCGGTGGAACTACAAAGCCCCCAGAGGCCCCACTGTGGACTGGCAGAGTTCCAGGAGCTGCCTCCTGAAATAATTGCTCAGGCGATCAATGCCACCTTCCAGGTTCAGCCGGAGGAGGCCAATTGGACCAAGGTTGTCCCCAGGAAAAGCCGCGGCAGTAAGGCCCCTAAGGAGCCAGCCCGGAGCAGAAAGCAAAATGTTGGGGGCAAACAAGCCCCACCTCCAAAGCAAAGTCCCCTTTCTTCTCAAGAGGCAGCACGCCAAAAGAAGCAAGAGAAGAATCGCAGGAAGAATTTGAAGAGGAGGTTGAAGAAACAAGCTAAGCAAGCAGCAGCTATGGAGGCCCCTAAGGAGCCAACTCCTTTACAAAGACTTCAAAAGCTCATAGATGAGCTTGAAGAATACACTCCCTCTCGTCCCACCAGGATCGTCACTCTGGACGAATACATTCCTTGGGACAAGCTTGGGCGAAAAGCCCGCATTCTGCAATGGCTCCGGGAAATGGCCCACCGTCTTGAAGAAGGTGAAGACTTCCCGATCCCGAAGGAGCTTTCCTTATTTTACAAGGACGAGGAGTTCACTGTGGAAATGCTCGAGGAAATGCTGCAAGAGCTCTCCTGCAACATGGTGGCGATTCCGCCGCCCGACAACATTTATTCTCCCGCGGCTGATAGCACTGGAAGCAAGGCTCCTATGGCAACATATCAGCGTCGCTCGGCAAGAAATGGCCGGGGACGTAGCCGAGGTCGTGGCCGAGGACGTGGATGTGAAGGTCCCTTAGCTCCCGACCGTGTCATAATATTCAGAGGGGAGAAGCCGGGTCCTGTCCCAGAAACCCAAGTTCAGGGAATCCCCTTTATTCTCAACTCCTCAGAGGGTCCAAGCCCCGCCTCAGCTGCTAAGCCGGGTGGTGTCTCTTTTACAATCACATCCTCCGATGAAGAAGAGGAGCCAGTCAAGTCGCCAAAGTGCGAGAAGGCGTCAGAGCAGGCTGGCCCCTCCGACAGGGTTGAGCCCGCGGGCCCGGCCGGTCCTTCTAATGAAGACCAGCATGATGAGCCTTTGCCACCTCCGGAGGAGTCTTTGGCTCCGCTGTTCCAAGAAGATGTGGAAGGCCAGCATGACGAGCAGCACCCTCCTAAACGGGAGAAGCCTCGCCAGGTGCCGAAGACCCTGGCGGAGATCATCCCGCCATTTGACAAGACCCGTGCCAGGGCAGACCGCAAAATCATTCATCACATGAAGCGATTTCCTACAAATGTCACTATTTGGGAGGCCATCGCATGGAGCAAGGATCTTCGGGAGGCTCTTGTCAAGATACTCCAAGACCCAGAAGCATATGAAGCCCATGTTGCAGAACTGCAGGCTCAGGCATATGAGGCACTCACAGCTAACATTTCCTTCACGGACAAAGACATGTTGTTGTCCTCTCCGTGCCACAATCGCCCCTTAAATATGAGGGGGACGATCAATGGGCATGACGTGAGTCGCATCCTGGTTGACGCCGGAGCAGCCGTCAACATCATGCCTTTGAAGACTTTCAAGTCTCTATACTTGGCACCCTATTTGCAAAAGGTGACTGCGGTCAAGATCTCGGGATTCAATCAGGGTTCCGAGGAGGCACTTGGTCGGGTTGAGGTCAAACTAGTCTTGGGCGATTTTGTCACCCAAGTGACATTCTATATTATCAACTCCGACACATCTTACAAGGTGCTGCTTGGAAGGCCATGGCTGCATGAAAACTGGGTTGTCCCTTCAACTCTGCACCAGTGCATTAAATATGCCAAGGGAGGGGAGCAACATACGGTCTTTGCAGATCAATCTCCCTTCCATCCCAATGAGTGCCATCTGGTCGATGCTTCACTATATTTTGGGAAGCCCACTTTAGCAATCCCCGAGCCTATAAATAACAAGAAAAAGCAAAAAGTGGACCATGAAGTTGAGGAAGGTCAGCTCTTCACTGTTAACCAAGACATGGTAAAGCTGCACAGGCTGAGCCTCAGTGCCGCCTCCAAGCCAACTCAACCAGAAAGGCGGAGTGTTGACTTTGAAGCCAACCTCATCAGTCAGGTCATTGACCGAAGCATCTCCTTGCCGCCCAAGTGCCTCCAGCTCTCGTCCCAACGGGAAGAGTATGAGGTGGAGCAGTTGAAGACCTTCACAGTCTCCTATCAACGAAGAAGGAGACGCAACAAGGGTAAAGGGGACAAGCCGATCATCTTTTACAAAGGTGATTTAGTCCCACCGTGCCCTCCTGAAGATGACTTCGGCTGGAATACTCCCGCCGATGTGGCGCCAGAGCCAATCCAGGAGATGGATGATATGCCTAACTACATCAAGGAAATGTGTAAAAAGCAGCACATCCCGCGGACTCTGGACCCTGCACGAGCGGCGTATTTCCATCAACTGTGGAACCCTCCGCAGGTCCGTGGGTAACCTCCCTTCTCCCGCAAAGACACGCGGGGACTTGGCTATGACCAGGAGAGAGACTTCGAGGTCCACTTTGCAGTCAACACCATAGGGCTACTATCTTCCCCTCACGGGCAAACTGAAGTTGAGCCCGAGATCAGCGACTCTGTAAGGGTGTCCGATGAGTCATCAATGACAACATCACCTTCATCGGAAGTCAACAGCGACCACCCCTCAGAGGGAAGAGCAGCCCAACCTGCCGACCATCAACAAGATGAAGCAAGTCCTTTGATTTCAAGCCACGAGCAAGAGTGCTTTGAAGAATTTGAAGTCTACGAAGCAAACACTGATGATGAGGGAGACTTCGTCGACCTCCAACCGACTCCACCTGAGCTTGAAGACGGTGGTCAAGCAACTGTGGATGAGCTGATCGAGATCAATCTCGGAAGCAAAAGTGACTATCGTCCCAATTTCATAAGTGCTCTCCTCAACGAGAAAGAAAGGCAGTCGTATCGACAGCTCTTAGAAGAGTTCAGGGATTGTTTCGCCTGGACTTATAAAGAAATGCTCGGGCTCGACCCTTCTGTGGCTGAACACGAGCTGGCAATACTTTCAACAGTCAAGCAAGCTCAAAGGCGTATGCGCCACGAGCTGGAGCTGAAGGTCAACGCTGAGGTTGACAAGATGCTGGGCGTGGACTTCATAGAGCCTTGCATGTACCATGTATGACTCGCTAACATCGTCCCTGTCAAGAAGAAGAACGGCCAAGTCCGAGTCTGCATCGACTTCAGGGATTTGAACAAGACATGCCCGAAGGACGACTTCCCTGTCCCAATCACTGAGACAATGGTTGATATGACCACGGGTCACGAAGCCTTGTCTTTTATGGACGGGTCGTCGGGCTATAATCAAATCCAAATGGCCATTAAAGATAAAGACCATACGGCTTTCCGATCTCCTAAGGGGATCTTCAACTATAAAAGGATGTCGTTCGGTCTGAAGAATGCCGGCGCAACCTATCAAAGGGCAATGACCAAGATCTTCGACGAGATGCTACATGACCTTGTCGAATGCTACGTCAATGATCTGGTCGTCAAGACGAAGAAGCGAGAGGATCACTTAGCTGACCTGCATCGAGTCTTTGAAAGGCTTCGACAATTTCAACTCAAGATGAACCCAATGAAGTGCGCCTTCGGCGTCTCCAGTGGCAAGTTCCTGGGCTTCATCGTCAGGTATCGGGGCATAGAAATCAGCCCCGACAAGATCAAGGTCATAAGAGGACTACCTCCACCCAAGAACCTGACAGAGCTCAGATCTTTGCAAAGAAGGCTCGCCTATATTAGGCGGTTTATTTCTAACCTTTCTAGAAGATGTCTACCTTTCGACAAACTGATGAAGAAATAGCACCCTTTATATGGGATGAAGACTGTCAGAAGGCCTTCGAGCAAATCAAGAAGTATCTACTAACTCATCCTGTTCTAGGGGCACCCGTTATAGGGAAGCCCTTATCCTCTACATTGCTGCCATGGATACCTCTCTGAGAACTCTACTAGCCCAGATCAATGAGGAGGGCAAGGAGCAGCCATTGTACTACCTCAGCCGAAAATTGGTCGGGCCTGAGCACCGGTACGCTCTTATGGAAAAGGTGTGCCTGGCTCTGGTGTTCATTGTCAGGAAGCTGAGGCACTATCTCCTAGCCCACCGGGTGGAGCTCATCTCAAAATGTGACCCACTCAAGTTTCTGCTCAGCCAGCCTGTCCTCTCTGGTAGACTCGGCAAATGAGCGCTTATCCTCATGGAGTTTGACATCACCTTCGTCCCACGCAAGGCGATCAAGGGACAAGGAATAGCAGAGTTCTTAGCAGCACACCCTGTGCCAGAAGATTCGCCACTCAACTTCGAGCTGCCCGATGACGAGGTGTTAGTGCCTTCTCAAAAAATTAGGGAGCATTCTGAAAAAGTCCCACCACAGATGGAGCCGGGTGTCCTCACCCTCGACCTCCCACATAGGGAGTTGTATTTTGACGGTGCTTCCCGGACAGTCAAAAGGGCTGGCGGCCTCACAGACTATATCTCGGGCGCGGGGGTAGTCTTTGTATCCCCACAAGGTGGCATTCTCCACAACTCTTGCACTCTCATGAAGTCTTTGACTAATAATGAGGCAGAGTATGAAGCGCTTATTATTGAGCTTCAGCTGGCACTAGAGATGGACATCAAGTGCATCAAAGTGTACGGGGATTCTCAGCTCGTCATTCGACAAGTTCTGGGCGTTTATGACGTCCGGAAAAAGGAGCTCGTCCCCTACTATGCAGCAGTCATGAGGCTCAGGGAAAAATTCTACCTATTTGAAATAGGCCATGTCCCCAGAGGCAACGACTCCCAGGCTGACGCTCTTGCAAAGTTGGCAGCAGCCTTAAAACTCCCGCCTGAGGGAGAGTTGAATATTACTATCAGACACCGAAGGCTCATGCCAAGTGTGCTCGACGAAGAATCCGGCCTCACTGTCTACGAGGTCGACAACATTCAAGAGGAGAATGCTCCCGAAGAAGAAGACTGGCGTGAGCCAATCATAAAGATAAAGAACGGCTGGCTCCCTCCTGATCGGGCTCAGAGGGTGCAACTGCTACGCAGGGTGACATCCTACCAGCTGATGGACGGCCTACTCTTCAGGCTCGTCCATGAAAAGGACCGATCGGTCCTCCTACGCTACCTTTCATCCAAGGAAGCAAAGACCGTGATGTATGAGGTCCACTCCGGATTATGTGGGGTCCACCAAGCAGGAGCCAGAATGAAAAATAGCATCAAGCTCAAGGGGTTCTATTGGCCCACCATGTACGAAGATTGCAACCAATATGCTCGTATATGTCACCAATGCCAAGCATTTGGCCCAGTCCCTCGGCGGCCACCTAACCCGCTCCATCCAACAGCGTCTACTTGGCCATTTGCAGAGTGGGGCATGGACATTGTGGGACCATTCCCACCGTCATCTCAAGGCCACAAGTTCATACTGGCCGCCACTGATTACTTCTCCAGATGGGCAGAAGTCGTCCCGCTACGGAAAGTTACAGGGGAGATAGTTGCCCGCTTTGTGAGGCACTACATTATATACAGATTCGGCACCCCTAGTCGGATTATATCCAATAATGGCACGCCATTCAGGAACAAGACTGTCTATGCTTTGGCGTCTAAATTTCATATTGACTGGAGGACGTCGTCGGTCTACAATCCCCAGGCCAACGGGTTAGCCGAGGACTTCAACAAAACCCTCTGCAAGTTGCTGTCCAAGATAGTAGGCGGCCGCAAACGGGATTGGGGCGAGAAGGTCCACGAAGCCCTATGGGCCTATCGGACTATTTATAAAACCCCTACAGGTTGTTCTCCATTCTCCTTGGTATATGGAGCCGAAGCAGTGATCCCCGTGGAGATCGAATTAGCATCCTACCGCGTTGCTGTGCACGCTGGATTGCCAGGCCAAGACCAATCCGAGATAGAAAGGAGGCTTGAAGAGTTGTCCAACCTTGAAGGTGAAAGACTCAAAGCCTACAAGTACTTACAAGTGTATCAAGCCCGCATGACACGTGCATATGATAAGCTGGTCAAGCAAAGGGTGTTCAAGAAAGGCGACCTCGTCATGATTAAAGAAAAGGAGGTTCTCGCAGGAAGATCCAGCGGCAAACTCCAGCCTAATTGGCGTGGCCCTTACGTCATCCAGAAGGTCTACGAGGGAGGGGCCTATACGGTCACCGACCACAAAAGAGATAATCCTTTCCCTCCTCTCAATGGGAAGCATATGAAGCTCTACCATGCGCCACCGCAGGAGTTTCTACGGCAGTCCTCACAGGGCAGTACCTCTCCTCAGTGAAGGTTCATAAAAAAAAAGGGTTAAAAATACTGATACCCCGGCGGACTCAGTTGGCCTTCAACGGTTGGCTGAGGGCAAAAAGGCCATAGATCCGGTCGAGGTGAAAACCCGAAAGGGCGCCTCGGGTAAAAATGGGCAACCCCTCGATGTGAAAACCCGAAAGGGCGCACCGGAAAAAGCTAAAAGGGGCCAGCCTCGGCGAAAACCCGGAAGGGCGGTGAGGTTGGTAATGTAAAAAAAAAATCCTCTCTCTGCTTATTCTATGGGTGGCTCTAAGTCAATGACTCCACCCCATCTAGGCTAAAACATCATATTGATGCTATGGCTATGTCTTATATGTCATCCTATGACACCTAGTCCCACCGGCATTCTGACGGTGTCATACTCTGTCCCATCGGGATTACTCATGTCTTGAACTCCCTGAATTCGGATCCCGTGTCTCTCCGGACTATCCAATCTGTCCTTCATATATCACATCGGGTTCGGCCTATGCATGCCCCTCTCGGGCTACCGACCCATTTCGCCTATCGGCTCCCGGGTTTAGCTCGTATGTCTCTTTCAGACAGTTAAACCCATTTACCCTTTGGCCCCACTGGGTTTGGCCTCAGTATGCTCTCTCGGGCTACCAACTCATCATGCCTTTCGGCTCATTTCACCTTCTAGTGATTGGCCTCAGTACGCCCTCTCGGGCTGCCAACCTACCTCGCCTTTCGGCTCACTTTCCCCGCTTGGGATTGGTCTCAGTATGCCCTCTCGAGCTGCCAACCCATCACGTCTTTCGGCACTATTTACATTCTTGGGTTTGGTCTCAGCATGCCCTCCCGGGCTGCCGACCCATCCTGCCTTTCGGCTCATCTTACCCTCCTGGGATTTGGCCTCAGCATGCCCTTTCGGGCTGCCAACCCATCATGCCTTCTGGCACATGTCCCACCGGGTCTGGCCTCAATATACCCTCTCAGGCTGCCAACCCATCTTGCCTCTTGGTCTTAGACTTGACCCACACATCCCACAGGGATCGCCAAGTCTATTCCTCTGTCCCCACGGGCTTGACCTCTGCATGCCCTTTTCAGGCTGCCAACCCTATCTGCCTATCGGCTCACGGATTTGACTCATACGTCCCACCCGAGCTGTCAAAACCCCTCCTTTCATCCTCTCGGGTCTGGCCTATGCATGCCCCTTTCGGGCTGTCAACCCATCTCGCCCATCGGCTTCCAGGTTTAACCCGCATGTCCCTTTCGGACTGTTAAATCTACTCCTTTGTTGTCGCAGCCGAGCTTGGCATGTGCACATCCTTCTTGGGTTGCCAACCCGTTTAACTTTCGGCTCTTGGATTTGGCTAATTGCGTCCCACTAGGACAGTCGAATCCACCCATTTGCCCAACCTCTGCGGCACACACGTCCCTATGGGAGTGCCACTTTCTCCTTGCCTTTTGGCATTATAGGTCAAAAAAAAAAACGGGGTTAAAAATATTGATACCCCAGCGGACTTGATTGTTTCTGTTAGGGAAACAATTAAAGGCAATAAGGCTTTGACCCGGCTAAGGTGAAAACTCGAAAGGGCGCCTTAGGCAAAAATGGGTACCCCTCAGTGTGAAAACCCGTAAGGGCGCACTGGAAAAAGCTAAAGGGGGCCAGTCCTGGCGAAAATCCGAAAGGGCGGTAGGGCTGGTAAAGTGATAAAAAAAAGAAAAATAAAAATAAAAAAAGGATACATGCAAAAGGATAGAAGCAAAAGCCCGTGAGCTCTGTCCTTTATTCATCAATGTCATTAATGGAGCCCGAGACAAGCCCTCGGGGGTAACTCAAATAAAAAATGGAGCATGAAGGCCCTATGTATAAGAGGATGCTGAAGCTCATCAAGCACCAGACTCGCTCCCCCGCAACTCGGCAAGGCGAGTCTAGCCCTGGAAAGCCTCCTCCTGAAGCTCCTCAAGCCTACGGCAGAAGGTCGCCAACTCAGCCTCTGTGCTGCGACGCTCCACCTCGGCCTCCTGAAGCTCTCTCTGAAGCTCCTCTACTCGAAGGGAGGCCCTCTGGTTGCGCTTTTCAGCGCCCTCGATTTGGAGGCCGACCTCCACCTGGGCTGCCTGGAGTCCGCGCAGCTGCTCCTCCTGCTCCTGGATCTGCAACCGTGCCCTCCGTCTTCGCTCCTGGACGACCCAAAGGCGAGCAAACTCCCTCCATAGTGCGGTCAGCCTCGTCGCCCATGCATCTCGAGGAAGGCCCAACCCCTGGTAGCTCCCAGTGAATACCTCCAGGTTACCCCGCAAAGCTTCTACAGTGGGCAGCGGGTCGACCAGGATCAACTGATCAAGACTCTGCAGAAGTTGGTCAGCCATGTGGCATTCAATGCCACCCTAAGCACAGGAGCGTCAGGCCACTCAACTCCGAGAGCAGGGAAGTCTGTAGGCACCCCCGGAGCTCCCCCCTCGAGAGCTGCAAAAAAAAGGAGGGGGTAAAATAAGTGCTTAGTTACCAACACAAAAAGGGATATGTACAAGTAGCCATGAAAGGCATTGTATGCTGGTATACCTGAGGTTGCCGCCGGCATAGGCCTCTCATCAATGGCCGGGGAGGAGTCATTGCTAGAAGCCAATGCCAGTTCACTAAGTAGGGCATTTGTGGCCCGATCCTCTACAGACCAAGTAACAGCATGTAAGTGCCTATCTATGAAATGGCATATAGGCAATGTCAGACTCCATACAGTAGCTATATACCTGTCTCAATAGCATCTCCTCCTTCAGCCATGCTGGGAGGAGCAAACTCTATATCAGGGGCCTTTTGGAAGTAAGATTGCTCCTCCGGAAGCTTCTCTTGCATGGAGACTCCAGCCATTGGCTCCACAGAAGGAGAAGCTACATATCAAATGTGAGAGAAGGGTCAGTACCATAAATAAAATACAGACACCACTTGGGTTATTCATTGGCAGATGCAAGGAATACTGATGTGGGACGGACATGCGACTCGACTCTAATTGGATATGTGACCCTTGGACTCTAAGCAAGCTCGCGATCGCCCCTAACGAGGGAAGCGTACGTACGTGCACGGTTGAGAAACCGACAATGAGCCAGGGTGGTCAACTCACAATTTCGTGCCCGGATCGGGTCACGGGACGGGTTCACTCTCTCGCTCACAGCGGTGAATAACAATATATAGCGAGCTAACTATCCTATCATGCTCTCTAGCAGCGGCATATAAAATATATACGAATAAAGCAAAATGCCGAGTAATGGAGCGAACACGATACCTCCACGCACTGGGCGTGGGGAAGACGATCCCGACCGATCTCGTACTCCCGAAACAGTAATTAATTAAATTACAGCAATGAATTTTACTGCCCACTCCACGCAGGGAGGTAAAAGGCTACACGGTGGGACCCGGGAGTAGCGGGTTCGGATTGACGGGCAGCTTCTTGCGTAGCTTCGGCGGCACGCGTACTCACGAACGTGGGGCCCACGTGCTGGTCAGTGGGGCCGAGTGGGATCGGGGTGCCGCCACTGTGGTGGGGACGCCTGGAGGGACGCTCCCTGGGACGGCGGCGCGCTGGTTCGCCTTGTGGAAGGCGAGTCGGCCGGCCGGGCGGTCGATTCGGCTTGCTATCCACGGGCCTGAGCTTCTGTTCTGCAGCGCGCGACCCGGCGAGAACAGATTCTGCGATCAGTACCGACGTCGGATCGGCACGAAACCGGCGCCGTTGGAACGCTGACTCGAAATCCTTCGATCTAGGGCCAGAGAGAGAATTTTGAATATCCCGGATCTGGCCTTGGTCGAATTTAGAAGTTGCTTGTTGACAGAACCAGATCTGACAGGACAGATCTGAGTTTTCCTAAGAACACGAGTTGACCGAAGGAAGAACTTCGGATCTAGAAGTTGACTCCTTGATGAAAGTTGTAGAGAAAGAAGGAAGATGGAGATATTTTTTGTAGAATTTCGTGTGGAGGTTTAATAAGGGAAACGGAATTTATGGCACTGGTGGGTCGAATCTGGACAGTAGAGACAGAACTAATTTTTGGATCTGACAGTGATTTTTAAAAAAAAGGTAGAGGACTCCAGAAATTTCAAGAAAATTCGTGGATGATGGGGGTGGTGGACAGAATCCCCAATAAAATTGGCAACTCAAGAAGACAAGGGGAAGGGGGTCGAAATATGGAAGATCAGAGCTGCTGTTACACAGAACTGAACAGAGACAGAACTGGTGGATCCAGAAGCTAAAAGGGAAAAGAAAATTGGATGATGTTCTAATTTCGGAGGAAATTTACTAGAGGTTGGGATTCACGTGGGGAACCTACCCTGAAAATCTCAGCTCCAGAAGATGTGGGAGTTGGGAGCTAAAATTCCCGGAGTGAGCCTCTGTCTAGCAGAACAGCAGTCTGGACAGCACCTCGGAAGTTGCTTAGCGGTGGCTCGTTGGCGGCACGAACGGCGGCGGCGGCGGCAGAGATAGAATCCAGAGGGGGAGGGGATGAGATAGAAGGGTTCTATACCCTGGAGATTGGAGGAGGAAGAGGGAAAACCAGAGGGAGAGGGGGAGGGCGCAGCTTGCTCTTGGGCATTCACAATATTTTCTTCTTCATTAATTCACACAAAATGGAAATACAAGGTATTTGTATGAAATGTAAAAAGACTCTAAATATCCCTAGATCTAGAATTGGGAGGGGTAAAAGAGGGAGTTCAAAAGTTATTCTCCATGTGGTTTGGCACCACATTAAACAAGTAATTAAGGGGGGGCACCCCTTGGACTTTCTTGGTGGCATCTTGGACTTTTTAGTCCATTTGTCTCCCTTTGAATGTCAAACCATCTAGAAGCCACCTAGGATAGTTGACCAACCCCACATGGACCCCTATGGCTTAGGTGGACCAATGGAGAAGGAGTGGGGGCCCCCTGGCTGGACCTACTGACATTTTGCAAATAAACCCAAAGATCCTTAGGGAATGACACATTGGCTTATAAAGCCTTACAATTGTAAACATACTTTCCCAAGGATATAAAAGCAAACTAAAAGGACACAAATGTAAAATAAAATGTTAGTGCTCTTGCTCTGATGTCCCCATCAATTCTCCCCAGGTGGGAAGAACTCGACACCGTCGAGTAAAGGGTGCGGCTGCTCGTGACGCCGACGGATCCGTCACCGTACCAAGTAGCGCGGGTACGCTCCACTCCAAGTGATCGTCACCTGCTCATGCCGTATATACTCGATATGCGCATGCTGCTGGGGAACAAGGCTAGTGATGGGACACTCCGGGGTGGGGTCACTCTCAAAGGGAAGGAGGCGGCTCAAAGACTCATTAGGAATCACCGATGGGTCCCTATAGGTGACTAGATCCGGGACATGGATGTCGAGCTGATCCCATACTCCTCGAGCGAGTCCACTCGCCTCACTCATAAGGGACCGACATCTACGAGCTTACACAAGACGCATGCAGACTCCTAACAGACCACAAACCACACAAAACAAACCACACAAAGAAGAAACAAAACTGACTCATGCATGACCCTAGACTTAATGCAAGGACATCACCCACCAGGTGGCCATCATCCGAGTGCCGCATCCTGAGCGTCGGTAGACTCCTCCAGACCTTCTTCATAGTACTCATCAGCTAGTTCCGCCTCGGCCTCGTAGCTGACAGATACAAGCCCAGAAGGCGAGGCTTCTCCTAAACCTAGGGCTAGAGTGGCACGAGTGGGACATTGGTTGGCAAAGTGGCCAAACCCATGACAGTGGAAACACTGTAGTCGAGACCTACTACTCTCTCCGATGAGTGGTCCCTTCCCCTTGTCCTCCCGACGGACAGGGGGTGTGGGCAACAGGGGTGGAGGTGTAGTTGCCGTAGGCAACAGGGGTGGGGGTGCCGGTGCCAGAGGGCTGGCAATGGGTACCGGGGGGCGAGCAATGGGTGCCAGTGGTTGGGATGGAGGTAGATCCCGTGGCGGGGGAGGACGAGGTCAAGGAGTGAAGTGCTCTTGACGGGCGGGCTCGTGAGGTCGAGCCATGGGACCCCTCGGGTATGGGCCTAAGGAGCTACGTGACTCGGCACTACGGAGAGGGACGGGGCCCAACCGTTGGATAGACTCAAACTCTCCCTCGAATTGCTCCATCTCGAGAGCAACTTGGTACGCATCCTCCAAATTGTCCACCTTGCGGCGGAGAAGCTCATACCGTAGGTGCGATCGTAGACCACGCCAAAATTGGGAGACAGTAAGGGAGTCCTCCGTGGCGTCACATCGCAAATAGTATTCATCGAACTCGGCGATGTACTCGGAGACGGACCGATCTCCTTGGGTAAGACTCTGCCACCTGTCTATGAGACGTTGGTGGTAAGTGCCAGGGAGGTACTTCTTCCTAAGCTTGAACCTCATCTCTTCCCACGTCTCTACCTGGGGTTCATGACGGTGAAATAGCGGGTTCTCCATGTTTCTCCAAAAGGTTTGTGCATGCCCTAATAGTTTCATCTTGGCGAACTTGACCTTTCGTTGGTCCGACATCTCAAACCACTCAAAATATCGATCCATACCGGCTTCCCAATCAAGATATACCCTTGGGTCTAAGGACCCGTCAAAAGTGGGAGGGTCGACACGAACGGTCCCGAGGGTCCGCTCATCCTCATCACGATTCCGTCGTTGAACACGACGGTCACGTCCGTATCCCCTATTTTCATCCTCGGACTCATAGTCTTGCACCTCGGGGATTTGATGATGCCTCCTAACATCTATCCCTTGAACCCGTGGAGCAGCAGGTTGCTGAATCGGGTCCTGTTGACCATGTGTAGGTGGGGGGGTGCCTCAACTGGGGCTCTCGGGGGTGCCTCGGCTGGGGCTCCCTCTAATGTGGTAACTCTCCCTACAAGGCCCTGAACGGACTGGTCCGACTCGATGGCCTTATCCTCTAAGGCCTTCATCCTTTCTTCCAGACGGGTGCCTAGGCCATCCATCCGCGTACTCAACCCGTCCATCCGATCTACCCGTGTAGTCAACACATCCATGCGTGTACTCTAACCCATCGATACGTGTAGTCAACCCTTGCATTTGTCCAATAAGGGCTTGGAACATTGCGGCCACTTCATCGGAACTATAGACTCGGGATTCGGCCATAGGTGGTGGTGGTGGTGAGTACTGTGTACCTCTACGAGTGGGCATGCAAAAGACGACTAGGACAAGACACTCCCTAGACTCAAGACCCTTAGACTTAATCCAAGATCCGGTATCTGGCGGAGTTAATCGATCCGAAGATCACTCACACAAGACGGCTACCTTCCCGATAGGCGTAACCTAACATTCGGGCAACGTCTTTTGATATACCGAGTAAAGGGATGCAAATGCAACCTAGACCGACTTAGACTTAGACTCTTTTTTTGTTTTGTTTCGGACTTAGACACAAAGACTACCCTAGACTCAACTCGCTCTGATACCAAATTGATGCGGGACGGACACGCGACTCGACTCCAATTGGATATGTGACCCTTGGACTCTAAGCAAGCTCGCGATCGCCCCTAACGAGGGAAGCGTACGTACGTGCACGGTTGAGAAACCGACAGTGAGCTAGGGTGGTCAACTCACAATTTCGTGCCCGGATCGGGTCACAGGACGGGTTCACTCCCTCGCTCGCAGCGGTGAATAACAATATATAGCGAGCTAACTATCCTATCATGCTCTCTATCAGCGGCATATAAAATATATACGAATAAAGCAAAATGCCGAGTAATGGAGCGAACACGATACCTCCACGCACTGGGCGTGGGGAAGACGATCCCGGCCAATCTCGTACTCCCGGAACAGTAATTAATTAAATTACAACAATGAATTTTACTGCCCACTCCACGCAGGGAGGTAAAGGCCACACGGTGGGACCCGGGAGTAGCGGGTTCGGATTGACGGGCAGCTTCTTGCGTAGCTTCGGCGGCACGCGTACTCACGAACTGGGGCCCACGTGCGGGTCAGTGGGGCCGAGTGGGACCAGGGTGGCGCCACTGTGGTGGGGACGCTCCCTGGGACGGCGGCGCGCTGGTTCACCTTGTGGAAGGCGAGTCGGCCGGCCGGGTGGTCGATTCAGCTTGCTATCCACGGGCTTGAGCTTCTGTTCTGCAGCGCGCGACCCGGCAAGAACGAATGCTGCGATCAGTACCGACGTCGGATCGGCACGAAACCGGCGCCGTTGGAACGCTGACTCGAAATCCTTCGATCTAGGGCCAGAGAGAGAATTTTGAATATCCCGGATCTGGCCTTGGTCGAATTTAGAAGTTGATGGTTGACAAAACCAGATCTGACAGGACAGATCTGAGTTTTCCTGAGAACACGAGTTGACCGAAGGAAGAACTTCGGATCTAGAAGTTGACTCCTTGATGAAAGTTGTAGAGAAAGAAGGAAGATGGAGATATTTTTTGTAGAATTTCGTATGGAGGTTTAATAAGGGAAACGGAATTTATGGCACTAGTGGGTCGGATCTGGACAGTAGAGACAGAACTGATTTTTGGATCTAACAGTGATTTTTAAAAAATAGGTAGAGGAATCCAGAAATTTCAAGAAAATTCGTGGATGATGGGGGTGGTGGACAGAATCCCCAATAAAATTGGCAACTCAAGAAGACAAGGGGAAGGGGGTCGAAATATGGAAGATCAGAGCTGCTGTTACACAGAACTGAACAAAGACAGAACTGGTGGATCCAGAAGCTAAAAGGGAAAAGAAAATTGGATGATGTTCTAATTTCGGTGAAAATTTACTGGAGGTTAGGATTCACGTGGGGAACCTACCCTGAAAATCTCAGCTCCAGAAGATGTGGGAGTTGGGAGCTAAAATTCTCGGAGTGAGTCTCTGTCCAGCAGAACAGCAGTCTGGACAGCACCTCGGAAGAAGCTAAAATTCTCGGAGTGAGTCTCTATCCAGCAGAACAGTAGTCTGGACAGCACCTCGGAAGTTGCTTCGCGGCGGCTCATTGGCGGCACGAACGGCGGCGGCGGCGGCAAAGATAGAATCCAGAGGGGGAGGGGATGAGATAGAAGGGTTCTATACCCTGGAGATTGGAGGAGGAAGAGGGAAAACCAGAGGGAGAGGGGGAGGGCGCAGCTTGCTCTTGGGCATTCACAATATTTTCTTCTTCATTAATTCACACAAAATGGAAATACAAGGTATTTGTATGAAATGTAAAAAGACTCTAAATATCCCTAGATCTAGAATTGGGAGGGGGTAAAGAGGGAGTTCAAAAGTTATTCTCCCATGTGGTTTGGAACCACATTAAACAAGTAATTAAGGGGGGGCACCCCTTGGACTTTCTTGGTGGCATCTTGGACTTTTTAGTCCATTTGTCTCCCTTTGAATGTCAAACCATCTAGAAGCCACCTAGGATAGTTGACCAACCCCACATGGACCCCTATGGCTTAGGTGGACCAATGGAGAAGGAGTGGGGGCCCCCTGGCTGGACCTACTGACATTTTGCAAATAAACCCAAAGATCCTTAGGGAATGACACATTGGCTTATAAAGCCTTACAATTGTAAACATACTTTCCCAAGGATATAAAAGCAAACTAAAAGGACACAAATGTAAAATAAAATGTTAGTGCTCTTGCTATGATGTCCCCATCAAATACCTATAGGTTGGATGTCTGCTGGTGGGGTATTCTGCCCTAAACTTTGAAGGCCCTCTGACGCGCCCTGGGAAACTTCCCTTGTCGGGGCTGCCCCACCAGGGCGGGATGTATCATCCTCAACAGCCTGGCCTGTCACTGTTCACATAGCAAAGACACCAGTCAACTTGGCAAGGACCGTTGCAAAATAATCGAGAGGTCTATTATTAGCCTGCAAGATTCCTTACCTGGAGGATCAACCGTATTGTCCTCGATAATGTCAACATCAGAAGAGGTCCCTGGTGGAGGATCTTTCGGCGCCGCGGTATCAACACCCGTCGCCCCCATGGCCTTTGTGCCCGTCATGGCATCGCCAGTCAGAAGATCCATAAATGAGCCGGACTCCATAAGCTGCGAGAATTCCTTCATGGATCCAGCCAAGTCCACTCCTGCTCGACAAAGAACTATGTGAGTCGAGCAAATCTTTATAAGGAAGAGTCGACTGAGGAAGGGAAAATGCTGCTACACCTACCACCGGCACCCTCTAGCTCTCCCTCTTCCAGAGTCACTCTCGTCCGGAGAAGAACTCGAGGTCCCGACACTCAAAGCAGAGCTCGAGCTCCCTTTAGAGAGAGGGTCTGAAGCCGTAGAGCCTCCACTCCCAGAAGTGGACCTACTCCCAGAAGTGGATCCGACCCCGGAAGAAGAGCCGACATCGCCTCCCATTGTCGGTCCAGAAGGAGTAACACCAGGAACACCTGTATAGCCAAGAGAAACACTAAAGAGTTAGTGATGCTCAATTCTTCATGTATCAATGAAGAGATAAGGCTGAGTATGTTACCCGGAGCCTGGTCACCTATGGTCCCTGCTACAGGAGGCGGGGGAGAATTAGCCGTCACTGGCGTGTAATTGTCTGTGCGAGAAATCAGTTCTTCAAAGCTGAAGGAAATATTCGGCACAGACTCATCCAGCGGCATGTCATCTCCCGCCGGAGGAGGAGAGAAGCTCGCATCGGCCCTAGTTTCCGAAGGAGCTGTATTTAACAGAGCAAAAATGTGTTTATAACACTGCATATATGCTTGAAAAATGGCAAGTATCTAAATGTATTACTTACTGGATACGGCCTCAGTCGCTGGGGATTCGTCCTCAAGTCGAGGGCGGGACGATGACCTCACGTCCCCCTCCCCAGGACCCTCAGTGCGAGGCCTCTTTGAGGCAGTAACATCTCTCCCCATCTCAGCATCGGGAGGACCCTCTGAAGGCCCGACGCCAGCTACCCTGGCAGCTCCACCTGCAATTGTCAAAGGAATATGTCAAAATACTTATTCCGAAATATGAAGACACACATGCACATCAAAGCTAGCAAAGAAGATGATTACCTGTAGCCTCTATCGGCCTTACGGGTTTTAATATTATCTGCTCCGGCTTTACTCGGAGGACATGTGTAACTGCCTTTACAATGTCAAATATGGCAAGAGGAGTCGTCGCCAGCTCAAGGCCAGAAAGGTACTCTAGCGGACCTGCACAGCCTACGGCATTGATCACGTGGGCTCTCCACTCGACAAAGGTGCTGCCTCCGAGCGCTCTCTCTGGTATCGGCTGAGACAGCTGGGACTTCCTCCTCACTCCACAAGATACTTGCAAGTCCTCCCACTAAGAATAGGCCTTTGAGGGGCCTGGGGCTACTCTGTGGTGAAAGAAGAAGAGACTCTCGAAGCTGCTACTGGCTTGCTTTTCAAGGGCTTCAGTGCCCCCATTATATTGGCTCCTGTCGACCGAGGCCGTCCAGCCTTTCTCTCGCCATTGCTCCTCAATGTCGCTCACAACCCGGGCGGCGCCTGAAAAATGGGACCTGATGAAGGCTGGGTCCACAAGTAAAGGAGGCAGATCCTCCCTCCTCAAACGCTGCTCCTTAGCTGCTCGGATGACGTCACGATGCTCCCGAAAGACATTGCTGGCTTTGAACCACCAGCGGGCATAGTGGATGTCAAAAGAGCCCCGACGCTCCTGCTCTGGGACGGGGTACCCCTGTCCCACCTCACGGCAGAAAAAGTCCTGCCAGGCTGCTGCCACCAAATGTACGTCTCTGTGCTTGTATAGCCGGAGAGTCAAGGAAAACTCTGCATCTGAAGGGATGCCCCGATCATACCCGAAGTTCTTGGGGAACCGGTGCGGGTAATAGGGCTCAAGTATCACTGTGCTGGAGCGGCGGTACACAAGAACACTGGGACGGATGCTGACAACCCACTCCGCCGGACCCTGAGGGGAGAGTAAAGCATAGGTAGAAACCCGGGTAACAACAGCGTCTCCCTCCTGCCCCACATACGGACGGTGAAGGTAGGAGAAGTAGTCAAGGGCTATACCCTCTCCTCTCCTCACCGGAACAAAAGACAAGGCCCGCCGGGCCCCCACAAGCTGAGTCACTGAGTCCTGTGATGGCTGCCCTATGAACTAGAAGATTAATGGCGCCGCTGGATTTTCAACTGGGGCCCTCCGGGACAACTCTGGAAACAATAACCCTGCCCAAGCACTCAAATAATGAGTGGGCAGCATAATGCTCTTCTCCCGCGGTGACGAGTGAGAAGACAAAGCCCCGAGCAAATGGAAAATGTTCGCCAAGGCTGCCGGCGCAATGGCGAGTCGCTGTCCGCAGGCAAGCAAACAAGCCGGGTATATCACCTCCGGCCTCAAAACCCCCTCCTCCCCATGGAGGATCACAAAACTGGCCAACCATTAGGCCAAATAAGCTGCCAGATATGTGATGGGATGTAGCTTCCGGGAGTTCCATCCCTGCGTCGGTGCAGGCAAGTGGCGAGGATGAGGGGGAACGTGTACTCTGACCTCCCTGCACTCCTCCCAGGTGGTACCGGACTGCGCGAACTCCTCGTAGAAGCATAAAGGGCGACTATAAAAATGGCTCACCCACGCATTCAAAGTCACCCGTGGCGTGCGAGGAGTCCGATCTGTGCCAACTCGGGATAAATCCCTCCAAGTCTTTATCAAAAATCTGAAGCAGTGTGGCAGGATGTACCGCCCTACGCCGTCAGTGGAGCTGAGGTGCATATCGTCTAGTGACAGCTCCTCGTATGGCCTCCCGCAGATCGGAAGGCCAGAAATGCTCTGGAAAGTCCAGCGGTCCAAAGAGGTCTCTCCTCCAGCCGTGACGAAAGTGTTCCACCGACGGTTGAACCTCTCTACTAAAGCCTGTAGTAGGCCTGTGTAACAGGGGTAAGAATATAGGGCAGCCGTCACTGCATGACGAATCCCTACCCTATCCAACACCGACCGGTAGACAGTCAGAACGCCCCAGAGCCACTCTGTCGTGCCCCGGTGATAGCTGTGAGACGGGACAACAAACCATTTCTCGTACCAGCTAGGAGTCTTCAATGACAAAATTCTCTCAATCATGCAATCATGGACATACTCCTCCTGTGCGAAGCTCGCCCCGGTCGGTGTCCAGAAAAGGCCATCCACGACCTGATCCATGGTCTTGTGCTGCCCATGCATATGCCAAGCTGCTAGAGATAGTGGTGCAGTCCGAACAGTCAGGCTCTCATACCGTTGAAAAGAGCCCAGACTCCGCTGATCCGGATATTGTCTCTGTCGAGTGAAGCCCTCCGGGTAGCTCGGATAAGTCAGAGAGCACAATCCCTGCATGCTGTCTCTCCCTGCTAAAATGGCCCTCTCAAGGCGGCGGCGCTCCTCGGGAAGTGAGGGATCATCGGCCTCCATGCCGATAGGTGCAAAACCCTGGAGAAAGCAATAGAGGTGGCGATCCAAGGGGTAGTGGCGCGGATAGCCCCCTGTGCGGTCATATGTATAAAGACCATCCCGTCTCGTAATCCGGGATACGTCCACAAGGCCCTCTATCTCTTCAGCGCTCTCAGTCGGGCCCTCAGCAACCCATAAATAGCCAAAGTCGAGCTGATTGAAGTCACCATCTTCAATGACACGGGGAGGGAAAGGTGGCATCCGCCGGTCTGTACGCTCAACTCGGCATTCGTCAGCACCCCTGACTCTCGACCTCCTCGACCGGCTCCTATCTCCACTGCTGCGAGCCATGTCTGAAAACACCAAGGAGAGGAAAAAAAAAGGGGAAGAGTGTCAGATCAAAATATTACAGAGCAACAATATGAATATTAAATGCAGTCCTACAAAGCCCGAAGCCTATGCACGGGATACATAAATATATTTCCCTTCAAAGGGCACGGGCCATCCGCCCCCGCCTACGGCCGTGATGGACGTCCCGTGCGGGGCATTTGTTGCACCCAAAATTATCTCAGAATATTTTGAGAAGAGTTTTTATCATTATGTGATAACCGACGAAAAAAACGACGTATCGTCGACATCGTCGGAACGCGGGGTACCTCCGCAATTTAGGGTCTATCGGCCCGACCAAACAATCACAATCGGCGTCGCAGCAATGGAATTGAAGAGGAAAATACGCGTACGAACCCGTCAAGATAAGCCGAGCAAGTGTATCACGCGGCGCAGACGGACGCGAAGAATTCCTCCCCACGCGGCGACGCACGAATAAACAACAAAACAAGACGCTCTGTCGCTCCCGCATAAGTCTCCACCGATAGACGGCTGCCACGCGGCAAGGAACGGATCTCCACAGGCTATAAAGGCTCCACCCCGGCTTCTCCTCAACCCAGGTTGACAGAAAGAAGGCGAAACGGCGCGAAGAGGGGCCAAAAAGACGACGGAGGGGTCAAATGACCCCTCCACTTGTGCACCCGGGGGGGGAGGGGGCTCGCAGACACCCGCGGGCCCGCGCGCCCCGAGCGGGGTCGCGTGACCGCAGCGGGGTCGCGCGACCCAGCTCGGCGGTGGGGTCGGTTGACCCCGCTGGGTCGAGCGCGCCCCCCTCGGGCCGCGGGCCCCCAAACTCCTCCTCGGTCCCATTTTTCAAAAAAAAAAAAGAGAGAAAAGGTGCAGAGGGGTCAAAAATGATTTTTGCCACCCTACCTTGACAAAAAAAAGGACTTTTGCACCCCACTCTGTCAGAATCGGGGCAATTTTCTTCATTTGACCCCTCTAGCCAAAGGGGTCATTTGACCCCTCCGGATTATCTTCCCATGCGCCAAAATCAAAGAAGGAAAAAGGGGTGGAGGGGTCAAAAAGTCTTTTTTTTCATCCTAGGGGGGTCAAAATAGATTTTTGCCACCCCACCTTGACAAAAATAAGGATTTTTGCACCCCACCCTGACAGAATTGAAGCGTTTCTTCACGGTTTTGTCAACCCGGGTCCTCCCACCTTCTATAAATAGACCCCCAAGGGTCCAAGTGGAGATATCTAGACGCACGGACAACTACGTACAAAAAGCATCCGGAGAAGACTTGTTCTGTTTGTTTTGGCCTGTGAGGGGTAAGTCCCCGGGTCTTATGTATACGCCCCTACGGGGTATGTTTTTTGTAATTACGCGCCTCAGTGGGCCGTGTTTGTAATTATGTGCCTCAGCGGGCCATGTTTTGTAAGTCTTTACGTCCCGGGACGACTAAGTTATATGGTTATGTTCCTACAATGACAGAATTACAAAAATGTCCTCCCCGGGACCGTAAAAGACAAAAGTCCGATAATTTACAGTTGTACCCTGTGATCTTTTGTAATTGGGACTACGTCCCTACCTCCCGCGTTAATGCGGATCCATGTACAGTCGATAATTCGCCGACAATCCTTGTATCCAGTTGGGTCATAAAAATATCCAATGTACTCCACGTATCGTCTTTGTATGTCGATCGGGAGAATTGTAAGAAAAACCCTTCGACTTGTGGAAATTGTGTATATGCCCCTCCTTTGGCGATGTCAACACAAATAAGTCTTCTATGAAGTCCTTTACTACTCTGTTGGCCTAAGAACCTCGTCAGCCTTGTCCGACACTCGGGGTGCCACCTCAAACCTAAGTCTACATAGGGTGCGGTAAAATTACCAAACTACCCTTTTTGACTCAAAAATAGCCTCAGAGCCCTTGAAACCCTCCAGAAATGGCCTCAGTGCCTTGGAAAGTCAGGAAACCGATCCCACTTCCACTTCAGCCCAGAAATATCAGAAATACCCCTGGTCTGGAAAATTACCAAAATACCCCTGGATTGGTAAAATTACCAAAACACCCTCGGGGTCCAGAAAATCTTCCTCTACTTCAAAAATGCCTATGGCTTCCCCCAAATCATCTTCATATTCCCAAACCCTAGGGTTGTGCCCAAACATGGCCTCAGTTAAAACCCTTAGTCTTTGTTGTTGGTCGGTGGTGAGTGAGTAGACATTATGAGCCCTCTAAGAGAGTTTGCCCTCCACATCAGGACCCCCATAGAAGGACTTTGGGATTTCTTTGACAGTTAAACAAAGGTGTTCGGACGTTAGGCCGATGTAAATCAACACTGATTACGGTATGTGGGGAAAGGTCCAGCACTCGAACCCAAATCGTCTGATACTATGCGCACACACGGAATAACCCTCTCTATGCAGAGGAATGTCTCTTTTCAAAAAGAACATTTATTGTTTATTTTTCCTACGTGAAAATATTCCGTGTCTGACATTATTTCAAATTTATCTGCTTTATTTCACAACGCATTTAATAGCCCTCTATGGAAGAAGTATTTCAGGGATATCTACAAAGCATACAGTCTGCGTGACAGGGACAGGCAACATACAACAAAAGGGAAGGTATGAGACAGGCATATCTTCCTGCGGGAGGACTAATTCACCTACTCCCTTGACTAAGACAGGCAAACGCAATGGAGGTTAAAGTTCCAAGGATGAATAAGAGCTACTGAATGTTGTGAAGAGATCAGACCTTTGAAGTAAAATGAGTCTAACAGATAAAAGATCCAAAGGTCTATAAATATCCTGGACTTCAAAGAAGTGAAAAAAAAAGCTCTTACGCATTCACGCACACATGAAGCATTCAAGTGATCTCCAGATGCCAGAGAAGAAGCTTCTGTGCACTCACTCTCACGAGTGCTTCACCACATCCACTCCATTCCTTGAAGTCACTTGCTCCGAGGAAGCAATCAAGAGGAAGAAGATTCTGAGCTACAATGACATTCCTCATTCCCTCCTCTTCTTGTCAGTGTATTAAATTCTTTCAATTTTGTATTTGTACGTGCCTTTGAGACAAGGTCAGAGTATCTGTTGCTCTAGGGGACAGCACTGCGTGTGCAGGGAATGGTCCACTGATATCCGTGTAACTCAACTAGGTGATTAACTTCTGAAACGTTAGTAGGTTACGTTGAGACCTGAGAAGATCAGTTGGGTGACTGCTAGCAGGTGCAAAATCACCCAAAAAAACTAAGTCACTTGGGTGACCGAGATTGGTTAACTGAGACCTAACAAAAAATCAGCAGGGAAAGTATGATGAGACCTGTTAAGATCAGCTGGGGATCTGGAATCTGAAAAACCCGAGGTTGTAACCGGGACGGTTAGTTAGTGAACTCTCTTGCGAGTTGCAAGGGGATTGGATGTAGGTCTATCTAAGAGGACATGTCAAACCAATATAAAAATCTGTGTGTCCCTTGTGATTGTGTGTTTGCTGTCTCTCTGCGCATTTTATTTTTATTGTGTTTCATAGTTTAAATTTTAACACGCGATTATTTTTTTTATAAGTCACACTTATTCACCAACTCTGCCATGGCCGGTCCCAAGCCCGGATGAGAAAAGAGGAGGGTTTGCGTTAGGTTGACAGCCAGCAGTAAAAATTTGTCACATCTCCCACATGAATTCTGATCTAAATACATTTTGTGCTAATGCTAGGGCGTTCCCCGTAAGCGACGCGCCGCAATGGTGCCCGATTGTGGTGTCAAATAGGCAAGGGTTCTCGTGTGGGATTGGACGCTCACGGGTAAAGAAGGTAGTCCAAAAACATAGGATCCGTCTAGCTACTTGGAATATAGGAACTTTAACGGGTAAGGGTTTAGAATTGGTTAAGATAATGAGGGATAGGAGGGTTAGCATAACTTGCCTACAAGAAACTAGGTGGAAAGGACATAAAGCTAAAGATATTGATGGATATAAAATTTGGTATACGGGTAATAATAACTCTAGAAATGGTGTTGCTATAATAATAGATAAAAACTTAAAAGATAGAGTTGTAGAAGTTAATAGATTGGGGGATAGATTGATGTTAATTAAACTTATCTTAGGTGATGATATTTTGAATATAATTAGTGCTTATGCACCTCAAGTAGGATTAGAAGAGAGTATTAAAAAGTAATTTTGGGAGGCTATTGATAGTTTGATCCAAAATATCTCTAGTGAAGAGAGAATCTTTATTGGAGGGGATCTTAATGATCATGTGGGTAAAGATAGTAGAGGTTATGAGAGGATTCATGGAGGACTTGATTTTGACAATAGAAATGATATGGGTTATACTATTCTTGATTTTGCTAAGGCCTATGATCTAGCAGTTACTAATACCTTCTTTAAGAAGAGGGACGAACACTTAATAACATATAAGAGTGGATGACTATTTTCTTATTAAGAAGGTCGATAGAGTTTTATGTAAAGATTGCAAAGTTATTCCTGGTGAGAGTCTAGCCCCTCAACATAGGTTATTAATAATTGATGTCTGTATCCCTAAATTCAAAAGAAAGATCATTATAAATAATTGTTCTAAGATTAAATGGTGGAATTTAAAAAGTAAAAGTTTAGAAACATTTAAAAATCATCTATTAAAGAAAAATATTTAGAATTTAGAACAAGAAATTAATGTAATGTGGATTAATGTTACAAATTGTATAACGAGTGTAGCAAAACAACTCTTAGGCGAATCTAAAGGTAAAAAGAATTCAGAAAAAGAGACTTGGTGGTGGAGTGAGAAAATCCAAAATACCATTAGAGTAAAAAAGGAGTGCTTTAAAGTTTGGCAAACTAACAAAAATAATCAAACCCTAGAAGCTTATAAAATTGCTAAAAAGAGGACTAAGAAAATAGTTAGCGAAGTTAAATCAAAGGCATTTGAAGATTTATATAATAAATTAGGAACCCGAGAGGGTGAAAAAGACATATTTAAACTTGCTAAATTAAGAGAAAGGAAAACTAGAGATTTAGATCATGTTCGTTACATTAAAGGTGAAGATCAAAGGGTTTTAACTAAGGATCTTGAGATTAAAGAGAGGTGGCATAGTTATTTTCTGAAGTTACTTAATGGAGATTGCGTCAAAGATTCTTCTTTAGAAGGTACCCAAGAGTCCACAATATTTGATAAATATCAATATTTCAGACTTATTAAGATGTCAGAAGTGGAGGATGCTTTAAGGAAAATGAAAGTGGGCAAGGCCTTAGGACCAGATGGCATACCTATTGAAGTATGGAAAGGCCTAGGAGACATTGGTATTCAGTGGCTAACTAAATTTTTAAATAAAATTTTAAAGGAACGGAGAATGTCAGAAGTTTGGAGGAAAAGTGTTGTAGTTCCTTTCTATAAAAACAAAAGAGATATTCAAAGTTGCAATAATTATCGTGGAATTAAGCTTATGAGTCATACTATGAAACTTTGGGAAAGAGTAATCAAAAAACGCCTCCGATATATGACTACTGTATCGGAAAATCAGTTTGGTTTTATGCCGAATAGATCTACTACATAAGCTATTTTCTTACTACGGCAGCTAATGGAGAAGTATAGAGAGATGAGAAAAGATTTGTAAATGGTTTTTCTTGATTTAGAGAAGACGTATGATCGAGTACCGAGAGAATTGATTTGGTGGACATTAAGAAAGAAAGGAATCTCTCAAGGATATGTTGATTTGATTAAGGATATGTACGACGGTGCTATTACTAGTGTTCGAACTATTACTGGAGAGACTGATGAATTTCCGGTTTCTATAGGTTTGCATCAAGGTTCTGCACTAAGTCCGTATCTCTTTGCCTTAGTTATGGATGAAGTAACAAAACAATTGCATGAGGATATCCCTTGGTGTATGTTATTTGTAGATGATATTGTCTTAATTGATGAAAGTATTGATGATTTAAATGCTAAGTTAGAGCGTTGGAGACTTGCCTTGGAGTCTCAAGGTTTTAAAATTAATAGGAGTAAGTCAGAGTTTATGCATTGTAATTTTAGTAATGGGAGAGTGATACAGGAAGACATGGTTCTAATTGATGGGCATAACATTCTGAAGAGTAGTAGCTTTCGATACTTAGGGTCTATCATACAAGAGAATGGGGAGATTTATGACGACGTTACACATAGGATTAAGGCAGGCTGGTTAAGATGGAGAAACGCATCAGAAGTCCTCTGTGATCGTCATATGCATGTGAAATTCAATGGGAGGTTTTATAGAACGGCTGTGAGACCTGCTTTGTTATATGGTACCGAGTGTTGGGCAGTACGAAAGGAACACATTCACAAAATGTGTGTAGCAAAGATGAGAATGTTGAGATGAATGTGTGGCAACACTAAGAAAGACAAAATTAGGAATGAGCGCAACCGTAAGGATTTAGGGATAGCCCCAATTGATAGTAAAATGAAAGAAAATAGACTCAGGTGGTTTGATCATGTGCTTCGTCGCCCTAACTCAGCGCCGGTTAAAAGATGTGACCGAATCTTAGTAGATGCTAGTAAAAGAGCTCGGGGAAGGCTTAAAATGAGATGGTGCGATGTTATTATGAAGGACATTAACTTCTTGGGTTTAAATATGAATGTAGCACTTGATAGAAATTTTTGGCAGAACAGGATTCATGTAACCGATCTCAAATAATTGGGATAAGGCTCTGATGATTATGATGATGATGATAACACTTATTCACCCCCTCTAAGGTGTGTCCAGCTACTAACAATATTGCTGCCTAAAGGGAGGAGTATCAGGTAACTTGAAACCTAAGAACTAAACACCAACACTAACTTGATGCTCAACAAGCTACAACAAACTCTCTCCGACTCAAGTTTACTTCTGTCTCAGTACCTACATCTAACCAAACAATCAAAATTGACTTCCTGAAAGTAAGTTACAGACAACCAAATTATAAAATTGACTTATTGAAGGTGGGTTGCAAGCAACCAAAGTATCACAATTTGAGCTGACTTACGTGTAACTCACCTTAATGAATTCACCTCCAATGCAAGTGAGCTACTTACAAGCAAACAAAGGCACCCGAAATGCAAATCAATAAGTAAGCTCTTAATCCTAAAATTACCCGCATAAAAACTCACCAAAAATTCCCCCTCTCAGAAGCATTTCTGGTGAAATCACTATATCAATACTCAGAGAGAGGGGATTTTGAAGATAAAACAGTCCTAAGAACATATTTCATCATCGAATTCGTCCAATACCGCAGGCGAATCTAACAGCAAAGGCGGGAGATTTCTCACCGGCGGAGCCATGGGAGACACCGTAGGACTCAAACGTCGGGCCGGCGTCGTAGATGGAACCCATGTACTTCATGCCCTTCTTCGGGTTCCATTCATCCTTCATTCTCCCCGCCCATCGCCGCCCCTGCAGGTGCATCCCCTCGTAGCCTTCCCCCTCGAACCATCCCTCCCTCTCCTTGCTCGCCTCGAATTCCGCCCACGTGGCAGAGAATGGGGACCCGTCGGGCGTCCGCGGCAGCGCGCCGACGAAGGCCGCGAAGGCCAGGTCGTGGTTGCCGCAGAGGAAGACGTGGGTCTGCTCCGGGTACCGGGCGGGGAGGGAGAGGAGGAAGTCGATGACCTCCCGAGTCTGGGGGCCGCGGTCGCAGTAGTCGCCGAGGAAGATGACGAGGGCTGTGCGGAATGCCGCGGCGCCCACCCGGGCCTCGAGGTTGGCCCAGAGGCGAAGCAGCTTTTCGTAGAACCCGTGGACGTCGCCGACGCAGCAGACTACGCGACTGGCGGTTGGCTCCGCGGCAGGCACCGCCGCGGCGCCGGGGTCGTCTCCTTCTCCTACCATGCCCAAGGATTGAACGAGACGCTTGGTTGTGGTGGTAGGGACTGGGGAGTGGAAGGAAGGGGAAGGGGAAGGGGAAGGGCGGAATTCAGGTGCGTGCAGCTAACTACCTCTGGGGAAATGGGGAGTGTAAACGTCGAAGAGTTTTGTTTCTTTTTTTCCACTATAAATAATCGTATTTTCTCCTTATAACTATGGGCGGCGTTCACAATTTCGAATGGGGGCTGTCATCTAGGTCATTCAAGATCCCGTTAAAATAATTTAAAAAATTAAAATCGGTCAGTCCTGAGGACAGTTAAATATATATTTTAATAATTTTATTAGAAATTTATATTTTAATAGGAATATATAATATAAAAATATTTTTTAAAAAATTATTAAAAATTTTATTTTTTTTAAATCTTGTGTTATCGATGCCTCCATTTAATCATCAATCAACAAACACATATCCCATCATTATTTATTTTAAAATATTTTATTTTTTATTTTTTAATTATTTTTAAATAAATTTTATAAAATAACTTTATCATCAATATAATAAAATATTTGATATATAGAGTAATCAATACTAATAATTAAAAATCAAACACTTTAAAGAAATACTTTGATACATTAAAATAGTATTATTTTTGTTTTTAATAAATTTTATAAAATAGATTTACGGTATCAATCTATATTTAACCGGTGAACTAGGTCTTTTTTTTATCAAAATCAGAGGGGTTGCTTTGCGACAAGAATGCGTAACCCAACTCTAAACTCAGAAGAGACACACTAAATACAACACATGCATTAATTACACCCATCGGTGTCATTATTGTAACACTTAATTTTTTTTGAGTGGCCCCTGTGAACGACGTCGCGGGCTAAGAATAAGGAGAAGCGACCGCGAGAGTTGCTCTCCGCGGGTTTTAGCAAAAAAAAAAAGGAAAGAAATCACGTGTGAGTGCGTATGTGTTACATGATGTGTGATCGCCAGATACCGAAGACCCCAAAAATAGAAAGAACAAGTGATCGCGCTTTTACTTTAGATGCGGGAGATTTGTGTGGGTTCCTTCTTTCTCTTCTCTCGATCGGCCGATGAAGAGAATTCTCTTCTAATTACCCTTGCAATAAAGTGAACAAACACGAAATATGTATTAGAAATAAAAGTAGTGTAGTATCGGTCTCTTTAGATGAAAGCAATGAAATCGTGAATAAATATACACATGGTTGGTGTTGTTTTAAACCCCTTTAGGATGCAAAGGATAGGAAAATGATATGATGAATGAAGTTTGTGCAAAAATGCACAAGTGCAAGTTCTCTTATGAAGATAAATGAAACACTAAAGAAAATGATGGATGATGTATGTGATTAACGAAAGCAAAGCAAAATGAGAATAAGAGGGAAGAAAAAGTTTATGGCGGTGCCAATGGAGGGCTTCGAGGCACTCCAACAACGTGAGGGCGTCGTGCACGAACAAAGGAGGAAGAGATGGCCTTGCTCTCAAACGATCGGGCACTCGAAAATTCGACATAACCTCCCCTTGATTCAAAGAAGATCACGAGTTCGAAAGCGATTTCACTAGAGTTTCCCTCTCCTCTTGAAAGGATTTCGAAGCCATTTGTTTGTGGGAGGGGGTGCCCTATTTATAGGCAAACTGTCTGAGAACGTGTTTGGGTGAGGGAATGCGTTCATCAGAACGCGTCAAGCTGACAAGACACGTCTCTCTCTTAAATGCATCTTCTCATCCAGACACCTTCTTTAAAGGCGTCTCCAGGAGAAGACGGGCCCATCCTCCTCTCAGCGCCAAACATGCACCGAACGATGACGCACGCGTTGAAAATGGGGGATTTCGATACCTAACCTTAACTTTAGAGACACGTCCGATCAGCGGTACGCTCTCTTATAAATTTTCAAAGAAAACGGCATTTTCAGTGCCGAACTTTGAATCAAGGAGGCGTCTTCTGACAATGACATGTTTCAAATAAGCGTCTAGTTGCCAAGACGCCTCAAAGGAGAGGCCATTTTCAAACCTTTTAAGAACGCGTCTTGGGTGGGGAACGCGTCTTTGAAGACGCGTCCCTCTCCCTAGACGCGTTTATCATTGTTGTCCTTGCCCTAGCTGTACCCCTGAAAAAATTCATGAATAATAAAAAATCAAAAAATTGAGAGAAATTACTCAAATAAATCAATGATAAGAGCCACTTTCGGGCATCATAGTGTGATATGAGATTTGCTCCATATAATGTCAAAAATAACATGTCTATAGCTACCCCCCTTGACGTCTGCTTTATAGGAGAATGACACAGAGTGGAATGAAATGAAATGAAGTGTAATGGAACGAAGTGAGAGTGGATTGAAAAAGTAGATGCCAAGGTGTGATGAGACACACTTTCAACATTACATGATTGAAATTTTTTCAGAGTTTCAATGAAGGAACTTTGAAGAAGGTTCTCCAAAACCGGTGATCGTTTGGATGGGAAACAGATAAGAAAGGGAATAATGTGCGCTCAGGCACGAATAGGAGAAGGGATCAACTTCTGTACGTGGAAGTATCTATGTTCGTGAACCTACAGGTTTCACCGTTGGGGAGCGGTTACCACTCAATGTGGAAATACTACAGCCAAGGTGGATCCAATGGAGTAAAAAGAATGAATGAAAAGACATTTAAATAAGGGTGTTTTCAGGGAAACATCTCAAAATGACGACAGATAAGTTGAGTACTCAATTCGAAGTGGAATATTGGTGCGGACACCCGAGCAGTTGAGCGGCGCGACACGCCGAGCCACCGGTACCGCACACGGAGCACGACTTGAGCCACCTCAGCGTCCATCTGGCTCGGAGACAGCCTGGAGACTCCGCCTTGAGCCTCCCCATTTATCATATTTAGTTAGCCTTTATGTGTGTGTAATTTGTGTTTATTTCATTGTATTCGGTATGTAATTATGAGTGTACGAGGGGCTTATTTGTAAAATGGGACCCCTGGGCCCCACGGGACCCCCAGGCCTCATCCCATTGAGCCACCTCAGCCTTGGGCCCCATGTGGGGTCAGTCAACATGTCAAATGGAGGCATCTAGAAGTTTGAATGGTAAAAGGTACATGGGAGACAAGTGGACTTCAAAGTCCAAGATGGCTACCAACTTGTCCCCCCCCTTGCCACCATAGTTAATAGGCCGCCCCCCTCCCCTTATTTTTTATTTATTTTTGTGTGTGTGTGTCTCATGCCATCCCAGCCCTTCATCTCCCACTCCTAGATCCTACGGTTGTGGATGGATGTGAGATGTAACCTATTTAAGGTTGTATTTTCCATTTTTGAAGAATTAATGCCATTTGAATCAAACTAATTCTAAGAGCAAGGGCTGGTGCACCCCCCCCTCTCCTCTCCCTCTCCCCCTTGGATGCTGTGAAGGCTTCCATTCTGAGGTGTGACTCCTCGTGTATCAGTTCCGACGATCGCCGCAGCCGCCATGAGCCGACACCGCACCGCCATCGCCATCAACGGAGTTCTGCCTGCGCAGTACCACAGCAGCTTGTTCGACATTCACAGGTCTTCCCCGAGCTCATTTGGCTACCCAATTTGGAGGAGTTGTTCCTGGGATGTTCCTCTCCACCCACCAAAATCAGGCCAGCATTCAGATCACGTTTCCTAATTTTTGATTTTCGTCCACTCTTCCATTTCAGTTCTTCCAGAGTTCTGTCCAGGTTCATCTCCGCCCTGAGTTTCATGTCTTAGATCCACTTTTTGATTTCTGTTAGTTCGCCCAATTTTACTGGGGGTTCCATCCATCCACCCCTTCATCCACAATTTTTCTTAATTTTTGATTCGCCCATCTCATATTTTTCTAAAAATCGTTCTCAGACCCATCTACAGTTCTGTCCACCAGTTCCCAGATCCGACCACCAGTCACCCCAAAAATCATAACAAATCGGAGCCACCTCTAAATCAAATTCTAAAAATAGTCCCAATTCCGTGGTTTGATTACCTACAACTTCTAAGAGAGCTCAAGAGTTGAATCGGAAGTTTACTAGGCGGTCAACAGTGGTTCTCAGACAAGTGTCCTGCAGACCTGAGATTTCAGTTACTGTACAATAGGGACTTGTAAATTCAATACAGTTCTGATCTGGCCAGATCCAGCAGATTTTTCTGGGTCTAAATCGAATCATTTGAAGAGAGCTTTCCAACGATAGCTCATGCGTCCCGATCCGACGTCGGGATTGCTCGCAGCGGCCGTTTTCGCCAGAGCGCGCGCCGGAAGACAGCAACCAAAATCCGTGGGTTATTAGTTCAAGAGTTGGGAATCGGGGCCGATCGACCCCCAATCGGTGTTCCCGGCCGACCGCCGTCCGTGGAGGCGCGCCACCAGGGGTCCCCATCACAGTGGGTCCCACCCCCGCAGATCCGGAGGACAGCGCCGTCCGTGGGCCCCGCGGGCCCGTAGAAGCCGCCGTTCGGAAAGCACGAAAACGGGGAGTTCGGCACCGCCGGGCGACATCAAGATGCTGCCCGTCAACCCGAGTTGCGTGATTCCCGGACCCCACATGTGACCTTTTACCTCCCTGCGTGGAGTGGGTCGACTTAGTGTATTGATGTAATAATTGTTAACCGGGAGTCCGTGATTCGGCCGGGGTTGTCTTCGCCACGCCGGGTGCGTGGAGGTAAAGGTCTTAACCTCTTGGCGTTCATTTGCTTAGCTAGTATATGGTCTTTTGCTGCTGCCGAGAGTGTAGGTACTAACCCGTGTGTCCATGTCACCGTTGTGAGAGTGAGAGTGACCCGTCCCGCGACTCGATCCGAGTCCGGAAGTTGAGTCGGACTACCCTTGACCTCCGCCGGTTCCTTAACCGCGCACGGTCCGCGCTTTCCCTCGCTTGGGACGACGAGTGAGCTTCCACTTCTGTTAGTGACGTTTCGCCACTAGGAGCTCATAGTGTCGGGCTTAGTGTCTCCCTGGTGTATGTTGCTGGTCGTGTCTTCATCTAGAGTCCGAGGGTGACACCATAGTGTCGTCTCCCGTGTCCGTCCCGCATCAGTTTGGTATCAGAGCAGTTGAGTCTAGGGTAGTCTTTGCATATGTCTTGCATGCATCATGGTCTAAGTCGAGTATAGGATCATCCTTATTTTCAAAATAACAAAAAAAAGGTGTTTTCAAATTACATTTCACCCAATAGCTCGGTATATTAAAAGGTGTTGTCCGAACGTTAGGCTACGCCTATCGGGAGGTCGCACACTTGCGGGAGTGATCTTCGGGTCGATTAACTCCGCCCCGTACCGGATATTGGTTTAGGTCTAAGTGCATCATTTAGTGTGTGTTTGCATTAGTCGGTATCTTCTAGGTCGTGTGTCAGTTGCATGCCCACCCGTCGAGGTACCCAATACTCGTCACTACCACCTATGGCGGATTCTCGGGCCCGTAGCTCCGATGAGTCCTCGACGGTCGAGATGTTCCGAGCCATTATGGAACGTTTTGACACGCGTATGTAGATCTATTTAAAAAAATCCACTTTTAAGGAAAATATCAAAGAAAAGCAATAATCAATAATGTGGAGAAAAATATGCACGAGGTGCACAAGAGGAGGTTGTGATCGCCAGAGACGCGAACGCCTCAAAAGATATAATAATTAATGAAGGGGAGAGATCGCGAAGAATACCTTGAAGGTGCGGTGATGTGAATGCTTCCTTTCTCTTCAAATCGGCCGGCCGACGAAGAGAGTTCTTCACTTTTATTACCCTTGCAAAAAAAAGACAAACACCAATGAAGAAATTGCATTAGATATGTGGTGAGTGTAGCATCAATTCATAGAAAATATATGAGCATGAAAGCATGTGCAAGAACACACCTTAAGGGTGGTTGCCCTTAAACCCCTATGCAAAGAGGGTGTGAGAGATGAATGCATGAAAATATGAATAAAAGTTAAAGGGAAAGAGTGCATGGGTTGCACTTAATGGGGAGACACCCAACGTGGTTGAGTTGAAAGAGCATATAAACACATGAACATGCATGCATGCATATGAACCGATGATAACAATGAAAGCAAAAAGAATAAATATGAGAAGATGAGCCTGTGCGTTGGCTTGGATTGATTGCTTGGGAGGGAGTCTTCCAAAGGATGAAGCTTGAGCGTATGAGGCCCCCTCCTTAACCAATGCAGCAGCGCCCTGTGAAGAAAAGAAAGAAAAGAGAAAACAGAAGAAAAATCGAGAAAGAAGAAGACAGAAAAAGAAAGAAGAAGAAGAATAAAAGACAGAAGAACGACGGGGGAGAAGAAGAAAGGGGCGTCCAACGAAGAGGAGTCCAACCCAACCACAGAGCCAATGGCTCTATTAAATAGGATTGGAAGAGATAAACATGGGCAAGAGTCAAAATAGGGGAGGATACGAATGGGTAAGAGCCCAAAAAGGGGAGGAGTCTAACGAAGCAAGGACTCTCTGGGGAAAGGGCTGCGAAGCCAGAAGGTGAAACACGCCTTATGTTAGGGCGTCAATTTATGAATTGACGACCTACACAGAGGGCGTTTCTCAGAAACACGCCCTGCACAAGGGCGTTTCTCAAAAACCAAATTTAGCAATAAGAACTCCCCATATTTGAAAAAAGTAAAACACGCCTTAATCAAAGCCACTTTTTCAAAAACGCGCCCCGGGGAAGGGCGTTAATTTCAAGAGCTCAAATGGGGAAGTCGGTCAAACCAAAAGAATTAACGCCCTCAGTTGAGGTCGTCCTTTCTTTAAAAAAACGCCCTTGGTTAAGTCATGTTTTATTAAAAACACGCCCTTACCCAGGTCGTGAATTCAGAAAATTCATAAAATAGATAAAATGGGGGAGAAATAGATAAAATGGGAAGGACACGCCCTAGACAAGGGCGTGTTTCAAAAAAAAAACGCCTCGGATGAGGGCGTGAATTCAAAAAAAAATAGAGATAAATGCCCAAAAAAATCTGGAAAAATAGGAAAAATGAGATAAAATGGGAAAAATAGGAGAAATTCAAGAAAAGTGGGAAAACCACTCAAATAAGCTGATTTGAGGGTCAAATGGGGCATCGCAGAGCGATATGAAATATACTCGAAATGATGTCAATTTTGGCGTGTCTACAGCTGCCCCGCCTTGGCGTCTGCTTTGCAAGGGAGCGTAGCAAACTGAAAAGTAGATACCAAGGTGTGATGAGACACGCAATCATCATCACTTGATGAGAATCAAATCAAAAGCACGAGATGAAGCCAATCTCGGGAAATCCAACGAAATCAACAATGTTTGGATAAAGGGGGAGGTGTGCACGCGGTGCACGAAGGAGATAAAATAAAATGATCAACTTCCAGCGCGGTGGAAGTACCTCAGGTCACAAACCTGCAAGTTTCACCATTGGGGAGCGGTTACCAGCCAGTGGACGTGCTGCAGCCAAGGTGGATCAAAGGAAAGGAGATAAAAATAAGATGATAAAAATCCAAACAAGGAGCTTTCGAGAAAATGACCCAAAACGGCGACAAAACGAACTAAAGACACAATTCAGCAATGAATATCTCATATCGGGAAAAATTTAGATCAATTCAACTCTCAGCACCAGCTTATCAGAATGATTTTTCAACAATTGTTTCAAATTCCTACATGAATGCATGCTGGGTTTAAATGGAAAAATAAATCAAATAAAAATATAGAATAATCAAGGATAATATTGTTAAACTGCCAAGACTGAGTCAAGAAACCAATTTCGCGAGCTGATACTAAGCCGAAGCATGTTTATCCGCGCACCAACTCGTAAAAGGGAACCATCGTCCCCAGCCTTGGACGGCTCAACGGCCTATCCGTGTGACTAAGACTCCTCTGGAATCGTCATTGTTTTTGATGAAGGGGAACTCAAATTCCAGTTTTGCCAAAGCCACAAGGTCCTTGATATAATCTAATAGCGTAATAACATATAGTAGAATGCATACAGGGAGAGATGGTGGAGCAATAAGTATGGGGGAACTGAGAGATGAGCTGCAAGCACCGTGGGACTTTGATGATGATGCCCAGTCGGCGGGACCAAGAGCTTCTTATCCTGCGCTCAAAAATTCATTAGCCAAGATATAAAAAGTATAACAAGCAATGAATAAGGCATGACTCAAAGCATAGCAAACATAGCCATGAATAACACATAGTAGGGTAAAGCATGGATAACATGAATAGCATGGCATTGCAAAGCATCATTATTTGTTATGAGGAGACAATCTGGCTAATCAAGATTTTGGAGTTGAAAGATCAAGATCTGATAAGGCCCATTGGCGGAGTGATTAGCAGGAGTTGATTTGGAGATAAATGATAATCAGGAGATATGGGGGAGATGACAATCAAGATGCCCCTGGGTGGCATGTTATAAAAATATCGGGGAGAATCAATAGATTGATAGCAATAAGTGGAGATAGGACTCATCCCGTGCTCTTGGTCCTTGCAAAGTTGTTCCTGCAAAACACCATCAGAAAATACAATGCAATTTTTGGATTTTGGAAATATGCAAATTTTTATGAGTTTTGAAAAATATATGAATTTTTATGGAGATTTTGATCAATATGCAAATTTTTGTGAAGTTTTGAGAAAGGTATTCAAATTTTTATGGATTTTGGAGAAGAAATATTCAATTTTTTGTTTGATTTTGGTTAGACATTACTAAAGCAGCATCAAAGGGTGTTTTGAACCACTAGCTAGGGGTCCTTGTTCCTTCCCTTTTCGCTAAAAACTGCCCAAAGCTGGACGTGCATTGAAGGGTGGCGCCCTATAACTGACTGCCTTTGATCAACGGTGCCCCTACTAAGGCCATACCCGAGAAACATTCGGTCTTAGAGGGAGAAGAGAAGAATAATTGGAGATAAGCTTTGCGTAGGATGGGAGATATCAAGACTTGAATTCCTTCCAAGGTGCTTCCCCTCAAAGAGGTAGTCTGTTGTGCCGGGGCTTTGTGCCTTTAATCTTTAGACCCTTGACATGCATACGACCAGGGTTTTCCCTGCGGGGACTTTGCCACTCTTGTCATGCTATAATTCCTAATTGCAATTATCAAAATTCTGATTTGATTTTCATAATAGCCCTTTTGGCTAGATGTATATCATGAAAGCTCATATGAAAACTCATATTGATTTTGGGTCAAGACTGCCCCTATTTGAGACTCCTCTCGTATCGGGGATTACCAAGGTTGGTCATCTTATCCGTCAACCTCTTGTACCTGCATTCGGCCGAGTAAAGAAGAGAAAAAGACTTTCAGAAATTCATGGCATGGCCAAGGTAGGAACGGTGTTTTATCAAGGAGCCGGCTAAGGACGCCGTGAAGTGTGTGGAATGCCCAACCGAGGGTTACTTTTTAAACAAGCGGGGAGAGAATGTTGAATTCCCAATGCTGGGTTCTTTATCAACCAAAGTGCTGCAAAGCAAGTCTAAAGACTCTTTTTTCGAAATGATTCAATTAAAAGCCTAAGATAAAGGTTTAAAACACCATTCTTAATCTTGTTAAGAAGCACTTGATTTTGAAAATCATGCGTGAAGTAATGAGAAAATGATATCATTAAAATGCATACTTACGCCAATATGTTACCTTGCGACCTTTGTAGAAGCAGCTACCGCGAGAAGCGATCTTGATCATCGTGAGATTTGTCCTCTTTGACAGTCAAAAGAATTGGAAGCAAAGGATTTGAAAGTGGCTTAACAAGAGGGAGTGGTGCCAAGACCAGACTCAGACGAATAAGGAGAAAAAGGAAGAGAGGCGAGGGCTAGAACTCCCTCACTAAGGCACAGAGACCCTGATTACATGGAACAGTCTACAAAAGAAGCGAAAAATTAGGAGGTGGAGTAAGGACTAAAGCCCCTAAAACAATGGGAGAAAGGGCAGATGCCCAGAGCAATGGATGTAGAAGAAGTTGGGTCGGACCCAGGATCGGGAGGAATCAGAAGAAGAAATTGGTAGATAGAAAGAGGTGGATCTGGAGGGTCCGGAGGCGGAGGAGAATCATGATAAGAGGAATCATCCGGAGGCTCCGGAGGGATAACGAAAGAAGGGACGCGATGCCCTAGGGAGAAATAGGGAAAAAGATGATGAAAAAGATGACGGAAAAGAAAGAAGAGAATAAAAGATATGGAGTCCCGGAGGAGCAAAAAGATGAATTGAAGGAAATATGGAAGGTCCGGAGGTTCCGGAGGAATGAAATCAGGAGGGTCGCGATGCCCTGGGAGATGATAGAGAGAATAAGACGGAGAATCCGGAGGTTCCGGAGGAAGCAAATGGAAAGGGGCACGATGCCCGGGGAAAAGATGGAGACAATCAGGTGGAGAATCCGGAGGAAGAAGATGAAAAGGGGCGCGATGCCCAAAGAGGAGGGATAAAATTCCTGGAGGTTCCAGGGAGATAGCAGGAAAAGGGACGCGATGCCCCAGGGATAGTGGATAAAAAGATGAAGATGAATAAGATGGGAAGTGCGGAATATCCGGAGGTGCCGGAAGGCGGGGAAGATACGGGTTTGGAAACCCGGGAAGCAGGAGGTGCAAATGCATGTAATGGGATGGATGCGATGAATGCATGAAATGCAAAGAATATGAAGAATGTGAAGGGCGAGAGGATGAGATCCTCCTCCTATCCCTGGGAATGGCCCATGAAGAAGAAGTGATAGAGATGGATGAATAGAAAGTGGAACAAATAAGGGATGGTCCCTTAGCATCAAGGTAACTGCCCCTCCATGGCGGTGAACATGTACGAGAAATAGCCCCTGCCGAGACTTCAATGGTGAATGTCAACTCCCTTGGAGAGTGTAAAGTAATGGTGTGAGGGAGTTGTAAAGTTGAGCTCAGAAGCATCATGTTGCCCGGGGGTTCAAGATTTGGAAGTTGGAACAGAGGGTGCCCTGCCCGGCCCTTACACAGCATCAGTGCTTGGCATGACGGTGACTTGGCCTCTTCAATCATGCTTGGCACAATAACCCGGATTGGCATCCGGCAAATGAATTCTTGAATCTTGAATGGCACAGTCGTGGCCAAAGTCTTCTTGCCCGGCTCTTGCTTATCTTCGGCACAAGTAGCTGCAGAAGCACGCCCCTTCCGAGTAACAAAGGGAGGTGAGGCGGAGGCGGAAGGCTCCGTGGATGGTGGAGTTATAATGGAAGGTGTTGGCGTAAGTGGAGGCGGAGGTTCAAACACATCGAGTTTCTCCCTTTGCTTGCAAGCGGTCGGGATTGGCTCGGGTGCAAAAAGTGGTGGATCCTGCTCAGAATTAACCATAGGTAAAGGCGAAAGGCTATGTGATGGAGGTATGGGTTTTGGGGTTAAAGGCATAATGGAGGGTAATGGTGGTGAAATTGGGTAAGTGGAGGCCGAGGTGGAGGCTAATGGGAGGCTGATTAGGGAAGGTTTAATGATGGGTTCGACGGAGGCTAATGGTGTGGAGGTAGATGGCTTAACGGGTGGAGGTTTAATGGTGGAAGGCTTGGGGGAGGCCAGTGTTGCGGGGGTTAATGGTGTAATAGGAGGAGGTGTAATGTATGCGGTGTCAAGGATAGGAGGAGACTTACAATGTGCCGGTGTGGGTGATTGAAGTATCGACCCATCATCGTAACACCAACTAGTCTCATAAATAGGGATTGGATCGGGGATGGTTTCATCCTGAGCAGGAGGTTCATCGAATGAAAGTGGAGGGAGCGGGAAATTAAGGAAACTCGGAAGGGGTGCCTGCGGAGCTTCATCATCATCGTACGCTGCCTCAGATTTTTCAATTGCCGGCTCTTCCTCGCTTGGAATGCCGAAGTCATAATCATCCATCCTGTCTTTCCATTCATTCTCCATCTTTGTAATTTCGTCTAAAGCGGCATGGAGAGGATTGACTGGAGTAGGAGGAGCCGTGACCCTCTTTATTTGTTCCTCCATCAAAGTAATCTTATCGAACAGAGTTTGCTGGAGGGGTGTAACATGAACAACAGGAGGTTGGCAGGGCCTTGAAGGAGGAGGGGCCGCATAAAAAGGCCGTGGAGGGGAGTTGACGGGATGACCCGTAAAAGAACCCGGACGGGCCGGATTGCAAGGAGTAAAAGGGCCTCGGGGCCGTGATGGAGGAGGAATAGAAGGAGGCGGGTGTCGGACCACCCGAGTAGAATGAATAGGGGGAGATGGGTAATGGGCTACCCGAATATGATTGGAAGGAGGAGGTGGGTGATGGGCCACCCGTGTAGAATTGGAGGGAGATGGGTGATGGGTCACCCGAATAGAATTGGAAGGAGGTAGGTGATGGGCCACCCGTATAGAATTGGAAAGAGGGGGAGATGCATGAGATGTACCCTCAACGGCAGCCTTAAGGGCTTGGATCTGTTGAGGGGTAAGATGATCTAATGCATGGATGATTCGAGAGACCTTCTCGTCATTGGGAGGAGACGGTCCCGAGGGAATAGTGGCCTGAAATTGAGTAGGTGGACCATGAGAATGGACATTGCCCATGGGTTGGGTATGACCATGAGAATAAGGACGTGGTCCCTTGAAAGAATGGTGAGAATGCTGATTAACATGTTGAAATTGAGGATATGAAGTGCTAGGTTGTGCATCCTCATGAATTGAATTGAACATGTTTCTATCATGGTAAGCCATTATATAATCAAAAATTCTCAATAATTATGCAAATAAGCACACAAGTTGGAATGGTTACCGTGATTTTTGATTGTTTTAAACCTTGGTGAATTAATGATTTTTAGCAAAGTTTTGAATGATTCACACAAGGGGGGGGAGCCTAGTTTCAAATGAGATTTGAACTCCAATGCCAACTAAGAACCCTCTCTCACCACGTATAGGCCGACTAACTCGGGACTTCAAAAGGGTACAACCTGCCCGGCGTCCGTGAGGGAATCCACGGGTGCGGGGACTTATGGAGGCTTGGTTTAGGAATTTCCAATCCAAAGAGACGGAATGCTCAATGGAGGGTCGTTCCTTCACCAAGGGGGTGTGTGGCTCCTAGTATGTGGAGAGAGGAGGTCTCCCAAACCAATGCAAAATGAATGAATGAATGAATGCAAGATATAAGCAAAAATATGATACAGTGATAAACAAAGGGGTTCGGTGAAAACACAGGAATAAGACGCCCTGGGGCAGGGCGCTACCAATCAAAAGACGCCCTTTGGCAGGGCGTGAATCACTGTGGGAGGCCCACAGGCAAGGTAAAACACGCCTTGATGAGAGGCGCTACCAATAAAAGAGACGCCCTGGGGCAGGGCGTTAATTATCAACGATGCACAACCAAATAAAGAGACGCCCAGGGGTGGGGGCGTCAAATCATGAAAACGCGCCCTGATGAGAGGCGCTACTAAATAAAGAAACGCCCTGTGGGAGGGCATGAATTATTTCAAACTCCCACGGCCAGCAGAGTGGAAACACTCACAGTCACAGAGGCAATCATCACATATGATTATCAAGATAAAAACATGCTCATCAAAATTTTAACTAAGTGGAGATTTTAAAACAAATCTATTCAATTGACAAATCACTTAGGGGAAAGTGCAAAGCACAATGGAGGGTGCCCGAGGGGCACAAAGGAAAGGGTACCGAGGGTACCAATGGGAAAGGGCACACTTGGGTGCCAAAGGGAAAGGGGTAATCAAATGAAAAACAAAAAGGGTCCCACCGTGATCGCCAATTTGTAGATCTCTAATTTAGAATAATCCACTTTTAAGGAAAATATCAAAGAAAAGCAATAATCAATAATGTGGAGAAAAATATGCACGAGGTGCACAAGAGGAGGTTGTGATCGCCAGAGACGCGAACGCCTCAAAAGATATAATAATTAATGAAGGGGAGAGATCGCGAAGAATACCTTGAAGGTGCGGTGATGTGAATGCTTCCTTTCTCTTCAAATCGGCCGGCCGACGAAGAGAGTTCTTCACTTTTATTACCCTTGCAAAAAAAAGACAAACACCAATGAAGAAATTGCATTAGATATGTGGTGAGTGTAGCATCAATTCATAGAAAATATATGAGCATGAAAGCATGTGCAAGAACACACCTTAAGGGTGGTTGCCCTTAAACCCCTATGCAAAGAGGGTGTGAGAGATGAATGCATGAAAATATGAATAAAAGTTAAAGGGAAAGAGTGCATGGGTTGCACTTAATGGGGAGACACCCAACGTGGTTGAGTTGAAAGAGCATATAAACACATGAACATGCATGCATGCATATGAACCGATGATAACAATGAAAGCAAAAAGAATAAATATGAGAAGATGAGCCTGTGCGTTGGCTTGGATTGATTGCTTGGGAGGGAGTCTTCCAAAGGATGAAGCTTGAGCGTATGAGGCCCCCTCCTTAACCAATGCAGCAGCGCCCTGTGAAGAAAAGAAAGAAAAGAGAAAACAGAAGAAAAATCGAGAAAGAAGAAGACAGAAAAAGAAAGAAGAAGAAGAATAAAAGACAGAAGAACGACGGGGGAGAAGAAGAAAGGGGCGTCCAACGAAGAGGAGTCCAACCCAACCACAGAGCCAATGGCTCTATTAAATAGGATTGGAAGAGATAAACATGGGCAAGAGTCAAAATAGGGGAGGATACGAATGGGTAAGAGCCCAAAAAGGGGAGGAGTCTAACGAAGCAAGGACTCTCTGGGGAAAGGGCTGCGAAGCCAGAAGGTGAAACACGCCTTATGTTAGGGCGTCAATTTATGAATTGACGACCTACACAGAGGGCGTTTCTCAGAAACACGCCCTGCACAAGGGCGTTTCTCAAAAACCAAATTTAGCAATAAGAACTCCCCATATTTGAAAAAAGTAAAACACGCCTTAATCAAAGCCACTTTTTCAAAAACGCGCCCCGGGGAAGGGCGTTAATTTCAAGAGCTCAAATGGGGAAGTCGGTCAAACCAAAAGAATTAACGCCCTCAGTTGAGGTCGTCCTTTCTTTAAAAAAACGCCCTTGGTTAAGTCATGTTTTATTAAAAACACGCCCTTACCCAGGTCGTGAATTCAGAAAATTCATAAAATAGATAAAATGGGGGAGAAATAGATAAAATGGGAAGGACACGCCCTAGACAAGGGCGTGTTTCAAAAAAAAAACGCCTCGGATGAGGGCGTGAATTCAAAAAAAAATAGAGATAAATGCCCAAAAAAATCCGGAAAAATAGGAAAAATGAGATAAAATGGGAAAAATAGGAGAAATTCAAGAAAAGTGGGAAAACCACTCAAATAAGCTGATTTGAGGGTCAAATGGGGCATCGCAGAGCGATATGAAATATACTCGAAATGATGTCAATTTTGGCGTGTCTACAGCGTATGGATGATCTTAGTACGCGTATGGATGGCATAGGAACGCGTCTAGAGGGGCGGATGAAAGCCCTCGAGGATCGGGCCGAAAGTTCGGATCAGTACATTCAGGGCCTAGTTGGGAGAATTACCGTCCTAGAGAGGGGCCCAGTAGCGGCACAACCCGCGCCGACGAACGGCCCACAAGAGCCGGTGCAGCAACCTGCTGCACCAAGGGCTCAGGCGGTAGATGTTGGGAGGCCACAGGTGCAAGTAGTGGATGACTATGCATCTGACAATGATCAAGGGGGTTACGGTCGTCGGAATCATCGACGGAATCGTGATGACGATGATGACGACCGCATTCTGAGGGGCGTGCGTGCGGACCCTCCCACTTTTAGCGGGTCCTTGGACCCAATGGTGTATCTAGATTGGGAGGCCGGCATGGACCGGTACTTCGAGTGGTTTGAGATGACGGACCACCGAAGAGTCCGATACGCAAAGATGAAGCTGCAAGGGCAGGCCCAAACTTATTGGATCAATGTGGAGAGCATGCTCAACCAGCGACGTCAACCCCAAATCGGTACTTGGGATGATATGAAGATCAAATTGAGGGAGAAGTACCTTCCCGCCTCATATCGCCAACGTCTCATAGACAAGTGGCAAAGCATCTCCCAAGGGAACCGATCCGTGACCGAGTACACCGTCGAGTTCGATGAGTATTACTTACGGTGTGGGGTCACGGAAGAGAGCACTATGACTATATCCCGCTTTCGAAGAGGTTTGCGGCCCAATTATCAATATGAACTCTTTCGCCGCAATGCAACCACTTTGGAGCAGGCATATCAGATAGCTCTCGAATTGGAGCAATTCGAGGCCGAGTTCGAGTCACCCCATCGGTTGGGCTCTTTTTCCCTTCGTAGTGTCGAGTCCCGTGGCTCATCTGGCACGTATCCGAGGGCCCCCATGGCTCGACCTCAGGAGCCCGCTCGTCCCGAGCCGTTTGCTCCTAGGCCTCGTCCTCCACCCCCGAGGGACCTTCTGTAAGGTTTCGCACAGCACCTACGGGCGACGCAGCGGATCACAAAAATTTCATTTGTCCGATCCCGCTGTTATGAAAGCTTAATCTATGCTCTAATCGGTGTTTCTAAGACCCTAATTACGGGTTGCGTGTTTCACCTTGCGCGGAACGACGCTGTCCGCTAAGCCCGATGCAGAGAAATCGAGCCGCACAACTGTACGACCTGTAGAGCAGATCCACACGGACCCTTGCGCAGCGACGGTACCTCCCCGGCACGACTATCCCCGACTCTATCACCTTCTAGAGAGAGAGAGCAAGAGGGAGAAAAGGGGGAAACTAATCCTCTCCCTTAAGCTTAATACTTGGTTAGCTTAAGGGAAGGAAAGAAGTAAAGGCTCGAAAGAGCATCACGTAGGTGGCTATATATAGAGTTTAGGTTTATTAGAAAAGGGTTCTAAAAGACCGAAACTGTATATATGTCCTATCCACTATTATACATATGTATTAAGTTCCATTTACACTCCTTTCCAAAAGGAATTAAAAGGAATTAATACATACACTTGTATAATAATAATCCGTCACCCAAGAATCCATTGTGTGTGATCCTCTAGGCCCACAGTCACTCTAGTTTAAGGTCCATTAACTTCTAATTCTCAATTAGAAGTAAATTAAATGTATTCTTCGCTTCTACCAGAGCTGAACAATAGTTTAATTTATTCCGAACCTTTGATCACATTGGGTCAAATAAATCCGCGTGATCCTAGAGGACCCCGGGTTTAAACCAGCCTGTCTGGTACCTGTAAGTCCACAGTTACCGCATCGATATAATCCCTCGCTCATTCTATGAGTCTGGTACGATCGAGGGTACGGTTTCTGTCAAACCCCATGATCGTGTCATTTGACTATGACCTCCTTAAAGTGTATGACGTCCGTCCTAAACGAACTCATACGACCCTGGCCATGGATTTAACGAAGCGTCAATGTCATGACCCATTAACTGTCTGATATATATCCAACAATGAGCGATCCCTTCCTGACCATTGATGATCTTCACACGTATCCTGGAGTGGTTAATGACTCGACAACTCATGACTTATGGTTAAAGTCACTTAGCTAAGTAATTAAACCATTCCAGTCCTCGTGTAAGATCCGATCAATGTCTCAGGTCAAAGGACCAACGATGCTACTGTGACCGTTGGATCTTCAGTTGACATAAGGTATAATCAACCATCTGAAGATCCAATAGCGGATCAGTTCAGTGCACATCCTCCAAGGACATACACCTACACATATGTGTTGGTGCCCCGCACCAATGACCATGAGACTGGTCACTGACACATCATGTGTACTGGTTTAATAGGTAATCAAAGTCCCCGAGTGATTACCCTCCAACCAGGAACAGTTTAAGGTATGTGTACATGTAAAGTCAATCTCATGTTCAAGATCCCATCTCGAGCTGACTTTACAACCACATATCCTAGGGACAACGTAAAGTAACACAATCGCATATTTACGCTCAAACACCACTTTAATAATGAACAAGATCGTACAACTATTGGGCCCACCCGACCCGAAATTGGCCTGTAGCACACCAACACTAACAATCTCCCACTTGAACTATAGCCAATTACCCACAACTTTGAGGCCCATCTTATCCCGATGACGCTCAAATACAGTCTGTGTCAATGGCTTAGTCAGTGGATATGCTATGTTATCTTCTGACGGTACACGCTCTACCGTCACATCTTCACGATCAACAATCTCCCGAATGAGGTGAAAGCGCCTGAGAATATGCTTTGACCTTTGCTGAGATCTCGGTTCCTTCGCCTGGGCGATGGCTCCATTATTATCACAAAATAATAGGATGGGAGCTGTTATCTCGAGAATTACGCCAAGTTCCAAGATGAATTTCTTCATCCAGACGGCTTCTCCAACTGACTGCCCCTCCATTCAACATGAATACAAATTCAGACATGGATTTACAGTCATCTGGATCTGACTGGAAAGTAGAATCTGTGTAAGCTCTAAGCTGTAGGCCCTCTCCTCCATAAAGCAGAAAAAGATCTTTAGCCCTTCGCAGGTACTTAAGGATACCCTTTACTACCTTCCAGTGCTCTTCGCCTGGATTTACCTGATATCTGCTGACAATACTTAAAGCATTGGCAACATCAGGCCGTGTACATAGCATTGCATACATGATTGACCCTATCGCCGAAGCATAGGGTACCTTATTCATGTGTGCGACCTCCTCAGAAGTTTTAGGACTCATCCCCTTGGATAGGTAAATTCCATGTCTCATGGGAATGAGACATCTCTTGGAATTTTCCATCCTAAATCTTTTGAGGATAGTGTCTATGTACATGGATTGAGATAATCCTAGCATCTTTTTAGATCTATCTCGATAGATCCTTATGCACAGCACATAAGATGCTTCTCCCAAATCCTTCATGGAGAAGGTCTTCGACAACCAAGACTTAGTTGATGTCAACATCGCTACATCATTCCCAATGAGTAAGATGTCATCAACATAAAGGACCAAGAAGGTCACTGAGCTCCCACTGACCTTCTTGTAAACACAGGGTTCATCTTCATTCCGAATGAAGTTGAAAGATTTGACAGCCTCGTCAAATCTTAAGTTCCAGCTTCTAGATGCCTACTTTAATCCATAAATGGACCTTTGAAGTTTGCATACCTTATTAGGATGTAGCTTGGAGGTAAATCCTTCAGGCTGTACCATGTACACCTCTTCTGACAGGTTTCCATTAAGAAAAGCTGTCTTCACATTCATTTGCCAGATCTCATAATCCATGTATACATCAATGGCAAGGAGGATTCTGATTGACTTAACTATGGCTACCGGCGAAAACGTCTCGTCATAGTCAATGCCTTGCCTTTGACGATATCCTTTCGCAAGTAGTCTAGCCTTATATGTGTCACCCTATCCATCTGCACCGATTTTTCTTTTGAAAATCTATTTACAGCCGATAGGGACCTTCCCTTCGGGTACATCAACTAAGCTCTAAACTTTGTTGGTGTACATGGACTGGATCTCTGAATCCATTGCCTCTTGCCATTTCTCGGAGTCTACACTACGGATCGCCTCCTGGTACGACTGAGGATCAGCATCCTCATCGATACATACCTTAGAGGACCCCTCTGAGACATGTCCAACATATCTCTCAGGTTCTCTCGGTAGTCTACCAGATCTCCGTAGTGTCAGTGTTTCACCTTGAATAGGATCAACCGATACCGTCTCATCTAACGAGTTTGTGTCTATGGGTTGTGGTTCTTGGACCTCATCCAATTCTATTTGGCTCCCACTATTTTTCTGGAGTAGATATTCTCTTTCCAGAAATACAGCTCTCTTGGCCACTAAGACCCTTTGCTCAGAAGGGTGATAGAAATAATATCTAAACGTCTCCTTTGGATATCCCACAAACCTACACTTATCGGTTCTCGACTCAAACTTATCACTCTCGTTCTTCTTTACATGAGCAGGACACCCCCAAATTTTAATGTGATTAAAATTTAGTTTCCTGCCGTTTCATATCTCATATGGTATAGAAGGAGATGATTTACTTGAGATCCTATTCAATAAATAAGCTGCAGTCTCTAATGCATAGCTCCAGAGAGACAAGGGTAGTCCTGACATAGACATCATGGATCGAACCATATCTAACAAGGTCATGTTTCTCCTTTCGGATACACCATTGTGTTATGGTGTATACGGTGGAGTCCACTAAGAAACTATTCCATATTCTTTAAGATAAGAAGTGAATTCATGGCTTAAGTATTCACCTCCTCGATCCGATCGAAGAGCCTTAATACTTTTGCCTGTCTGTTTCTCTACTTCATTCTTGTATTCCTTAAACTTCTCAAAGGCTTGTGACTTATGTCTCATTAAATACACATAGCAATATCTAGAGAAGTCACCAATAAAAGAAATGAAATAGAGATAACCTCCTTTTGCTTCTATGGACATGGGTCCACACACATCCGAGTGTATGAGCTCGAGAAGGTCAACAGCCCTCTCACCATGTCCACCAAAAGGAGCCTTGGTCATTTTCCCCATGAGACATGACTCACAGGTATCAAATGACTTGTATTCGAACGAATTCAAATACACATTTGAGTGTAAGTGAGAGACTCTTTTCTCACCTACATGACCAAGTGTGTAATGCCATAGATATGCAGAATTCACTTCATCAGCATTGGAAATTTGCATAACATTAGAACGTGTATCTAATACATAAAGATCATTGACTAATGAACCATCGGCTATAATCAAACCATTATTCATTATAGAGCACCCAGTGCTATTAAAAGTCAATGTATATCAAATGTTATACAAGCCAGAGATTGAAATAATGTTCTTAATAATATTAGGAACATAATAACAGTCATTCAGCTCCAGAATGACTCCTGAAGGTAAACTGAGGCGTGCAGTCCCGACAGCTTTGGCAGAAACCAAAGCTCTATTTCCCATCATCAGTTCAATCTCCTTTTTGTCAGATCGCCTTCTATTTGTCAGCACCTGCACAAAATTACAGATATGAGATACACATCCAGTATCCAATACCCATGATGTGGATTCCATATATGACAAATTAAGGTCTATGACAAAAATACCTTCATTTAGAATTGCCTTACAATTCCTTTTCCAATACCCAGTTTCCCCGCATCGAAAACATTTATCTTCCTTTTCATTCTTCTTGCCCTTCCCTTTGTCAACCTTGGCGAGCTGCTTACCCGTGGCCTTTTTCTTTTCCTTCCCTTTGTTACTTGTGGTGGATATTTGTGTTGCCTTCCTTTTCTTGTTGGCCCGGCCAACAATCATTACAGACGAAGATGGTTTATCTTTCTGCATGGTTCCTTCAGCACTCTTTAACATATTGAGCAGCTCTGGGAGAGTTGCTTCAATCCTGTTAATGTTAAAGTTCATGATGAATGAAGAAAAGGAATCGGGCAATGACTGGAGTATAAGATCAATGCATAGTTCAAGATCCAACTTGAACCCCAATGCATTGAGACTTTCAATCCACTCCATCCTGTACTGATGAACCCTCAGACATCCGTGTCCTGAAAAGCCTTTTGGAGATGTCATACCTCTCAATCCTACCCTGCTCCCCGAAGAGCTGGCGTAGATTGAGAAGTATACTTCTGCAATCAGTCTTTTCAAATTGCCTCTGTAGCTCAGGAGCCATAGAGGCCAATATGTAACATTGGGCAAGGGAGGAGTCCTCAGACCACTTGGCATAAGCCAGTAACTCGCCCTCGTTGGCATCAGGAGCTGGCTCAGAATGAACCGTGTCCAACACGTACGCAATCTTTTCGGCGGTAAGGACTATGCGTAGATTACGCAGCCAATCCGAGTAATTCAGTCCAGTTAATCTATTGGCATCCAAGATGTCGCGGAGGGGGTTGGACGACGACATTGTAATCTGGATAAGAAATAAAAGACAACTTAGCATGTGTTCAAATTCTAACTTAGATGTGATTTTCTATCTTAGTTAGTCCCACTATTTTTCGATCGAACTATATAACCCTCAGTATATAGAACGGGAGATCAACGAGATCAACATAGTGGGTCGGAATCCCAACGAGACTGATGTACGACCTTGTGGAAAGCACAACAAGCCATACACCATCTCAAGGGCAGTCAACAGGCACTTGCATCTAATGCAATATCTGATATTTCACCCCCGAGAAATCATCCCCTTGTGGAAAGCACAACAAAGGATATTCTTGGTTAGATCTAACCATCATTACTACATAGCAATGAGTTCATGACCCGACCCTTGTGGAAAGCACAACAAAGCCGAGTTCAATTCCTCACCCCATTGAGGCCGAGCCTTGGAGTTTAATCCCGCCCCAAACTCATGGACCTTGTGGAAAGCACAACAAATCCATGAAATGAAGACGTTCATTCACTCCACAATGATGGAGGGCCACGATGACTCCTAGAGCCAAGCTTACCAGATCTAAAATTTAATCGCGAGGGAATTTAATTTTATCTTGATCTCACCCTAGGTGGTAATATAAATATATCCAATATATTTACCGTACCTAGTAGTTTGCACAAAATAAATGCATCCAATGCAAAAATAAATGCAAGTGATCATGGATTTTAACCCTAATGTAACTAAGACATCCGGCCCGCTTCCGAAGCAGCTGGATCGTCCTCGTCGGGCTCCACGCTTTCAAACTCCGACGCCGCATTAATTACAACTTTTACACGGCACGCATGCCGAAAAATTAAATTACATGTGACTCAAATTCCAGCAGCCCTTAGGGCGAGTACAACAATTGAGGAAGATAGAAGTACATTTGGAATTTCAACAGAGAGAGAAAGGAGGTTCGCAGACCCCAATTAATTACATTAATCCAAGTCCATGATCACTTGCCAACCCATTCAAATAAAATCAATCAAGGGTTATTTTCTGAAAATAATCCTTACTTTTGAATTTAAAAATGTGATGTACAAACAAAAAAAATAGGCTAGCTTTATTTAATTTTAAAAATTAACACATGATTAACTAAAATTAAACACACAAGCAGGCCAATACAAGGTAAATAAAGTAAAGCACGTAAAGAACCATCATTTTCTACAGGGGCATCTAATTGAGATAATTAATTAAATTTAAATTTAAATTTAATTATCCAATAATCACATTTAAATTCAAATTTTAAATATGTCAATAATTTAAATTTAAATTCAAACTAATTATCCAATAATTTTGTTTGAAAGTAAATTTAAAATAATGTAATTATCCTCAATTAGTAATTTTCTAAAATTTAAAATTTTAATTTAAAAATTATTTAATAATTAAAATTTTAAATAATTAAAATTTTCACATTTAACTTCAATAAAATTTAAAATTTGAATTTTCTAATTATCTAATAATTAAAAATTTAAAATTAGAATTTACCGAAGTAACTTCAATTATTACCATTTTATCCCAAGGTAAATAGTAATTATCTCACCTCAGTAAATTCAACACGGTTAAATAAAATTTAACTTTTGACATTTACCATTGAGATAACACTATTTAACTTACTAGATAAAATTCTACATTAATGGGCCTCCTGCGATGATTCTACATTAATGGGCCTCCAAACCCTATAAAAGAGGCACCGAGGGCCCTCTCAAAAGAACTTTGAACTTTTTCATTCCCTCTTTCTTCACCTCCCTCGTCTGTCTCTCTATTCCTCTGTCTCTGCAACTTTTTCTTCTTCCCGTAGCTAGAGTTTCTCAATTTTCATGCATTTCTGTTCATCATTTCAAATTGTGTTCTTCATCGAAGTTGTTCATTTTCAAATGCTCTTCAACTTCTTTGTCTACCTCTCCTCCAAATTCTCTCCCTTTTTTAAGTTATTCTCAATTTTCTAACCCTCTGTTCTTCATCTTTTTACTATTCATTCACCTTTTGCACAGTCGCCTTCTCCTCTATTTTCCACCCTGCTCCTCTCATTATCTCTCTCTGCAGTCTTCATCATCGTTCTTCCCCTTTTCATGACCTCCAACTTTGTCTTCTACCACATCTCCTAATTCCCCTCCTATTTTCAGTTAATTCCATCTCTATTGCACTCTATTTTAAACATTTTATCTTCATTGTGCACACCCGTAGCCCCCTCTACTTTCAACATACCACACCCATGCATTGTTTTTAAAATCTTTCCACCTCCCTTCTACACTCTTCCACACCTCCCTTTGGCGGAGATTCTCCCTCGGTGTCCTCAAGGCGGCGTTCACTTCCAAGGCGGGGCGGACTCAAAGGCTCGGCACGGCGTGGACGGCGGCGTTCTTCCAATCCCGGCTATATTTCTTTCCATTTTCCTTTGTTCTTTTACAAGTTATAATTTTCATAGAATTGTACTCTTCAATTTCATAGTGATAAAATTCATTGTGGCAAATTGTGTCTCTTTTCTTTCTCTATCTCTTCCAAATTTCTCTTCTTAATCCCTCTTACATTCTTTAGCTAGATTTATTTCAATTCCATGCATCTTTACTTTCTTTTAATTTAGGCTCACTCAAATTCAAATTTTATCAAATACAAGTAATTTTCCAACTAAGCTTAATTAAAAATATTTCTTCTTTGTGGGATCGACCCGTATTCTCACCGCTTTACTTGAATTTTCAAAACTATTTAACTGAGTGAGTGCGGTTATATAAATTTTGAAATTGTATGTGGCATGACATATTTTAAACGACATCTTGTCTTGCGCATCAATGTTTCACCGTTTATTTCTGTGCATTTAGTGGGTTGGGACCCGGGGTAAGGTCCCCGATGTTTTCCCCCTCGATCGGGATCGAGTGGGGTGTGGAATGGGACCCCACTATTGGGGTCGGATTCCTGGTTCGCCGGTTTCGGTTGACCAATCGGGGGAGTCCGGTCGACCGAAGCGGTTCGCCACGGTAGGGGCGACCGAGTCAGTTCGATCGACTGACCCCTGAGGGCCAATCGACTGACCTCTTGCTGGTAGGTCAACCGAACCCAGCCCTGTTTGCCCGTTTTTGCCTCCGGTCAACCCGGTTGTGACCCTTTGGTCGACCTTTGGCCCCGTGGATGTCCCGGACACCCCGTAGGGACCGTTTCATGTTTTTGGGTGTCTGGAGTAAACATGATACCTCAATTAACGTGCCCATATGATTTTGAGGGTTCGGGTGACCCCAGGTATTTCGGGCTTCTTCGTATGCTAAATCTAGTCACCGTACACTCTCGTACGGGCAGAAGAGTGTTCCTACTCTGCGTTATTTTCCTTGGAAAGCGATTTTCGTATGGGCCATGTGTAATGACCGAGAGTCCTGTGACCCAGCCTGGGGCTGGGGGCTTTTTAGTCTCCCTTAGAGAGGGAACGGACCCAGCGGTCGTGAGCCACCTTAAGAGTCCTTTGACCGTGATTTCTGACTTTTGGACTAGGGTGATTTGACAGCATGGCGCCGTATGGTGCAACGGCCTTGGGATGAGTCACGTGACTCTATGGATGTTGGATTAGCGAGTCTAGCTAGTCGTCTTGAGCCGGGTGGCATCGAGCCACCCTGTGTTACTTCGGTGTTTCTTCTACCGAGAGCTTCTACCTCGAGTGACATTTCCCCCTAGTCGTAGCTTTCCTGCGCACGCGTATGCAGACCCACTTGGGAGTGGTGGAGAGCTCGTCCTGGTGAGATGATTTTTAGGCTGGTTACCGTAGAGTCCCTCATCTTTGCAACCTCAGTCCGGGCTGGGGGGAAAACTATCTAGAGGACCCGACTTAGAGCAGATAGTTTGTGTGTGCGCATGTGGTTGGGGGCGTCCGACCCGCGCTGACGAGTGCGACCCCAACTAGTCCTTGTTATATGGTTACTTGTGTATTGTGTCTCAGTTTCCGCCTGGGACGAGTAGGGTGACACCTGAGGCTACAGACTAAGTCATCAGTGGATGGATCCGGCTTTGCTTCTAGTGGGCAGTACTCCTGTCACGCGATATGAGTCTCTTCGTGGTTCTTCGGGTGACTTCTGTGTGCGTTTCCCGACGTAGAGGTCTAGGGTTCCCGGTAGGGTTACCGAGGTTTCACCCGTAGATAATGTGGGTTTAACGATGGTGAGGTCATGATTGTACCCTTAGACCGCGTGGTTTTAGCTGGGCCTTTGTCTGTGAGGATGGGCCTTCACAATAGGGATGTCGTGGTTTTCCCTTCAGTAGCGTAGCCGTAGTTCTACCGGTGGTTCGGCGGTCCCGACTGCGAGATCGGGGTTAACTTTTTGTTGTCGTTAGGAGTAGCTTAGAGAGCCGTGGTTCCACCGGCTGCCATTTTGACGGTTCATGTTACGACTGTTACTTTCGTCGTTATTGTTATTGTTGTTATTGTTACTGTTATCGCTGCTGTTTACCGCTGTTGTTTAGTGGTGGGGATCCGCGGGACCCCTACTGAGCCAATAAGATGAGGCTCACCCGTTTCTTTTGAGATTTTACGATTCCTCCTCGAGGTTCGGAGGTGCAGCATGGAGGTTCGTAGTTTCCAACTCGCCAGAGCCTGGGACATACCCGACACTTGAGTACATTTCTTTCGTTATAGACTGTACTTGTTCGACTAGACTCTATAGTTAATTTATTTCTTGTTATTTGAAATAATTAATTATATAGTTGTTTCCTATATTATTTTAAATTTCAATGTACCTCCATACACCTATATTACCCTTCCGAGCCTTTCGGCTCGTGGGTGGCGGGCCAAGATTTGAATGGTATCGGGTAATTCCCGGTATCTGGATCTTGGGTCGTTACAGTTGGTATCAGAGCGTGGGTGTGGACGTACATGTGAATTTGAGATAATTTCAGTGTCCCAGAGTCCATAGGATCCAGTACAATAGGTATCTAGCATAGGATTTTGTGTTTATTTACCGCGTTGCTTCTCGCGTGAGAGCTAGAGTGTGCGGCGCTGGCGCTATGAAGGTAGATTCGGTTATTGTTGGAGTGCCGGTAGGGGGCCTGAGGAGTAAGATAGAGAGTTACCTTCCCCAGTGGTGGTGGCCCCGGTTGCACCGAGTTGGGTAGAGTTTTGCTAGCGGGTGCGAGCTTGTGTTGCAGCATCAGAGATACCAGCGACGAGGTCAGGTGGCTGGCGGGGATTGTTAATTGCGAGATGGCCGTGAACATACTCTAATGGAGTTAGTGTCATTTTAGCCACCCCAGTTTGAGATTTAGCCAGCCACCGAGGTGCCAAAGTCGTGGTTTGAGGTAGTGGAGCAGATGCCTCGATCGAGAAAGTGCTTGGATGAGTGGAGAGTCTTCTTAGTGAGTTGTTGTTGGTTGAGCCTGACTTTTTCGTCATGCTCTGTGACGTCAGAGATGACGTGCTAGTCTTGATTATTTTTGCAGATTTTGAGGCAGGAATGGACAGAGATGTCCCAGTAAGTTTTAAGTTCTACACATCTGCATATGAGCGGGCAGTGTTAGCTCTGGATTTGGTTCAAGATTGTATGGCCGTGGCTTAGCTCGAGGCCCAAATTGTGGAATTGGGGGCCATTATGCACCGCACTAGATGTGCCATGCGAGGTGGCAGATGAGATGTGAAGGTTCCATGGCAGATTCGGAATTTGAGGATAAGCTTTGGCAGGTGTCGATCATGGTTTGTGTTGCGGTTCTTTGCGTGGTGGTCCGCGCGGTAGCAGCTCTGGAGATGGATATTTTGAGGACCCGAGGATTGAGAATGGGTCAGTGTCAGCAAGGGTAGATTCAAGGGAATAATGTCCGGTGGTTAGAGGTGTAGCAGCGTTCAAGCCTAGTGTCTTTAGTGATTTCTTCACTCCTCGATAAGTGTTTTGATGTGTCAATGACTCCAGGATCAGAGACATGCATAGGTAGGGAGCATGTGGTAGTGGCTAGCTCAACCGTTGTGGCAGAGTGTGGCTAGTGATCAGCAGAGCCAGTGCTCGAGACATGGTGAGTCGCTGTCTAGCGGGTTGCAATGATGGTGCTGGGAGATGTTACCAGTGTGGTCTGATAGGACACTTGGCGAGTGTTATCGGAGAAGCTGACATGATAGTGGCAATGGTTCTTCTTGGTGCTGGAAGGTGAGGTTCCCAGCATGTGTGAGATTCAAGATCAGGTATAGCGTGGAGACCTCCCGCTTCGTAGGAGGTATGTTGGTATCTCCTTGGTTGGAGAGAATTATGTTTGTTGAGTTCCGTGGTCTTGCATCATGTGTTCGGATTGGTTGGCCGCCTCGTGTGTGCCAAGGAGTCTGTATAAGAAGCACCTTGCTTATTGGCAGGGTGGTGGCCTATGAAAATGTTATGTGTTTTGGCAGCACGACTGCCTGTGAGAATTCATGCCCATCCTCGGATGCGTAAGGGTGCGTTGGGGCTATTATGGAAGAATGAGTGTCAATTGGGCTGTGTGCGCGAGAATTCACGGTTGGAGTTGTGATTTTCGATGCGTCATGGATCGGAGCCTATGGAGTTGTAGGAGGATTGCCAGATTAAGAGAGAGAGTCTGTGCTCTGGGTTGAGGTATTTGAGCTTTCCTCACCCTACCTTCTAGAGTTAAGCCAGCCGTGTTGAGGATGTTTTGGAATGTGAATGTTGAGTTGCTTGTGATAATTGTACGCATTGTGTAGAGTGCGCAACGAAAGCGTAGTGGGTCCATAACCCACAGGTCTAGGAACGTAGTGATGGCTACTATGGAAGGATTTCAGAGAATTGGTAGAGTGTCGGAGGATTCTAACCAATAGAGAGGGCCGTTTCCTCGATGTAAGATTATTTTGGCTGTGTAATCCATGTCGATTGACGTGCCATTACTTGAGGCATTGTGGTTTGTGGCACCGTTGGAATAGAGAGTGGGGAAATATGGCGGTAGATGTGCCAGATGAGTACCCTATCCACCCAATGGAAGCGATGTCAGGTATTTGGTGGTGGACCCAGTTGGGGGTCGCAAAGGAATATCCTGATGGAGGACGAGGACAAGATGACCAGAGTCGACAAGCAAGGTGCTCGACTTGTGTTGGGGGTTGTGTCCTCGGGATGGTATTGTGGTCCTAGATATGTGATTTTTGAGAGAAGAATTTGTGGGTCCCAGTTGGTAGCTATGAGCAGTTGGTGAGGCTAGCAGAGTGGTCAGCTGTGATAATGCCTGGAAGTGGCCCAGTTGAGTCCGAGAGTTTGGAATGTTGTGAGAAGGACCCAGTTGTGGCAAGGATCTGCGGTGTTTGGAGATCCGTGTATGTTGGTTGCAGTGTTGTCAACCAGGTTGCTATGGTGGTAAGACGACACTTGTCTGCCTTGGAGATATGTATATTTCCAAATTTATGTTCTCTTCCAATTTATTCGGCCCCGGGGTCCCTCTATTTTGGCGATTAATCAAGGGTTGTCCTTCTTTCGGAACGACGTAATTAACGCCGTAGCCTTTATGGTACGACGGGTTTCAGGTCCCGACATGATACCCACCTTCGTCTGATCTGTCAGACGGTGCGCATAATGAACTCGTCACTCTGTGACTGGCATGCCCATACAATTAAAAAAAATGAATAAACCAAGAAAATCAATAAATAAATTTAATAAATAAAATTTCCCATTCCCCATAGGTGTTCGGCGTTTATCGGTCTTCCAAGCCTCCAGATAAGACCTCACTTCAGCATCCTTCTGGAACTTCAACCTCTTTAAGTGTGCTGGATCAATATCAAGTGCCGGTGCTGGCTGGGCATTGAATAACTTGCACTCCGCTACATCCCAACAATCATTCTTAGAAATCTGAAAGAAACCTGTCCGGGCGTTCCACCATTTGATATATTCTGGTGTTATACGTGGAAAACGCCCCGGGGCTGGGACTCGGAATGCAGCGGCTTCTCTACGGTGGAAGTAATCCCACCAAGTGCGGGTCTCTTCTATTGCTACTGACCCAGTCCGAACTCTACTGTTCAATGAAAACTGCATTGAGGACAGAGGAATGTGTTGGTCATAGCCAAGATGCACCTCTCCATTCACTTGTGAAGTAGCTCCTGGAATCAATCATGTGTCGACGCACTTAAGAGGATGGAGTCGACACAACTTTGTTATGTGCTCTTGAAATAGCACCTAGAGTCAGTCCTGTGTCGACACAACTAGTAGGGTGTGTCGATGCAGCCTTGTGATATGCTCCTAGCGCAGCTCCAGGAAATTGGTACTGTGTCGACGCACTGAAAAGGGTGTGTCGACGCAGCTGAAGAACATTGCTTGGATAACTGATGCTAGATTTGAAGGTGTGTCGACACAATGAATGTCTTGTGTCGACGCAGTGTTAAAGAACGCCATTGCTATTCTGTTTCTTGTAAGTGTGTAGGTCGACGCACTTAAGAAGTGGGTTGACACACTCTTGAGTACTCCGACCTCTGATAGTTCTGCCCAAGCCCTTGCAGCTTCATTTCAGCAAATTGAAAGCACCTTGCACCTTGAGTTTCTTTCAGCCTATTTTGTCATAAGATTGACATCTGGAGCTTCAATTGGCTTATCTCCTTTCACTCAGTTGCCCCAACCATCTGTGGTTGTTTGAGTCCAACTGCTTCCAAATTCATATCCAACTTCAATATACCTTGATCTATCAGTGTCACCTCCCCAATCTGCCTTAACATGGGATTTTCCATTGTCACCTGCTACTTTTGTCTGCAAATTGAGTCTGTCGACTTATCTGAATATCTGTCGACTGGTCTTCACGTCGGTCGACTGAAGTTTAATGTCGGTCGACTTATACTCCATATTAGTTGACTGACTTTGTGCTTAGTCGACTTAATTTTCTAAAAATCAGACACTTAAGTATAATAATGAGTCATAAAAAATCACTACATTGAATCATAGTTAGATCAATATCAATATTACAATAATGAATCATAGTTGGACATCATCAAAATCACATATGAACCACACATGCACAACATTCTCCCCCTTTTTGATGAGGGCAATTGTGAGTCATTATGACAGCTCAGTTCAACTATTATCAACTGTGAGGAATGAATCTTTCAATTCAGTTAGAACCTAAATAAACTCTCTCCCTCTTTTTACAAGCTTTCCCCCTTGGCTTAACTATAAACTCTTTCCTTAATAAAATCTCTCCCTAACGAACCAAACAAATAATGACTCATATATCTCCCCCCCTTTGACATTATAAAAAAGAAAAGATATGGAGATAATATATGCATCATTCATGAAGGTGGGGAACAAAGTAAGCAGGAGACATTGTGAGTAGGGGTGAAACAGTGAGAGCAAGTTGAGGATAGCAACGTGCAACAGAGATTTGTGGAAAATTGTGTGAACCGTGAGCATGATAGCTTATTGCAGGGATGGACAAACTGATTGAAACCAGACAAAGGCATGAACAATATTTGCAGATTTATAGACACATGCAACATCAATCAAGCAATCAGACGGCCATTGATTCATTCAATACTCATGTTAACAGAAAGAACTAAGGCTCCCTCTCTGACATCATCAAAACACACACTCTAGACACAGACACAATATCACTGAGGTGGCTGAGGTGCAATAAACATGAGTTCTGGAGCAGGAATGTAGACACGCCGTGGAGATGAAATTGAGCAGCTGATTAAGAGGGTTGATACTAAGTGTGATACCAATTGTTGATACCAATTTTTGGTGCAAGTATCATATGATGAAGCGACTAAATAGCAGATGAAGTGGGGGTGTAGAGAAATCACAAGACATCTGACAAATCTCAGATACCAGAGTTTTCATTTCTGAAAAATTAACATTCTCCTTTAAAGTAAAGTGATTCAAGACCATTATTTGCATTAATGGTTTAAAGTTTATAAGCCCAAAATATGAGTGTAAAAACCCTGAAAATATGTTCTAGTATATTTAATAGAGCTAAAATAGATCGTTTAAGACCAAAGTCCTTGCCCCCATTCCTTTTCATCTTACTTAAAGATTTCAAGAGACACCCTTAGAAAAAAATTTAACTAGTATTGAAGATAAACATTTTAAGGTACAAAATTCTTTTTAGGGTCAGCCTTTTGAAATTCATTTTCTCTTTCACAAAATTTCCATCTTGTTCATCTTTCAAGGACAATCAGGTTCAATTTACTCCTTTGACATGAAGATACGCATTGATCAGATGCCAGGCTCCTCAGTTACTTAGAGTTTTACTCACCATCATGTCTCAATCATGAACAAAGGTGGCTTGTCACATCATGATGCAATCCACGTCACTTCTTGGGTGAAGGGACATGGTTTCTCAATGAATTTCAGCCATTGCTTTGCCTTTTGTTTTTATCTTTCTCAAAAATCTTTAAACAAAGTTAACTAGACATTTACTTCATGACGTAGCTCCCACCACTTCTTCGGTGAAGGGTCTATGTTTTCTCAGTTAGTCATAGTCATTGCTCTGCAGATTCATTTTTCAAATTTCCTAGGCCTTTTCCTTTTAAATTCATCAGACCATTTTCAATGTTTAAGAACAATACTCAGTGTAAAGATCTTTGACCAAGGTGCCTTAATACTTTCAATTTTTAGATTTCAGGAAGAGGTGAGGTCAGAGTTCTTTAAGTCTATTTTAAGTCTATTCCAAACACCGAGATGGGCATTTTTAAGACCCTTAAACCCAGATTTAAGATTTATATACTCTAAACCATCAATTTATTTTGGGTTGGTCTAAATTATCAACAAGGAGCCCTAAGAAGAGAACATTGAATTTAAGCTCCCCCAGAGTATATAAACTCAGTCAGATTTAAACAAGAATACTCTCCCTTAATGAATGACTTACAACGATGTTGTAAGAGGGAACAAAGGAAATGATGCACATGAAGAGTGAGTGAGCACAGTTCAGTTTGAAGAGAAGGATTTAAGAAGTGAGCAAGAACATCAAATATGAACTGGTGTGTCAACACAGTGAGCACAAGGTGTGGACGTACAAAGGCAGACAGAATATTGATTTCATGAAGAATCAACAGCTGTATCGACACCATTTTTGAGTGTGTCGACACACTGACATCTTTCAGAGCATCAATTTCAGCACATCTTAGGGAATATACACAAAATGATGTATCATAATATCGAGTGTGGTGTTTGACAAAGACAGTGCAGACAAGGCAAACAACAAGTTAGGTCGACACAGCAACATAGTGAGTTGATCTGTTCTTCAAGCAGAGTACTAGTTGGAAATCAAAGATGAGCTTTCAGCAAGCTAGGTCGACCTAGTGTGTGCAGGTGGTCGACCTACACGACAGGCAGAACACAAAACATAACATCTTTTTACCAAGCTAGGTCGACTCAAGATGGATAGTAGGTCGACCTACTCTACAACCAGAATGATTTTCAAGAAGTTTTCACATTTCAAACTCATTCAATTTTTTTAAAATAAATCATGGCAAATCTTTCATTTAGCAACACGACAATTAAATCTTTATTTACATATCAAGAAGGCAAATTCAAATGTGCTTTTAATTTTGTTTGACATTGAAACTCCTCCTTAATTGAACCATTTTATTCAAGAAGCATAGAGAGGAGGCACAAAATTCCAAAAGAGAGCAATTTTGTCAAACAATTCAAACTCCCCCTGATTATCTCAGCAAATGAATTTGTGAGACTTAAGAACCCATTCAGCAATATGTTTGGATTGACTCAACTCAGCTCCCCCTCAATCAATACATATGAAACCTAGGACACACTGACAACGGAACAAGTGTCCACATTGTTGTGCAAGTATGGTTCATATGTGGTTTTGATGATGTACGTGGTTTTGATGATGTACAACTATAATTCATTACTGTGCATTTAATAATGATCCAACTATGATTCACTATCTATGTTGATGACTCCTCATGCTACTATGCTCTTCATGAGATTCTCTTAAGTGTAAAGATTTCATGTTTAAATTTATTTGTCTTTAAACTCTGATATTCATGGCATCTTGAATGTTGTTTACTCACCTCATGATGTGAGTGAATGAGTTGTTTTGAAAGTTGAAAGATCAGAAACGGAGCTGACAAGAAAGGCAAACTCAGTCGACTGAATGCAAAATCAGTCGACTGAAGTCAAGTTCAGTCGACAGATATTCTGAAAGTCGACAGAAATTGTGAAACTGTGTCGACACATATGCTAAGTGTGCCGACCCAACTGAAGGGCCGGTCGACTGATAGGAAGGGCCCGGTCGACCGACTGGTTCAGATGACAAAGGCAGAAATGTCAACTAAAGAATGTCAGAACAAGGCAGCAGGTAGCAGTGGGAATCCAATGCTAAAGTAGCAGACCAATGCATCTTGAAGCTGGGCATGAATTTGGAAGCAGCTGGACTTAAGCAACCTCAGATGATTGGGGCAACGGGGTGAAAGCAGATAAGTCAGATAGAATAAGAAGCTCAAGCTCCAATTATGAGACAACAAGGACTAGATGAAGTTCAAGGTGCTAGGGGCTTTGGATTTGTTGAAATGAAGCTGCAAGGGCTTGGCGAGAACTAGCAGAGGTCAGAGTGATCAAAGTGTGTCGACCTACCTCATGAGTGTGTCAACCCACTTGATTTCACAAGAATCAGAACAACTACAACATGCTACAAGAGTGTGTCGACATGCTTTTTAAGTGCGTCGACCTATACACTTTCAAGAAGCAGAACAAGCTAGAGCGTTCTTCAGCTGCGTCGACACAAGACTTTCATTGCGTCGACGCACCTTCAAACCAGCCCAATTATCCAAGCAACGTTCTCTAGGTTGCGTCGACACAATACTTTTATTGCGTCGACACACATTCAACCTAGCACAGCTATACTGGGAATTCTCTTTAGGCTGTGTTGACTCAATCCTTTCAGTGCGTCGACACAGGATTGACTCCAGGAGCTGATTCAAGAGCACTTTACAACAGTGCGTCGACACAACCTACAAGGTGCGTCGACACAATGGTCTGGCCCGTAGTCTAGCAAGAGCAGGCGGTGAGCTGCGTCGACACACCCAGCTGAGTGCGTCGACACACCTGAAGTAAGTCAACTCAAAGCTCTCACCAAGTCAACTCATAACGGTACTCTGGCAGACTTCGAGCAGGGTCAACTTGCCTTGTGTTCATTTACTCCAAGTCAATGCTCACACCTCCAGGACACGAGTCTCATGGTCTGAAAAGGTTCTAGGACAAAGAACCTTCCTTTTTACAAAGGACCAATCAGATTACCTCTCTGAAAAGGTCCTAGGACAAAGATACGTCCTTTTCATCACAAGCCAGTTAGAACACTTTTTGTGAAAAGGAGCTGATAGAAATTGGATATGGAAAAAGGCTAGTGTCCATGTCTGTCTCCTACAAACATGGGCCAATCAGAAAATAGATCTGGAAAGGTTCTATGACAAAGAACCTTATTTTATCCTAGACCAATCAGAATGCAGTTCTGGAATATGGAAATCTTTCATGCTTCTCTTCTATAAATATGGACCTCCTGTCTGAAGAACAGGCCGCTGCTGCCCTTAGCCATTAGAGACGGCCTGAGCTTTTTTTTTCAACGAATAAACCTTAAAGTTTACTTAGGAGAGTGCACACCACTTTAGAGAAGTGATATAGGCCCACTCCACCAAGCAACCATTAAGGTGAGAATTTTTGTTAAGATAAAATAAATAACAGTACAAGAAATGACGGAATAGACCACACTAGCACCGAATAGAAGGAGCTTGTAGCTTGTCAAGCTTTAAATGTCCCCTTACAATGAGTGGAAGATAGGTCCAGTTGGTCCAAACAGCAAAAGAATGTAAATTACAAGCCCAATTGGCCAGAGCATCCGCCGCATGATTACCCTCCCTAAAAGTGTGCTTCACCGAGATCTGCAAAACATTGGCGAGGTGCAAAATATCATGAACAATGGGAAGAAGACACCAAGGGTAGGAGAAGGTCCTCTGAATAATCATGACGAGCACAGCTGAATCTAATTCAAGAATAAAATTGGACAGCCCATAAAACTCGCACAAACGAAGCCCGTCACGGATAGCCAGCGCTTCCGCCTCCAAGCTAGAGGATAAGATATAGCATTGTGCGAAAGCCCAAAGAATATCACATGAGGAATTGCACAGAACCCCATCACCACCAGCAATACCAAAACTCCTCTTAAAAGCCCCATCAACATTGAGCTTGAGGAGAGGGGAGGGTGGACGAGCCCACCTAACAATGATGGGTTTTACAGAAGAAAGTGGGGGTGGAGAAACATGCCATCTTTGCAGCGCCTGAAAACAACGTTGGGGCAAAGCGGAGGACGAGCATGGGAGAAGCAGAATGAGAGAGCGAATGTGAGCGAGTACATCCTGAACAATTTTTTGCGTAGACATGGGCTGTCGCTCATGCATAGCAGTGTTTCTCAAATGCCAAAGCTCCCAAGTAGTTTCTGCCATAATGATAAGGGATATTGCTCCATGAGTAGAGGTGGAACTAAGTTGGTGAAATGTAGCTAAGATATCAGGGTCCGCACCCATCGTACTCCAATTCACCCTGCAAAGAAAGTCATCAAAGTGTGCCAAAACAGTGGATTCCATGACCCCATTGAAGAAGAGATGGCCTACTGTTTCAGAGTCGCCATTCGGACAGCAATAACATTTGGAGCAAAGAGCAATACCACGCCTGCGAATATGACGGTATGATCTTTTAGAAGAAGATCTGAGAGGAAGAAAAGGAGAGAGGTGAGTAGCCCAGTAGCTGGTCTGAGCCTATCCAGTGCTGAGAAGAAGAAAAGAAAGAGCCCTGAGCCCATAGAGTGAGCAGCTGAGCTTCAGAAGAAAAGAGCAAGACGCCATGAGCATTTGATAAAAAGAAAAGAGAGGAGACTAAAACTACATCTTCAGATCTTAGCCTAAATCTGCTATATACAGCTTCTAGATTCTAATATGAAGCTACAATCTCGTTTCTTAGTTTCTTTTTGTATTTTTCTTTCAAAACTTCACCTATCATGTGTGGTGTTGTGTTGACAGCGTTCGTCCGGTACTCTGTTTTAGAGACCGGAGTGGGGTTTAGGCTACTATACAGCCATGGGGAGCCTGTTCCTCGTGCATGCTATTTGTCAGTGCTTGTGTTTCTTGTGGGGCTTGTCCCCTTGTTCCGCTGCATCTCAGCAGCGTGTTTTTCTGTTGTGGGTTGTTTTTTGTTGTGGGGGTTTGTCCCCGTGTTATGCTGCAAGTAGCAGCGTGTATGTGTGTGTGGGGATCATCCCAGTGTGTGGTTTCAAGTAGCAGCGTGTGTGTGTGTGTGGGGGGGGGGGAGTTCATCCCCGTTAAGCTGTGTATCAGCGTGTTCTTTGGGACTTGTCCCCGTGTGTGTGTTGCTACATTTATAGGGTAGAAAGTCTCACCTAGTTTGGTGAGGGGTGGACGTAAGTCTACTGGATAGCAGCCGAACCACCTTAAAAATTATTATGTTCATATCTGAATGCCTGTGTGAATGTTCCTTCTCTTCTATCTTCATTCACAGGTTTAAGTAAGCACTATCACACACACTAAGTTGTTTATGCTGCTACACACTCTACTTACACACACTAAGTGTTTGATAGATCTCTACTCTATGGTGCAGAAGATCTTTTTGTTTGTTGGAATTTCAGCTTGTTTCATCAAGCCAGTCAGCTCTTAACCATGATCAATCTGATACTCAGTGAAGCTAAGTCTCGCTCACTTGCTTCTAAGCGCTGTGTTGTATCCACTATGTGTTGAAACCAAAGTTTCATAGAGTTAAATTTTTTAAAGGGGCGTAATCAATTCACCCCTCCCTTCTTGATTACGGTTGCACCGAAGGGCCCAACAATTTGTATTAGCGCGGGTCTCTGTCATACCCAGATCCAACGATCTGTAGAGAAAATCCCGGTGCACCCACTATCATGAGTTCTTTCGCTGAACAGGTTTCCATGATTTCTCCACCAGTTTTTGATGGTTCCAATTTTAGTATTTGGTTCAGAACAATGTGTAAGCTCGTAAAATCATATGATCCTAAGTTCTGGAAGCTTATTACTAATGGTCCTTTTAGCCTGCCTGAGGACAAATCAGAATGGACTGATGATCACTAGTCCAAACATTGTAATAATCTTGAAGTTTTAGATTTGTTAATAGATATAGTAGATCTCACCAAATTTTCATTTTCTTCTAGCTGTAGCTCGGCCAAGGAAATCATGGATGGCTTGGTAAGCATCCACGAAGAAAAAGAAAGGCACGACTGCCTAATGGGCAACAACAATGATCAGCCCAGTGATCCCTCCTCTCAGGCAAGCTCTGACACTGAAGACTTTACTTTTGATGAGCTTATAGATGCATATGATGAGTTGGTAAAGCAATACAAGAAATTAAAATCTGAAAACAAAAAATTGAAAAAGAAACTTGAAGACAATTCTAATGATAACTCCTATTGTAAAAATTGCTCTGCTCTAAAAGAGATGAACGAATCTCTTTTATTTCATGTAGATTTACATAAAGTTCAAATTTCATGTGTAAGAAATGAAAATAAAGAACTACCGGTCAGAATATCCAACCTTCAAGAAACTGAAAATGTGCTGAAAGAAAAAGTAAGTTCAATGGCCGATGATCAACACTTGCTTGATGAACTTATTGAAAACAAGGCACTTGCTGATGAGAATGAAAAATTGAAAGAATAGAATGCAATGTTGATTGATAAATTAAGTGCCTGTGAAAAAGGAAAATATGTTGTTCATGATAATTCTGAAAAAGTTCAGGCTCTTGAACAGGAGATTGAGAGCTATAAAGCTGTGAATGCTATGTTGAGTGACAGGATTGTTGCATGTGAAGGAGAACTTGTTAGTTCTGAATTACACAATTCATCCTTAGAACAAGAAGTTCTTGATTTAAATAACTCCCTATCAAAATTTGTTGAGGGCAAAAAAAACTTAGACAAACTCTTGGGAACAAAAATCAACTTTCAGAGAGAAGGGCTGGGCTATACTCTTGTGAATAAAAAGTCCTTTGAAAATAAATTGTATACTTCTTTTGTCTCCAGTTCTGGTGAAGCCAGCGCTTCTAAAGCACTCCCAAAACAGTTTGATGTTCAAAAATCTCAAGAATAGAACGAAAACTTTTAAGCAAAAACAGAAACACGACTTTGCTTGTTTCCATGTGCATGCTAGGAAATCTAATGTTAAACACCATGTTTTCAAGAAAAAGAAAATTTCATACTTTTATTGTGGACAGCATGGTCATGTTATGGATGACTGCTATATCATGAAGAATGATGAATTAACAACATGCAAAAACAAAACGGCTCTCAGTCGTAATAAAGGACCAACCAAGAAAACTCCGTCCTGCTATTGTTATAATTGTGGAAAGCTTGGATACAAGGTGTCAAACTGCTGGCAGTTGAAAAAAATAAACAACTCTCATGCCGACAATGGCAAATTATCTGGTCACAAACAGAATTTCATCAATCTCATGCACAAGAAAAATGTGAAATCTTTAGTATGTTGTTTCTACTGTGGTGAATGTGGGCATGGGATGCATGATTGCATCTTAATGAGAAACGATGACATAAATGTGATGAAGAAGAGGAACATACCAGTCAGAAGTGCCACTAACCATCAAGGACCCAATAAAGCTTGGGTACCTAAAAACATCGTATGAGAACTGATGTTGCAGGGATGCCTTGAGACTGAATAAAGGATAATAAGGAACGACTGCTCAAGGCACAAGTTTGGAAATAAATCCCAAATACATGTCAAGTTCTCTCGAATTGCTATGGTTAATTTCTCATGAGTTTCACTCAACCTGAAATTTCCACTCTGAGAAACCCTCCTGCAATTGAATTTGGAAATCTGACTAGGTTATTTGATTGATTTCTGATTAATGAATGTCATCTTGAAACTATCTGAATACCAGGTATATCAAATGGCAATCTATGGAAGGACAGATTAGATGCCTAAAAATTATCACCATGCATGGGTAAATCTTTGGATTAATGACTTCGCCAAGTACCAAGAATTAGATCATTTCTGTTCAATTTAGCAATCGTGTTTCTGGATGCCAAAACAACATAGCTACAGTCACCTTTTGATTGCTGTTGCTTATGAGTTTTTGCACTTGGCATGCTTATTTCTGCAAACAAGTTTTCTCCGCAAAAGACATTAAGATCCCTCGTACTCAGTCATCAAGCTGACAAATTTCTGGTGTATCAAAAGGTGTTTGTTGGAATGATAGGTCAACCCTACCAGGAAGACAACACTTTGCGTAAGTTAGGTCTTAAGATCAAGATCCCCGACTAGCACCAAAATCAATGAATTCAGATATTTGAATCATGAAGGAATTTTTATCTTAAATGGATTTAATCTGATAATGAGTTCATTGATTTGCATTGCTTATGGTTCAGCTTGACATTCTCTCACTCCTAGCTGCCATGTTAGCCCGTGGTTAGTAACGGTTAACAACTGATATTGATGATGTCTATCTTGGATGTAATGAAATCTAATTCATCAATCATGTGGACACTTGTTCTGCTGTCAATGTGTCCTAGTTTTCATGAGTATTACATTGAGGGGGAGTTGAGTTGAGTCAATCTAGACATATTGTTGAATGGGTTCTTAATTCTCACGAATTCATATGTTGAAATAATCAGGGGGAGTTTGAATTGATTGACAAAAGTGTTCCCTTTTGGAATTTTGTACCTCCCCTCTATGCTTCTTGAATAAAATGGTTCTTTTAGGAGGAGTTTCAGTTTCAAATACAATTGAAAGCATATTTGAACTTGTCTTCTTGATATGTAAGTAAAGATTCAATTGTTATGTTGCCAAATGAAAGCTTTGCCATGATTTATATTAAAAAAATGCTGAATGAGATTGAATTCTTGGCAATACCTCTGCCATCTAGATTTGAAAGCTTCATGAAAATCATTCTGGTCAAAAAATAGGTCGACCTACTTTCCATCATGTGTCGATCTAACCTTGTGAAAAAGTGCTTCTACCTGACTGTTTAAGTGTTCTGCTTGAAGAACAGGTCGACCCACTGCTCACTCTAGGTCGACCCAGCATACTTAAAGATCATCCATGATTTCCATTTGGCGCTCTGCTTGAAGAGTAGGCCAACTCACAATGTTGTATGTGTAGACCCAACTTGCTGTCTGGTCAAGCTTGCATTCCCTTGTCAAACACAACACTTGATATCTTGCTACATCACCTTGTGTTTGTGTATTTCCTAGATGTGCTGAATTTGACCAGTGTGTCAACACACTCAAAAAATGGTGTCGACACAACAGTTGGTTCTTCATGAAATCAATGTATTGTCTGCCTTTGTGTGTCAACGCCATGTGATACTTGTGTCGACACACCAGTTCATATATGATGTTCTTGCTCATTTCTTAACTCCTTCTCTTCAAATTGAACTGTGCTCATCATTTCCTCTTTTGCATAATGTCTTTTGTTCCTTCTTATGGCATTATTGTAAATCATTTCTTGAGGGGGGCATTATTGTTTAAATCTGACTGAGTTTATATACTTAGGGGGAGCTTAAATTCAATATTCTCTTCTTAAAGCTCCTTGTTAATATTTCAGACCAACCCTAAATAAATTGATGGTTTAGAGTATATAAATCTTAAATCCGGGTTTAAGGGTCTCGAAAATGACTATCTGAGTGTATGAAATAGACTTAAAATAGACTTAAAGAACTGTGACCTCACCTCTTCCTGAAATCTGAAAATTGAATGTACTAAGGCCACCTTAATAATAGAGCTTTACACTGAGTATTATTTTTAAACATTGAAAATGGTCTGATGAAATTAAAGGGAAAATCCCTAGAAAAATTAAATTGTATCAGCAGAGCAATGACTATGACTAATTGAGATAACATAGACTCTTCACCAAAGAAGTGATGGGAACTGCATTATGAAGTAAAGGTCTAGTTAACTCTGTGTAAAGTTTTTTTTGAGAAAGATAAAAACAAAAGGCATAGCAATGGCTGAAATTCATTGAGAAACCATGTCCCCTCACTCAAGAAGTGACGTGGACTGTGTCATGATACGACAAGTCACCTCTGTTCATGATTGAGACAGGATGGTGAGTAAAACTCTGAGTAACTGGAGAGTCTGACATCTAATCAACGCATCTCCTCATGTCAAAGGAGTAAACTGAACCTGACTATCCTTGAAAGATGAGCAAAATGAAAAATCTGTGAAAAATAAAATGAATTTCAACAGGCTAACCCCAAACGAATTCTGTACCTTAAAAATGTTTATCTTCAATAGTAGTTAAAACTCTTTCTAGGGGTGTCTCTTAAAATCAATAAGTAAGATGAAAAGGAATGGGGGCAAGGACTTTGGTCGTAAACGATCTGTTTTAGCTCTATTAAATATACTAGGACATATTTTCAGGGCTTTTACACTCAGATTTTGGACTTATAAACTTTGAACCATTAATGAAAATAATGGTCTTGAATCACTTTGCACTAAAAGGAGAATGTTAATTTTTCAGAAATAAAAACTCTGGCATGTGAGCTTTGTCAGATGCCTTGTGATTTCTCTGCACCCCCACTTCATCTGCTGTTCAGTCACTTCAACACTTGATACCTGCACCAACAATTTGAATCAACAATTGGTATCACACTTAGTATCAGCCCTCTTCACCAGCTGCTCAAATTTCATCTCCACGGCATGTCTACATTCCTGCTCCAGAACTCATGCTTGTTGCACCTCAGCCACCTCAGTGACATTGTGCCTGTGTCTAGAGTGTGTGTTTTGATGATGTCTAGGAGGGAACCTTAGTTCCTTCTCTTAACATAAGTGTTGCATGAAGGAATGGCTATCTGTTTGCCTGATTGTGTGCTACGTATGTTCATAAATCTGCATGGTTCTTGCATTGAGGATTGTTTGATCATAAAGATAGTCAGTTGCATACATATGCATGCATGTGTCCATCAGTTCAATAACTGGTATGTACAACAACTGGTATCAACCCAATTGGTATCAGTCTTCATCATGCATGTAGTTAGATCACACATTTTAAACTTCATGTATTGCAAAGAAAAAGTAAAAATTAGAAAACCAGAAAAATGAATCTGTTAAATAGCTGAATAAACGGATTGCATGCTATATCTGTTTCTTGTCTATGTATTAGGGCTGTCAATGGGCCGGGCCCGGGCTTAGGTCGGCTCGGCCCGGGCTCGACTTATCAAGATTAAGGCCCGAGCCCGGCCCGGGCCCGACATTATTTAAAAAATATGAAGCCAGACTAAAGCCTGGCCAGACCCGACAACTTAAATAAATAATAAAAATAAATATATTTAATAATATAAAATTTATAATCTCTCTAAATTAATTAAAAGTTTGATATTAATTACATAATTTATGTGAAAAGAGAGTTTTAAAATTTCTAATTAAGTAAAATAACATAATCTTAACTAAATTAGTTTTAAAATTTGAAGTGGGAATTAAAAAAGACATCGGGCCGGGCCGGCTCGCAGGCTGAACTCAAAGCCCGAGCCAGGGCCGCGGGTCTAGTCGGGCCGGGCTTTTAGGCCCGACTAAAAGCCCGCGGGCCGAAAAAGACCTTGCGGCCCGGCCCGAAATCGGGCCAGGCCCGCGGGCCTGTTGGGCCGGTGTGGGGATGGATTTTTTTATTTAGAATATTTTATTTGGTTTTTATTTGTTTATTTTACTTTTTTTATTTGGTTTATTAATTAGGCGTGCCAGTCACTGTCGTGACAATTTAGTATGCGCTCATCTGACTGATCAGACAATTATGGGTGATCATGTCGGGACACAAAATCCGTCGTACCATAGAGGCCACGACGTTAATTACGCCCCTCCGAAAAAGGGACGACCCTTGATTAATCGTCAAAATAAAGACCATGGCGCCCATATGATTAAAGATGCAATTGCATGCAAGCACACAATATGGTAGTACTTATTTATTAAATCGACTCCCGGTACGAGGTGGAGAACCTAGGTCCGAGGATCATCATCACGCATAGTGATAGCTTCCGGTCGGGCGTAACCCGACTTTCCGCAAATCATCATTTAATATACCAGAGAATCGGATCATGCAAGCATGCAAGATAACATTATTCAATATTATCGTTTATTATTTGTTTGGTCATTTATTTACAACTTCGAGAGAGATTTCGGCAGCGCCATCTTGCTCCGAGGGGCATCGAGGCCTTCTTATTTTGAAGCTGTGCATATCATTACGGTGCACACACATAGACCCATGAGGTGAGTCGAGTGTGACCGTATTCGGGCAAGCGCATATTATTGGGGCAATGTATGCCGGGGTACGGCAAATTTGTTGTTCAAGAACCGAGGGGACGCGGTTGAAACCCGATCGGAACAGATCAAATTCAATGAGTTATCGACCCATGACAAGATCATACTTTGGCTAAAAAGGAAGTGAGTCCCGAGAACCAAGCACGATCCGTCGGAGCGGCATTAATATCTCATACCCGGAGGTCAGAGAAGGTGAAGGTACCGGAGCAGACACGGCCATTATCAATATTTTCGTTTATTTATTTATTCCCTTATTATTATTGTTATTTGGAAGCATGAGTGCGTGTTTATTTTTCACCATTATTACTTCGTATCCTTTTTGGTTATTTGTATTTTATTATCACATGTTATTTATTATTATTTTTTTTTATTGTGTGTATGTATTTTATTTCCATTATTGCCTTTTGTTTGATCATTATTTGTTTAGCACTCTTGTTTATTACATTTTTAATCATTTATTTATCATTTTATTCTATTATTATATTTTTAATCATTTATTTGGCCACTATTTATATTTTTTTGTATATTTTTTTTATCTCAATCACATTTTTATTATCATTTCTCCATTTCTCTCGAATGAAAGTCTCACTTGTTCTTATTGTTTGTTTTATAATGATCAGTGGATGGTGCCGAGAGGGTCGTGCCGGGAGGGGTTTGTTTTGCTTTAGTTTGCATCTCGGCGTGGCTTTCATCTCGGCATGCCTTCATCCCGGCGCGGTTTTGGTGCCGAGAAACATTGGCGCCGAGAGGCCCCCCCCCGCCGATTAGCATCATTTTCATTTTTTATTATTATATGTTTATTTATTTGTTTATTTTATTCTATTTGATTGTTTATTCATTTTTTATCATTTTTATCTTTTTATTATTATTATTTATTTTATTCGTTTATGTTTATTGTTTTTTTATTTTATTTTCATTTTTTATTTTATTAGCAGTTCGACAGTTAATATTTATGTCTGGCAGAAATCCGGCAGCATCTCCCCTGTACCCGGAGGGTTGATGGGGTATATAGGAAACCGTCCACGGAGAGCCGAGACGGAATCCGTAATAGAGATGGGCGTAACCCGGGATCCAAAAGGATCGTAATCCGACGGGACGGTGTCCACTCATCGTGGTATTTGTTAATATCCCCCTGAAGAGGCCATGGGAAAACATGCAGTGGCAGAACTCCATAGGCCAGTGGGGTGACAGAATGAAGGGGGGTTAACCCCATTGATTTAGTTCCCATAAGTTATGGCGCAAATCCGGTAGCATATCCCCTTATTTTGAACTATGCCAAAAGGGGAATATAGGTCATCCACCCACGGAATGCCGGGATGGAAGCCAAAAGAGAGGTGGGCGTAGCCTTGGATCCAAAAAGGATCTGAGTGTGGCGGGACAGTGTCCATTACCATGGTGTTTGTTGATATCCCCCTGAAGAGGCCACGGGAGAACATGCAATGGGGTAGTAGAATGTAGGGGGGTTAGCCCCATTGATTTAGTTCCCGTGGGCTTGGGTGAAAGCCCGTTACTTCTCTCCGGGGTGATAGGATTTCATGTTGAGTGGTTAAAGGGCTCGGGGCTCCTGAGGGCGTCAGCACGGTAGTGCCTCGGCGCGGTTAGCTTTCGGAGCGATGGAGAACACGAAGGGGCCTCGGCCTCAGCGCGATGGGTGGCATCTAGGAGGGTCTCGGCGCGCTGGAGGGTGAATGGCCAATCGGCACGAGCAGCACCCGGCGCGGAACTCGCGCCGGGAGAGGGTCGCACCGGGAGTGTGAATGGCCAATCGAGCACTCGCAGTGGAACTCGCGTCGGGAGAGGGTCGCGTTGGGAGGGTCGTGCCGGGAGGCCGTTAAGGGGGCGATAGAAGGTTTATGAGGGTTTTGTGAGGCTGAGGGTTCTGGGGGTTTGGAAGGGTTTTGAGCTGAGGCTTTTAGAGGCTTTATCTGAGGATTTTAAGGGGATCTATTCAGGGATTTTGAGATGCTTCGCCTAAGGTTTCGAGGGGTTTTATTCAGGGTTTTGGGAGGCTTTATACGGGGGGCTTTGAGATGGCCACGGAAGACTGAGGATTGTTTCAAAACAAATCACCCCGAGGAGGAGAGGGCTTTCACTCTGGGGCACCACTGGGAGCTAGGTTATCGATTGAGTCATGTGAGCTTTGATACGAACATATCCCTCGCCATTTCACGAATGAGAGGCCATGAGATGGACTGTCTTAGGCTCTCATCATGATCGTGAGGTTGAAAATACAGAGACGATGCAATAGAAATCACTCATGTAACCTGAGGGGTAAGCATACAGTAGAACCAAATCTATCCACATCGACTATTGAATACAGTAGATTTCAGAGAAGCAGAGAGAAAGAGAGATAACTCCAGAACCTCATACTTCGTTTCATTGCAGAGGATGCATACATTCAGCACAGAAGGGAAAATCAGACTGCGAGAATCTAAATACAGAGGATGCCCCTTGACAACCGGGCTACACTGGCAGTTGATATCATCAGAAGAACAGCGCTCGGAAGCAGACCAAACGAAAGAAAATAGACTCAAACAAAAGACGGGGAAGGGAGGATATAGCCTCTGAAGGCGCTCAATAGACGAACCCCACCTTGGATCTCCTTCCCCAGGCATCTGCTGCTCTCTCCCCCCCTTCAGATCCCTTTCAGCGGGCTCTCGTGTCTCTTTTTTTTAGAGTAGCTGCTCTGGCTTTGATCACTTCTCTGCTCTCCTCTCTCTGGCTTCTTCCACTCTCCTTTCTTGTGCTCGAAGCAAGGTTTATATATATAGAGGGTGTGGCCCTATTTCCATCGGCGCGTAGAGGAACCGGCACGCTGATTGGTGTTTGCGCGCCGATTACGATCCCGCGCCGATTTCATTTCGTGCCGGTTTCAGTTCGTGCCGGTTGACCTCCGTGCCGGTTCAGTGGCGTGCCGGTTCACTCTCGTGCCGGTTGACCTTCATGTCGGTTCAGTGGCGTACCGGTTCACTCCCGTGCCGGTTTAGTGGCGTGCCGATTCACTCCCGTGCCGGTTCACTCCCGTGCCGGTTTCAGCTCATTTCTTAGCATCCTTTGGCCCATTTTTGTTTGTTTAGGCCCATTTGTGTTCATTTCTCATTTTGCGACGGTTGACCCATCGACTGACTTGTCTTGCTGTCCGAGCTTTTATCTTGTTCGTTCGGGGATGGTCCCTAGCCTTTTCTGAGCTCTTGAGTCTTGCTTCAGTGACTGTCCATTGGAGCCGGGCGTCTTTTCTTTTCTTCCCTTTTATTTTTTTCTTCATCTTTGTTCGGCTTCTGCCACTCTTTTCCTTCTTTCCTTTTCTTATCGGCATAGGGGTACTTCGGCCAGGGCTCCATGCTTGCAAAAGTAAAAAAGTTTAAGAAATGTCAGAAATATTTTCAGTGTCAACAAATGCCCCCCACCCGTAGGTGGCGCAAAACAGGGATGAGTGAGCGGGACTTGCGGGTGCAGCCCTATATGAGAATGTGTTTTATTATTATTATTATTATTATTATTATTTATTTATTCCTTATTCATGCAAGCATGCAGACACCCCTTGATCGCACGCATAAACTAGATGTATATAGAATAGCTCCTCTATATTAGGGATAGGATAAGAACATCACCCATGATTCACAGACAGAGTGCGGCTCACGAAGCATAGCTAAGAGAGATGTGCATACGTAAAGAGGATGTCGCATAGAACATATGCCTAGCTTAAACCACGATCCACACCCAGGACTATTCCTCCATAGCGTGAAAGTGCAATTATATGAGTAGTGAACCCTAGATATAGGGATGTGCAGAAGTTCTAAGTAACACTGGAGGATTACTTCATCGCCTACACATACGTTCATGACTCTCGATTTTGGATAGCTTCGCATAACCCCCTCATTTATTCTTAATCTTTAGACTTCACCGTTCGACACGGGTCTCCTCATATGTCTCAATGGGGATTCCTGGCTACTAGGATTCATCCTTCATAGCGATTTTATTACGGACTTTACCGTTCGACGCGAGTTTCCTCATGTGTCTCAATGGGGATTCCCGACTACTAGGATTCATCATTCATAGCGATTTTATTACGGACTTCACCGTTCAGCGCGAGTTTCCTCATGTGTCTCAATGGTGATTCCCGGCTACTATGATTCATCATTCATATCAATTTTATTATGGACTTCACCGTTCGGCGCGAGTTTCCCCATGTGTCTCAATGGGGATTCCCGACTACTAGGATTCATCCTTCATAGCAATTTTATTACGGATTTCACCATTCGGCACGAGTTTCCTCATGTGTCTCAATGGGGATTCCCGACTACTAGGATTCATCCTTTATAGTAATTTTATTACGGACTTCACCGTTCAGCGCGAGTTTCCTCATGTGTCTCAATGGGGATTCCCGGCTACTAAGATTCACCCTCATTCTCATCAAATTTTTTCTTCTTTTTTTCTTCTTTTTTTTTAAGGGGACATGCGACCCTTTCCTCACGATTACCCTTCACATGAGCGTAGAGATTTAAGCTTCCATGAAGTGTTAAAAAGAATTTACGACGTCCCTATAGCTAAGGGCCGTTACTCATATTACGCATAAGGTGTGGGAGTTTCATCGAGAGTGTATCTTGCGAATTATGCTTGCAACGTGGCTACGACTCTTCTCCTAGTCGTATGCACTCACCGAGAATCGACTTTCATCTCTTAGCGTATGCCGTAATGCACACATATCATGAATCAGGGCAACGTTATCTACAAAGGAGTACGCGGCCTTAGAAATTTAAAGGAAGCGCATTAATACTATATTTCAGGCAGACATGCACGTGAGGCAAACAAGCACACAAATCACGTCATGATCATCATTTCTTCTTCTTTTCTTTTTTCTTCTTCTTTTTTCTTCTTCTTTCTTCTTCTTTCTTTCTTTTTCTTTCTTTTTTCTTTTTACTTATTTTTTTGTTGCTTCTATTTGTTTTCTCTTTTCTAAAGGGCTTAATGGGCATGCCCGCAATGATTCTGGCGTCGGGAGCCCGATGCCATGGCAGTGGAGGGCATGTGTCATATGTGATGGTAAATCTCTGGAGGGATCACGGGTTGGTATGAAATCAAAGGAGGTCTTTTCGTTCATTAGTTTGGGCAACAGTTCCGATCCAAGGGTAAGAGGTTTGTCGACTTAGATCAAAGGTCATGACGTCGAATGACTTGGCTTAGACGTAAGGTCATGACGCCAAGGGAGAATATGTAACGGCTTAGACATAGAGTCATGACGCCGTACAACTTGGCTCAGGCGTAAGGCCATGACGCCAAGGCAAAACATTTACCGGCTTAGGCGGAAAGCCATGACGCCGGACACAGATATTTAACAGCTTAGACATGAAGTCATGACGCCGTACAACTTGGCTTAGGCGGAAGGCCATGACGCCAAGGTAGAATATTTATCGGCTCAGGCGGAAGCGATGACGCCAGATGAGAGTATTTAACGGCTTAGACATGAAGTCATGACGCCGTACAACTTGACTTAGGCGGAAGGCCATGACGCCAAGGCAGAATATTTACCGACTTAGGCAGAAACCATGACGCCGGACGAGAGTATTTAACGGCTTAGACATGAAGTCATGACGCCGTACAACTTGACTTAGGCAGAAGGCCATGACGCCAAGGTAGAATATTTACCGGCTTAGGCAGAAACCATGACGCTGGATGAGAGTATTTAATGGCTTAGACATGAAGTCATGACGCCGTACAACTTGGCTTAGGCGGAAGGCCATGATGCCAGACAAGAATATTTAACGGCTTAGACATGAAGTCACGACGTCGTACAACTTTGCTTAGGCGGAAGGCCATGACGCCAAGGCAGAATATTTACCGGCTTAGGCAGAAAGCCATGATGCCAGACAAGAATATTTAACGGCTTAGACATGAAGTCATGATGCCGTACAACTTGGCTTAGGCGGAAGGCCATGACACCAAGGCAGAATATTTACCGGCTTAGGCGGAAAGCCATGATGCCAGACAAGAATATTTAACGGCTTAGACATAAAGTCATGACGCCGTACAACTTGGCTTAGGCAGAAGGCCATGAGGCCAAGGCAGAATATTTACCGGCTTAGGCGGAAAGCCATGATGCCAGACAAGAATATTTAACGGCTTAGACATAAAGTCATGACGCCGTACAACTTGGCTTAGGCATAATGCCATGACGCCAAGGCAGAATATTTACCAGCTTAGGCGGAAAGACATGATGCCAGACAAGAATATTTAACAGCTTAGACATAAAGTCATGACGCCGTACAACTTGGCTTAGGCAGAAGGCCATGACGCCAAGGCAGAATATTTACCGGCTTAGGCGGAAAGCCATGATGCCAGACAAGAATATTTAACGGCTTAGACATAAAGTCATGACGCCGTACAACTCGGCTTAGGCGGAAGGCCATGACGCCAAGGCAGAATATTTACCGACTTAGGCGAAAAGCCATGATGCCATAGATAGAAGTGTTGAAGTTAGATGGAAGGCTCTATCACCACAGGATGTGGATCTAGAGGGGGGGTGAATTGATCAACTGGCTATTTAAAAATTAGGCCTAGAATCAAATGCGGAATTAGAAGAACACTAAACGAACATAATCAATGCACCGAATGAAACACACAAGATCTGCTGAACAAGCAATCAAACACACGAGAGGCACAAGGCTTTTAGGTGGTTCGGTCAATCCGACCTACGTCCACCCCACATTCAACTCGAATGTGGATTACTGCTGATACACAGCTTCAATCTGCTGGGCTTTACAGCTTGCCAACAACGGCTGGGGCTTACAGCTTATCCCGACCAGAGGAGCATCCTCTGCAACAGCTGAGCATCACAGCTTGCTCTGCTGGGCACTACAGCTTAGCCGACCAGAGAACACCTCTGCAACCCGCTGCCTCACAGCTTGAAACCACTGACTAACAGCTTGATAGAACAAGAATTTTTAAAGAGAAAATAGCAAGACTGAAAACAAACAAAACACACAATCGAATGGAAGAAAACCAAAACGACTGTAGCTTAAAGTTGAGCAATATCAGCTCTGGTAACTGGACAAGGAGACTGATTCACAAGCTCTCACAATAACTCTCTCAACTCATCTCTTCTCTCTTTCTTCTTCCCTCCTTTTCTTCTTCTCTGCTTTTCTTCTCTCACAGTGGATCTCGGTAGCTGCTATTTCAGACTGGATGTATAGACTTCGCCAACTTCGATCAGCCTTTACAGAAGATGAAGACTGATATATATAACAACAGCAGGTGGATAAGGGCGCGTGGCTTCCACATTTTCCCGCCCAAGGAATTCTCCAGATTCGAGGTGCTTTCATCCACGTGGCAGCATCTGGTCACCTCGTCCTCCTGGGATCACGAGCCATGTCAGCAATCTCAGTAGAGAATCCCTGTCAGACAGAGTATCGGATGATCAGATTAAATAACAACTCTGTATAGACTAATCAGAAGAACTGCGTTGTATAGACTTCATATAAGTGAAAGCTATGTACAGACTTGCTGTATGAAGCAACCGCTGTACAGACTTAGGTGATATGAAGACTGTCAATGTATAGATTAAGTGAAGATCAATGCAATGTGTAGACATCATGAATGAAGATGTAATGTGTAGACTTCAGTGAGAAGATGCAATGTGTCGACTTCATGAATGATGATGCAATGTATAGACTTTAGTGAGAAGATGCAATGTGTAGACTTCAGTGAGACTCAATTGAAGACAGAAGATATATAGACTTCAGAACTGATGCACGATGTACATACTTCATGAGACTCGAATGAAGACAAGCGATGTATAGACTTCACAGCTGATGAATGCAATGTACAGACTTTGCAATATGTGAAGGAGTTGAGTGTATAGACTTCACGATGTGAAGACTTGTCAACAAATGACTGTACAGACTTGAGGTGAAGACCGATGCATAGACTTTCTGAAAGAACGTCTGTATAGACTTGAAAGATCAAGACGCTAAGGAAGACGGACAATGTACAAACTTGCTGTAACAGTCTGATGTACAGACTTCATGAAACTCTAGACACTGAATGCTGTACAGACTTAGCCCATGCAATGAGACGCTAAATGAGACGCTGAATGAGACGCTGGACTCTGTACAGACTTGAGCGATGTATGGGCTTAGCTTCGTGCAAGCTACAGTCCAATGTATGGACTTTGAAGTTCAACTGGTGAGTGTACAGACTTCACCAATGAGACGCTCACTGTACAGACTTTGCCTTAGACTCTAAATGAGACGGACAGTGTATAGACTTGGCCAATGCACTGTGGATGTATGGACTTTGACGCCTGCATGCTATGCAATGTACACACTTGGTGACTTCGCATGTTGTGCAATGTGCAACCAGTGTATGGACTTGTCGTGCCTACACAGGGCGTTGTGCACACTTGCTGCCTGATGCTCATGTGCAGACTTTGATGCCCAACAGCGATGTACATGATGCTAATGTGCAGACTTTGATGCCCAACAGTGATGTATAGATTTTGAGACTTTGAGTGTGTGTTCAGTGTGAAAACAAGATAAAATGCATATAACACACAGACAATCTGATAAAGTAATTTCATCAAAACATAAACAGTGTTGCCAATCAATCAAAATAATGTGTTGCCATATGAAGTAAAGTTACATGTCAACACCATCAACACATAGGAGTCACAACAATCTCCCCCTTTTTGATGATGGCAACCCCCTATCATGTAGAGTAGCAACATCCTGTCATACAGATGCATTTTTTGATGAAGGACATGATTTGTTATTCAGATTGTTATGCAGATGCATGTAGATGCTATGAATGACATGCTGCATGCTACAAAATGTAAGCAACTCCCTGCTAACAAAATTTCCCCCTTTTGCCATACCATGATGCAGATGGATACACTCTCCCTGAATGCAGAATTCAGACAATAGTCTCCCCCTTTGCCATCAACAAATAGGAGGGAAAGTGAGTGCAAGTGAAGGAAAAAGAAAGTTCAGCTGACTGGCATTCTTAGTAAGTAGTTCAGAAATTAAGCAACTAAAGCACAGAACCTTCAGTCATATGAACTGAGAAACGGCTTAGAAATTGAAATTCTGGTTTAAAGGTTATAAAAATGAGAGTTCATGCACTACATTCATTGGATAAGGTAGATGTGCATGATAAAACAATAAACCAGAGTCATATTTACATGAGAGATTCAGTTTCAGAATATCTTACTTTCATAGACTCAGTAAAATGTGTTAAGAGAAACTATGTCATGTATTGAAATTAAACAATTGACATCCATGAAATTTCTTTGAAGGAACAACATATTCAATATTGTTTCATTTAGGGCATTCAGGTACCAAAAGTCTTTTTACGTAAGGGTATACGTTTATCAGACGCCAATACCCCTAGATACTCAACATGATGGACCATCTTGCCTATGATCAAACTCAATAGAATTGATTGACACCTTTTTGTGTGAGGGTACACATGTATTGGACGCCAGTTACCCCCAGGTACTCAGTGAAAACAACATACTGTTTTGATCATTTTATACAGAGATAGCTGATACACCTTATGACATGAGTGGTGTCCACTTCTTTGATGGATCACTCAGTTTCTCAGTGATTTACCAGTCATTGCTCTGTCAATGCTATTTTTCAAATAATTTTCAATATTTTTCAATATCTTTCTTAGTTACCCTTTATTTGTTTCAGAATGACTTGTTTAAGGACAATACACATACTTAGCTTCTCTAATATGATTTCAGATGAGTTTTCAGATTTCAGATATAATTAGCTTTGTCTGACATGAAATAAGATAAGGGTTGAGAGTTTTATCAATTTTCAGCATCCTTATTTACTGATTGTAGTCTTTCAACTCTAAAGATTATAAATTTTAAACCATTAAGTCAGTCTTTAAGCAATTAAAGTTCTTATGAAAGAAGAAATCTATTTTCTATTGCTTAATATTAGAACTGACTAAAAGATTGCCATACTGTCAGACTCAACTCTAAAACATATGTAATACTCCCCCTGTCTATGTGCATGTGGTTTTGCGAATAGTGACTGAACAAATGATTTTGAAATTCATGCTTATTCAGACCTATTATGCTATATTATGCAGAGAAATGCAGTGCAATACAATCATGCAGAAATATAGACATATCATGCATCTAGTCATATATATGCAATGATGATCATGAGTGCAATAAAAATATGAGAGTCATGCATTATCATAAGTCCGTTGCACAATGTTTATTCAATCTATCAACAGCAAGTCCAAATCAGAAGTTTATTCAAAGTAGCTCAAAAATTTTATTCAAGTCAACAAAGAATTCATTCATTATGTTGAAATTTACACAAGTCAAGTTCTCTTCTAAAAAATTTAAAATTTTCATTTCCAAGTGGCTTAGTAAAGATATCAGCAACTTGTTTGTCTGTTTCAATGAAGTCCAGTTCAATTTCCTTTTTGTTCACAGCATCTCTCAGAAAATGATGTTTTATTTCTATGTGCTTAGTCCTTGAATGATGAACATGATTTTTAGTAAGGCATATGGCACTAGTATTATCACATAGAATTGGAATACATTCCAGTTTTATCTGATAATCATCTAGTTGGTGCTTAATCCAAAGTACTTAGGCAGCACAATTACCTGCCGCAACATATTCAGCCTCAGTTGTAGACAAGGCTACAGTGTGTTGCTTCTTAGATGCCCAAGATACTAGACAGCCACCAAGGAATTGACAGTAGCCACTAGTACTTTTTCTATCTACTCGACACCCAGCATAATCAGCATCAGTGTAAGCTAGAAGCTCTAACTCACACCTAGCAGGATACCATAATCCTAGCTCTTGGGTGCCTAGCAGATATCTAAAAATCCTTTTCACTGCTTTAAAATGATTTTCTTTAGGACTGGCCTGAAACCTAGCACATAATCCTACAGCGAATTGAATATCAGGCCTAGATGCTGTTAAGTAGAGAAGGGATCCGATCATACCTCTGTATAACTTCTGGTCAAATGGGTTACCTTTAGTGTCTTCATCCAAGCTTGTAGAGGTGCCCATTGGAGAAGCTATCTCTTTAAGGTTATCCATCTTGTATTTCTTGAGTAGATCCCTTGTGTACTTGGACTGAGTGATAAACATTCCATCCTTTGTTTGTGTAACCTACAGTCCAAGAAACAATTTGAGCTCACCCATTGAGCTTATTTCAAACTCATTAGTCATTGTTTCAGAAAATTCCTCACACAATTTGAGGTTAGTTGACCCAAAAATGATATCATCCACATAAATCTGTACAATAAGAATTTCAGAATGACTCACCTTTGTAAACAAGGTCTGATCAACTACTCCTCTAGTGAAATTTTGATCAGTGAGAAACTTGCTCAACCCGTCGTGCCAAGCTTTGGGAGCTTACTTAAGACCATAGAGAGCTTTATTTAATTTGTAAACATGATTAGGGAAATCTAGACATTCAAATCCAGGGGGCTGTCTAACATAGACATCCTCATTAATTTCCCCATTCAAGAATGCAGATTTTACATCCATCTGCTGGAGGATTATACCTAGGGAACATGCATAAGCTAATAAAATTCTAACAGCTTCTAATCTGGCTACATGGGTAAATGACTCTTCAAAGTCAATACCAAACTCCTGGTTGTACCCCTGAGCAACAAGTCTGGCTTTATTTTTAACAATATTCCCTAATTCATCAGATTTATTCCTGAAGACCCACCTAGTCCCTATGACTGTTCCATGATCAGGAGGTGGGACCAAGTGCCACACCTTGTTCCTGTCGAACTGATTAAGCTCCTCATGCATGGCATTAATCCAATGCATATCCTTGAGGGCACAGTCAATGGACTTGGGTTCAATTTGAGAGACAAGAGCATATGCATTTAATTCATCCTGAATTCTAAAGTGACCTCTAGTTCTAGGGGGATCATTCAGATTGCCAATGACATTATTCACAGGGTGATCTTTAAGATATCTAATATTAACAATCTGAGTTTCAGGAATTTCACTTACCTCCCCCTGAACTTCAGGTTCTTCTTCATTTTGCTCTTCTTTATCTTCCTCACCATCAGACTGGTATGCAGAGTTTTCATCTTTCAAAATGTTCCCATCTTTGTTCCTGCAATAACCATGGTTGGTTTCCATCAAGGTTTCATCAAAGATAATGTGTGGAGATTCTTCAACAATTTTTGAGTTTAAATTGAACACTCTATAAGCGCGGGTGTTTTCAGAATAACCGAGGAAGATTCCTGGTTCACCTTTTGGCTCAAATTTATCAAGGTCCCTCTTGTCATTTATATGTATAAAACATTTACAACCAAAGACCTTGAAGTGGGCGATTGAAGGTTTCTTACCTCTCAAAATCTCATAAGGAGTTTTCTGGGTGGAAGGTCTTACCATTGCCCTGTTAATTACATAACAGGCTGTGTTGACTGCTTCAGCCCAGAATTTTCTTGGCAGTTGACCTTCAACTAAGAGAGTTCAGCCCATTTCTACTAGAGTTCGGTTCCTCCTTTCGACAACACCATTCTGCTCAGGTGTCCTGGGTGAGGAGAACTTATGATGAATCCCACTTGACCTGCAAAATTCTTCAAAGTGTGAGTTTTCAAACTCACCTCCATGATCAGTCAAAATATTTTCAATTTTCTGATTTATTCTTATACAGAACTCCTGAAATTCTGAAAATACATCACTCTTATTAGATAAGAAATAAACCCAAGTATACCTAGAAAAGTCATCTACCATAACAAACCCATACCTCCTCCCTGATAAGCTGACAGATCTGGTTGGCCCAAAAAGGTCCATGTGTATCAGCTCATAAGGTTTGGAAGAAAGATTTTCAGTTCTAGACTTAAATGACTTTCTAGTTATCTTTGATTGAGTGCATGCATCACATATTTTATTTTTTTTCTTGAAGGAAACTTCAGGAAGTCCTCTAACCATGCTATACTTGTTTAGTTTATGCAAAATGGTATAACTAGCATGGCCTAACCTACGATGCCATAAAAATGCTAAATCTTCTCTATTGGCAGTAAGACATAGGTTAGAATGCTGAATATCATCTAGATCTATCATGTATGTGTTATTTATTCTTTTTCCAAAGAATTTTACAATTTCTGAATCAGATTCAAAAACCTTGCAGCATTGAGAATCAAATAAAACCTTATGACCCTTATCACATAACTGGCTGATACTAAGTAAATTGTAAGCTAACCCTTCAACCAGCATAACATCATCAATGCAGTAGGTAGAACACTTACCTACCTTACCTGATCCAATGATCCTACCCTTTGTGTTGCTTCCAAAGGTGACAAGGCCTCCTAGCTTTTCAGTTAGCATACAAAACTTGGCCTTATCTCCTGTCATATGCCTGGAGCAGCCACTGTCCAAGTACCACAAGTTGCTCTTGGCTGCCAGGCATACCTGCACACACAATTAGGGCAAAGAGTTTGGAACCCAAGTCTGATTGGGCTCCAATGCAGATGAAGTGCAAGTAAAGAAAGAGAGCATGGTTTTGGGAATCCACATTTGTTTGAAGCAATTCTGTTCAGTGGATTTTCCAGATTTCTTTTTGTTTTGCTTTTTCTTGTTGACTTTCTTCTTATATGCACCAACAGAGTTATTCACAGAATTGTTGTTATTGTGCCAATGCTTCGGCCAGGTTGCATTCATAAAGTTTTGGCCATAGTAGTTCCTGGGCTGGCTGTGGAAATGTTGGTAATTCCTAGGCATCCGACTACCATACCCATTTTCCCAATTTCTGACATAGGGTCTGTAAAAGTGTGTAGGTTGATGAACATACCCTGTATACATCCCTTGAGTTCTAGTCCACCCACGCCCATTAGGATAGATTGGCTGTGTGGGGTAGTAGGACTGAACTCTAGGTGGATTGAATTTGTTGGGCTGACTTCTGAAAATATTTTATCTTCCCTGCACCCTTGACCCTGCTGACCTATTCATAGGTTTTGGTTGGGTCCTTTTCTGTGATGATGGTGGTGAAGACTTTTTGGCATTGACATGGGTTTTGTTTACCTGAGCAGGCTGACCCCTAACCTTGGGTTGAGCACTAGAGCTAGGTTTGGAAGTCCCAATTCTACTTGGCTCACCTACTTTCTGTTTGCCCTTCTCCTCTGCATTTAGCCTTTTCAGATTCAAATTTGTCTTTACAACATTATTAGAATTCATGTTGATCAGAGGTCCTTTCTCCTTTTGTGCAACAAAGGAAATAGTTTTCATTCCAAAGTTTTTAGTTGCACTAGAGTTGAATCCTAGGCCCTCTCTTCTGAAATTTACCTTTGACCCCAATAATGCATCTAAATTTTCAGATCCTTGGGTCATTTTCTCAATTGTTTTTAGCTTATCCTCATTATCTTTCTGAACTTCATCAATAGATTTTTTCAACTCATTATTCACATTGAGGACAACTTCATATTTTTCAGAAATAATTTTTATCTCATTTTCATAATTCTGAATTTTTAGTTTCCATGCATCAATTTCATTGTCTAATCTCACATTTTCTTCCTTAGAAATTTTCAGTTCTTTATTGATTTCTTCAAATTCAGAACATGTGAGTTTTAGATTACTGTTCTCAGTTTCTAAGCAAGCAATTTTATCAGACAATGAAGTATCATTTTGCATGATTTTAATTTTTCTTTGCCTGTTTTCTTTTCTGACCTCATCTACTCTATCAGTAAGTTCATCATAAGCAACCATCCAATCAGTAATAGTAAAATTTTCATAGCGAGAGGATACCTCATCAGATTCTTCCTCTCTATCTTCTGAGCTGGTTGCCATGAGACAGATTGGCTTCTCAGCTTCAACTTCACTGTCCGAAGTGACACTCAAAGATCCCTCGTCCTCATCACTCCAGGTACTCACCATAGCTTTCCCTTTTGTGTTCTTTTTCTTGGACTTGTCCTTGAGGTTCTGATTTGTCGGACATTCAGCTTTAAAGTGACCAGCCTTCCTGCATTGATAGCAAACATTAGTTTCAGCTTTCTTTACAGGGTTTGATTTATACCTTGTGTCTCGGCGGCCACTGTTGGGATTTCTTCGGCTGAATCTTCTTCCTTCCTTCTTGAGAAATCTCCGGAATTCCTTAGTAATCATGGCAATATCAGCATTTGCCACTTCTTCTTCAGACAAGCTCTCTTCAGTTGATGATCTGTTGGGGCTGGATTGACTGGATCTGCTAGCACCAGCCTTCAGAGCTATAGGCTTCCTCTTTCTGTCAACCTCCTCTATCTTCGGCATATTCATCTCATAAGCCATTAGAGATCCGATCAGCTCATCTGCCTTAGTATTGTGTAGATCTCTTGACTCTTCCATAACTGTGGCCTTGGTATGCCAAATAGGAGTCAAGGATCGCAAGATCTTCCTGACTACATCATACTCAGAATATTTTTTCCCGAAGCCTCTGAGACCATTTGTGATAATAGTCAGCCGAGCATACATTTCCTTGATCGTCTCATTAGGCTTCATCTTGAAAGCTTCGTATTCTGAAACCAGTAGATTAGTCTTAGTCTCTCTGACTTGTGAAGTCCCCTCATAGATGACTTCAAGTGCATCCCACATTTCCTTCGCTGAGGAGCAGGCAGATATTCATGAGAACTCGGTGGGATGCAGAGAGCACTGGATTGCATTGATTGCACTCCAGTTGAGCGTGGACCTTCTAATTTCTTCCTTGGTCCATACATCTTCATTTGGGGACAGCTCGAAAGGTCCCGTGCTAACCACCTTCCAAATTTCATAATCTTTAGCCCTCAAGAATACCTGCATACGGTGCTTCCAATATGCGTTGGTTCCATCGAAGTACGGGGGCTTGGATGTGGAGTGTCCTTCAGCTATCATCCCTCTTCCGTCCATCTGTGCTTATCCTCTTCGGGCGGTAAGTCCTTGTAGAAGAGTCTAGCTCTGATACCAAGTGTTGAAGTTAGATGGAAGGCTCTATCACCACAGGATGAGGATCTAGAGGGGGGGTGAATAGATCAACTGGCTATTTAAAAATTAGGCCTAGAATCAAATGCGGAATTAGAAGAACACTAAACGAACATAATCAATGCACCGAATGAAACACACAAGATCTGCTGAACAAGCAATCAAACACACGAGTGGCACAAGGCTTTTAGGTGGTTCGGTCAATCCGACCTACGTCCACCCCACATTCAACTCGAATGTGGATTACTGCTGATACACAGCTTCAATCTGCTGGGCTCTACAGCTTGCCAACAACGGATGGGGCTTACAGCTTATCCCGACCAAAGGAGCATCCTCTGCAACAGTTGAGCATCACAGCTTGCTCTGCTGGGCACTACAGCTTAGCCGACCAGAGGAACACCTCTGCAACCCGCTGCCTCACAGCTTGAAACCGCTGACTAACAGCTTGATAGAACAAGAGTTTTCAAAGAGAAAATAGTAAGACTGAAAACAAACAAAACACACAATCGAATGGAAGAAAACCAAAACGACTATAGCTCAAAGTTGAGCAATATCAGCTCTGGTAACTGGACCAAGAAACTGATTCACAAGCTCTCACAATAACTCTCTCAACTCATCTCTTCTCTCTTTCTTCTTCTCTCCTTTTCTTCTTCTCTGCTTTTCTTCTCTCACAGTGGACCTCGGTGGCTACTGTTTCAGACTAGATGTATAGACTTCGCCAACTTCGATCAGCTTTTACAGAAGATGAAGACTGATATATATAACAACAGCAGGTGGATAAGGGCGCGTGGCTTCCACGTTTTCCCGCCCAAGGAATTCTCCAGATTCGAGGTGCTTCCATCCACGTGGCAGCATCTGGTCACCTCGTCCTCCTGGGATCACGAGCCATGTCAGCAATCTCAGTAGAGAATCTCTGTCAGACAGAGTATCGGATGATCAGATTAAATAACAACTCTGTATAGACTAATCAGAAGAACTGCGTTGTATAGACTTCATATAAGTGAAAGCTATGTACAGACTTGCTGTATGAAGCAACCGCTGTACAGACTTAGGTGATATGAAGACTGTCAATGTATAGACTAAGTGAAGATCAATGTAATGTGTAGACATCATGAATGAAGATGCAATGTGTAGACTTCAGTGAGAAGATGCAATGTGTCGACTTCATGAATGATGATGCAATGTGTAGACTTCAGTGAGAAGATGCAATGTGTAGACTTCAGTGAGACTCAATTGAAGACAGAAGATATATAGACTTCAGAATTGATGCACGATGTACATACTTCATGAGACTCGAATGAAGACAAGCGATGTATAGACTTCACAGCTGATGAATGCAATGTACAGACTTTGCAATATGTGAAGGAGTTGAGTGTATAGACTTCACGATGTGAAGACTTGTCAACAAATGACTGTACAGACTTGAGGTGAAGACCGATGCATAGACTTTCTGAAAGAACGTCTGTATAGACTTGAAAGATCAAGACGCTAAGGAAGACGGACAATGTACAGACTTGATGTAACAGTCTGATGTACAGACTTCATGAAACTCTAGACACTGAATGCTGTACAGACTTAGCCCATGCAATGAGACGCTAAATGAGACGCTGAATGAGACGCTGAATGAGACGCTGGACTCTGTACAAACTTGAGCGATGTATGGGCTTAGCTTCGTGCAAGCTACAGTCCAATGTATGGACTTTGAAGTTCAACTGGTGAGTGTACAGACTTCACCAATGAGACGCTCACTGTACAGACTTTGCCTTAGACTCTAAATGAGACGGATAGTGTATAGACTTGGCCAATGCACTGTGGATGTATGGACTTTGACGCCTGCATGCTATGCAATGTACACACTTGGTGACTTCACATGTTGTGCAATGTGCAACCAGTGTATGGACTTGTCGTGCCTACACAGGGCGTTGTGCACACTTGCTGCCTGATGCTCATGTGCAGACTTTGATGCCCAACAGCGATGTACCTGATGCTAATGTGCAGACTTTGATGCCCAACAGCGATGTATAGACTTTGAGACTTTGAGTGTGTGTTCAGTGTGAAAACAAGATAAAATGCATATAACACACAGACAATCTGATAAAGTAATTTCATCAAAACATAAACAGTGTTGTCAATCAATCAAAACAATGTGTTGCCATATGAAGTAAAGTTACATGTCAACACCATCAACACATAGGAGTCACAACAAGAAGAAGTCTTTTGTTCTTCAACTAGATGAAAGGGTAGAGTCACAAGTAGAAAGGATCTTTTGTTTCCTGGCTAGGCAGAAGGCCCAAGCCAAAGGTGAAGGGGTCTTTTTGTTGTCTATCTGGACAAAAGGTCCTAGCCAGAGGTAAAATGGGGTTTTTTTGTTGTTGTATGGTCAGACGGAAAGTCCGGACCAAAGGTGAAAGGGTCTTTTTGTTGACTGACTAGACGAAAAGTCCGCGTCAGAGGTAAAAATGGTATTTTTGTTGACTGACTGGATGAAAGGTCCGAGCCAGCGGTGGAAGGGTCTTTTTGGTGTATGGTCGGACGGAAGGTCCGAACCAGAGGTAGAAGGGTCTTTTTGTTGACTGACTGGACGAAAGGTCCGAGCCAGAGGTAGAAGGCGGAAGGTCCGAACCAGAGGTGGAAGGGTCTTTTTGTTGACTGACTGGACGAAAGGTCCGAGCCAGAGGTAGAAGGGTCTTTTTGTTGTATGGTCGGATGGAAGGTCCGAACCAAATGTGAAAGGGTTTTTTTTTTGAGTGGCTAGACGAAAGGTCCGAGCAAGAGGTAGAAGGGTCTTTTTGTTGTATGGTCGGATGGAAGGTCCGAACCAAATGTGAAATATGGACGTTGACCCAACGGGATGTCAAAGTCAACAAACCTTGCTTAGACGGTATGTCCAAGACAAGGGCAGAGATAAAAAACCGTTGTCGTCTCAAAGTCATGTCGAAAACGATCGGCCTGGGAGAGACACAGGGTCTGGGCCAGGGTAGAAAATGGTTGTTGACTTGACAGACTATCAAAGTCAACCAACTTGGCGACGACATGGGGTCTAAGCCAAGGAAGGGATATGGGATATAAATGTTGACATGACGTCATGTCGAGGCCAACAAACTTGGCAGAGGCATGAGGCCTTAGCCAAGGGCAGAATATAGGATAAGTGTTGACTCGACGTCTTGTCGAAGCCAACGAACTTGGTAGAGGCGTGAGGCCTAAGCCAAGGGCAGAATATAAGATAAGTGTTGACTCGATGTCTTGTCGAAGTCAACGAACTTGGTAGAGGTGTGAGGCCTAAGCCAAGGGCATAATGTAGGATAGGTGTTGACTCGACGTCATGTCGAAGTCAACGAACTCGGCAGAGGCGTGAGGCCCAAGCCAAGGGAAGCATATAGGATAGGTGTTGACTTAACGTCCTGTCAAGGCCAATGAACTTGGAAAAGGTGTGAGGCCTAAACCAAAAGTAGAATGCAAAATAGGTGCTGACTCGACGTCCTGTCGAAGCCAACGGGCTTGGCAAAGGCGTGAGGTCTAAGCCAAGAGTAGAATATAGGATAGGTGTTGACTCGACGTCATGCCGAACTCAATGAGCTTGGCAAAGGCATGAGGCCTGAGCCAAGGGCTGAACATAGGATAGGTGTCGACCCGACGGAACGTCGAAGTCAACGGGCCCTGCCCCGGTAGAAGATTTAGGGCGAGGATTGACTAGAATGCAGACATATGAGAGGCCCAGACCCAAGGGCTAGATATCAATGTCAACCCTGACGAAGTGTCAGAGTCAACCGACCTCGCTCAGACGGAAGATCTGAAACAAGGGTAGAATGCGTAGATGAAGATGTCAACCCAATGTCATGTCGAAGCTGACCAACTTGGCGAAGACATGAGGTCTAAGCCAAGATAAAATATGGATGTTGACCCGTGGAGATGTCGGGATCAACAAACTTTGCCCAGACAAAAGGTCTAAAGCAAAGTGAAGAGGTCTTTTATTGGTTTATTAGTTTGGATTGGTTGATTTTATTGATTTGATGAGTCGATTGACCTGTTGGGTTTATTAGGTATGTTGGATTTTATCGATTCCATTGGGTTTATTGATTTGTTTGATTTTATTGGGTTTATCGAGTTTGTTAAGTTTATTGATTTACTGAGTTTATTGATTTATTGAGTTTATTGAATTTGTTGGGTTTATTGATTTATTGAGTTCGTTAAGTTTATTGAGCTCATTAGATTTATAGGATTTATTGATTTTGTTAAGTTCGTTGAGTTTATTGTGTTTATTGATTCATTATGCTTATTTTAGATTGTCATTTTCTTTTCTTCATTTTTTTGTTTCTTTCTTTTTTGTTGTTGTTGTTGCTTTTTTTTCTTTTTCCTCTTTTTTTTATTTTGGGGCTTCCCGACGCAGACTCATCTATGGTGCGAGATATTTTTATCTGGTGGGACTATTGATGAAGTTGACTATTTATTTTGCTGGTGGGGCTGGGGATTGATGTCCAAGAGCCCGGTGGGCCTGGCGAGGGCGGAGTGTCTCTGACCAGGGAAAAGGGTTTTATGAATCCTGCCCAGTGGGACAAAGGGTACTTTTAGGGCTTGGTGAGGGCGGAGTGCCTTAGGCCAAGGAAAAAGGTTTTGTGAATCTTGTCCAGTGGGACAAAGATTATTTTTAAGTTCGGCTGAGGCGGAGCACCTCAGGCCAAGGAAAAGATCTTGTGGACTCGGCCCGATGGGACAAAAGATAATTTTCGAGTTCGGCTGAGGCAGAGCGCCCCTGGCCAAGGGAAAGCTTTACGGACACAGCCCGGCGGGACTGATGGGCAAAGTTTGAGCTCGACAAGGGCAGAGTGCCTTATGCCAAGGAAAAGGGGATTTTATTGGGCCGACATTGGGCAAGGAATCCAAACCGGCAGTGATAGGAGAGTCCCATGGGACAAATATGGCATTGTCATGGCTGAATGCCGAAAGGCCATGAGAGTGCATTGGCTGGGAGCATAGGTCTCAGATCAATGGTGGGGGGTTAGTTCCGGTGAGGCGAGTGGGGAGTATCCCCATAGGATAGGAGGGCGGCAAGGCAATATGAATTCTGGTGGGACCAAGGGTGCTGAGATAGGCCACTAAAAGCCGAAAGGCTCTTATTTGTTGGCTTGATGAGAAGAAAGGAGCCGAGATTGCAGACAACTCGGCAGGACTTGTTCTTTTCGTTTCCCAACAGGGTTTGGACCCGTATTTGAAACGGGAGGCCCAGTGGCCAATGAAGGTTCTTTAGCGTCGGTGGGACTGTTGATTAACATGATCCCCCTGGGAGTATTTAGTGACAGCTATACATCAGATCAATAGCTATCTTCTTTTGTGATTGATTTCTTTAGGAGATGCTCCAAATAGCTTCGGTTCGGGCCTCCGGTGCTTACGCCAAGTGTCCTCCTCTTGACGCTTATTCTTAGAAGCTGCAGTTGCAGGGTCCTCTTACCTCCACAGATGATGTAGTCATTTCATTATTCCTTGGGCATTCACCATGCAATGCTACTAAGGAGTCTTCTGCCCATGGGGAGGATGGGGAGGCCCTGCTGACCTTATAAGTTCCAATCTTTTTTTCTTTTGCATTCATTTTTTTGAACGGACAACTCGGATGGTGCCGACAGTGCAGTGCAGTGCAGAGCCGTCACCCTTTATCCATTTGTTTTTAAACAGACCAAAGTGGGTGCATAGGAGAGCGCTCACCCCCTCAGAGAGGGGATAAGTGGTTCGCTCCACCACGCCAACCCCACAATGGTAGTTTCTTATTTGGCACGGACCAAGACATGGGGGGGAGTGATATCTCCCTTGACAGATGCAGCCATCAAGGCCTCCTTCAAAAGAATTTTTTTTCTTTTTTTCTCTCTTTTTTTTGTGCCTGCCCCCAGAACATGACCTTTCCTTTCTTCTTCTTTTTCTCTTCTTTTTTTCTTTCCTTTTTTTTATTTGCCATTCTTCTTTTGTTGGCAAACATCCGCATTCAAGCCATGCCGGCTTGCTAGACATCGGCTTCAGCCAGATTTGTGAGGAGCAGTTGAGGCGGTAACGCCGCACGGGGCTGCTCTTTTAAGGACAGATAATTGATGAGGGCACGGTGGGTCCACCTTATACTCGCCCATCTGTAGTTCGCCTTTCTTGATCAGGCCTTCAATAATGTCCTTGAACACGTAGCAATCCTCAATGGGATGCCCCAACATTTGGTGATAAGGACAGAAGCGTGGATCGTCTTTTCTTTCGACATCGCCTGGTTTCTTTGACTTCGGAAGCACTACTTTGCTGTATCCATGGGCCCACTCGAAAAGTGCCCTAGTCTTGTCCTTTGAAAAGGAATATAGTTTCATCATTTTGCCCCTTAATGAGGGCCCTTGTTTTTCCGGATCGGCGGAAGATGCCTCTTTCATTTTCTTCTTCTGTTGCTCGAAGGCTTCAAAATTTGAGGCGTAAAGTTCTTCTTGGGCTAGGTGTTTGCCGGTTGGTTCATTCTTTTGACTCGGGACTATCGGAGCTAGGCAGAGCCTTGCAAGAACTGCTTCGGCATTGGCTGCGATGTCACCTAGTTGTTCAAAGGTCGTGACTTAAATATCAATGACCCATCGTAGAATTTCTATTATCAAATTCTCTTTGCAGATTTGAACAGAATCCCCGTAGCTAGGGGGATGCCGACACTTTTCGCGGAGATTTCTCCACCTTCTTATATAGTCCATGAAAGACTCATCATCCTTTTATTTGGCTGCTTGTAATTCTGCTTCAGTGACTTCTTCTTCAGCCGTCTTTGTATTCATTGTTCGCCCCGCCTTTGGCTTGTCCATTGTGGCTAGACCCGCTGATCTCGGGTGTACGGCAGTTGGCTGCACATGCGGCCTCATCGACCTCATTGTCGGAGATGCTTTAGTTGCCCCCAGACTTACCCAGGGGACTGTGGGTTGGAATGGCTGAGAGAGGATGCCCCCTGAATGATCATGTACTATTCAGGGCACTGTTGGCCACGTTGAAGCTTTTGATGAGCTAGCACTATTTTGGGCTGTCTCATATAGATGTCTTGTCAATTGTGACGTATATGGCTTTATGTTCATTTCATTCAGCTGCTTTTTATAGCGTTTCAATCTCCTGCTACTTCTGTTGTAGTAGTGACATTATGACAGGGTCTTGTAAGAAGGGACAAGAAGTGCTACTGCCTTCCGCCTCCGGTTTGCCTGAGATAAATGGCTTCCTGCCATTATTGCCAGCTACAGCTAACTCCTTTGAGATGAACTCCTTGTGTTTTACGGTTTCAGATGGTGGAGGAATATGACATTGAGCCTTCTTATTAGCTAGTGAGTGCTGCTTTGACATTTTCCCAGACCTGGTAGATGGGTGAGAGGCGGAAGCTTTAGCTGGAGTTGCTTCCTTTGGCACAAAGTAAATTTCTTCATCTTCTTCATCAGTAATTTGTGCCCCGCTGGAAGATGCTGACAATGTGTTGCAGGAGAAGATAAGATTCCTCCATTTAGCCTTTGCACTCTTCTTTTTATTTCCCTTCATGGTCGGCACCTGCCCCCACAGTGGACTATTTGATGCATTCAGCTTTTCTGCTTTTTCTTCAGTTCTTTTTGTTAACCCACGGGACTCATTGCATCTTCGAGGGGCATGCTTTTTGAGCTACATAGGCTGGTTCTTTGGCTGCTCATGGTTATCATGCCCACTTATAATAGCTTGTGACCGCTCCATGGCTGAGCTAGCTTCTTCATGTACCCGTGACGGGGTCTGTTTCTTCTTTTTATTGTCAGTTGACCTTTTGATGGCCATCGGAGATGCTGTTTGAAGGCGGGCAGAGACTACAAGAGGCAGAGTAGGCCGGTCCATGGCACCAAGAATTCGGGTTTCTAGTGCCGGGTGATAAGCCGACTCTGTTCCTTTCTTTGTTGGCGATGCTCGCCAATTCTCTTGCTCCCTTTCATGCGATGGGATATAGTCTTCATGAGTGTGCCAGGCACAGCCCTCTGGCATTTCTTTGGGAAGCTGTTGGCATATAGATATCATGTTAATTGATGCCCCCGTAGCGGGTACTTCATGAGGGCATGGAGGATCGACTCTGTCCTTCCCCGTTTGCTCCCCTCTTTTTATTAAGCCTTGGGCGATGTCCTTGAATATCCGGCAATCTTCAATAGGGTGCCCCAAGATTTGATGGTAGGGGCAGAAATGAGGATCATCTCTCCTTCTGATGTCATCGGGCCTTTTTGACTTTGGAAGAGTGATCTTATTATCCTTGATAGTCCACTCGAATAATGCTCGAGTCCTGTCCCTGGGAAAGGCATAGAGCTTCTTTACTTTGTTCTGTGGAGGATGACTCTCTCGACATTTAGCAGGTTCATTGGGAGGAGGATTGTGCACCTATTTATGCCTTTTTGCTTTGACACTGACAGAATGAACCGCTTTCAGCATCGGCCGTTTATTAACCTGCCTGGCTTCATGACTTGAGTCGGCAGAAACGGAGGGAAATCTTGTGAAGAAACCTTCAACCTCCGTGGCAATATCACTTAATCGGTCAAATGACCGGATTTCTATTCCGATCATCTTTTCCAGAATTTCCTTCTTCAAAATTTGTTTGCATATTTGTATTGCATCTTCTGGATGCGGAGGACGCCGAAACCTCATGCTCAGATCCTCCCATCTCTCGATATATTCTGCAGATGTTTCATCATCTTTTTGCTTGGTTGCCAACAGCTCAGCCACAGTCACCTCTGCCTCGATGACGTGAAATCTTTCACTGAATTTCTGTTGCATATCTGGCCAGTCATGGATAGACCTGGCCGGTAATTTGGAATACCATTCGAAGGCGGGTCCTGTTTGTGAAGACCCAAAGAACTTCAGTAGGTACGACTCGTCCGCTGCCAAGTCGCCCATGGCTGCTATATAGTGTGCAACATGTTATTTCGGGGAGCCCTTCCCATTGTATTTGTCAAATTTTGGGAGTTTATTGACGCCCGGCGGCAACCTTTTGGCAGCATGGTAGGCTGGATATGGCACTTCATATATGTCGAAGGGGGCGTAATCATCACCACCCCTCTTTGCCAGCCTTGCCTCAATCATCTGCTCCACCATCCATTTGTCCATCATAACTGGATCTGCTGGTTGAGGGTAGAGGTGGGCGGTCACACTAATTGTGCAGCCTGAACTGCAACATGAGGTGGCAAGGGCTCTGACAAGGGTACCTGCTACTGCATTTGAGGAGTCGTTAGCCGTGCTGGCTGGAGCCATTGGGAATAATGTTGGGGAGTGGCCCAGTTCTGATCATCAGTTTGTAGGACAGCTGGTGAAGGAGCACCCGTGGGGTCGGAACCTTCCCGTGACGGCTCAGCTCGTGCCCCCGGTTGCTCGGGTGCTACAGCATGTTCAGCCTTTTCATTTAATTTTCTCTTCAAGAGTTTTATCTCTTGTTGGTATCCTTGCAGCAACACCAGGGCGGCATGGTCTATTGTTGTCTTATTACTGATGCCCTCGAGCGTGTTACCCAAAGGACCTTCAATTAAAGGAGGTAGAGATGCTCCTTCTTGCTCTGACGCCACTATTCTGGCAGTGATAGTAGTGATGTTTTCTTTAGCAAGCTGCTTGCCCTTTGTGGTTAGCAGTAGCTCAGCCTCATTTTTACCATGTCTTGTCACCGGGTCTATTCTTCTGGCAATCTCGACCGACTCTTCTTGTTCATTTGGTAGGGGACCAGGTGTACTCATTACCCCTGTCATATTGCAAGTAAGAACTTGAATTCTTATTTTGTCCTTTCTGACTCCCCTTCGGGCCTGATGGGAGAAAGTCGGCTCTTCATATATAGAAGCTCTTTTCATCTTTTCATTTTGTGGAGGCTTTTCAGGCCTTCTAGCTCCAGGTTGCTTATCTTCTTCATTCGCCCCCACGGGTGATATTTTGTCTTTTTATTCCTCTTCTGTCCTGATGACACGAAGCGACCTTTGTCGGTCCAGGGCAGGACTCCCGAGGCTATGGAAGTATTCCTGGACTATCTTTGTCATGTCTTCTTGACTGCACTCTAGAGAAATAGCAGGAGGCAACACTTGGACTTGGGCAGACGGCGTATGTGAAAGTCGTATCAATTTGGCAGCTAGAATGGAATTCCTTGATAATTTGGAGATGTGTGCTTGTCTTGCGGAGACCCTGATGGCAGGTGGAGGAGTTGCAACCACGGTCTCTTCTGCATGTATAGCCTTTTTGCCCCCTCTCTTGGGGATCTCAGCATAATTTTTGAAGCCTTGCGAAGCTAGTGCAGGGCCTCAGATCCTCTTGGGAACCCAGATCTGCTTGAACTTTGACAAGTTTGGGGTCGACCTCCCTTGCTTGTTGTCGTCAAAATTCACCCTCCGGCCTGCTATCACTTGGAAGGCATTGTGAGTGGGCACAGTCAGGATGATCCGACCTAGTAGAACTTCGGCGCCACGACCATTGAAGTAGACTCGGATGTCCCCGATCAACATGGACTTCCGAGAGGCTGAAAGTTGGCTCTGAGGATCAGCAGCAATTCTTCATCTGGAGCTCTTCTTGTTGCCCCCAGCAGGCTTCTTCTCATGTGCCGCAGTTGGGCAAATAGTATGGTAGACGTGGCAGCTCACGACCACCGGGCTCTTCAGCAAAGCTTCCTTGACATGGCCCTCACTTCGGCGAGCCGCAATTTTGTCGTTCTTCAGCTTCGCAGGTTCAGAACTCTCCACCTCCAGGAGATCCGCAAATGCAACTCCCAAGAAGTTGGGGAAGCCAACGACTGGAGAAAAGTTGCCGAAGGGAGTGGGTACGGCAAGGTAGCCGTATGCAGCATGGTCGGCCACGATTTGGGGACCGAAAACAACTCCAGACAGTCCGCTCGCCATCACTTCAACCTTGCAAGAGGAGAAACAAGACGAATGAATAATTAGCATTTGAGGTAGTTGGGTGGGGGCCCCATGGTCCCTCTATTTTGGCGAAAAGATGAAGGGAGGTTGGGTCCCACCGGGCGTGCCAGCTTGTGGGGATGGATTTTTTTATTTAGAATATTTTATTTGGTTTTTATTTATTTATTTTGCTTGTTTATTTGGTTTAGTAATTAAGCGTGCCAGTCACTGTCGTGATAATTTATTATGCGCTCATCTGACTGATCAGACAATTATGGGTGATCGTGTCGGGACCCAAAACCCGTCGTACCATAAAGGCTACAATGTTAATTACGCCCCTCCGAAAAAGGGACGACCCTTGATTAATCGCCAAAATAAAGACCATGGGGCCCATATGATTAAAGATGCAATTGCATGCAAGCACACAATATGGTAGTACTTATTTATTAAATCGACTCCCGGTACGAGGCAGAGAACCTAGGTCCGAGGATCATCATCACGCATAGTGATAGCTTCCGGTCGGGCGTAACCCGGCTTTCCGCATATCACCATTTAATATACCAGAGAATCGGATCATGCAAGCATGCAAGATAACAATATTCAATATTATCATTTATTATTTGTTTGGTCATTTATTTACAACTTCGAGAGAGATTTCGGCAGCGCCATCCTGCTCCGAGGGGCATCGAGGCCTTTTTATTTTGAAGCTGTGCATATCATTACGGTGCACACACATAGACCCATGAGGTGAGTCGAGTGTGACCGTATTCGGGCAAGCACATATTATTGGGGCAATGTATGCCGGGGTACGACAAATTTGTTGTTCAAGAACCGAGGGGACGCGGTTGAAACCCGATCGGAACAGATCAAATTCAATGAGTTATCGGCCCATGACAAGATCATACTTTGGCTAAAATGGGAGTGAGTCCCGAGAACCAAGCACGATCCGTCGGAGCGGCATTAATATCTCATACCCGAAGGTCAGGGAAGATGAAGGTACCGGAGCAGACACGGCCATTATCAATATTTTTCGTTTATTTATTTATTCACTTATTATCATTATTATTTGGAAGCATGAGTGTGTGTTTGTTTTTCACCATTATTACTTCGTATCCTTTTTGGTTATTTGTATTTTATTATCACATGTTATTTATTATTATTTATTTTTTATATTGTGTGTATGTATTTTATTTCCATTATTACCTTTTGTTTGATTATTATTTGTTTAGCACTCTTGTTTATTACATTTTTTATCATTTATTTATCATTTTTATTCTATTATTATATTTTTCTAATCATTTATTTGGCGACTATTTATATATTTTTTGTATATTTTTTTATCTCAATCACCTTTTTATTATCATTTCTCCATTTCTCTCGAATGAAAGTCTCACTTGTTCTTATTGTTTGTTTTATAATGATCAGTGGATGGTGCCGAGAGGGTCGTGCCGGGAGGGGTTTGTTTTGCTTTAGTTTGCATCTCGGCGTGGCTTTCATCTCGGCATGCCTTCATCCCGGCGCGGTTTTGGTGCCGAGAAACATTGGCGCCGAGAGGCCCCCCCCCGCCGATTAGCATCATTTTCATTTTTTATTATTATATGTTTATTTATTTGTTTATTTTATTCTATTTGATTGTTTATTCATTTTTTATCATTTTTATCTTTTTATTATTATTATTTATTTTATTTGTTTATGTTTATTATTTTTTTATTTTATTTTCATTTTTTATTTTATTAGCAGTTCGACAGTTAATATTTATGTCTGGCAGAAATCCGGCAGCATCTCCCCTGTACCCGGAGGGTTGATGGGGTATATAGGAAACCGTCCACGGAGAGCCGAGACGGAATCCGTAATAGAGATGGGCGTAACCCGGGATCCAAAAAGATCGTAATCCGATGGGGCGGTGTCCACTCATCGTGGTATTTGTTAATATCCCCCTGAAGAGGCCATGGGAGAACATGCAGTGGCAGAACTCCATAGGCCAGTGGGGTGACAAAATGTAGGGGGGTTAACCCCATTGATTTAGTTCCCATGGGTTATGGCGCAAATCCGGCAGCATATCCCCTTATTTTGGACTATGCCAAAAGGGGAATATAGGTCATCCACCCACGGAATGCCGGGATGGAAGCCAAAAGAGAGGCGGGCGTAGCCCTGGATCCAAAAAGAATCTGAGTGTGGCGGGACAGTGTCCATTACCACGGTGTTTGTTGATATCCCCCTAAAGAGGTCACGGGAGAACATGCAGTGGCAGGACTCCATAGGCCAATGGGGTAGTAGAATGTAGGGGGTTTAACCCCATTGATTTAGTTCCCGTGGGCTTGGGTGAAAGCCTATTACTTCTCTCCGGGGTGATAAGATTTCATGTTGAGTGGTTAAAGGGCTCGGGGCTCCTTAGGGCGTCATCACGGTAGTGCCTCGGCGCGGTTAGCTTTCGGAGCGATGGAGAACACGAAGGGGCCTCAGCCTCAGCGCGATGGGTGGCATCTAGGAGGGTCTCGGCGTGCTGGAGGGTGAATGGCCAATCGGCACGAGCAGCACCCGGTGCGGAACTCGCGCCGGGAGAGGGTCGCGCCGGGAGTGTGAATGGCCAATCGAGTACTCGACGTGGAACTCGCGCCGGGAGGGTCATGCCGGGATGCAGTTAAGGGGGAGATAGAAGGTTTCTGAGGGTTTTGTGAGGCCGAGGGTTCTGGGGGTTTGGAAGGGTTTTGAGCTGAGGCTTTTAGAGGCTTTATCTGAGGATTTTAAGGGGTTATATTCAGGGATTTTGAGGTGCTTCGCCTAAGGTTTCGAGGGGTTTTATTCAAGATTTTGGGAGGCTTTATACGAGGGGCTTTGAGATGGCCACGGAAGACTGAGGATTGTTTCAAAACAAATCACCTCGAGGAGGAGAGGGCTTTCACTCTGGGGCACCACTGGGAGCCAGGTTATCGATTGAGTCATGTGAGCTTTGATACGAACATATCCCTCGCCATTTCACGAATGAGAGGCCATGAGATGGACTGTCTCAGGCTCTCATCATGATCGTGAGGTTGAAAATATAGAGACGATGCAATAGAAATCACTCATGTAACATGAGGGGTAAGCATACAGTAGAACCAAATCTATCCACATCGACTATTGAATACAGCAGATTTCAGAGAAGCAGAGAGAAAGAGAGATAACTCCAGAACCTCATACTTCGTTTCATTGCAGAGGATGCATACATTCAGCACAGAAGGGAAAATCAGACTGCAAGAATCTAAATAGAGAGGATGCCCCTTGACAACCGGGCTACACTGGCAGTTGATATCATCAGAAGAACAATGCTCGGAAGCAGACCAAACGAAAGAAAACAGACTCAAACAAAAGACGGGGAAGGGAGGATATAGCCTCTGAAGGTGCTCGATAGACGAACCCCACCTTGGATCTCCTTCCCCGGGCTTCTGCTGCTCTCTCCCCCCCTTCAGATCCCTTTCAGCGGGCTCTCGTGTCTCTTTTTTTTTAGAGTAGCTGCTCTGGCTTCGATCACTTCTCTGCTCTCCTCTCTCTGGCTTCTTCCGCTCTCTTTTCTTGTGCTCGAAGCAAGGTTTATATATATAGAGGGTGTGGCCCTGTTTCCATCGGTGCGTAGAGGAACCGGGGCGCTGATTGGTGTTTGCGCGCCGATTGCGATCCCGCGCCGGTTTCATTTCGTGCCGGTTTCAGTTCGTGCCGGTTTCAGTTCGTGCCGGTTGACCTCCGTGCCGGTTCAGTGGCGTGCTGGTTCACTCCCGTGCCGATTGACCTTCATGCCGGTTCAGTGGCGTGCCGGTTCACTCCCGTGCCAGTTTCAGCTCATTTCTTAGCATCCTTTGGCCCAATTTTGTTTGTTTAGGCCCATTTGTGTTCATTTCTCATTTTGCGAGGGTTGACCCATCGACTGACTTATCTTGCTATCCGAGCTTTTATCTTGTTCGTTCGGGGATGGTCCCGAGCCTTTTCTGAGCTCTTGAGTCTTGCTTCAGCGACTGTCCATTGGAGCCGGGCGTCTTTTCTTTTCTTCTCTTTTATTTTGTTCTTCGTCTTTGTTCGACTTCTGCCACTCCTTTCCTTCTTTCCTTTTCTTATCGGCATAGGGGTACTTCGGCCAAGGCTCCATGCTTGCAAAAGTAAAAAAGTTTAAGAAATGTCAGAAATATTTTCAGTGTCAACAGCTGGCCAAACCCATTGACTGCCCTACTATGTATAGCCCTGATTTGAGTCTAACCTGTTCATGCCTATGTCTGGCCTGACTTGATCATGTCCATTTCTGAAACTAGTTGTTCTGTTGTAGGCTCAAGGGTTCAAACTATGCCTAATTTTCAAATCTCTGCTTCACCCTATCTTAACTCAGTTTCCCTCACTATTTTACCCCTACTCTGAATGTCTCTTGATTACTTTGCTCCCCACTTTCATGAATGTTCCATATATCCTCTCCATATCTTCTGCTTTGATGATGTCAAAGGGGGAGAGAATATATGAGTCATTATTTGATTGATTCGTTAGGGAGAGGTTATGAGTTATCACTTGATCAAAGGGGGAGAGATCATGAGTTTATTGGGGAGAGTGTTTATACTTAAGTTAAGGGGGAAAGCTTGCAAAGGAGGAGCGAATTTATTTAGGTTTTGGCTGATTGAAAGTTTAATGACTCACAGTTGATCATAGTTGCTTAGCTGTCACAATGACTCAAAGTTGCCATCATCAAAAAGGGGGAGAATGTTGTGCAAATATGGTTCATATGTGATTTTGATGATGTACAACTATAATTCATTACTGTGCATTCAATAATGATCCAACTATGGTTCATTATTTGTGTTGATGACTCCTCATGCTGCTATGCTCTTCATGAGATTCTCTTAAGTGTAAAGATTTCATGTTTAAATTTATTTGTCGTTAAACTCTAATATTCATGACATCTTGAATGTTGTTTACTCGCCTCATGATGTGAGTGAATGAGTTGTTTTGAAAGTTGACAGATCAGAAAAAGAGCTGACAAGAAAGGCAAACTCAGTCGACTGAATGCAAAACCAGTCGACTGAAGTCAAGTTCGATCGACAGATATTCTAAAAGTCGATAGAAATTGTGAAACTATGTCGACACATATGCTAAGTGTGTCGACCCAACTGAAGGGCCGGTCGACCGATAGGAAGGGCCCGGTCGACCGACTGGTTCAGATGACAAAGGCAGAAACATCAATTGAGGAATGTCAGAACAAGGTAGCAGGTAGCAGTGGGAATCCAATGCTAAAGTAGCAGACCAATGCATCTTGAAGCTGGGCATGAATTTGGAAGCAGCTAGATTTAAGCAACCTCAGATGATTGGGGCAACGGGGTGAAAGCAGATAAGTCAGATAGAATAAGAAGCTCAAGCTCCAATTATGAGACAACAAGGACTGAATGAAGTTCAAGGTGCTAGGGGCTTTGGATTTGTTGAAATGAAGCTGCAAGGGCTTGGCGAGAACTAGCAGAGGTTAGAGTGCTCAAAGTGTGTCGACCTACCTCATGAGTGTGTCGGCCCACTTGATTTCACAAGAATCAGAGCAGCTACAACATGCTACAAGAGTATGTCGACCTACTTCTTAAGTGCATCGACCTATATGCTTACAAGAAGAAGAACAAGCCAGAGCATTCTTCAGCTCCATCGACACAAGACTTTCATAGCGTCGACGCACCTTCAAACCAGCCCAGTTATCCAAGCAACGTTCTTCAGGCTGCGTCGACATAAGACTTTCATTGCGTCGACACACCTTCAACCCAGCACAACTATACTGGGAATTCTCTTCAGGCTATGTTGACTCAATCCTTTCAGTGCGTTGACATAGGATTGACTCCAGGAGCTGATTCAAGAGCACTTTACAACAGTGCGTTGACACAACCTACAAGGTGTGCCGACACAATGGTCTCGCCCACAGCATAGCACAAGCAGGCGGTGAGCTACATCGACACACCCAGCTGAGTGCGTTGACACACTTGAAGTAAGTCGACTCAAAGCTCTAACCAAGTCAACTCATAGCGGTACTCTGGCAGACTTCAAGCAGGGTCAACTTGCCTTGTGTTCATTTACTCCAAGTCAATGCTCACACCTCCAGGACACGCGTCTCAAGGTATGAAAAGGTTCTAGGATAAAGAAGCTTCCTTTTTACAAAGGAAAAATCATATTACCTCTCTGAAAAGGTACTAGGACAGAGATCCCTCCTTTTCATCACAAGCCAGTTAGAACACTTTTTGTGAAAAGGAGCTGATAGAAATCGGATATGGAAAAAGGCTAGTGTCCATGTCTGTCTCCTACAAACATGGGCCAATCAGAAAATAGATCTGGAAAGGTTCTATGACAAAGAACCTTATTTTATCCTACACCAATCAGAATGCAGTTCTAGAAAATGGAAATCTTTCATACTTCTCTTCTATAAATATGGACCTCCTGTCTAAAGAACAGGCCGCTGCTCCCCTTAGCCATTAGAGACGGCCTGAGCTTTTAGAAGAAGATTTGAGAGGAAGAAAAGGGGAGAGGTGAGCAGCCCAGCAGCTAGTCTGAGCCAGTGTAGTGCTGAGAAGAAGAAAAGAAAGAGACCCCTGAGCCCTTAGAGTGAGCAGCTGAGCTTGAGAAGAAAAGAGCAAGACGCCATGAGCATTTGAGAAAAAGAAAAGAGAGGAGTCCAGAATTACATCTTCAGATCTGAGCCCAGATATGCTATATACAGCTTCTAGATTCCAATCTGAAGCTACAGTCTCGTTTCTTAGTTTCGTTTTGTATTTTTTTTCAAAACTACGCATGTGTTTTCCGTGTGTGGTGTTGTATTGACAGTGTTCGTCCAGTACTCTGTTTTAGAGACCGGAGTGGGGTTTAGGCTGCTGTGCTGCCATGAGGAGCCTGTTCCTTGTGCAAGCTGTTTGTCAGTTCTTGTGGGGCTTGTCCCCGGTTGCCGCTGCATCTCAGCAGCGTGTTTTTTTGTTGTGGGTGGTTTTTTTTTGTGGGGGTTTGTCCCCGTGTTCTGCTGCAAATATCAGCATGTGCGTGTGTGGGGTTCATCTCCGTTAAGCTGTGTATCAGCCTATTATAGGGGACTTGTCCCCGTGTGTGTGTTGCTGCATTTGCAGCGTAGAAAGCCTCACCGAGTTTGGTGAGGGGTAGATGTAAGTCTGCTAGAAAGTAGCCGAACCACCTTAAAAATCATTGTGTTCATATCTGAATGCCTGTGTAATTGTTCCTTCTCTTCTATCTTCATTCAAAGGTTCAAGTAAGCACTATCACACACACTAAGTTGTTTATGCTGCTACACACACTACTTACACACTAAGTGTTTGATTGATCTCTGCTCTATGGTGCAACGGATCTTTCTGTCTGTTGGAATTTCAACTTGTTTCATCAAGCCAGTCAGCTCTTAACCACGATCAATATGATACTCATTGATGCTAGGTCTCGCTCACTTGCTTCTAAGCGTTGTGTTGTATCTATTGTGTGCTGAAACCAAAGTTTCATAGAGTTAAATTTTTTAAAGGGGCGTAATCAATTCACCCCTCCCCTCTTGATTACGGTTGCACCGAAGGACCCAACACACATGATTGATGGATTAGATTTCAATGCAGCCAAGGTAGACATCATCAATAACAATTGTTAACAATGATAAACCAAAGGCCCATATGGCAGCCAAGAGTGAGACAATATCGGGCTGACCAACAAGCCTTGCAAATCATTAGCAATAAACTCATCATTAGATTAATTCCATCAGCATAAAAAATTCTTCATAAACTAGACATTTGAAATTTCTGATTTTTGGTACGGGGCGGAGTCTAGACTCACGCATGGTGATAGTTTTTAGCTAGACCTAATCCAACCTTCCACAAATCACCATTTTATATACCAGAAAATCATGACATGTGAATGCAGATGTAGCATCATGAGAACTTGAAAATGTGTAAGGACCAAGGTATGAATGGAAAGCAATATGAGAGGGAAGACAGTTCAGGAGGGAAATTTCAGTTTGAGCAAAACTCAGGAAGAATTAACTGTAGCAATTAAAATAGAGCTTAACATGTAATATTAACACAAATTGAAGTTTTTATTTCCAATCCTGTGCCTTGAGCAACCATTTCTTACCATCCTTTATTGAGTCTCAAGGCATTCCTGTAACATCAGTTCTCATTCGACAATTTAGGTACCCAAGCTTTCTTGGGTCCTAGAGGGTTAGACACAGGTTTAACATGAAAGATTCTCTTCTTTATTGCATTCAAGTCATCGATTTTCATGCAAAGATAATCATCAATTATATGTCCAAAATTTTCATAATAAAATAGCACACAGAGGATTTCACATTTTTCTTATGCATGAGATTGATGAAATTCTGTTTGTGACCAGATAATTTACCATTGTCAGCATGAGGATTAATTTTCTTTCTCAATTGCCAGCAGTTTAACACCTTGTGTCCAGGCTTTCCACAATGATAACCGTAGCAAGACTGATTTTTCTTCGTTGGTCCTTTATTGCAACTGAGAACAGTTTTATTTTTGCATGCTATTGACTCATCATGCTTCAAGATATAGCAATCATCCATGACATGACCATATTATCCACAGTAAAAATATGAAGCTTTCTTTCTTTTGGAAACATGGTGTTTAGCATTAGGTTTCCTAGCATGCACATGAAAAGTAGTCACATTGTTCTTCATTTTTTGCAACTTATTTGTCTGATTTTTGGTTTGTTCCTGATTGTTTTGACCGCCAGACTGATTTGGGGGTGATTTAGAGGTGGAGGCTACATCCGAACTAGAGACAAAAGAGGTGTATAATTTATTTTCGAAAGACTTTTTATTTACTAGAGTATAGCTAAGTCCCTCTCTCTGAAAATTGACCTTCATCCCCAAAATCTTATCCAGATTTTCTTTTCCTTTAACAAATTTTGACAGGGAATCATTCAGATCCCTAATTTCATTTTCCAATGAAGAGATGTGCAATTCAGAGCTGGCAATCTCTTCCTCACATGCCATGACCTTGGCTCTCAACATGTCATTCACATTCTTGTAATTTGCAATATCTAGTCCTAAGATTTGCAATTCAGAGTCATCATCAACTGTACATTTTCCTTTTTCATAGGCCAAGAGCCTATCATGCAATAATTCATTTTGTTTACTTAATTTTTCATTTTCTTCAATGAGCTTCTCATTATGAATCAATTCATCAACCAATGTTTGATCATTTGATATTGACTGCAATTTTACTTTAAGTTCTCTTTCAGTTTCTTCCGGTTTAGAGATTTTAACTAGAAGAGTTCCATTTTCATCTCTCAAACAACTAATTTGTTCTTTTTGTACATCAATGTCAAACATAAGAGATTCATTCGTCTCTTCAAGAGCAGAGCAGTTTTTACAAGAGGAATTATCATGAAGGTTGTTCTCTAATTTATTTTTCAATTTTCAATTTTCAAATTTTAATTTCTTGTATTGCTTTACCAACTCGTCATATGCATCCATAAGTTCAACAAAGGTAAAGTCTTCAGGATCAGAGCTTGCCTGAGAGGATGTATGACTCGGCTGGTCATTGCCATTGGCCATTAGGCAGTCGTGCCTTTCTTTTTCTTCTTGGATGCTCACCAAGCCATCCAAGATTTCCTTGACCGTGCTGCAGCTGGAAACAAATGGAAATTTGGTGAGGTCTACTATAGCTTTCAACAAATTTAAAACTTCAAGATTATTAGAATGTTTGGACTTATGATTAGCAGTCCATTCTGATTTATCCTCAGGCAGGTTAAAAGGACCATTCGTAATAATCCTCCAGAACTTAGGATCATACGAGTTTACAAGCTTACACATTCTTCCTAACCAAATAGTGAAATCGGAGCCATCAAAAATTGGTAGAGAAATCATTGAAACCTGTTCAACGAAAGAACTCATGATGGTAGATGCACCAGGATCTTCTCTGTAAATCGTTGGATCTGGGTATGACAGAGACCCGCTCTGATACCAACTGTTGGGTGCACAATAGGATCTAGAGGGGGGGGGGTGAATAGATCCTTTAAAAAAACTATACCCAATTTAAAATTAATCTTACCACTTTATGAAATGCGGAGTAATAGAACACTAATGTTCCCTAACAAGATATGCTGAACCAGAATTAGACAGTACTTCACAAAAGATAATCACAACACATAGTGTAGACGATGGCTCACACCAAGCCTAGATGGAACACTTAGTGGGTGTGTGTGTGATCAACTCAGAGTGTGCATGTCCAGTGTGAGAACATATAAGAATGTGTGAATCATAAGCATGCAAGTTCCTGTGAATGGAGATAGAAGAGAGGGATCAAACCACATGAACAAACCACTGCACAATATTTTTAAGGTGGTTCGGTTGCAAACCCGCTATGTCCACTCCTCACCAAACCCGGTGAGGCTTCACTACTAACTAATAGCTTGACACGAGGACACATCCCTCACGAGGACATAATCCTCAAAACACGCTGCTACTCGCAGCAACACACATGGGGATAGGTCCCCAACAAACACTGATACATAGATTGACATGAGGACACAGTCCTCTGAACATGCTTCTACTCGTAACAACACACAGGGACGAGCCCTAAAAGAAAAACGTGTTGCAAAGGTGCAGCACCACACGAGGACATACCCCAAAAGAAAACATGCTGCAAAGGTGCATCAAGACATGGGGACAACCCCCCAGGTGTCACAAACGTTGACTAACAGCTTGCACGGAGGAACAAGCTCCTCACGACTGCACAACAACCTAAACCACACTCCGGTCCCTAAAATAGAGTACCGGACAAACGCTGTAAACATAGCACCACACACGGAAAACACTTGTGGAGTTTCAAAGGAAAAACACAAAATGAAACTAAGAAAGCAAATGTAGCTTCAGATTGAAGTCTTGAAGCCGTAACTACAGATCTGAACTCAGATCTGAAGTTCTTCTCTTCTCAGGCTTAAGCCAGCTACAAGGCTGCTCTCTTCTCTTTTCTTCTTCTTAGATCTCTTCAGGATGCTCATGGTGTCTCACTCTCTTCTTCTTCTCAAGCTTAGCCGCTCAAAGTTTTCTTCTCAAGCTCAGGGTGTTTCTAATGGCTAAGGGCTACTCTTCTCTCTTTTCCTCTTTTCTTCTTAAGCTCGGATGCTAAGAGCTGTAGCGAGTTCTTCCTAGAAGAAAGGTTCGTATATATAGAAGGGAAGCAAGGAACATTCCCTTTTTCCAGATCTATTTTCTATTTGGTCCTTTCTCAGAACCATTTTCTGATTGGCCCATGTTTGTAGGAGACAGACATGGACACTAGCCTTTTTCCAGATCTGATTTTTGATATGACTGGCTTATGATAAAAAGGACAGATCTCTGTCCTAGGACCTTTTTAGAGATGTAATCTGATTGGTCCATTGTAAAAAGGAAGGTTCTTTATCCTAGGACCTTTTTTAGACATCGAGGCACTTGTCTTGGAGGCGTGTGCCATTGACTTGGAGTAAATAACCATAAGACTGGTTGACCCTGCTTGAAGTCTGCACGAGCTACCGTTATGAGTCAACTTGGTGAAGACACTAAGTCGACTTGTTCTTTGTACTTGGAGAGATTTAAGCTTCTGGAATGCTTTAAGTCGACTTAGTGAAGAGCTTGAGTCGACTTGTCCATTGCAGAGTTTGAAGCATGGTCCTGGATAGGTTTTTGAGGTGACTTGTTAACAGCTTTGAGTCAACTTGCATAGAGCTTGGTCAGAAGAGTTCTTCACTTAATGGAGGATTGAGTAGGCAAATTTGTCAAATAAGCTTCAAGTGTGTCGACGCACCTAGTGGGGTGTGTCGATGCAGCTCAACTGCTACGTTGGCTACTGCGTGCTGGTCTGCGAGCCAGACCATTATGTGTCAACGCTCCTAGTGAGGTGAGTCGACGCACTCTTGTAAAATGCTCCTGGAACTGCTGGCTACTAGCTGTTGCTTGCACTGTTGTTGCTGCTAGCTTCTGGCTGTTGCAAATGCATGCTGGAACACCAGTTAGGTCGACGCACCTAGTGGGGTGTGTCAACGCACTTCACCATCTGCATGGGCTGCTACGAGCTGGACTTGAAGATGTGTCGACACACTGTGGTGTGTGCATCGACGCACCTCTCTATTCGCTTATGAAGTAGCTCCTGGAATCAATCATGTGTTGACGCACTTAAGAGGATGGAGTGGAGGGAGTCGACACAGCTTTGTTATGTGCTCTTGAAACAGCTCCTGGAGTTAGTCCTGTGTTGATGCAGCTAGTAGGGTGTGTCGACGTAGCTTTGTGATATGCTCCTGGCACAGTTCCTGGAAATTGGTACTGTGTTGACGCATTGAGAAGGGTGTGTCGACGCAGTTGAAGAACATTACTTGGATAACTGATGCTAGATTTGAAGGCGTGTCGATGCAATGAATGTCTTGTGTCGACGTAGTGTTGAAGTCTGCCCTTGCTGTTCTATTTCTTGTAAGCATGTAGGTCGACGCACTTAAGAAGTGGGTCGACAGACTCTTCAGTACTCCGACCTCTGATAGTTCTGCCCAAGCCCTTGCAGCTTCATTTCAGCAAATGCACCTTGCACCTTGAGTTTCTTTCAGCCTATTTTGTCGTAAGATTGGCATCTGGAGATTTAGTTGGCTTATCTCTTTTCACTCAGTTGCCCTAACCATCTGTGGTTGTTTGAGTCCAGCTGCTTCCAAATTCAAGTCCACCTTCAAGATACCTTCATCTGTCAGTATCACCTCCCCAATCTGCCTTAACATGGGATTTTCCACTGTCACCTGTTGCTTTTGTCTACAAATTGAATATGTCGACTTATCTGAATATCTGTCGACTGAACTTCATGTCGGTCGACTGAAGTTTAATGTCGGTCGACTTAGACTCCATATCAATCGACTGACTTTGTGCTTAGTCGACTGAATTTTTTGAAAATCAGACACTTAAGTATAATAATGAGTCATAAAAAATCATCACATTGAATCATAGTTAGATCAATATCAATATTACAATAATGAATCATACTTGGACATTATCAAAACCACATATGAACCACACATGCACAACACTCTCATTTCTCCCCCTCTCTCCTCTCTCCTCTCTCCTCTCTCCTCTCGGTTCTCTCTTTCTCTCCCTCTCTTCTCCGGCGGCTGACGGAGCTTGAGCGGGGTGAGGTGTCCAGGCACGTGGGGTGGCAAGCGGCGAGGATGGAGTGAGGATCGAGGGTGGTGGCGTGGCGAGCTTCCTTCATGAGTTCATGAACTCGGCGGCGGTTCGAGGCTCATTTTCGCATGGAATCGACGTCCTCGGCGTGGGAATTCGTCGGTGGAGGTAGGGGGATGGATCCCTGGCCCTGAAATAATGCTAATATCCAAGGCGGATCCGCTCAAATATATACTGTCACAGTCGACACTCAAAGGCCGTTTGGGCAAGTGGGCAATAATCCTTATGGAGTTTGATATCTCCTATGTGCCACAGAAAGCCATTAAGGGGCAAGCTATCCCACATTTCTTTGCTGCGCACCCGGTCCTGAAAGATTCTCCCCTGGCAACGGAGCTTCCTGATAATGAGACCCTAGAGGCATGTCAAGCCCAACAAATTACACGGCAGCTCTACTTTGATGGAGCCTCAAGAACTGAAATTTTCCTAGCTGGCCAAGTCAAGGTCAGGGTAGGGGCAGACATTGTCCTGAAATCACCAGAAGGGGAAGTTCTATATACCTCCTGCTTAATAAATAAGCCATGCACCAACAACGAAGCCGAATATGAAGCACTAATAATCAGCCTCCAGATCGCCCTCAACATGGAGATTCAGATGCTGCAAGTATTTGGCGACTCTATGTTGGTTGTCAAGAAAATACAAGGGGAGTTCGATGTCTGAAAGCTGGAGCTTACCCCTTATCACCAAAAGGCACTGCGCCTTATGGCGAATTTCTATTTCATTGAGCTCAATCATGTGGGCCGTGGATAAAATGCCCAGGCTGACGCCCTGGCAAAGCTCACTAGCTCTCTGGCAGTCCCACCAGATGAAACCCTAAATATTGTGGTGATCAATCGGTGGCAAGTCCCCAGCATGCTGGATACACAGCTGGACGAATACGAGGTCGTCACGGCCGAAGGGACCCATATGCCTGATTGGAGAGAGCCTCTCCTGCAGTGGTTCAGGCATCAGCAATTGTCGAAGTAAAATGAGCAAAGAATGAAGCTGATCAGAATTAAAGACTCCTACGAGTTCAGAAGCGGAACCTTGTTCCAAATTATGGTGGATGCCCATAAAAAGATCCTACCCCACTGCCTGTCTACAGAGGAGGCTTGGCAAGTAATGCGGGAAGTACATGCTGGAGTGGCCGGAGCACATCAGGCCGGGCCGAAGATGAAAATTAAGATCAAGAAGATGGGTTATTATTGGCCCACTATGTTCGACGATTGTTGCCAGTTTGCAAAGTCGTGTCAAAAATGTCAAGAGCACGCCACCGTGCCCAGAAGGCCTCCAGTGCCACTTCATTCAACAATTCCTAGCTGGCCCTTTGCACAATGGGGAACCGATGTGGTCAGCCCTCTCCTGGCGTCCTCTGCTGGGTGCAAATGTATCTTGGCCGCGATAGACTATTTCTCCAAATGGGAAGAAGCCATACCACTTAGGGAAGTGACTGGAGAGTTGGTCGCTAGGTTTATTAAACAAAATATTATATTCAGGTTTGGTGTTCTCAACCCAATCATATCGGACAATGGTAGTCACTTCAAGAATAAGAAGATCTACCGACTGTCTGATAAGTACAAGATTGATTGGAGAACTTCCACCCCGTACAACCCGCAGGCAAACGGGTCAGCAGAAGCTTTCAACAAGACCTTGTGCACCCTTCTGTCTAAGACAATCTGCTCCCACAAGAAAGATTGGGAGGAAAAGATGTACGAGACTTTATGGGAATATCGAACCGTCTACAAGACTCCTACCAGCTGCTCACCCTTTTCTCTCGTATACAGTTCGGAAGCTATGGTCCCCATCAAGCTCGAAGTGCCGTCACTAAGGGTCGCCATTCAATATGACCTGGTTAATGACGAACAAACAAACGTCGAAAGAAGGCTGGAAGAGCTAGCTGACCAAGAGGGGAAGCGTCTTCGAGCGCAACAAAATATATAAGTGTACCAAGCCCGTATGGCCTCTACCTTCAACAAGCTCGTCAAAGGGCGAGAATTCAAAAAGGGGGACCTGGTCATGGTAAAGAAAAAGAAAGTCATGGCCTCCAACCCTAAGGACAAATTCGTTGAAAACTGGTTGGGTCCAAATGTGATCCAGCGGGTGTATGAAGGAGGAGCCTATGTCGTGGTCAACCACGGAGGAGAGGTGCAGTTCCCACCACTCAACGGAAAGCATTTGAAGCTGTATCACACACCACCACCTTTGTTAGATGGAATGGTGAATAGTTAAAGGAACCTATCGGCGAACGGCTTCGTGCCTAAGCCGCTATATCTATGTCTTCATCGATCAAGACCTTCTGTCTAAATCGATGCTTAAACCTTTTATCCTTTGCATTGACGATAACCCAATGTCAATGAATACTTATCTTCCGGCGAACGGCTTCGTGCCTAAGCCGCTATACATACATCTTCATCGATCTAGACCTTCCGTCTAAATCAATGCTTAAACATTTTATACTTTGCGTTGACGATAACCCCACATCAACGAACACACATCTTCCAGCAAATAGCGTCATGCCCAAGCCACTGTACCTATGACCTCATTGATTTGGACTTTCTGTCTGAGATCAGTACTTAAATCCTTTGTCCTCAGCAAAGGCATTATCAAGAAACGGCTTCGCACCCCCATCATTGGTTCAAATCCGAGCATAAACTAATCTCTTCCTTGGGTTCAAACACTACACTTCGACCTGTATACATTTTTTTTAAAAAATGGAGCTTACAATAGAGGTGTCCAGCTGGACTTGCTTGAGCATCCTACCGAGCAAGGGCAAAAATGGCTATAACCCAGCTGCGGCGAAAACCTGAAAGGGTACTACAGGTAAAATAAGGTACCATGCCACGTGAAAACTCGAAAGGGCGCGTGGGAAAAAACAAGAAGGGGCTGGCCCCGGTGAAAACCCGAAAGGGCGCTTGGGTCAGTAATGTGGTAAAAAGAAAGAAAAAGATAAGAGATCTGTTTTATTCTAACATCCCCGTGTCCCACCGGGGAATCTGTGCAATTCCACCAACCCTCCAGTATAGGCCTTACGCCTATATTGGTAAAATAAAACCTACCCTTGCTTTGGCATTTACCCCATTGCGATGAACAAACCTTCATCGACCCTTTGACATCATCGTCAGGCTTGATGCTTAAACCCTCTGGTATTGGCCTTATGTCTATACTGCTAAAACAAAACCTTCCCTTGCTTCGGCATTTACCCCATGCCGATGAACAAACCTGCATCGACCCTTTGACATTATCGTCAGGGTTGATGCTTAAACCCTCCGATATAGGCCTTACGCCTATACTAATAAAGCAAACCTTCCCTTGCTTCGGCATTTACTCCATGCCGATGAACAAACCTCAGTCGACCCTTTGACATCATCGTCAGGGTTGATGCTTAAACCCTCAGGTATTGACCTTACGCCTATACTGCTAAAGCAAACCTTCCCTTGCTTCAGCATTTACCCCATGCCGATGAACAAACCTCCGTCGACCCTTTGACATCATCGTCAGGGTTGATGCTTAAACCCTCCAGTATAGGCCTTACGTCTATACTGCTAAAATAAATCTTCCCTTTGCTTCGGCATCTACCCAATGTCGATGAATAAACCACCATCAATCCTTTGACATCATCGTCAAGGTCGATGCTAAAACCCTCCAGTATAGGCCTTACGCCGATACTACTAAAACAAATCTTCCCTTGCTTCGGCATTTACCCCATGCCGATGAATAAACTACTGTCGATCCTTTGACATCATCTTCAAGGTCGATGCTGAAACCCTCCGGTGTAGGTCTTACGCCTATGCTGCTAAAACCAACCTCCTTTTGCTTCGGCATTTACCCCATGCCGATGAATAAACTACCATAGAGCCTTTAACATTATTATTAAGATCGATGCTTAAAACCCTCGGTATAGGCCTTACGCCCATACCACTGAAATCGCTCCCTTTGCTTCGGCGTTTACCCAACGCCGAAGAATAAACCCCATCGATCTTGTGACATCAAGATAAAAGCTTGAACATTAAGTGTAATATCCTGGATTCTTCGAATCGGAATCGTAGAGCTTTCGGAGCACTTTCGTGAGTCCTGAAACGTGTTTTACGATCCACTCGGGTTTTTCCCTTGTATAACTTGCGAAATCCCGTGGAGAGTGAACCGTTGAGTTTTGTGACTCCGGGACGCTACAGGTGCGTTGTGCTCGTTCCGAGAATTGTGGAGACTATTTTTCCGTATTTTTTGAACTTATGAAATTTCATGCAGAAAATCAGATTTCAGGAAAATTACTAATTTTCCTATTTTTATTTTCTTCTTAACCCTTTCTCACTTCTCCCTCCTCCCTCATGATCTCTTATTTCTCTCCCTCTGTTCTCTATCCTCTCTTCTCCTCTCCCCCAAGCGCGCAACCAGCGTGGAGCTGGGTGAGGTGGTGACGGCCTGGAGCTGACCTGAGACGTGATGGCATGAGTATCGGAGTGTGGCCTAGGCGTGATCCCGTTCGTGGATTCAAAGCTAACGTGGGTTGTTCCTGTGACGGTTTTCGGCGTGGTGTGGCAGTTTCGATGTGTGAGATCTGCAGTGGAGGTAGGGGGATAGATACTCTACCTGTTTCCTGCTTTCCCTCGCGATTTCAGGCCGAACGGTGTGAGTTTGAGCGGGTTTTGCCATGTTTGGGAGAAATACATGTTCGGGGGGTATGAGCCATGTTCGCCGTTACATGCGACGATTTGTAGTTTAAATGGATTCATTTGAACCCCTGGCATGTTAGCATTCATTTCCCGCCAGTTTTACTCCATTTTGTTGTGAATTGGGGCCGGTATGAGCCCGTTTGTCCATGTGACTCGATTTGGGTCGATTCGTGGGAATCACCCGTTTTCAGCCATTTTGAGGTTGGTTTGATCCCTTTCGGCTTGTGGAAGGTGGATATCGAGTCTAGGATTGTTTTTCCGTCATTTAGAAGTGATTGGGGCGTGGAAAATCGAGTTTTGTGAGGTTTTACGATTTTTAGATCGGAGGACGAGTCGCGATTCGACAGAAACCGCGTTCACCTCTCGACCCTGGTAGCGGTTGGTTTTGAACCGCGGCCACTTTTCGAGGTTATGTCGGTCATGTGGCATGGCGGTGGGAGAACGTGGTTATGGCTCAACCGCGTTTGACGGTTGTGGTTAGCTTAGAATCACGTCAACTGGTCTTCATCCCATTTGCCCTGTTCTCCCCTAGAAACGGTTGGTGGCATATCGCGGCTAGCCCGTAACTGCATATAGGTGACTGCGGTTATCCTGGAACCACGGCTGTCTTGCGTCGACTCCGCTTCGTGAAGCGTCGATTCTGTCTTCTCTCCTCTTTTATGTGTTTTCCGTTCATAGGCCTGAGGCGGTTTGCCTGGAACCGCGTCAGTGTAAATGTGGCTAGTCTTTAACCACGTCTGTGTTAGCGCGGCTTGTTGAGAACCGCGCCTGGTGTTGGCACGGGTAGCTCGCAACTGCAGCTACCTTCTGGGTGTTTTCTTTGTCGGTTTGGCTTCCAGTTTATGTGGCTTCAACCCCTAGGTTAGCCCATTGTTCCGTGGATGTCTTGGACGTCCTATGAGGGTTGTGACCGTGTTATAGGGTGTCTGGGAGTGCCATTATGCCGAGCAGTGTTTCGTGTTACTTCGAGGGTCATTATGGTTCCTGGTCAACCCGGTTGTGACCTAGTGATTGACACGTGACCTTGTGAGTGTCTTGTCTATTCTGTGAGGATCGAGACATGGTTTTGGACGCTTAGAGGTATCATCGTACCTCGGTTTCCATGTCCATGTGGTTTGAGGGCTTTGGTAATCCCTCATGTTCCGTGTTCTGTGTTATGTGGAATTGTGAGTCCGTTGTGTGGCTTGGAGGTCGAGGACTCGTCATCATTATTGCTATTATGGATCTGGCTGCTCTGTGCCGTCTTCCATAATGTGCTTTACCATGATTTTGGCTTAGGGACTAGGCTGATTAACGACGTGTTGCCGTGATGTGTGACGATCTTGACCTGAGTCTTGTGACTCAAGGATCGTTGTGAGCAGGTCTAGTTGTCTGTCCTGAGTCTGGCGTCAGTCTGGTGTGCTGCCTTGTGCTCCGTAGTACATGCGATAGGTGGGTTCTTACCCTATCTGTACTCCGGTGTTCGCTGTTTTGAGTCTATGTGTCTAGTGAGCCTCCACTAGTCGTAGCCTGACGACACTTTCCTGTGTGTCGACCCACCTGGGAGTGGTAGCAGGGCGTGTTCCCGGTTGAGACGGTTTGTAGGCTGGTTACCGTGGGCCTCTTTGTCTTGCCATGAGAGTCCTACGGGAGGGGAAAACCAGCTAGAGGCCGGGCTCAAGACATTGAGCTTGTGTGTGCACACATGGTCAGGGGCATTTGGACGAGCACCGACGGGCGTGACCCTGACTAGTCACTCGTTACTTGATACTTAGTTCTTGTTGAGTGTCTCAGTTACCGCCGTTCTAGGCAAGTGGGAGATGCTTGAGACGCAGTGTAAGACGTCAGTGGACGCATCTGGCTTTTCTTACAAGTGAGGAGGTGCTTTTGTCACACGACACGATGACTTGTGTGTTTTGTGACTGGGTTCCGTCATGATCAACTTGACTTGCACGGTAGTATGTGTTTGGCTTTACCCGTGGTCAGTGTAGCGTACACGATGGTGAGGTCGTGTATGTGTTAGTGCTTTTAGACTGTGTGGTCTTGAGTTGGGCTTTTATCTCGGTAGACGAGTCTATACGACTGAGGTGTCGTGATGTTGTCCTGGCTGTGTAGCCAAAGTTTCTTTGTATCAGTTTCGTTATTCCCGACTATGAGTCTGGGGATTCGTGTTCTTACCGATAGGAGTAGCTAGCGGATCAGTCGTGGTTCCTTAGACTTTTGTCGTGGCGGCTGTTACTTCTGTTGTTGTTGTTGTTGTTGTTCATACTCCTGCTATTACTGCTTTGCTTTAGTTTAGCACTGCTGTTACTGCGTTGTTTTATGGTAGGGTTCTGTGGGATCCCTACTGAGCCAGTGATAGGAGGCTCACCCCTAACTTTTCAGGTGTTGCTGTTCTTCCTCATGCTTTGGAGGCGCAGTGCGTGGTTCTTAGTTGCCAGCATTTGCCAGTGTCGGGCTTCCCCCGACTTGAGAGTACGTTCTCTTTTCTGTAGTACTGTACTTTGGTTGGACTGGACTCTGTTAGTTTTAATTGTTATAGAAAATGTAATTTTATTTCTGCTATTTTAGCAATCCTGATCATAGAAATTTAATTGCTTACTGCTTTATCTGGAAGTTCAATGTACTCTCACACTCCTTTCTATCCATTCGGAACTTTTCTGCTCTTGGGAGGCCTCTCAGAATCCAAGTGGTATCAGGTTTACTCGGTATCCGGAGATTGGGTCGTCACAGTTGGTATCAGAGCAGAGTTCAGAGTTGTTCAGAGTTTTTCTGAGCTATCTGAGCGTGTGTTTGTGAAAGTACATGGGAATTTGAGATATCGCAGTGCTCAGAGTCCATAAGGTCCAGTACAGTCGACAGCTGGCATAGATTTTGCGATTATTTATCGCTTTGCTCTCGCATGAGGCCTTGTGTGCGCTGTGTTGGCACTGTGCGTTGTGGTTTTGCTCTCGTCAAGATGTGATGGAGCGTTCTTTTTTGTCATGGTGTTTGTCTCGTTTGTGCTGCGCTTGGCAGATGATAGCCACTACACTCGTCGTCCAAAGCCGTGCCATAATTTTAAAAATAACTACACTCACTCACTAAAAAGATATTAAATATAAGTAGAGTGGTAAGAACTTTTCTTCTCCGTGAGATCGACTCGTTCTTACCACTCTACTTATATTTAATATCTTTTTGGTGAGTGAGTGCGGTTATTTTTGAAATTGTGGCATGGCTTTTGACGATGAGTGTAGTGGCTATCAATTTTTGGCGCCGTTGTCGGGGAAGAAAAAAAAATAATTTTTTCATAGTTGGATATTATTGTGTTTAATTTTTATATTTGTATATTAATTTTTCTATATTTATTTTACAGGAAAAAAATCAAAAAATCGAAGAAAAGGGAAATTCGGACATGAAATTCACAGAAAATCAACTGTTGCAGAAAGTCAGGAAGCGTCGCTGAAAGATTGTATCTGTCACTACAGGGAGTAGGAAATCTAAAATTCTGAAAATCCTAAAAAATCAAGCGTCGCTAAAGGTCAGAAGCGTAGGTACATGTTCTATTTTTCCAATTTCTGAAAATTTTAAGAAAATCAGAAAAAATCCTAAAAAATAAAAAATTAAAAAATCAGAAAACACCAAAAATATGATTTTAGGCTTTTTTTTCTGTATAAGTGCACGTTGTTTATTATTTTTAGTTAATAGTTTCTTTCATTCATCTTTTGTTAAAAAATAACTCAAAAAAAAAACCTTAAAAAACAAAAATCAGAAAAATAAAAAAAAATCATGCTATCATGTCCTCATTGTAGTTGCATCCTTTTAATGCATTGTGCATTTTAATTGATTTCTTATTTACTTGCATCATCATTTGAAAAAAAAAAAATCTTTCTCTTCTCTTCTATTTCCCCTTCTCAAGGGCAAGTTCGGTTCCTTACATCCTTATTGGAATTGGAAGGATCCTCTATTGAGCATTCCGTCTCTTTGGACTGGAATTTTCTTTTTCAAGACCTCCATAAGTCCCCCCACCCGTAGATTCCCTCACGGAAGTCGGGCAGGTTGTACCACGAAGTATCCCGGAGTTAGATTACCCTTGAAAGGTCACACAAAAAAAAGAGAGGAGTTTTGGAATTTATTACTATTTTAGAAAATCGGTGTGTAGGCTAGAGGTTAAGTGGCAAACGCCTAAGCGGACTTATGGTTATTTAATTAGGTCCCTACGAAAGTAGGGGGAGCCTCCCACAACCCCACCTCTTACCTGGCCGGTGGACTAATTTGGTAGTGAGTGCCAATTCTTCTTTTGTTAAAAAAAATAAAAAAAAATAAAAAAAATCATCATCATTTTTACATGTACCATTCATATAGGGGCTAATTCATTGCATTTTCATTTAGTGGTTCATTTATTGCATTATTTTAAAAAACTTGAAATTTTTTTTAAAAATCCAAAAACAACAATCTTTCTTAGGGCCCAATAGTAAATTTGAGAGGTTAATACATGCTAAGCCATGCGGGTCACTTGAATTAAATTCCTAATTTACCCAATATCATCAAAATCCTTCATTCTTCCACAATAGGGTTTACAATCCATCTCTTACCCAAGACCTACACCAATTGCCACCGGATTTTTTCACCCCTTATTCTCACAGGTATCCATATCCTAGGTAGGAAAATTAACAATCTTCTTCTTGGGCATCCTGTCAAGACCCCATGCAAAGTCCTTCGAACTCACACTTTTCAAATTAGGCTTCTTACTCAAATGCTCCTTACAATCAAGTCCAACATGAAGGACAACCTATCTACTCCCCACTACCCCAGTACCAGACTGACTTCTATTCTGATTGTTACTCACCACAATCTGAGTGCCACCCAACCTATTCAGCTCCTCCACAGTCTGATTTCGAGGATATGTTTAATCCAATGACTCAACTCATCTTGGCCAATCAGTAGTCCATTAAAGTTTAGAGCCAAATTATCTAAGCCCAGCTTGACCAACTTGATAGAGAGCTCGAAATGGACCAACATGCTAGCCTCCCCACTGAAAACTTTAAAAATCCCTTTCCTGATTATGATTATAATACCAACCTGAACGATTAATCCATAAATCCTCAATTCAACAACTCTCAAATAATTTTTGATGATGAGGAGTATATGGGGCAGCCATATCAGGAGAACTGGGAGGAAGCTAGTGAAGCTCAAGTTGTGATGGCCAAGCATAATCATGAAGAAAATAGTGAGGAGTCTAAGTTGGGAAGAGAAGAAGAGAGAAATGAACATCAGATCTATAATCAAATGTCTCTCCCAGAATTTGACAAAACTCTCTTTGAAGATGGAAAGGAAGAAGAAGTGAGGATTGTTGAAAATCTGGTTTTGATAATGACAACTTATGAATCATGTTTAGACTGGATTAAATAAAGCTGCTGTAGGGTTTGCCTGATATGCCTTGCACTGTCTTAGGTTCATGCAATATTTGTTCAAGTCACATTCATGTCAGTATAATTCCGTGTTTGATCCACATCATAGTATTTGCATGGAATTCACTAGGTCGGTGCAATTCTTGTTGTTGCACACACGACGAAGTCGTTGCATCTATCAGGTGAGTCAGTGCATTTGATTAAAATGCTTGGACTTGGTATATTATACCTGGTTGATTGGTCAATTCATGTAAACTTTCTTTGCACACTGGGTTGCTTGTGTCTGAAGCATGGTTGAATGATTTTAAAGCATGTGCGATTCATGCATTACGCCTGTGTCATCAGTGCAAGGTGAGTCTGTGCATGAACAGTGCAACATCGGTGCATTGTCTATTACATGCATTCACTTTGTCGGTGCAGAACTTCACTATGTGTAGAAAGGAGCTCGGTGCAAACACTGTGTAGGTCAATGCATGTAGCAAGGTCAGTGCATTGTAAAGGTTAGTGCAATCACTGTTTGAGGTCAGTGCAAACTTTGACTCAGTGCATACTTTCACTTACTCATATAGAGGTCGGTGTAAGTTTGCCTCGGTTCATCTTTTTCTAACGCATATAGGAGGTGCGTCTTACAGTACGCCTCACATGTGGTCTAGTGTCGGTGCATATTTTGTTTAAAGCTTTGCACTCGGTGCACATTTCCCAGTTCGTGCATTCAGTATTCATATACTCGGTGCAATGTTTGGTTAGCATGCATAGATCGTCTATGCTCTTCACTGTAGCGAGGTATGTAAGGGTCAGTGCATCTCTTGTTCATTCTCGCTTCATAGTCGATGCACACACTGTAGTAGGTCAGTGCAATATTTGCATCATGTGTATATATAAGTCTGTGCATATTCTCCTATATGTACATCAAAGTCTGTGCATACTTTGCATATACCATATTAAGTTAGTGCAAACATTGTTCTATACAATATAAGATGTCTAATGAAATATTCTCTTAACTGACAGGATAAAGTGATCTCGTGAGCTCGAACTAAGAAGGCACGTGTTCCTAGAATGTTGGAAGCTGGCATGTGATCCAAGAAAATGAGTGAACCAGTGATCCTGACACGTGGACAGATGAGGACCAGATTCTGACACATGGCTGAGAGCCTTCTGGAAGCATTTGGGCGGGAGTGTCCCCTCCACTCGCCCAATGTGTGAGCACGTGAGTCCGAGACTGAAGTCATATATAAACACTTTCTCTGAAGAGATTGAATGAGATGCGAAGAACAGAGAAGAGAAAGAGAGGGAGAGCAGCAGAAGAAGAGAGTCTCAGAGAAAAGAGAAGAGGAGAGTTGAGCAAGAAGATCAGAGAATTTGAAGAGTGATCTGAAGAGAAAAAGCATAGTATCGTGAGCTAAGAGAAAAGAAGAGAATATGGAGGTTGCCGTTTGTGAAACAAAAGAAAAAAAAATATAAAAGGAAGGAGTCGCCAAGAGAGCGAGAGAGCATACTGAGAGAAGAAGAAGAAAGAAAGAGGTAGAGAGTGCAGAAGAGAGAATAGAGAGAAGAAGAGAGAGTCTTCCCTGAAGATCTGAGTTGTATTGGCCTCTGGATCAGATCCAAGCCAAGTTGCTCCTACGGAGCTACATTTGTTTCTGTTTCTCCTTTTGTTTTTCATTTGTTTTTTCCATTTTCATTGGTGTTCTTCCGATCCTCAGGTTTGAGGTCGGGGTTCCTCCAGTGGACTCAAGAGAAGGGAGACTGTGTCTCCGGTTGCTAGTGACGGGCTGTCACTAGTGGTTCCCTCCGGTTTGGAGGAAGAGAGGAGAGTGTTCCTCTGGGTCAAGCTGTAAGGCAACGTTTGTTGCAGACTGAGTCTGCTTTGAACTCCAGCTTGGGTTAGTGGAATCCTCACTTGGTTTGAGTGAGGGGTGGACGTAGGCAGACTGTGGGTCTGACCGAACCACCTAAAATTCTGGTGTTGTATGGTTTGCCTTGTGAGTTTGCTCCTGCCTTCTACTTCTCTTACAGGGGCCCTTGTCAGGTTGGGTGTGCGCCGCCTGTTCGATTCATTGATTGCCTGATTCGTCAAATCCGTGAAGTGGTTGATTTGTGTGTGTGTGCTTCAGTATCATTCCCCACTAGTTTACAGATCACCTTTAAAGAATTCAAGATCATCCCTGAGCCGTTTTCTATTCTGAGAAATCTGCCTTGTCTTACTTGGTGCTTTACTGTGCTTTCTCAGATTGGTAGTTCATCTAGTTGAAAGAAGTTCTGACTTAACAATGTTTAAATCGGCAAATCTTTTTATTTAAGATCCATTCACTCCCCTCTGGATCTATCAAGTGGTATCAGAGCAGGTTACTAGCTTTTTCAGATCCAACGATCTGCAGTAATTCCTAGTGTTTTTTGGTGGTTTCTTTCTCTATTTGCCGTTTACTATTAGTGGTCGTCTGCTTCCGATTTGCCAATGGCTCATCCTCCGATTTTTAATGGGTATGATTTCCCTAACTGGCGTGGCAGTCTGTGCACGTTCATCAATTCAGTGAATCCTAATTTCTAGAATCTTGTCTCCAAAGGTCCACACAGAATGCCTAAGGATGTGTCCAAATGGAAGGACAAACATAGAATAAAAAATAATGAAAATATGAGAGTTCTCAGCATTTTAAGAAGGACTGTTGATTCTGACATCTTTCCATTTGTTACAAATTGCAGGTCTGCTAAAGATATCATGGACAAATTGATGGCAGTCTATAAGAGAAGTGATGACATCTGCTTGATGGTTAATGAGAGCAACTATAGCAGTGATGAAGATGAGTTCGAAGATGCTGAAGAGGTAAACAATCCATTTTGTAGTTACACTTTAAATGATTGGGAAGATGCCTATGCCAACCTGTTAGAATCTTATGAAAAACTAGGGAAGAAGAATAAAAGTCTGAAAAAGAAGTTAAATAATCTAGAGAATTCTAACTCTGGAGGTGAAAACATTGAAATTCTGAAAACTAAAAATGAAATATTCAAAAGACAATTGTCGAATCTCGATGCAATCAATTTAGAACTCGATCAAGTCAAATATGAAAATGAAAAACTCAAAAAACAATGTCAGGAATCTGAACAAAGATTAATCAATCTTGAAAGTGAAAACATATTAATCACTGAAAAATTCGAGGCTGTTAGAGCTGTCAATTTAAAGTTTCAAGAAAATCTTGAAAAATATGAACCAGAAAACTAGCAAGAAAATGTTAAGGAAAACCAGAGTTTTCTAACTGATGTTTTGTTTGATGACGATAAGCTTGAGGAGGAGAACACTAAATTGAAAGCAGAAACTGAAAAATGGAGAAAAGAAAATGAGGAATTGAAACAGTTGAATACTGCTATGTCGGAAAGACTTCTTGTCTTAGAAAAAGGAAAGTGCGTTCTTGATGAAAATCAAAAAGAGCTCAAACTGAAACAAGAAGTTGAAACACTCAAAAATCTGAATGATGCTATGTGTCAACAAATTAAGTCCTGTGAAGAGGAACTGGCCAGTTATAAGTTTTGTATCCTAGCTCTCCAACAAGAAAATAATGATCTTAATGAATCCTTGTCTAGATTTGTTGAAGGAAGGAACAATTTAGATAAGCTTCTTGGAAGCAAGGTTAATTTTCAAAAGAAAGGGTTAGGCCATAATGCTGCAAATAAAAAGAGTTTCGGAAACAAAACTCAAACATCTTTTGTTTTCAGTTCTAATACTCATAATTCTTCGGACCAACCTATCTTTTAGTTTACTGCTCAGAAAATTTTGAAAACAACTGAAAAACAAAAGAACACAATTGTTTCTGCCACTTCTGTGCATGTTCCCCATAAGACATCCTCACACACACATGCATACAAAAATAAAGTGATTTGTCATTACTGTCACAAGATCGGCCATGTGATGCATGAGTGTAAAGTGATGGAAACGGATGATCTAAATGCTAGTAAAAGACATGCTGGGAAAACTTATCTTAGAAATCATGATGTTCAGAAAAAAGGGATTCTATGTTATTGCTGTGGCAAATTAGGCCACATTGTAGCCCACTGTTGGCATGCTCAGGGAAGGAAATTTAACTCTGAATTTGTTAAATTCCCTATGAATCAAGATGCTTTCAGCAGAAATAAATCTTTTTTCAAAGGAAAATTTATTTCTTGTTTTGAGTGTGGAAAGCCAGGCCACAAAATTGCTGATTGCTGGCTGGCAAGGAATACAAGACAAAGCTTCCATGATAAAAATAGATACTTCCATGAGAATGCACATAGAGTTCATGGTCATGTTAATGTGCATCATAATATTAAAAATTCTGTTGGTGCATGTATATATTGTGAAAAATTTGGACATTCTATAGCTAATTGCTATTTGATGGAACTTGATGACAATGCAGCTAAAAAATTGTTCAGAACACCTGTTAGGGTTAATACGGGACCCAAGGTTGCTTGGGTTCCTGCTGGAATAAAATGATCAAATTGTTGCAGATATGCCTTGATCAAAAATAAAGGGGTAAATGAACCAAGGCATTTGAAGAAGAAAACCCCAGGTCTGCACTTTTCAGGTTAGTCTTCCAAGCTCTGTTCCATTACTGTGCGCTAAGTTTATATGATCTAGATGAATGCATGCAAATGATTGTAGCTGTTTTTGAACCTTTTGCATAACTATGGAATGCTACATGAATTGCCACACTCCCTGCATGTTAGTTCATTACACAGAACATTGGTATGAAAATCTAAAAGGAGTCAGTTGAATGTTTGCATATGCATCTAGAAATAAAACATGCATATACCTCTGTGTATCTGTAAGAAAAACAAGGTGATGCTTGATTAGGATCTTAGCACTTAGTGAGGGGGAGCTGAGCTGATCTGAGCAGGCCGATGTAATTGAGTGTTTGGTGCACATCATGGATTTGAAAGCTATTGGTGATTAGGCTGAGATGTTAAGTTGGAACTATTTGAATTGATCAGAAGTCTTTGGGTCAAGAGAAGGCTGAGGATATTTCGATCTAAAGCTGTCTGCAACTCTACACCAAATTGGACTCCTACTCTAATGTTGCTGGATAGTTCACTCCTTCATCTTCCACCATTATTATCAACCTATCTGACACTTAGGGGGAGCAATATATGGAACTCTATTATCCTTGTCTATTGTGCATTATTATTATCAAAACAACCTCTAGTAGTGTATGAAAATGTTGATCTTCCCAATTGAGTGATCTTCGGCCTATAAAGATTATATCTTATAGTTAACTGTTCAAGAGGACTCTTGAAAGTATTTTCAATGGAGCTGAAAACATTTCTAATAACTGGAAGTGTCCATCTAAATAAAATTCATCAATCTGAAAATTATGAGTAATGGGATAATCTGGTAGAAGAGGATGTCTTATAGAGTGCTTTTTAAATCATGTCTTCAAGATGATATGAATGTAGACCAGGGAATATGCCATTAAGTAATATAAATGAAATGGCAGAGCAATGGCAAAATTTCTGAGAAACTGGTTATCTAGATCAAAGAAATCTAGAAATTATGTCATGAAGAAATAAGCTATCTTTGTTCATAAAAGATGGCATAAAGGTAGACTGTGCTGAGTAACCAGAGATTCTGGTGTCTGATAAACATGTATTCTTGTGTAAAAAGGCCAGTCCTACCGGAATGCTCCTTAAGAAAATAAAAAGAAAAGAAAAAGAAGGAGTGGATATGGTTGACTCTGGTTCTTGTTCAGAAGCTGAAACAGGACTTAAAAGCAATATAAGACATATTTTGGAAACCGGTCTTATCCTATGAAAATAATGAATAATTTTGATGAATTATATTAACTGGACATTGTACTATAATTAAAAAATGTTTATCTTCATTGGTTGTTTTTTAAAAGATGAATCTTTTGAGCAATAAACGTCTAAGACCATAAAAGAGGAGAAGAAAAATATCCTATACACGAGAGGGGTAGTTTGGGTACAAAAGGTGCATCGGGTAAAAGTGATAATATATTTTATTTATTGTTTAACCCTAAAGTGTCGCTCAAGTTTCCCCCATTCAAGCCCAGTCATTCATTCCCGCACTCACGACTTCCCGCCGTAAGCGCTTCTCTAGTTTCTTCCTCTCCGTTGTTCTGCTACTCGCCTCTTCACATTCTCTTCACCTACTTCGACATCTACACTCACCGTTCCTAAAAGGGGTCATCCTCATCTCCATCGCCATCTCTTGTGATGTCTTCTCCGACAACAAAGAGCAAGGGGAAGGAGGAGGTATCTGAGGAGCAACAGCCTCCAACACCAGATATCAGAATGTCTAAAGAAGAAGATCAATATGAGAGCAGAACCGAGGAGGAGTGTGCAGGAGAAGCAAAAGGAAAAATAAAAGTTGATGAGCTTCTCATACACGAAGAGATAAGAATTGAGCAAAGCGAGGAAGCCACGGAAGGGAAGAAATGAAAAGAAAAGGAAAAGAAATAGTACATGAAGCTTCTGGAAATAAAGGTATTTTGATCAAATCCCATTGTAAAGCTGATACATCTATGGAAATTGAATATTCAGAACTGGTAGATTTTTTTTGGATTTCTGAGATAAAAAAGCTCTTGGGAAAGTATTGGAGATACTACCCTGAACTCACTGCTGAGTTTTACAACAATCTGGTTTTTGATATTGATTGATCTGTGTTGCTCTATAGTGTCAAAGGAGTCAGCTGAACAACATGTTGAAGAAATTCCATATATTGAGGAAGTTCGAGCACCAAATGATGATCAAGAACACCCGATTTTCAAGTGATTCGTCTGTCAGCTCACAGGAACCAAACAATGAACCGAATATTACTGAATTGCTAACCAATTTGACAACTCTAGTTCAAAATCAGAGTGAGATGATGTCTTCCCAGCTGCTGTTTACAAATCTTCATTTAATCAGACTGAATACAAGGCTTCATCTTCTAGAGAACAAAGTGAATACGTAGTGGCTACAATTTCGGGCTGACAAACAGAGAACAGATGCTGCGATGCAAGAGTTCTTAGGAAATCTCATGGGTCTGATTAACAGAATAGCAGAGATGGTTAGCAGTATTCAAAGCACTCAGACCACCTCTTTCAAAACTCTTGCTACTATTCTTGATAAAACCTATGATATCAATATTGAACTTGCAAAGATGAGAACTCTGGATCACCCACTCCTCACTGGCCAACAAGAGATCCGTTCTGCAGTGGACAAAGCTCAGTCTGAAGTTGCCATCATTGCTACCAGACTTGAAACTGTCATGACAGAGCAAGCATATATTTCCTCTCTCACGGCCAGCGTTAGAAGCACTGTCCATTACTGCTTTGAAGAGCTGTCCAACTCCTTACATTCACTTCAAGATTCAGTCCTGGATAGTTTTTCAGGTCCAGTTTCTTCAAATCAGTGAGCTCATTTTCAATGAGGCAGCTCTAGCTCTGCTCCTCCCAGGGATGGAAATGGCTCAAGATCCTCCCATGGTCACTAACTTCTTTTTGATAATGACAAAGGGGGAGAGAGATGTCATGTTTTGAAGATATGTTATGGATGGATATTGGATATGAGGGATGCCATGTTTTGAAGATATGTTATGGATGGATATTTGCGGATTTTTTTTAATTTTGTTATATGGATGGATATTTGTGGATTTTTTTTGCGATTAAATTTTTTCTTTGCTTTGGATACCTTGTTTGTTTCGTGAGAAATTAATCAAATATTATCTAAAATCTCTCTTATGTACAGAAGTGCTAGTGTTGATTTTACTTATTTAATTGCGTGAATTATCATACATGACTCATTATGTTGTCATCATCAAAAAGGGGGAGATTGTTGAAAATCTGGTTTTGATAATGACAACTTATGAATCATGTTTAGACTGGATTAAATAAAGCTGCTGTAGGGTTTGCCTGATATGCCTTGCACTGTCTTAGGTTCATGCGATATTTGTTCAAGTCACATTCATGTCAATACAATTCCGTGTTTGATCCACAGCATAGTCCTTGCATGGAATTCACTAGGTCGGTGCAATTGTTGTTGTTGCACACACGACGAAGTCGTTGCATCTATCAGGTAAGTCAGTGCATTTGATTAAAATGCTTGGACTTGGTATATTATACCTGGTTGATTGGTCAATTCATGTAAACTTTCTTTGCACACTAGGTTTCTTGTGTCTAAAGCATGGTTGAATGATTTTAAAGCATGTGCGATTCATGCATTATGCCTGTGTCATCAGTGCAAGGTGAGTCTGTGCATGAACAGTGCAGCATCGGTGCATCGTCTATTACATGCATTCACTTTGTCGGTGCAGAACTCCACTCTGTGTAGAAAGGAGCTCGGTGCAAACACTGTGTAGGTCAATGCATGTAGCAAGGTCAGTGCATTGTAAAGGTCAGTGCAATCACTGTTTGAGGTCAGTGCAAACTTTGGCTCAGTGCATGCTTTCACTTACTCATATAGAGGTCGGTGTAAGTTTGCCTCGGTTCATCTTTTTCTAACGCATATAGGAGGTGCGTCTTACAGTACGCCTCACATGTGGCCTAGGGTCGGTGCATGTTTTGTTTAAAGCTTTGCACTCGGTGCACATTTCCCAGTTCGTGCATTCAGTATTCATATACTCGGTGCAATGTTGTTTGTCTTCCTTGCACCTGAAGTCTGTGCATTCACTATTCATATACTCGGTGCAATGTTTGGTTAGCATGCATAGATAGTCTGTGCTCTTCACTGTAGCGAGGTATGTAAGGGTCAGTGCATCTCTTGTTCATTCTCGCTTCATAGTCGATGCACACACTGTAGCAGGTCAGTGCAATATTTGCATCGTGTGTATATATAAGTCTGTGCATATTCTCCTATATGTACATCAAAGTCAGTGCATACTTTGCATATACCATATTAAGTCAGTGCAAACATTGTTCTATACCATATAAGATGTCTAATGAAATATTCTCTTAACTGACAGGATAAAGTGATCTCGTGAGCTCGAACTAAGAAGGCACGTGTTCCTAGAATGCTGGAAGCTGGCACGTGATCCAAGATAATGAGTGAACCAGTGATCCTGAGACATGGACAGATGAGGACCATATCCTGACACATGGCTGAGAGCCTTCTGGAAGCATTTGGGCGGGAGTGTCCCCTCCACTCGCCCAATGTGTGAGCACATGAGTTCGAGAATGAAGTCATATATAAACCCTTTCTCTGAAGAGATTGAATGAGATGTGAAGAACAGAGAAGAGAAAGAGAGGGAGAGCAGCAGAAGAAGAGAGTCTCAGAGAAAAGAGTAGAGGAGAGTTGAGCAAAAAGATCAGAGAATTTGAAGAGTGATCTGAAGAGAAAAAGCAGAGTATCGTGAGCTAGGAGAAAAGAAGAGAATATGGAGGTTGCCGTTTGTGAAACAAAAGAAAAAAAAATATAAAAGGAAGGAGTCGCCAGGAGAGCAAGAGAGAATACTGAGAGAAGAAGAAAAAAGAAAGAGGTAGAGAGTGCAGAAGAGAGAATAGAGAGAAGAAGAGAGAGTCTTCCCTGAAGATCTGAGTTGTATTGGCATTTGGATCAGATCCAAGCCAAGTTGCTCCTACCGAGCTACATTTGTTTCTGTCTCTCCTTTTATTTTTCGTTTGTTCTTTCCATTTTCATTGGTGTTCTTCCGATCCTCAGGTTTGAGGTCGGGTTCCTCTTGTGGACTCAGGAGAAGGGAGACTGTGTCTCCGGTTGCTAGTGACGGGCTGTCACTAGTGGTTCCCTCCAGTTTGGAGGAAGAGAGGAGAGTGTTCCTCTGGGTTAAGCTGTACGGCAGCGTTTGTTGCAGATTGAGTCTACTTTGAACTCTAGCTTGGGTTAGTGGAATCCTCACTCGGTTTGAGTGAGGGGTGGAGGTAGGCAGACTGTGGGTCTAGCCGAACCACCTAAAATTCTGGTGTTTTATGGTTTACCTTGTGAGTTTGCTCCTGCCTTCTACTTCTCTCACAGGGGCCCTTGTCAGGTTGGGTGTGCGCCGCCTGTTCGATTCATTGATTGCCTGATTCGTCAAATCCGTAAAGTGGTTGATTTGTGTGTGTGTGCTTCAGTATCATTCCCCACTAGTTTATAGATCACCTTTAAAGAATTCAAGATCATCCTTGAGCGGTTTTCTATTCTGAGAAATTTGCCTTGTCTTACTTGGTGCTTTACTGTGCTTTCTCAGATTGGTAGTTCATCTAGTTGAAAGAAGTTCTGACTTAACAATGTTTAAATCGGCAAATCTTTCTATTTAAGATCCATTCACGCCCCCTCTGGATCTATCAAGGATAGAAAAAGAATTGAGCATTTATTTGAACAATGCAACTGGGGTTAATGAGGAGTTGAATTTTTTGCATGAAAATCTTTATGACCAGGCAACCTTTAATCCGGAGGAGAGGATAGAGCTCTCGCCCATTCCTGACCACGCCAATCCTAGAGATCTTTCTGAAATTCTTCAAGTCGATTGGTCGAATCCACTTGAAATGCATGAACATCACTCTGTCGAGGAATACATTCATTTTCCTTGCCTCCTGGACAATGAACTTGTGGTGGAATCTTTTGACGCCCCTCCCATTCCTGATTTTCCTCACCTCGACTTGATGCTAGACAAGCCCACACTTGAGGATGATCAAAATTCTGTCAACAGTAATAAGGTCTGCATCGCTTCATTCATACCTTCTACAGACCTTAAGGAGGAATATTTCATCATTCATGACATGATTCGTAACCATGTTCTTCCTTCATTCTATGATCGGGATGGTCCTTTTGAGCTGAATCCACCTTGGTCTTTCACTGTTGATTCTCCTAGTCTCCTTGACACTGATCTATTGCTTGAAACTCCTCTCCCTTTGATCCCTTCTCACCTTACTAATGTTCATGGAATATCTAAAATTGAGGTAGAAAAAGATATTTTGCTTGATAATAAGATCTTCATTAATATTTTTAACACTTACCAAGACCACAAATGGGAAGAAAGTTTTCTTGTCCTTAATCAGGGGAATCATTTTAGCCTAACTGATCCATCCTGGTATTTGCCGTAGGCCACCCCATTCAAAGTACGGTTGTTAACCCATGCATCGCATGCTCAACCTAATTGTGATACCAACCAATCTAGCCCCTACGCAATCATGCTCAATCTCGTCTTGTTGTGGTATAATGTTTGGTTTTTCAATGACGCCGAGATAGCGTGGTGGCTCATTCTTAAATCTACATGTTGGTTATAGAGCTTTCATGTGTCTGGCTGAAGATGAAAAACTTAGCGCTTTTAGGAGACAACCCGAGATTTTTTATTATTTGATGTTTTATTTTAGTGTGTTTTTCAGTGGTTAGGTAAGAGCCAAGGAGATGGAGTTATCACCATCCACATCAATAATGGAGTTTTGCCCCACATATCAGGTTGTCTCTTTCCTTCTCAGCAATCTTTATTGTTACATTGTTCTGTTATTTTTATTACTGATATATGCCATTGAGGACAATGTCATTCAAGTTGAGGGGGGGAGAGAAAATTTCATGATGCATATAGTACAACCTGACAGGAGTTCTTGCATGATGTCTTGCATTGATCATATTGTCCTGTATTTTGCATGAAAGTGAAAAGATGAAATCCCCGACTGAGTTTTCTTGATTCATGTTCTCATTGAAAGTAATTCTGGAATAGGAAAGGCTAGGGAGAAGGACGATGGAAAATTTATTCAATCTAGCCATGGAAAACTGACTTAAGAATCTCTTTAAAGTTCTTCAGCACTTTAGAAAAATGAAATTCACTTTGCATGCTAATGAAACAAGCGGGACAAGCCTTCTGTTATCTTGGGTATGGTGTCTGATACTCTGCACTTCTTGAGGAAGAGATCTGTAATATAAATATATGTCAAAGTTATATATCAAATAAGTGCAAAAGCACAATGAAAAAAAAGAGAAAAAAAGAACACTATGAAAAATGCCCCGAATCTTAGTAACCATGCCTACTTCACCTAAGACGTGTTGAGATTCTCGTCAAAAGGAAAAGAGAACCTTGATCTGCGAAACCGGGCCTGCTTCTCCTAAGGCAAGAGTTGAGGTTCGTGTTAGACAGTGAAGGGTAATGCAGCATCATGTGTGTATAAAAATAAAAAGATCTCAAAAGGGGTAAAGTAATAAGGTAGATAAAAAGTTAATATGCTTAATACTCTGATTAAGAGGTACAAGGTTGAAAGGCACTTGCTTGGAATAACAAATGTGGGACGTAATTATCTGCGCTGTGGATTTAGTATTACACATACACAAGTGCTATTGAACTTTGATTTGCATTCTTGATCATGTACCTTAATTTCCAATTTAAGGTTAGTGTGTATTAATTCTTCCAGATTTCTAATCTTTGGTTGATTCTATGAAGGAAGAGTTGGATATAACGGTATGAACTTCGCAAACTCTTGTTGGTCCTACATTTTAATCTAATTGCATTGCTAAGGGACTAGCAATGAGTAAGTTGGGGGGTGTGATAAGTGCTCATTTCTTTATGATAATTCACATCACATATATCATTTCATCTGCACATAATTAGCCAATTATACATACTTTACAGTTAATCTCAACCTTGCATTAATTGAGCCGTTCATGCAAATTAACTTAATTTATGGTTAATTATTCAATGAAAATAGGTTAAGGGTCATGAGAATTAATTTTTCATTGCATAATTGTGAACATTTATGATTTTTGTGCATAAAGCAATAATTCTTAATGGGCTTAATCCAAATTGTGTGTGTGCAGGACGTCCAAGGTAATTACTAGAAGGGCCAGGGACAAAAGCGTCACAAGATCAGGGCAAGGGATGCCCTAGGGTGCCCCTCCCTCCTTGAACAATTCAAAGGAGCAGTCGCCGTTCCTTTTTTGGTGTGAAAGGAGATAAATAAAAAGATTTTATTGAATTATCTTGGAGAGAATTTCTTAGAGAGAAAATAGGAGGAGATCTCCTCCTTATTAAGAAAGCCAAGGAGAGCCCCTTTCCTCTCTTTATCCAAACCCTAATCTCCTCTAATCTCTGCCATCCATCTTCATCAAATGTGATATCCACCCTCTATTTGACCTAGTTTCTCTATAAATACTCTTTGTCAAGAGAGGGAAAGGGAGTTTTCTTCTTTTTCTTTTTCTTCTTAGCTTAGAATCCCATCCTTCTTTCTTCCCCTAGTTTAAGTCGACCTTTTTCACACCTTGCTGTTCATCTTTTCAATTTGCTTATAAAGTTCTTCGTTTTTAAGTGATCTTTAATTTCTTATTGTTCCTCTTCTTCTAATTCTCTCCGATTTTTAAGTTATTTCAAGTGTTTCAAGGTTCTATCCTGCATTTTTTACTGTTCATCCGCTGTTCTGCACTTTGTTAGTCTAAAGGTTTCTTCCTCTTCTGCTCTTCTTTTCATCTGAGTCTCTTTATAAAAGTTCTTCATTTTTTTTAGATCTAGACTTTCTTGTTCTTCATCTTCTTCCAATTCTTTCTCGTTTTCAAGTTATAATCTCTTTTTCAAATTTTAATTTTTTATTTACTGTTCATCCGTGCAAAATCACCTCTGTTCTTCCTCAATTTTCACCCTCTTCGTCACGTTTTATCTCTCTGCACTCTTCATCAACTTTCTTCCTATCATCTACATCTACAACTTTTTCTTCTACCATGTCTTCTAATTCTCTCTGGTTTTAAATCTATTTCATTTTTTCTCTTGCTATAATTTTAGCTCTATTTTACTATTTTTAACTCCATTCCTCATCTTCTATCTATCTTTCTCTCCTCTATTTTCTTCACACATCCCAAGGTGGAGATTCTCTTCTTTCAGTGCTCACAAGGCGGCATCTACCTCCAAGACGGGGCGATTCAATGAAAGGCTTGACATGGAGACGTCGACGCTATTCTTCATCATCTTGGCTCTATTTCTTCCCTTATTCTTTTACTTCAAGTTGTAATTTTTTTAGTTTTTATAGATATTGTACTCTTCCCTTAGCAATAAAAGTCAATTTTTGTGCAATTGTTCCTTTATTCTCTCTCTCTCTCTCTCTCTCTCCTCCCAAATAGTCTTCTTTAATCCTCTCATATTCTTTAGATAGGTTTATTTTCACGTAAATTTATTTTCGTTTAGCATAAACTCACTCAAATTCAGTTTTCAAAACATAAGGATTTTTAAAAATAACATCACTCACTCACTAAAAAGATATTAAATATAAGTAGAGTGGTAAGAACGGGTCGATCCCACGGAGAAGAAAAGTTCTTTTAAGCAAGTTAGAAAATCCTTATGTTTTGAAAACCGAATTTGAGTGAGTTTATACTAAAGGAAAATAAATTTTCGTGGAAATAAACCTATCTAAAGAATATGGGAGGATTAAAGAAGAGAAATTGGAAAGAGTGGAGAGAGAAAATAAAAGAACAATCACACAAAATCAACTTTTACTGCTAAGGAAAGAGTATAACTCTATGAAAATTAAAAATTACAACTTGAAGTAAAATAATAGGGAAGAAATAGAGCAAAGATGATGAAGAATAGCGCCGCCGTCTCCGTGTCAAGCCTTTGATTGAATCACCCCGCCTTAGAGGTAGATGCCGTCTTGTGAGCACCGAAAGAAGAGAATCTCCGCCTTGGGATGTGTGAAGAAAATAGAGGAGGGAAAGATAGATAGAAGATGAGGAAGGGAGTTAAAAATAGTAAAATATAGCTAAAAATAGAGTAAGATAAAAATTGAAATAGCTTTAAAACTAGAGAGAATTAGAAGATGTGATATAAGAGAAAGTTGTAGATATAGATGAGAGGAAGAAAGTTGATGAAGAGTGCAGAGAGGTAAAACATGAGGAATATGGTGAAAACTGAGGAAGAATAGAGGTGATTTTGCGCGGATGAACAATAAATCAAAAAAACTGAATTTTGAAAAAGAGATTATAACTTGAAAACGAGAAAGAATTGAAAGAAGATGAAGAATAAGAAAGTCTAGATCTAGGAAAAATGAAAAATTTTATGATGAGACTCAGATGAAAAGAAGACCAGAATGGGAATAAAACTTTAGAAGAATAAAGTGCAGAACCGCAGATGAACAGTAAAAAATGCAGGATAGAATCTTGAAAAACTTGAAATAACTTACAAACAGGAGAGAATTAGAAGACGAGGAAGAAGAAGAAATTAAATATCACTTAAAAGTAAAGAACTTTGTAGAAGAAAGCAAATTAAAAAGATGAACAAAAAGGTATGAAAAAGGTTGACCTAAACTAGGGGAAGAAAGAAGGACGTGATTCTAAGCTAAGAAGAAAAAGAAAAAGAAGAAAACTCCCTTTCCCCCTCTTGACAAAGAGTATTTATAGAGAAACTAGGTCAAATGAAGGATGAAAATCACATTTGATGAAGATGGATGGCTGTGATTAGAGGAGATTAGGGTTTGGATGAAGAGAGGAAAGGGGCTCCCTTTGGCTTTCCTAATAAGGAGGAGATCTCCTCCTATTTTCTCTCCAAGAAATTCTCTCCAAGATAATTCAATAAAATTCTTTCCTTTATCTCCTTTCACGCCAAAAAAGGAATGGTGGCTGATCTTTTGAATTAGTCAAGGAGGTAGGGGCACCCTAGGGCATCCCTTGCCCTGATCTTGTGACGCTTTTGCCCTTGGCCCTTCTAGTAATTACCTTGGACGTCCTGCACACACACAATTTAGATTACGCCCATTAAGAATTATTGCTTTATGCATAAAAATCATAAATGCTTACAATTATGCAATGAAAAATTAATTCTCATGACCCTCAACCTCTTTTCATTGAATAATTAACCACAAATTAAGTTAAATTGCATGAACGGCTCAATTAATGCAAGGTTGAGATTAGCTGTAAAGTATGTATAATTGGCTAATTATGTGCATATGAAATGATATATGTGATGTGAATTATCATAAAGAAATGAGCACTCATCAGCAGAGTTTGCCGGTAGGTGTGAATCTGTGGTGCAGTGTTCGAGATTTTTCCATGGCTTGTTCAGGTGGCTGATGGCTTTATCGTTGGTGTGATGGCCGTGCATGTTCTCCGAGGAGATTAATGTTGTTTTGGCCGTCCCAGCTTGAGGTTTGTTCAGCCCATGAGGTGTTAAGGTTATGTTAAGGTGGTTGTTGGATGCCTTGTTTGAGAGAATGCTCGGGCGAACCTAGGATTTTCCTTCCTGGTGAGCTACTGTTAGTCGAGCTTGATTCTTCTCATCTTGTCTTGTGGCATCTTTTCGAGGTAAACTTAGGAAGTGCTGTCTCGGTGAAGCCTTTGTCCTGTGTCTACTTATGTGTGGGCTGTGTTAGTTCTAAACCTGATTTGGTCTTGTTTCGGCGGTGGCTGGCTTTGGACCCAGTTTTTGGAATTGGGGCCGTTGTGCACCGTGTCCGACGTGCCGTTTTTGGTGGCTGTTGTGTTGTGAAGGTTCAATAATTGTTTCAAGACGTGAGGATAAGCTAAGATTACAATTATTTGTGACTTATGCTACGGCTCTTGGCATGATGGTTTGCACTTTGGTGACTTGTGATCGGCTGTTAGCAGGATTAGTACTCGAGGAGTGGTATATTGTAGTTTCGTGAATTGCGATGGCGCTGAGTGTGTGCTGAGATGTGGATGCCGAGTTATTTGTAATGCCTGTGTGTGTTGTGTTGAGTGCACAGCGGAAGCGCGTGGCCTTATAACCCACAGGTTGAGGATTATTTTGGTTGGAAGATTCTGACCGGCCAAGAGGTTTCTTTCCTCGGTGAGACATCGTCTTGGCTATGTGTGCCTTGATGCTGTAGGTTGCCGTGTCATTGCTTGAGACATTATTGTTGTTGGCACTGGCAGGTTTGAGAATTGGATAAAAATGTCGGTGTATATGCTGGTAGAGTACCCTTTCTTTATCTGTATTTCTTGGGAGTTATGCTCTCTGGACGGATCGTGGTCCTCGAGATGCGTTCTCCGAGGTTGTTGTTGTGGGTCCTTGTTGGTAAGCTACGAGCGGCTTGTATATGTCAGCCGTGTGTTCAGCTGTAATTGTGCCTTTTTGTGACCCAACTTGCAGTTGTGTCTCGTGGTTCTGTGTTGAGAATGGAGCCGGGATTCTGCAGGTATTTTTATTTGTTTGTTTGTGGTTGTGTTCAGTTTGGGAGGAGTTCCCTGTGAGTCTGATTTGGCATTGTGTGGATCGCGGTCTTGTCGGTTGGTTTTGCTGTACTCTTCTGTCATGGTAGAGTTGGCATGCATCTCGAATCAGATGTAATGTCTGAGTGAGGACTGACTTGATTGTGCTCGTGGTCCAGTGTTGTCATTGGCGTTCTGCGTGTCAGTTTCGTTGTTGTTCATGGCGCGGAAGCCGATGGGTGGAGCAGTCAGCAGAGGGGACTGTGTTTCCTAGTCTAAGCTGATGCTTGTTTCATCTGCGAGTATGTGTTTTATCAGTGGCTGTTTCGTGGCATGGGTCGTGTCTCCTTATTTTGTGATACGATAGCGGTGATGCCCTATTTCGGAGGTGCCGGACTTGTGTTCCTTTCTGTGCCATGCTCGTTATGTGGATCGATGTGCCTTGAGATCCGGATCGTGTGCCTATGATTGTGGTCTGGCAGTGTTCATCTGAATTGTGTTTTTTGAGAATCGTGTTTTCGTGTTTTGTGTTTGAGGTTTGGCTGATGCTTGGAGAGTGTGGCCAGCTTTATGGGTTCGTTCTTCCCTTTTTCCCTTGTTGACTCCTTGAATTTCGAGGATGAAATTTCTTAAAGGGGAGAGGACTGTAATTAATATCTTGGATTCTTCGGATCGGAATCAGAGAGCTTTCAAAGCGCTTTCTTGGGTCCTGAAACGTGTTTTACGATCCACTCGGGTTTTTCCCTTGTATAACTTGCGAAACCCCGTGGAGAGTGAACCGTTGAGTTTTGTGACTCCGGGACGCAACAGGTGCGTTGTGCTCGTTCCGAGGATCGCGGAGACTATTTTTCTGTATTTTTTTAAATTTATGAAAATTTGTGCAGAAAATCAAATTTTAGGAAAATTGCTAATTTTCTAATTTTCTTTTCTTCTTAACACTTTATCTCTCCTCTCTCCTCCCTCACGATCTCTCATTTCTCTCCCTCCGTTCTCTCTCCTCTCTTCTCCTCTCCCCCGGGCGCGCAATCGGCGTGGAGTTGGGTGAGGTGGTGATGGCGTGGAGCCGACCTGAGGCATGATGTCGCGAGTATCGGAGCGTGGCCTAGGCACGATCCCGTTCATGGATTCAAAGCCGACGTGGGTTGTTCATGTGACGATTTTCAACGTGGTGTGGCCGTTTCGGCGCGTGAGATCTACGGTGGAGGTAGGGGGATAGATACTCTACCTGTTTCCTGCTTTCCCTTGCAATTTTAGGCCAAACAGTGTGAGTTTGAGCAGGTTTTGCTATGTTTGGGCGAAATGCATGTTCGGGGGGTGTGAGCCGTGTTCTCCGTTCCAGGAGAGGGTTTGTAGTTTAAATGGATTCATTTGGCCTGGCATGTTAGGATTCATTTCCCGCCAGTTTTACTCCATTTGGTTGTGAATTGGGGCCGGTATGAGCCCGTTTGTCCATGTGACTCGGTTTGGGTCGATTCGTGGGAATCGCCCGTTTTCAGCCATTTTGAGGTTGGTTTGATCCCTTCCGGCTTGTGGAAGGTGGATATCGAGTCTAGGATTGTTTCCCCGTCATTTAGAAGTGATTGGGGCGTGAAAAATTGGGTTTTGTGAGGTTTTACGATTTTCAGATTGGAGGACGAGTCATGATTCGACAGAAACCGCGTTCACCTCTCGACCTTGGTAGCGGTTGGTTTTGAACCGCGGCCACTTTTCGAGGTTTTGTCGGTCATGTGGTATGGCGGTGGGAGAACGCGGTTATGGCTCAACCGCGTTTGACGGCCGTGGTTAGCTTGGAACCGCGTCAGCTGGTCTTCGTCCCATCTGCCCTGTTCTCCCCTAGAAACGGTTGGTCGCGTACCACGGCTGGATAACCGCGGCTAGCCCGTAACTGCATATAGGTGACCGCGGTTATCCTGGAACAGCGGCTGTCTTGTGTCGACTCTGCTTCATGAAGCGTCGACTCTATCTTCTTGTAATCTTTTATTTATTTTCCGTTCATAGGCCTGAGGCGGTTTGCCTGGAACCACGTCTGTGTTAGTGTTGCTTGTTGAGAACCGCGTCTGGTGTTGGCGCGACTAGCTCGCAACAGCGGCTACCATCTGGGTGTTTTCTTCATTGGTTTGGCTTCCAATTAATATGGCTTTGACCCCTTGGTTAGCCCATTGTTCCGTAGATGTCTTGGACGTCCTATGAGGGCTGTGACCGTGTTATAGGGTGTTTGGGAGTGCTATTATGTCGAGTAGTGTTTCGTGTTACTTCGAGGGTCATTATGGTTCCTGGTCAACCCGGTTGTGACCCAGTGATTGACACATGACCTCGTGAGTGTCTCATCGATCCTGTGAGGATCGAGACATGGTTTTGGATGCTTGGAGGTATCGTCGTACCTTGGTTTATGTGTCCATGTGGTTTGAGGGCTTTGGTAATACCTCATGTTCTGTGTTATGCAGAATTGTGAGTCCGTTGTGCAGCTTGGAGGCCGAGGACTCATCATCATTATTGCTATTATGGATCCGACTGCTCTGTGCCATCTTCCATAATGTGTTTTACTATGATTTTGGCTTAGGGACTAGGCTGATTAACTGCGTGTTGCCGTGATGTGTGACGATCTTGACCTGAGTCTTGTGACTCAGGGATCGTTGTGAGCAGGTCTAGTTGTCTGTCCTAAGTCTGGCGGTAGTCTGGTATGCTACCTTGTGCTCCGTAGTTTGTGTGACAAGTGCGTGCTTACCCTGTCTATACTTCGGTGTTCGCTGTTTTGAGTCTCTGTGTCTAGTGAGCCTCCACTAGTCGTAGCCTGGTGACACTTTTCTATGTGTCGGCTCACCTGGGAGTGGTGGCGGGGGCGTGTTCCTGGTTGAGACGGTTTGTAGGCTAGTTGCCGTCACTACCAGAAAAGGTGCTATTTTAGACGGCCCGTTTACGTCTCAAATCCGTCTGAAATTCTGTCGGAAGACACTTTTGTAATGGATTTCACACGGAAAAGGGACGGAAATCGGCCGTCTCATATTCTTGGTTACAAATTTCGGACAGATTTAATATCAGTCACAAATTCCGTCTGAAATTTCACATGGTAACTTTCCGTGTGAAATACCGTCTGAAATTATAAATTTCAGACAGATTTAATATCAGTCACAAATTCCATCTGAAATTTCACATGGTAAACTTTCCGTGTGAAATACCATTTGCAATTACAAATTTCAGACAGATTTAATATCAGTCACAAATTCCGTCTAAAATTTCACACGGAAAAGTTTCCGTGTGAAATACCGTCTGAAATTATCCCTGCCAAATACCGTTCCAATATCCGTCTAAAATTTCAGATAAATTATTTTGTCTCTATTTCCGTTGCAAAACTCAGATGTACAATTTCAGACGGCCAATTATCGTCCCTATTTATTCCGTTTCAAAATTTAGACGTATCCGTCATAAATCCGTCTGAAATTTCAGACGGATAAATTTTCGTCTCTAATTCCGTCCGGCATTTCTGACGGATCCATCTGAAAATTCGTCCGAAATACTTCCATTAATTTTTTTTAAAAATACAAAATTATTTTTAAAAACCTATTAAAATACATCAAATATAATCAAATTAACGTACTGAAAACAAAACACATAAGAAGAAACTCAACACGAATCTCCTACTGATCAAATATCATCAAACCAACGTACAGAAAATAAAAGACATAATAAACTCAAGAAATTTCTTCCACATCGTCCATATCCTCCTCCCTGCCCTGCTCATCTCCTTTGTCGCTGCCTGCAGAAGGATCCCCCTACATTAAAAAAATAATAACATTCATTCATAGATAAAAAAATTAGTGCGAAGATAAATTAAATATTTTATTACATTGCATAATTGAAATCAAACATAATATCAAATCGATAACTGCATAAATTTTATAGACCCCAACTAACCTAGCTATCATCAGTATTTTAAATTAATTACATTTGGAGAATGCAATTCTGAGCGCCGAGCTCAAACCGATCCGAATTGAAATCCATCAGTTTTGACAAGGCACTTTCATCTCCCAGGTCGTGAAGGAACGATCGACACGCTGATCCGACCGGTATTTCAGATTTTAGATCCCCGAACCCTACTTCTTTAATTTTTAACTAAGTGCATTTACAAAATACACTTTTGAGCGTCGGGCCTAAATCGAGTATCCGATTTGGATTCCGCTAGTTCTCACAAGTCACTTTTACCTCCCAGGTCATGTTGAAATGATCGACACGCCGATCAGACATGTATCTCAGATTTTAGACCCCCCAGCCCCTACTTATCTGTCTTTTAAATTAATTACATTTAGAGAATGCACTTTTGAGCGTCGGGCCCAAACCAGATATCTGATTTTGATTCCGTCAGTTCTGACAAGTCACTTTCATCTCCCAAGTCGTGTTGGAACTATCGGCATGTCGATCAGACATGTATTTCAGATTTTAGACCCCCGAACCCGACTTATTTAAATTTAAACTAAGTGCATTTACAAAATGCACTTTTGAGCGCCGGGCCCAAACCGGGTATCCGATTTAGATTCCGCTAGTTCTCATAAGTCACTTTTATCTCCCAGGTCCTGTTGGAATGATCGGCACGCCGATCAGATCGATATTTCAGATTTTAGATCCCCGGACCTAACTTTTTTAATTTTAAACTAAGTGTATTTACAAAATGCACTTTTGAGCGCTTGGCCCCAAACCGGGTATCCGATTGGGTTTCCGTCAGTTCTAACAAGTCACTTTTATCTCCTAGGTCCTGTTGGAACGATCGGCACGCCGATCAGACCGGTATTTTAGATTTTAGACCCCTCAACCTCTAGTTATATGTCTTTTAAATTAATTACATTTAAAGACTGCACTTTTGAGCGCTGGGCCCAAATCGGGTATCCGATTTGGATTCTGCCAGTTCTCACAAGTCACTTTTATCTCCCAGGTCCTGTTGAAATGATCGGCATGTCGATCAGACTGGTATTTCAGATTTTAGACCCCCGGACCCGACTTCTTTAATTTTAAACTAAGTTCTTTAATTTTAAAGTAAGTGTATTTACAAAATGCACTTTTGAGCGCTAGGCCCCAAACCGGGTATCCGATTTGGATTTCGCTAGTTCTCACAAGTCACTTTTATCTCCCAGGTCATGTTGGAACGATCGGAACGCCGATCAGACCGATATTTCAGATTTTAGACCCCCGGACCCGACTTCTTTAATTTTAAACTAAATGTATTTACAAAATGCACTTTTGAGCGCTAGGCCCCAAACCAGGTATCCGATTTGGATTCCGCCAGTTCTCACAAGTCACTTTTATCTCCCAGGTCCTGTTGGAATGATCGGCACGCCGATCAGACCGGTATTTCAGATTTTAGACCCCCAACCCCTAGTTATCTATCTTTTAAATTAATTACATTTAGAGACTGCACTTTTGAGCGCTGGACCCAAACCGGATATCCGATTTGGATTCCGCCAGTTCTCACAAGTCACTTTTATCTCCCAGGTCTTGTTGGAACGATTGGCACGGCGATCAGATCGATATTTTAGATTTTAGACCCTCGGACCCGACTTCTTTAATTTTAAATTAAGTGTATTTACAAAATGCACTTCTGAGCGTCGGGCCCCAAATAGGGTATCCGATTTGGATTTCGCCAGTTCTCACAAGTCACTTTTATCTCCCAGGTCTTGTTGGAATGATCGGCACGTCGATCAGACCGGTATTTCAGATTTTAGACCCCCCAACCCCTAGTTATCTGTCTTTTAAATTAATTACATTTAGAGACTACACTTTTGAGCGCTGGGCCCAAACTGGATATCCGATTTGGATTCCGCCAGTTCTCACAAGTCACTTTTATCTCCCAGGTCCTGTTGGAACGATCGTCATGCCGATCAGACCGATATTTCAGATTTTAGACCCCCGGACCCGACTTCTTTAATTTTAAATTAAGTGTATTTACAAAATGCACTTTTGAGCGTCGGGCCCCAAATCGGGTATTCGATTTGGATTCCGCCAGTTCTCACAAGTCACTTTTATCTCCTAGGTCATGTTGGAATGATCGGCACGTCGATCAGATCGGTATTTCAGATTTTAGACCCCCCTAACCCCTAGTTATCTGTCTTTTAAATTAATTACATTTAAAGACTGCACTTTTGAGCGCTAGGCCCAAACCAGATATCCGATTTTGATTCCGCCAGTTCTCACAAGTCACTTTTATGTCCCAGGTCCTGTTGGAATGATCGGCACGCCGATCAGACTGGTATTTCAGATTTTAGACCCCCGGACCCGACTTCTTTAATTTTAAACTAAGTGTATTTATAAAATGCACTTTTGAGCGTCGGGCCCCAAACCGGGTATCCGATTTGGATTCCGCCAGTTCTCACAAGTCGCTTTCATCTCCCAGGTCGTGTTGGAATGATCGGCATGCCGATCAGACCGATATTTTAGATTTTAGACCCCCGAACCCCGAATTAAATGAATTCTTCAAAACTAAGTTAGTTTTGAAAACACACTTAGTTTTGAATTGAGTTATTTGAGCGTCGGGCTCAAATCAGATATCTGATTTGGAATCCGTCAGCTCTCACAACTCACGTCTACCTCACAGGTCGTGTTGGAAGAATGGGCACGCCGATCAGGCCACTATTTTACATTTTGGACCCCCAAATCCTGAATTTTCTCAATTCTTCTAAACTAAGTTACTTTTGAAAAGTAACTAAGTTTTGAATTGAGTTATTTGAGCGTCGGGCTCAAACCGGATATCCGATTTAGATTTCGTCAGTTCTCACAAGTCACTTTCATCTCCTAGGTCCTATTGGAAGGATCGGCACGTCGATCAGATCGATATTTCAGATTTTAGACCCCCGAACCCCGAATTGTATGAATTCTTCTAAACTAAGTTAGTTTCAAAAACACACTTAGTTTTGAATTGAGTTATTTGAGCGTCGGGCTCAAACCGGATATCCGATTTGGAATCCGTCAGCTCCCACAACTCACGTCTACCTCGCAGGTCGTATTGGAAGGATGGGCACACCGACCAGGCCAGTATTTTACATTTTGGACCCCCAAACTCCGAATTTTCTCAATTCTTCCAAACTAAGTTACTTTTGAAAACTAACTTAGTTTTGAATTGAGTTATTTGAGCGTCGGGCTCAAACTTGATATCCGATTTGGATTCCGTCTGTTCTCATAAGTCACTTTCATCTCCTAGGTCCTGTTGGAAGGATCGGAACTCCGATCAGACTGATATTTCAGATTTTAGACCCCCCCGAACCCTGAATTGTATGAATTCTTCTAAACTAAGTTAGTTTTGAAACACACTTATTTTTGAATTGAGTTATTTGAGCGTCGGGCCTAAATCGGATATCCGATTTGGAATACGTTAGCTCCCACAACTCACGTCTACCTCGCAGGTCGTGTTGGAAGGATGGACACATCGATCATGCCAATATTTTACATTTTAGACCCCCGAACCCCGAATTTTTTGAATTCTTCTAAAATAAGTTACTTTTGAAAACATACTTAGTTTTGAATTGAGTTATTTGAGTGTCGGGCTCAAATCGAATATCCGATTTAGAATCCGTCAGCTCCCACAAGTCACGTCTACCTCGCAGGTCGTGTTGGAAGGATGGGCACGCCGATCAGGCCAGTATTCTACATTTTAGACCCCCGAACCCCGAATTTTCTCAATTCTTCTAAACTAAGTTACTTTTGAAAACTAACTTAGTTTTGAATTGAGTTATTTGAGCGTCGGGCTCAAACTGGATATCCAACTTAGATTCCGTCAGTTCTCACAAGTCACTTTCATCTCCCAGGTCATATTGGAAGGATCGACACGCCAATCAGATCGATATTTTAGATTTTAGACCCCCGAACCCCGAATTGTATGAATTCTTCTAAACTAAGTTAGTTTTGAAAACACACTTAGTTTTGAATTGAGTTATTTGAGCGTCAGGCTCAAACCGGGTATCTGATTTGGAATACGTCAGCTCCCACAACTCACGTCTACCTTGCAGGTCATGTTGGAAGGATGGGCACGCCGATCAGGCCAGTATTTTACATTTTGGACTCCCGAACCCCAAATTTTCTCAATTCTTCTAAACTAAGTTACTTTTGAAAACACACTTAGTTTTGAATTGAGTTATTTGAGCATCGGGCTCAAACCGGATATCCGATTTGGAATCCGTCAGCTCCCACAACTCACGTCTACCTTGCAGGTCGTGTTGGAAATATGGGCACGCCGATCAGACCGATATTTTACATTTTGGACCCCCGAACCCCGAATTTTCTTAATTCTTTTAAACTAAGTTAGTTTTGAAAACTAACTTAGTTGTGAATTGAGTTATTTGAGCGTCGGGCTCAAACCGGATATCCGATTTGGAATCCGTCAGCTCCCACAACTCGCGTCTACCTCGCAGGTCGTGTTGAAAGGATGGGCACGCTGATCAGGCCAGTATTTTACATGTTGGACCCCCGAAGCCTGAATTTTCTCAATTCTTCTAAACTAAGTTACTTTTGAAAACTAACTTAGTTTTGAATTGAGTTATTTGAGCGTCGGGCTCAAACCAGATATCCGATTTGGATTTCGTCAGTTCTCACAAGTCACTTTCATCTCCCAGGTCTTGTTGGAAGGATCGGCACGCCGATCAGACCGATATTTCAGATTTTAGACCCTCGAATCCCGAATTGTATGAATTCTTCTTAACTAAGTTAGTTTTGAAAACACACTTAGTTTTGAATTGAGTTATTTGAGCGTCGGGCTCAAATCAGATATCCGATTTGGAATCCGTCAGCTCTCACAACTCACGTCTACCTCGCTGGTCATGTTGGAAGAATGGGCACGTCGATCAGGCCACTACTTTACATTTTGGACCCCCAAATCCCGAATTTTCTCAATTCTTCTAAACTAAGTTACTTTTGAAAAGTAACTTAGTTTTGAATTGAGTTATTTGAGCATCGGACTCAAACCGGATATCCGATTTGGATTCCGTCAGTTCTCACAAGTAACTTTCATCTCCCAGGTCCTGTTGGAAGGATCGGCACGCCGATCAGACCGATATTTCAGATTTTAGACCCCTGAACCCCGAATTGTATGAATTCTTCTAAACTAAGGTAGTTTTGAATACACACTTAGTTTTGAATTGAGTTATTTGAGCGTCGGGCTCAAACTGGATATCCGATTTAGAATCCGTCAGCTCCCACAACTCACGTCTACCTCGCAGGTCATGTTGGAAGGATGGGCACGCCGATCAGGCCAGTATTTTATATTTTGGACCCCCGAACCCCGAATTTTCCCAATTCTTCTAAACTAAGTTACTTTTGAAAACTAACTTAGTTTTGAAATTAATTATGAATATAATTGAGTAATTCTGTCAAAATAAAAACATAATAAACACTCACCTGAAGGGCCTGTGCCGTGGTGGTGGATCCATGAGGGAGAATTCTCGCCTGGGAGAGGAGGCCACTAATTGCTTGCAACATGGTTGCTTGCTGGCTAGACATCTCCTCTCGAATCTGCCGCTGCATCTACCGCTGCAAATCAGAAATCTCCGATCGGACGATGTCTCTGATGTCGCTGGCAGAAGTACTGGGGTCAGGTGGAGGTATACTGAAGGCACTGCTACTGGTTTGGGTAGAGCCTGAACTCGCACATGATGATATCACCACGCTAGAGTCCAGGCTCTCCCCAAAACCATATAGCCGGCCTTTCTTCGGCACGCCAGCTGCTGCCACCCATTCCGTCGGATCAAACTCTGGTTGCTGCTCGTCTCCCTCCCCGTACTTCTCTGTCACAGCTGTGCTATATGTTTCCTACAAATTGAATAAAATAACTAGTCAATTTCATATGAATTAATCCGATTTAAATGAACAGTAGAAGTTGCATATGTAGATAAACTTACCGCTACTGAGTGAGCTTTCTCACTCACAAATTGATATGTCCCATTCTTTATGTGTGTTCTGTCGAACACCTCGAGGAATGACGGAGCTCGATTAAGCTTCACAGCATGTTATACAATTCATAATAAAAAAGCATCATATATATTAATAAAATGTAAGAAGATAAATTGAAACATTACTTACCATTTTTTGTTTATGAGCCGCGAAAGAGACGGACCCACTCGTATGCAAATTTGTGCCCAATTGTGACGCCCTATTTGCTTTGGCTTTTCGGGACTTTTCTATCCACTTGGGGTCGGCAAATTTGTCACATACTATGTCCCAATCCTCCTTCCTCATCCATAGAGGGCGGTGCTCCTTCCACAGCTGTCGATCTTCACTCCCACCAGCCTTTTTTTTAGCGTGTTCTCGGGCCTCATGTACTTTCCTTTGGTAATTTGACTTCATACTAGACTCCCAGACAGAACGACATCTCGCCATGTCTACTCGTGAATTGATAAGTCCGCTATAAATCAATTAAGTTTCACACTTAGTATACTGTTGTGAATTGAGTTTGAAAAATACTTGAATTAAATGACGTAATTACTTACTAAGAACATGTCTAACAATGAATCGCAGACGGCCATCGGAAATTCTTTGAAAGACGATACTGGCCTGGGCACATGTGCCATTACTAGTTCCGTAGAATGATGGACATCATCGAAAGGTTCTAATTTAGAACTGCAATTACAAATGTCAAAATATTCATATTAGACATTTGAAGGCTAAATAATGAATGTAATAACCTTATAAATTTACCCGGAGATCCAGCACGGGCGACGTCCATCATGGGCCGTGCCTCCCTCTTGACGACTGCCGGCATCGTCAAGTGCCTGAGTGGTGGGGGTGTGCCCTATACAAGTGGAGGTGGTGGGAGGGTATGGGACCTGTAAGAATTAATTTTCACAAATAAAACGAATATTTTGCAGAAAATTAAAATATACATACATGCAGCGGGAGGTGGTGGGGGTGGCGCATGTGGTCGTGTTGGGAGGGGACTGTGAACTATAAAAATTAAATATCATAAGTAAAACGGATATTTTGCTGAAAATTAAAATATACATAATTAGGAAAATACTGGGACCTATAAGAATTAAATTTCATAAGTAAAATGAATATTTTACTGAAAATTAAAATATACATACCTGCACCGGGAGGTGGTGGGGGTGGCACATGTGGTCGTGCTGGGAGGGGACTGTGAACTATAAGAATTAAATATCATAAGTAAAACAAATATTTTGTTGAAAATTAAAATATACATAATTAGAAAAATACTGGTGTAGGCGCCCGGGAATGCGACGTGCGTTGTTGTTGTTTGGTGTTTTTAAGTGGGGGGTGTTGTTGGTGGAACGTATGGATGGACGTATCCTAAGTACCTACAGAGGAACGAGAAAAGAACGTTAGAACGTGATCGCCAGAGGTGTTTACCTGAACCTCACAGGGATGATGATCGCGGGGAGATGATCCAGATGGGGAGATGATGGATTCCCTTCTTCCTCGTCCTCGGCCGGCCAAGGGCAAGGAGCCCTGCTTGTCCCTTGTGCTGAAGTCCTGCAACGTAGCTCAAAAGAAAAGAAAATAACAAACCATTAGTAAAGAGGTGAGTGTAGTATCTACTCTAATGGAATGAATGAAACGGGAATGATGGTGGCAATTTTACCTTGGGGTGGTGGGAAGGAGGGATGGCCGAGACTTTCGACCAACCACTTTCCCTTTGTTTTTAGGAAGAAACCTCTTAAGTTTAGGAGCTAAGTGACGCTATATGCAATGCTACGTACTTACCTGGAAGCCGTGATGCAAGTAGAGAGTAGGAGCTATGGAGTTCAAACCGAAGTAAAGGAAGTAGGAGGAAGACGGCCGGCATGGTTCTCCTCCAATGTCCAATTCCTATGAGTTTCCTCCCTGGATTCTACCTCGATCCTCCCTCCGAGAATGGCCTCCGTCCTCCCCTCTCTTCGGAGAGTCACTGTTTTGTGTATCTAACACGGAGTTTCAAATCGTGGGGAAGATCGTGCAGAACGGGGGGAAAGAACGTGCCCACAGGCCGGGCCACGTTCTCTGACCCGGTAAATAGAGGAAGGCGGCCAAACTTTTGGCCACCTTGAGGAGTAGGGCGGCCAGGAGGCTGGCCACCTACCTGGGGAGGGCAGCCATCGCCCTGGTCTCCCAGGACTGGGGGCGGCCAGGCCTTTGGCCGCCCAGACCGTGCTCCTTGGGCCCCTAAGTGGGCGAGGCCCAATAGATAAAAGGCTAGGGGCTGGGCTTAAAAACTCAAACACCGGTAAAACGAGTACAACAATTAAGCGTCATTCACACAAAGGTCCATTGGGGATCCGCGGGATGTCCGAAATTAGGCATCTACAAATGCCCCTTCGGAATGCTCGTTTTGCAAGGGAGCCCAGCGGACTAATAAATGGGTGTTTCGGCAAAGAAACAAGCTTAATGAGGGAAACACGCTCAAGGAGATTCTTGAGCGGAAAATAAGCTTCACGCAGGGTTGCATGAGCATCAAGTAATCAAGTAAGTCATTGGCAAAGGTAAGGAAGGACGATTAAGAGACTTGTATCTGCGGCCATGTGGGGCCCCCTAGCATGGCACTGTGTGGGACTTGAGGGGACGATCGCATCTGATGATCAAGGAGATACGAGACCTAAACAAAGTCAAGTACAAAGATCTGGGTATGGGAATACAATGACTCGTTGAATCATGAGATACTCAAAATGGCCTTGTATAAAACATATTTTCTGCTGGTCAAATCGGAGTGGAATCATATAGACTTATTCGTGCAAATTTGGCAAAAATCGAGGGACTCGGAAAACCAGATGCGGGGACCAGAGGACCATGGGTTGGTAAGATCAACGTGGCCTCCCTTCTTTATGTCATGGCTTCCAGATGAAATGTATGCATTTTTTTTCTGCATATATCTTTTTTTGGATTTTCTTTCAAATGAGGCTAAAAAGACCTATATGATGCATGCTGGGTTTAAATGAAAAAAACTTATCTAATGCAAAGCCGGAGGATTTATTTGCCTGCCTCTGAACTAATCGATCAAGAATTCGAGAAGTCTGTCATCCCACGCTTGGTGACAGATGTGGTTCGGATCCCGACGGGGGTCCATCGTTCCACATTGTACTTAAGCATAGTCGAGAATTCAGGAAGTCCGTCATCTCATGTTAGGCAGCAAGAGGCCATCGAATAGCTTAAGGAGTATAAACTCTTCATGGTCTTTTTTAGAGAAGAACTCAGAGTTTATACGCCCGAAGCTATTAGCCTCCGGCATTCTACCTACGATGCAAGGTAACAAGGCCTTAGCGCCTTCTGGTCCCATAGCTGTAGAGACCTACAGCTACATTAGCACACGTCAGTAAAGTTAATCAATGATAATAGGAATAGAACAATAAACACATTTCATTTAATGAACAATTAAACTATCATGGCAAACCATATATAATCAGTTAAGCTTGGCTTCACAAGGAAGGGGACGAGGGCGGCCAGGTAGCTGGCTACCCTAAGGTCTGGGCGGCCAGACCTGTGGTCGCCCAGGCCAGGGGTGGGCGGCCATCACTTTGGCCGCCCTCCTGCTCTTATCCCAAATCGTAGGAGTTCGAGCCAGGTGGGACTCTCAGCCTATAAGGACTACGGGGCAGGGTTCTACTTTGTGGTTGATCAAATAAAATAGGCAATGGCATCTTCTTCTACCCCATCAGGAGACTACGAGCTTGGTGTTCTATCTGACGTGCCCGGTCACTTAAGCAATCTTGTGAAGCATGGCAAGGTATGGCTTGTGTACAAACTATTTTTGTTGTTTTAGTTTTCTTCTTTTTTGGTTCTTTTGGATTTTTTTTTATAGGATTTGGCATGTTTATTGGTTGATTTTCTCTTCTCTTTTCTACCTTCTAAATGATGCAGCATATGCCTGCTTTTCTTGGGGCAAGGCATGCCCGTCGCTATGGATGGCTTCATGATTTGATGGATGCAATTACCCCCGCCATGAGGGTATTCATGCACCAGTGGCACCTGATCCGGCTGGTCATCATGGCGAAGCGCTTCAACATCATGCGGTGGAATTGGGAATCACTAGCGGCATTGATCGAGCTGTGGCATCCAGATACGCACACCTTCGTCTTCCCTAAGTTCGAGGCCTCGATGCTGGTAGAAGAACTGGATTTCATTTTCCAGTGGGGTGACTTGGAGGTGGGCGAGCTGATCGACCTTCCTCCCTGGGATGAGATCCTAGCAGAAATTGTGCGAGACAAGCACGAGGTTCACTGGATGACGGACCAGCGAGGGATCCTAGTCGATCGCCTAGCAGGATGGCTTGTGGGCCATATGAAGGATAAGTCAGTGGAAGCAGATCGACTGATGCGCGACGTGACATTGTGCCCAGGCGGGGTGTTACTCTTTCCTACGTCAGGCGACGTGCTGAGGCGAGAGTATGTGGGGCCCCTGACTCTCCTGTGGACATGACATTCTCTTTCTCGGGCCATGCTGGCTCATATGTACTGTGGGCTCACTCAGATGAGCCTAGGTGGCAGCGCCATGGGGAGTTTATACCTTCTGCAGTTGTGGATGGAAGTCCCCTTGAGTTTTGATTTTGACAGCGAGGTGACCACTACTTCCAGGATCTTTGAGAAGAGCGCCATCTTCCCCGCGAGGGCTATCTTTGGTCCTGAAGATCAGGTTATATGTAAGACGGCATTACTGAAGACCAGAGATGACTGGAGTGACTACCTAAATTTTCTGCCTGAGGATGATTTTGTGTTCGTGCCGATGATGTATCGACATGAGGAATTTAAAGTGTGTGAATCGTCAGAGCAGGAATTATGGCTTGTAGGGGTCGAGGACTTGGTGTTGTACCAGGGGCACCGCTGCCATCGCCAGGTGGGATTACCCAGACGGATCCCATGGGCAGCTTCAAAGGGAGGATTGATTGCAAGGCGCCTTTTGGGGACCGACGCAGATCGACGGCGACTAGGCCGGATCGAGAAGGCGTGGAGACGCCATGCCGCCACGATGAAGGCCAAAGTGGACATAGAGGAGGACAAAGATGAATTGAGGCGCTATGTGGGTTACCTACAAAGCTTCAGGCCGACCGTGAATGAATTTTTCATGAGGGAGCGTACCTGATCGGAGTTTGTTCAGCATTTTTCTTTATGGTTATGTTAAGATAGATGGACTATATATATATTTGTGTTTTTCTTTTGGTTTGGACAATGAGTGATTACTGGTTGTGGAATTTGGTAGATGTGAATGAAATTGTGTGAACACATCTAGGCGACTGGACTTGCATTAATTTTTGTTGATTTTCCATTTTTGTATATTTTTTTTGCTGAACAAGGAGGAGGAAGGCCAGGGTCCTGGCCGCCTTCACTAAAGGCTGGGCGGCCAGACCTTTGGCCGCCCTCTTCTTTGAGGGTTTGGTAAAAGGGTGCCCCCCCCCATTTTGGGTTCTTGCTTGAGTGAGGTTCTAGCCACTTGAATCTTCTAGATCGAGCAATGGGGAGAAGGAGGGCTCGCCTTGACATTGCGCCCGATCCCTCTTCCTCGAGTGAAGAGCATAAGGAAGTAGAAGCTACGGCCAGCTATTCTTCTTCAGCCACAGTTTCTGCAAACTTGGAGGAGAGTAGAGATGATGGAAGTGATGGAGGAGAGGCTATCCCCGACGAGGGGCCGGCCGAAGGTGACGATGGAGATGAAGGTGAAGATAGCGAGGGTTTGGATGATGGTGAGCCCGACCAAGAGAAGGGAGGGCAGCCTGGGAAGGTAAGCTTTGTGCCCTTGCCTTGCATTCATTAGATCAGTATGTGGATGTGTGTTTAATGGAGAGATGGAGGTCGGTTTGTGGATTGAGGGGGATGAACCTGTGGGTGGCGAGGGTGGTGGTCGCCCACTGATCTGGGTGGCCAGGTCGCTGGTCGCCCTCAGGTGGGCTTGGGCGGCCAGGCCTTTGGCCGCCTAGGGAGGTAGGCGACCATGCCTTTGGCCGCCCTGCTCTCAGGGCTTGTGAAGTCTTGAAAAATGTGAGAAATGTGGAGTGGATTGGAAGATCTAATGAAGTCTTTGTGTTTTCTTTCTAATGTGTGCAGGGTCCACAAAGGATAAGAGCACGAGTCACATGGGACTTGGTGTGGGCTTGGTATCATGCCCTACCTCCTGGGCAATGGGAGAGCGTGGATAGAATGGGATTCGACCCGTTCTTCATGATCCGACCCCAGGTGGATGCCACCTTCCTGACGGCGGTGCGGGAGAGATGGGTGGATAGCTGCAGAGCGTTTGTGATGCCGTGGGGGCATATGATCCCCACCCTTGAGGATGTGGCCTTCTTGACAGGATTGCCAGTGGCGAGGGTCCCGGTGCTCGGTCGAGAGATGTAAGATTATCGTGAGGAGGTAGAGGGCTTGCTCGGGCCTTAGCTGGCTCGATCTAGGAGACCAGTGACCAGTCTTCCACCCTGGAGGATCAGTGCTGTGATGGGCTCACGAGGATGACACGCGGGACGCTAGAGGATTTGGATGTGTACTCAGGGCGAGTGAGACAGAGACTCAGATCTCAAGGGAGAGCGAGCAGCAGGAGTTGCGGCTTTTCTGTCTGTACTTCTTTGGGAGGCTGCTGTTTGCTACTACCTCGAACAAGGTGAATCTGAAGTATCTCTTGCTGGTGCTGGATCTAGAGCTGGGACCCCAACTTGCAAGGGGGAGAGCGATGCTGGCACACCTCTTCGCCCACCTGGATCTAGTGCGCCCAGGTTTGGGGAACCTGGGTGGCTTCACACCCTTCTTACAGGTACAAGTCTACCCCTTCTAGGCATGTTGATTGATTGATTGATTAATTGTTTGTTTTCTTGTGTTTCAGATTTGGGGGTACAGTCGGTTCCCTCTAGGTCGCGGCAAGATCCCACGAGCCCTAATGCAGATGGTGCCTCTAATGGCTAGATGGGAGATGGTCCGGGACCGGCGCTTAGTGGCCACTAGACTCTCTGACCTCAGGACAACACTAGATGAGTATCCTCCCCACCAGGTGAGTACTTTGGATAAAAGAGTTGTGTAATGTTTCAGCATTTGTTATGTGCTCAATTAGCAAAACATTCATTTTTTTCTTTTATGTGTGGCAGGTGATTTGGACTCCTTACGCGACGGAGGATACCACCACTCAGCCTTGGGTGAGGGAGGGGCGAGCTTGGTTCCATAGAGATACCGTGCTGTTTTGCGTGAACCTGAGGGAGCCGCTCTTCCTTCGCCTAGTGCAGAGGACACTGGGGTGGGATCAGCCGCTAGTGGCGATTCCATCCGAGCATGAGTCAGACTGGGGACGCCGACAGACTTCAATGAGCGATCAGGACTGGGCCTCCTACTACCGCAGAGAGGCAGAGGCACTACAGGAAGGCCCCTCACTGGAGCATGACCGGGCCATGAGGAGTAGCAAGATTTACCTGGCGGATTATCAGGACCGGTATGCTAGACGGCTTCGTCTCGACACCCGAGAGGTGAGTAGCTCTTTTAGCTCTCAATTGTGATGTTTTTGTTTAAGCAATGTGCTAAGTGAGCTTGAGGATGTGATGTGCAGATGTCAGAGACTAAGGCTGTGAAAATACTCAAGGATCGGATAAGTGTCCTTAACCAGACGATCGTGAACTTGCGACAGGAGATCCGAGAGATGGTAAGTCAAAATAAATTGATTGATTTGGAAATTTGAATTAATTGAGTTTGACTAACTGCTTGCCCCTTGCCGTGCCAGCGAGGGGAATTGGCCTACGTGCGGGTGAGGGCAGGTAGAGAGGCTGGTCCTTCGTCCCGAGCCGACGCCCTAGAGGAGCTGGAGGATCGCCTAGCCAGGGCTATCGAGCGAGCTGAGGAGCAAGAAGCCGAGCTAGCCGAGGTGGTAAGGACCTAGCACTCAAGTTGAAATCAGTTCTCTTCTTTATCATCTTTGGCTATTTTACATATATGGCTGTTCGTTTTCTGCAGAGGAAGGAGCTGGCGGCTAGCCTGGCCGTCCGACGAGAGCAGGATGCGCGGATAGAGGAGTTGACACGCCATCTTGGAGAGCTGAGCTCCATTGAGAGAATCGAGGGTCACCTTGCTGAGGCGAAGGAGAGAGAAGCTGAGTCGCATGCTCGAGAGATGGCAATGGCGGTTCGGGAGCAGCGGGCTCTCGATCAGCTAGAGGCCTTGCGACGACGGGTGCTGCAGAGGTACCAGGGCAGAGGTGCCCCAGGAGAGGGAGCTAGGCCTGCGACTCCTTCCGAGTCACTCCGGTCCCTAGGAGATGTGCATTTCACTATAGAGGAGCTTATGGGCATGGTGCCATCTCTTGCGGAGCGGGGAGTGGTTCAGCCAGCCGCGTCAAGTTCGAGGGCTTTGCGGCCATCACGACTGCGAGACATGGGAGGCGGAGACAGGGACGAGGCTGACAGCTGGCGGAGTTGACCTCGAACCGGTGCAGATTAGGAGGAGATGGAGAGAGAGAGACGCAGCTGGGTAGCAGCTACCCCTTTTTGTACACTGAGGGTATGCCCCTGGGATGTTGTATCGCTAGAATGTGATGGACATATTTGGCAGTGAAATGAGCTTTCTTCAGTGCACTTGTCTCGATTTGGCTTGACCCCGTCTTCCCTTTTTACCTGTTCCAACCACACTATAGGGAAATGGTTAGTGTAGTATGTTTTTAGCCCCTGCCAAAAGCAGATAGTACCTTTCTCGATGCAGGGTCAGAGGGCTAAATCTTATGAACAAGATTTAGAAAAAAAATGAAATGTGATATGCGTATGCAAGCAAGCGAAAATGTAAGCAGAAAGGGAAACATGATCATGCAATGCTCATGCTGATGCAAAACATATTTTTTGGATTTTGGATTTTGCACATTTTTTTGGTGTTTTGTACTTATATATATATATATATTTTGAGTTATGAATTTTTAGATTTAGATTTTTTTTGGTTTGAATATATTGATTATTTTTTGGTTTTGATTTTTTTGTTCGGAATGCCTGGTGACCACCCATATGACACCTGACCTATATGGAGACGGGATTTTCTAAATTACCTCCCAGGTATCCTGAGCGCACATCTAGGTTGATTTGGGCCTTTAGCTTCCTCGAATGATGGTCCCGCCGGTTAAGTATTATCCTGATGACAACGTCGTCATGCCAAGCTTTGGCTCCCAGTTGCTTCCGACCACAGGGATACACCCAAAGAGCATTCGAGGTAAATGATTTGCCCGACCCGGGTCTATTTCCTCACAACCCTAGATGGTATATGATGGAACACCTTGGAGCCCTAATGGTCAACCGCGCGACGCTGACCCGGAATCAGACGCCGTCGCACCCATAGGTGACGCGCTTGCATTGACCTAAGCCCGAGGTAACATAAGAAAGCGTTAAGGGTGGTAAATAGGGGTCCTGACAAGCCAGAAACACAGAGACCCCTTCGTAGTAATGGCTTCTGTTATTTCGAAGTGGACAACCATAAAATATATTTTATGAAATAAGGTTGCAACCTAGACAAGGTTCTGGTGCGGACACCAGAGCACGCGAGAGGCACGAGCCGGCGAGCCATCAGTACCGTACACGGAGCACCACTCGATCTACAGCAGCTTCTCTTTGGCTCGGGGATAGCCTGGAAGCCCCACCTTGATTCTTGGTCATTTTTAGCATTTCCTTGTATTGTTTTAGCAATGGTTTGCCTTGTAATTGGGTTGTAATGAGTGTTTTATTTGGGTTTGTCATATTGGGTTCAATGTAAGGCTCTTAATAAGCCAAATGGGTGAGTCCTTTAGGGTCCATTAAGGGTTAAGTGCCATATTGGGTTATAAGGCCTCATTAGGCTTCATATTGGGTTCTTAAGCCACTTAAGGCCCATATAAGCCTCCACTCCACATGGGCCACCTAGATTGGGATAAGATGGGCTTGTGGAAGGCCTTAACAAGCCTTGAAGCAACTTGGCCCAAGAAGGGCCCAAGAAGGGGGCGCCCCCTCTTTTGGCATTATTAGGCTAGGTTGGTTTTTTTTTCTTTCTTTCCTCCCTCTCTTTGACCACATGGGATAAAATTAGGAATTGGTCTCTTTTAAATAATTTCTTTTTGTGGTTGGTCACATCCAATCCAAGCCATCCATTCCACCATACCTAGATCTAAAGGTGGATATTGGATTTGGCATGTAACCTATAAAGAGTTGTATTTTTTCATTTTAGTGGAATTAATGCCATTTGAATCAAACTTAATGTTGGAGCAAGGCCTAGGCCGCCCCCTTCCTCTCTCCCTCTCCCCCTTGCAGCTGTGAAGGCTGCCTCTTGGTGGTGTGACTCCACCCTATCAGTTCCGGTCGCCGCCGCCGCCGCCACGAGCCGCCATCGCCACCGCCGGAGTTCTGTCCGCGCAGTATCACAACCACTTCCACGAAATTCCAGTCTCAGCCACGGCCTCAGATCGAGCTGGGACTTTTACTGGATGTCCCAGAGGTGTCCAGCACGTCCTCAGAATTTTGGTTGGTCATAAAGATCTCATTTGGTATTTTTTTATTTTCGTCCAATCACAGTTTCCAGATCTGTCTACTGTCTGTTTCCATTTCCACCCACCCAGAGTTTTAAGTCTTAGGTCCACTTTTTGAATTTTGTTGGTCCGCCCAATTTTACTGGGCATTCTGTCCACTATCCCCTCCATCTCCAAATTTTTTTGAATTTTTGTGAGTCCATCTTATATTTTACAAAAATCGAGTTCGTCCACAGCTACAGTACTTTCTGCCAGTTCCTAGATCCGACCACTAGACACTCCAAAAATCCTATCAAATCACTACCAGCTCCAAATCCAATTATAAAAATTTTCCCAGCTTCATTGTTTGAATATCTACAAAGTTTAAGAAGAGCTTGAAGTCTGATTCCTACGGCAAGTAGGCGGTCAATGGTGGTTCTCAGACAAGTACCCTGTAAATCTGATGTCTCGGTTACTGTACAACAGGGATTTGTAAATTCATTAAAGTCTAGATCCGGCTAGATCCATCAGATCTCTCTGAGTCTAGATTGAAGAATTTGAAGAGAGCTTTCCAACGATAGCTCATGCGTCCCGATCCGACGTCGGGATCGACCGCAGCGGCTGTTTTCGCCGGAGCGCGCGCAGGGAAAACAGAACTGAAATCCGTGGGCAGCCATTCCACAACTTGAAGATCGGACCCGACCGGCCACCAATCGGTGTCTCCGGCCGACCGCCGTCCGTGGAGGCACGCCACCAGGGGTCTCCATCATAGTGGGACCCACCTCCGTAGATCCGGAGGACAGCGCCATCCGTGGGCCCCACGGGCCCGCAGAACCCGCCGTTCGGAAAAGCACGAAAACGGGGAGTTCGGCGCGTCGAGTCGACATCAAGATGCTGCCTGTCAACCTGATTTACGTGATCCCTGGGGCCCACATGTGACCTTTTACCTCCCTGCGTGGAGTGGGTCGAATCCTTTGTACCGTTGTGAATTATGTTAACCAGGGGTCCGTAAGTCAGCCGGGGTGTCTTCGCCACGCCGGGTGCGTGGAGGTAAAGGTCTTAACTTCTTGGTGTTACATTGCTTAGCTAGTATACGGTCTTAGGCCGCTGCCGAGAGTGTAGGTTCCTAGCCCGTGTGTCCATGTCACCGCTGTGAGCGTGAGAGTGACCCGTCCCGCGACTCGATCCGAGTCCGGAAGTGAGTCTGACTACCTTGAACTCTGCCGGTTCCTTAACCGCGCACGATCCACGCTTTCCCTCGCATGGGACGCCGAGTGAGCTTGTACTTCTGTTAGCGACGTTTGCCACTAGGAGCTCGTAGTGTCGGGCTTAGTGTCTCCCTGGTGTGTATTGCTGGTCGCGTCTTCATCTAGAGTCCGAGGGTGGCACTGTATAGTGTCGTCTCCCGTGTCCGTCCCGCATCAGTTTGGTATCAGAGCAGTCGAGTCTAGGGTAGTCGTTGCATAAGTCTTGCATAGTCTAAGGTTACCCCACACACACCTTCACTCGGTATATCCAAAGGTGTTGTCCAACCGTTAGGCTTCACCTACCGGGAAGACCACACACTTGCGCGAGTGACCTTCGGGTCGATTACCTCCGCCGCGTACCGAGTCTTGGCCGTGTCTAGGGTGTAGTCGAGTCTCATTCTTTTCAAAACAAAAAAAAAGTGTTTTAAATTGCATTCTTTCAAAATACCAAAAAAAGGAGTGTTTTCAAATTACAATTAGGTCTAAGTGTATCATTTAGTGTGTTTGCATTAGTCGGTCGTCGTCACCTAGTCCGTACGTCTTTGCATGCCCACCCGTCGAGGCACCCAATACTCGCCACCACCACCTATGGCGGACTTCCGAGCCCGTAGTTCCGATGAGTCTTCCACGGCCGAGATGTTCCGGGCCATCATGGATCGTTTAGACACGCGTATGGATGGTCTTAGTACGCGTATGGATGGCATAGGGACGCGTCTAGAAGGGAGGATGAAGGTCCTCGAGGATCGGGCCGGGGTTTCGGAGCATTCCATTCAAGGCCTTGTTGGGAGGATTGCCGTCCTAGAGAGGGGCCCAGTAGCGGCGCAACCCGCGCCGACGAACGGCCAACAAGAGCCGGTGCAGCAACCCGCTGTGCCAAGGGCTCAGGTGGAGGATGTCGGGAGGCAACAGGCGCCTATAGTGGATGATTATGCCTCCGACAATGATCACGGGGGTAACGATCGTCGTCATCAACGACGGAATCGTGATGACGAGGATGATGACCTCATTCTTAGGGGTGTGCGTGCGGACCCTCCCACTTTTAGCGGGTCCTTGGACCCTAGGGTGTATCTAGATTGGGAGGCCGGTATGGACCGGTACTTCGAGTGGTTTGAGATGACGGACCACCGAAGAGTCCGATATGCGAAGATGAAGCTGCAAGGGCAGGCCCAAACTTATTGGATCAATGTGGAGAGCCTGCTCAACCAGCGACGTCAACCCCAAATCAGTACCTGGGATGATATGAAACTCAAATTGAGGGAGAAGTGCCTTCCTGCCTCATATCGCCAACGTCTTATAGACAAGTGGCAAAGCATCTCCCAAGGGAACCGATCCGTGACCGAGTACACCACCGAGTTCGATGAGTATTACTTGCGGTGCGGGGTCACGGAAGAGAGCACCATGACGATATCCCGCTTTCGGAGAGGTTTGCGGCCTAATTATCAATATGAACTCTTTCGCTGCAATGCCACCACTTTGGAGCAGGCATATCAGATTGCTCTCGAATTGGAACAGTTCGAGGCCGAGTTCTAGTCACCCCATCGGTTGGGCTCCTTTCCCCTTCGTAGTGTCGAGTCCCGTGGCTCATCTGGCACATATCCGAGGGCCCCCATGGCTCGACCTCAGGAGCCCGCTCGCCACGAGCCCTTTGCTCCTAGGCCTCGCCCTCCACCCCCGAGGGACCTTCCTCGTCCCTAGCATCTTACGGCCCCACCCATAGCCCGTCCACCGGCACCCGCACCACCCGCACGTCCTTTGTTGCCTACGCCTCCTATCCGTCGGGAGGATAAAGGCAAAGGACCTATGATTGGGGAGCCTAGTGGATCACGGCAGTAGTGTTATCGCTGCAATGGGTTTGGCCATTTCGCCAACTAGTGTCCCACTCGCCCATCTCTTTACATTGGGGACACACAGGCCGAGGATACCACCCCTGCGGGCCTAGAGTTAGTCAGCTATGAGGCAAATGAAGAGCTAGCTGACGAGTACTATGAGATGGGAGGTGAGGCCCAGGATGCCCAGCAGTTAGATGATACCCATGTGGGGGTCGTCAGATGTATCCTCACCCAGCCACAAGTCAGCGATGACTGGCATTGGACCACTATCCTTCATGTATTCTGTAGGCTGGGAAAGCAAATTTGCAAGGTGGTCATCGATAGCGGGAGTTGTATCAATGCAATCTCCACGAACGCTGTCACTCGTCTTGGTCTCACACCCGTAGACCATCCTTGTCCCTATCAGGTATCATGGGTGGATACCACTTCCATTTCGGTACAGGCTGCGGTGCTTGGTCCCGCTGCAGCTCCACTCCTACCGTGACGATATCTGGTGTGATGTTCTCCCCATGGAAGTGGGAAGTATCATTCTTGGTAGGCCGTGGTTATTCGACCGAGATGCCACACTCCATGGTCGGTCGAACACCTGTACCTTCGACCATGATGGCCAGCGGGTCACCCTCCAACCCGTTCGGCCCAGGAGCCCATCAGTCAGGGGTCCCACTGGCCCTAGTACTCCGAAGCCTTCCGTACCCGGGCCCAGTACCCCATCTCCAGCTCGGACTATGACCGTTACCTCTGGCCCCGGAGAACCCTCGACGAGGAGATTGATGATGATTAGCTCCCGGGAGATGGAGCAGGAGCTTAGTCAGGGCTGTCCAGTGTTTGCCATTACGGTCCGAGAGGTGGAGCGGGACTCCGAGGGTGAGCTCCCACCCGAGGTGGTTCCCATTCTGCAGGAGTATGCTGATGTCTTTCCCGATGAGCTTCCCGAGGGACTCCCACCTATGCGGGATATTCAGCATGCCATCGACCTTGTTCCGGGCTCTTCTTTGCCCAATCTTCCTCATTATCGCATGAGTCCCACGGAGCATGCCGAGCTTAAACGGCAGGTCGATGAGTTAGTGCAGAGAGGATCTGTTCGGGACAGCATGAGTCCATGTGCTGTACCCGCGTTACTCGCCTCGAAGAAGGATGGTAAGTGGAGAATGTGCATTGATAGTCGTGCCATCAACAAAATCACCGTGAAGTACAGGTTCCCTATTCCCCGCCTGGATGACATGCTAGACATGATGGCAGGTGCCACTATCTTTTCAAAGATCGATCTTAAGAGTGGCTACCATCAGGTGAGGATTAGGCCAGGTGATGAGTGGAAGACCGCATTTAAGACCAAGGACGGTCTATATGAGTGGTTGGTCATGCCTTTTGGTTTGACCAATGCCCCTAGCACATTCATGCGACTCATGACACAGGTCCTTCGACCTTTCATTGGAGTCTTTGTAGTGGTGTACTTTGACGACATCCTTATCTATAGTCGCACCACGGGGGACCACTTAGACCACCTTCGACAGGTCTGTCTTCTTCTCAGGCGAGAGCAGCTTTATGCAAACCCACAGAAGTGTGCCTTCATGACACCTCAGCTTACCTTCTTGGGTTTTATTGTGTCTAGTACTGGGGTCTCCACCGATCCGGAGAAGGTCCGGGCCATTGTTGAGTGGCCGGAACCCCGTACTATTCATGACGTCCGCAGCTTTCATGGTCTTGCGACGTTCTATCGTCGCTTTATCCGCGGATTTAGTTCCGTCACTGCCCCGATCACGGATTGCATCCGTAAGGGCACATTTGTATGGACGAAGGCCGCATCTGCTGCCTTCAGGGACATCAAGGAGCGCATGACCCAGACACCTATCCTTCGACTGCCTGATTTCTCGAAGGTGTTTGAGGTCTGTTGTGATGCGTCGGGTGTTGGGATAGGAGGAGTTTTGAGTCAGGAATCCCACCCGATCGCATATTTCAGCGAGAAGCTGAATGACGCGAAACTGCGATATTCCACATATGATAAAGAGTTTTACGCAGTTGTTCAGGCTCTTAGGCATTGGAGGCATTACCTATTACATCAGGAGTTTGTCTTATACTCCGATCATGAGGCTTTGAGGTACCTCCATTCCCAAAAGAAGCTGAATTCGCGTCATAGTCGTTGGGTTGAGTATCTCCAGCAGTTCACCTTTGTGCTAAAACATAAGGCTGGAGTGGAGAACAAGGTGGCCGATGCCTTGAGTCGGCGAGCATGTCTTCTTACCACCATGAGTGCCGAGGTCATAGGGCTAGAGAAGATGAAGGAGGCCTATGTTGATTGTCCTGACTTCGGTCAGATTTTTACTACTCTCCAGGCCGGGCCCTCGAGAGACCATGATGATTATGTGCTTCAGGGGGGTTACCTCTTTCGAGGTAGCAGGCTATGTGTTCCCCGAACTTCGGTTCGAGATTTCCTAGTGTGGGAACTACATGCGGGAGGTCTAGCCGGCCACTTTGGTCGGAACAAGACTATTGAGGCAGTGGAGCATCGATTTTATTGGCCGAGCTTGAAGCCCGATGTTGCTAACATCGTGGCTCAGTGCCGTACATGTGCTACGGCCAAAATGAAGAAGCAAAGCTCGGCCTTTATACGCCTCTCCCCGTGCCTGATGCCCCGTGGCAGGATGTCAGCATGGATTTTGTTTTGGGATTGCCACGCACCTCCAGGAAGCATGATTCGGTCTATGTGGTGGTTGGCCGTTTCTCGAAGATGGCACTCTTTATCCCTTTCTCAAAGACTTCGGATGCTTCTAGGGTAGCCCGCCTATTCCTTACTCATGTGGTGTGCAAGTTCGGGTTGCCTCGCACTATAGTGTCTGACCGTGATGTTAGGTTCACTTCCTATTTTTGGAAGACACTATGGCATATGATGGGTACGCACCTCAAGTTTTCCACTGCATACCATCCCCAGACAGATGGTCAGACCGAGGTGGTCAATAGGAGTCTGGGTGATCTTTTGAGATGTCTTGTTAGGGACCGCATTGGGGATTGGGATCTCATTCTACCTATGGCTGAGTTTGCATATAATGATTCGGTGAATAGGTCTACTGGCATGAGTCCATTTGAAATTGTCACAGGTCGTAGGCCTAGGAAACCCGTTGACCTTGTCCCCATGCCTGTCCATGCTAGAGTGTCGGAGTCGGCCGAGTCATTTGCTAGGCATGTTAGGAGTTTGCATGACGACATCCGTCGTCACATTGAGGCCAGCAATGCATGGTACAAGGAGTTAGCCGATGCCCACCGACACCACCGAGAGTTCCACGAGGGCGAATACGTCATGATCAGGGTAAGACCTGAACGGTTTCCCTCTGGAACCGTTAAGAAGTTGCAAGCTCGCGGAGCCGGTCCCTTTAGAGTGTTGAAACGCATTGGATCCAATGCGTATGTTGTGGACTTGCCCGAGGAATATGGTATAAGCTCTACCTTCAATGTATCGGATCTTGTTGCATATAGGGACCCAGCGGTGATCCCTAGTGAGCCTTTTGAGCCATCTCCTCCTCTTGAGAGTGATCCCACACCTGAGTGTCCACTTCCACCTCCAGCCCCTTTTTCACGGCAGCGTGAGCACATAGATCGTATACTGGACGAGCAAGTGACAGTTACCAGGAGTGGATCTTACCCGCGCTACCTAGTGCGATGGAGAGGACGGCCCGCTACTGAGGACACATGGATCACACATGGCGAGTTGCAACGGATTGATCCTGACCTTTTGGAGCGATACAGGAGTGATGCAGACCCTTACTCGACAGGGTCGAGTTTCTCCCACCCGGGGAGAATTGGTGCGGACACCAGAGCACGCGAGAGGCACGAGCCGGCGAGCCATCAGTACCGTACACGGAGCACCACTCGATCTACAGCAGCTTCTCTTTGGCTCGGGGATAGCCTGGAAGCCCCACCTTGATTCTTGGTCATTTTTAGCATTTCCTTGTATTGTTTTAGCAATGGTTTGCCTTGTAATTGGGTTGTAATGAGTGTTTTATTTGGGTTTGTCATATTGGGTTCAATGTAAGGCTCTTAATAAGCCAAATGGGTGAGTCCTTTAGGGTCCATTAAGGGTTAAGTGCCATATTGGGTTATAAGGCCTCATTAGGCTTCATATTGGGTTCTTAAGCCACTTAAGGCCCATATAAGCCTCCACTCCACATGGGCCACCTAGATTGAGATAAGATGGGCTTGTGGAAGGCCTTAACAAGCCTTGAAGCAACTTGGCCCAAGAAGGGCCCAAGAAGGGGGCGCCCCCTCTTTTGGCATTATTAGGCTAGGTTGGTTTTTTTTTCTTTCTTTCCTCCCTCTCTTTGACCACATGGGATAAAATTAGGAATTGGTCTCTTTTAAATAATTTCTTTTTGTGGTTGGTCACATCCAATCCAAGCCATCCATTCCACCATACCTAGATCTAAAGGTGGATATTGGATTTGGCATGTAACCTATAAAGAGTTGTATTTTTTCATTTTAGTGGAATTAATGCCATTTGAATCAAACTTAATGTTGGAGCAAGGCCTAGGCCGCCCCCTTCCTCTCTCCCTCTCCCCCTTGCAGCTGTGAAGGCTGCCTCTTGGTGGTGTGACTCCACCCTATCAGTTCCGGTCGCCGCCGCCGCCGCCACGAGCCGCCATCGCCACCGCCGGAGTTCTGTCCGCGCAGTACCACAGCCATTTCCACGAAATTCCAGTCTCAGCCACGGCCTCAGATCGAGCTGGGACTTTTACTGGATGTCCCAGAGGTGTCCAGCACATCCTCAGAATTTTGGTTGGTCATAAAGATCTCATTTGGTATTTTTTTATTTTCGTCCAATCACAGTTTCCAGATCTGTCTACTGTCTGTTTCCATTTCCACCCACCCAGAGTTTTAAGTCTTAGGTCCACGTTTTGAATTTTGTTGGTCCGCCCAATTTTACTGGGCATTCTGTCCACTATCCCCTCCATCTCCAAATTTTTTTGAATTTTTGTGAGTCCATCTTATATTTTACAAAAATCGAGTTCGTCCACAGCTACAGTACTTTCTGCCAGTTCCTAGATCCGACCACTAGACACTCTAAAAATCCTATCAAATCACCACCAGCTCCAAATCCAATTATAAAAATTTTCCCAGCTTCATGGTTTGAATATCTACAAAGTTGAAGAAGAGCTTGAAGTCTGATTCCTACGGAAAGTAGGTGGTCAACGGTGGTTCTCAGAAAAGTACCCTATAAATCTGATGTCTCGGTTACTGTACAACAGGGATTTGTAAATTCATTAAAGTCTAGATCCGGCTAGATCCATCAGATCTCTCTGAGTCTAGATTGAAGCATTTGAAGAGAGCTTTCCAACGATAGCTCATGCGTCCCGATCCGACGTCGGGATCGACCGCAGCGGCTGTTTTCGTCGGAGCGCACGCAGGGAAAACAGAACTGAAATCCGTGGGCAGCCATTCCACAACTTGAAGATCGGACCCGACCGGCCACCAATCGGTGTCTCCGGCCGACCGCCGTTCGTGGAGGCGCGCCACCAGGGGTCTCCATCATAGTGGGACCCACCTCCGTAGATCCGGAGGACAGCGCCATCCGTGGGCCCCACGGGCCCGCAGAACCCGCCGTTCGGAAAAGCACGAAAACGCGGAGTTCGGCGCGTCGAGTCGACATCAAGATGCTGCCTGTCAACCTGATTTACGTGATCCCTGGGGCCCACATGTGACCGTTTACCTCCCTGCGTGGAGTGGGTCGAATCCTTTGTACCGCTGTGAATTATGTTAACCAGGGGTCCGTAAGTCAGCCGGGGTGTCTTCGCCACGCCGGGTGCGTGGAGGTAAAGGTCTTAACTTCTTGGCGTTACATTGCTTAGCTAGTATACGGTCTTAGGCTGCTGCCGAGAGTGTAGGTTCCTAGCCCGTGTGTTCATGTCACCGCTGTGAGCGTGAGAGTGACCCGTCCTGCGACTCGATCCGAGTCCGGAAGTGAGTCTGACTACCTTGAACTCTGCCGGTTCCTTAACCGCGCACGATCCACGCTTTCCCTCGCATGGGACGCCGAGTGAGCTTGTACTTCTGTTAGCGACGTTTGCCACTAGGAGCTCGTAGTGTCGGGCTTAGTGTCTCCCTGGTGTGTATTGCTGGTCGCGTCTTCATCTAGAGTCCGAGGGTGGCACTGTATAGTGTCGTCTCCCGTGTCCGTCCCGCATCAGGTTCATCCATCATGACCTCTATCAAACTTTACATCTTGTGAGGGAAGAAGGAAGAATGTAGGGGGTAAACCTCCTGAGAGGACCTGGCAAAGCCGTTAACCCGGCGAGCTAGTTAAAGGCCTACTCGACTTTCTCCTTTCGGGCAATTTTGGACCATACCCCGAGCATTATGACGTTAGATGCCCCTGCTGTGGAAAACTTTGATTTGGTTCTTTGAAATTGGAGGGGTTTCATCTGCTAAGGTCAGGCACGGTCACGACCAGGCCTTTTCATGTGACTTTGTCACATCATAATTTTTCTTTCTTTTTCCCCCCTTTTTTTTTCTCGGGGAGAAGAATATTGTCATTTTGTTTTGGAATTCCCCTTTTCATGCCTGTGGGGGCACTGCCCTCTTCTCGTGCTCTGGCCCAGGCTCGAGGGGATGAATCCTACTCTCGCCTTAAGGATCTTGTACTTCGGCTTTCACATGCTCAACGTTTTAAGGGCGCCGGCTGTCTCATTTGGTCGAGGAGAAGAAGAACAAAAGAGTGCTGCTTATCTGGAGACCTTCGGGTGAGGTCTCATCATAAGTGATGCTACCCATTATGGATAAAACACGTGAGTGTGTGCAAGTTGTTTTTCCTTCTTATAAACATAGGCCGACGTGGCCGGACATGAATCTCCACGGTTCTGGCAGACCAAGACCCGATACTTACCATATCTTGACGGTCCCTATCTAGCATGAAGGGTTAATGCAATGAGTTTGGACTGCGTGGCGATCACCAGGCGTTGATTTTGATTTTCTCCTTTTTTGTCTGTTTTGAAATTTTTTGTTTATTTTTGAATAGTTATGTACAAGGTCTCATGAATAGAATTTCATGAGATACACCCCATTCCATGGATATATGAGTTCTACTCCTTCAGAGTCTACCTATTTGTAGGCATTATGTAGACTTCTTTGATAACAAAAGGGCCTTCCCAATTTTCTTGAAATTTTGCTTTTAAACCGGTGGTTTTAGTGATTTTCCTTTTTAAAACCAGTTCACCTACCCTGAATTTTCTTTCTAGAACTTTCTTGGCATAATAACGTGCAATTCTCTTGCGATATACTTGAGCATGATCGGCCGTGATCATCCGTTTCTCATCTAATAGTTCCAGCTGGGCCAATAGGTTTTCTCGAGGTTGCTCGGGATCGAGCTCGGGATCCAGCTGCACTCTTAGTGAGGGAACGAATATTTCATATGGGAGTACCGCATTTGTCCCAAAAGTAAGTGCGAACGGGGTTTGACCCGTGGGAGTACGAACGGAAGTGCGGTAAGCCCAGAGGGCCTCAACGAGGCGATCTGGCCAGTCTGAATAATGGTGAGATTTGCAAGTTTTCTTGATGATTCTAATGAGAGTTTTATTTGTAGCTTCAACTTGTCCGTTTCCTTGTGGGTAGTATGGAGATGAATGATAAAAATTGATGCCATATTTACCACACATGTCGCTGAGTTCCTGGGATGTGAACTGCGGTCCATTGTCGGTGACGATGTCACGGGGAATGCCGAACCTTGCAAGGATGTTGCGCTTGATAAACTTGACCACCGTTGCTGCTTTGACTTCGGTGAATGCCTCAACTTCTGCCCATTTTGTGAAGTATTCCGTAGTAGTGAGGATGAAGGATTTTCTTTGGATTTCTTCGGTTCTATCCTCCAGGGGACCAACTACGTCAAACACCCACATGGAGAAAGGCCAAGGAGCTATAAGAGGATGAAGTAAGGACGAAGGAGCGTGGACCTTGTCCGCATGGAGTTGACATTTAGCACAATGTCGGACAAACCGGGCACAATCCTCATTCATTGTAGGCCAATAGTATTGACGAAGGAGTTTCTGAGCAAGCATGCGACCATTTACATGGCCACCACATTCGTTGGAATGTGCAGCTTCGATAACAGCTCGAGATTCGGTCTCATTGAGGCAGCGAAGGTAAACTCCACTGAGAGATTTATGATACAAGAGACCACCTATAATGGCAAAATGCTCCGCGGCTCGGCGAATGGCACGCCGGTCGGGAGCGGTAGCATAATCGGGGAAGGAGCGATCCTTGAGATAGTTCTCAATGTCGAAGAACCAAGGGTTGCCATCTTCAAGGTCGACCTCAGGCTCATGGGAGATGACATAGACTTGAGAAGAGGGCTCAGAGAATTGCTGGAACCAGGGATCAGAATGTGAAGGGGTGTGCATTCTTTGCACGATGATAGTGGATGACGGCTTTTCACCGGGGATTGGAAGAGAAGATGCCAAAGATGCCAGGGCATCGGCTAGAATATTTTGGGCCCTAGGGGTGTGCACCAGGGTGAGCTTCCTAAACCGTCAGACTACCCTGCCAACCAGGTCTTGGTAGGGTTTCAATATTGGGTCCCGGGTTTGGTACTTGCTGAGGGATTGCCGGAGTATGAGCTTAGAATCTCCGATGACCCAGAGCTCCTTAACTCCGAGTGCCAGCCACCTTTAAGCCAATGATGAGTGCCTCATATTCATCCACATTGTTTGTAGCAGGGAAGGTTAGCTGACAAGCACGGGGAATAATGACACCTTTCGGGGACTAGAGAACGGCTCCGACTCCACAGCCCTTGGAATTGAATGCGCCATCGAAGTAGAGAATCCACGAAGGTTCACCATCTACAATGGCTCCTAACTCTTCATCCGGGAAACTCTCATCAACAGGGAAGAATGTAGGGAGTGGATGATGGGCAAGGTGCTCGGCAATGGCGTGCCCCTTGACCGCCTTCTGATTGACGTAGGTGATATCAAATTGATTGATAAAACTCTGCCATCTTACCAAATGATCAGTTAGGATAGGCTTTTCCAGAAAGTACTTGATAGGGTCCATTCGCGCCAAGAGCTTTACTTCATGTACAAGAAAATAGTGCTTTAGCTTTTGGGCGACCCAGACGACGGCCGCGCAAGTCCTCTCCATAGGAGTGTACCTCTGCTTGACTTCATTGAAGAATTTAGACAAATAGTAGACTGTGCATTCTCTTTTGGCATCGTCATATTGGGCCAATACTGCTCCAACAGATTCATTAGTGGTAGAAACATAGAGCAATAAAGGCTGACCCGAGATCGGGGGTGCCAGAACAGGAGGATTTAAAAGATAGCTCTTCAAGTCATCGAAGGCCTTTTGACATGTCATTCCAATCAAATTTAGCCTCTCCTTTTAGCATGTCATAGAAGGGCTTGCATCGCTGAGAATGGTGAGATATAAATCTCCTAATGAATTACAAACACCCGATCAAACCACGGACCTCTTTGATGTTCTTGGGAGGAGGCATCTCGGCAATGGCCTTAGCTTTGTTAGGGTCGATCGCAATTCCACTCTTGCTGACAATGAACCTTAGAAGCTTGCCTGAAAAGACCCTGAAAACACATTTCTTAGGGTTCATTTTAAGTTGGTGCTCCCGCGACCGTTGGAGAACTGCACGGAGGACTTCTGCATGGCCACTCCTGGTTCTGGATTTAACCAGAATGTCATCCACATAAACTTCCATATAAATATGCATCATGTCATGGAAGATAGCCATCATTTCCCTTTGATAGGTTGCCCCTGTGTTCTTAAGACCGAAGGGCATGACGACATAGTAGTAGGTCCTCCACTGAGTGGTGAAAGATGTTTTCTCCTGGTCTTCTTCCGCTAAGCGGATTTGGTTATACCCCGAGAAGCTATCCATGAAGGAGAGCATCTCATAGCCGGCGGTGTTGTCCACCAGGACATCTATGTATGGAAGAGGAAAATCATCATTCGGACAAGCACGATTAAGGTCACGGAAATCTATGCAGATGCGGACCCTACCATCCTTCTTCATAACATGGACGATGTTAGCTACCCATTGCGAATACAAAACTACCCTGATGAACTTAGCCTTATGGAGCTTGTCCACTTCTTCTTTAACTTTGAGTGCGAGCTTCAGGTGAAGTCGCCTTAACTTCTGTTTGACAGCTCGAGCGTCGGGCTTCAGGACCAGACGGTGTTCAACTAAGGACGGGTCCAGACCTGGCATGTCCTCGTAGGACCAAGCGAAAGCATCAGGAAATTCTTTAAGAACTATCACAAGAGCAGCTTCCTCCTCATAAGTTAAATTGGCACTTATCAATATAATCTTTGGATCATCCTTGGTGCCGAGATTGATTTCCTTGGTGGATTCGTCAATGGAAACATTAGGTTCATCAAATCTCCTGGTTCTGTCGACGAAGGAAGCTATCGGATCACTACCATCTTCTAATGGCTCTTCTTCTTCTTCTGTGTCATCCTCTTCTTCTAAAACGTACACCCCTAGACCATCATCTGCTGGAGATCCATCTAGTTCGACTACCCCTAGGGAAATGGGAGTGGAAGTAAATTCAGAGACCTGACAAAGCTGCGCACATTTATCGGCCAGCTGGCCGATATAACGCGCGGGAACCTGACGGACACTAGAGTTTTTGGAAGGGAAAGATGCTATGTACAAACCTGGGCTTAACCTAGGTTCTACCCTACTATGTAAAAAAGAAGCTTGTGGAAGGGAGTTCAAGGTGGAAAGGGTCGGCCCTTGGCCGAGGGAACCATCTTCCAAGGAGGCCGTTTCCTCAATAGCGAACTCGCAGGCCCACGTTTGAGAATTGGCATTTTTTTTGGTGGTCATGAGTGAAGGTACACACCCGCTGGGTGGGTTGCCCTACGACCGGATAAGTGAGGAGCGGAGGAAATGGTGGATGGAATAGGAAGGGGATAAAGAGAACATGGGCGGGCCTGTTCGAAGCGAGGAAGATACCCGAGGAGGAAACCTTGTCAGGGGGTTTATCTAAATGGAAGAGGGAGAGGAGACCGAAGTCTTCCTCGAGTAATGAACTGGGTGGGATTTCTTTTCTTTGGTCAACTTCAAATTTTTCACTCGGCCCCTACCGAGTTCCTGGCTGAATTGGTCCTATGACAAAGAGACCATACACTAAATCTCTACCCTGAGTGGCCTTAGATGGCTCTTCTGGAGAGTAACCCAAACCTGCACGACCTTTAGCAACCCGGAGTTTTCTTCTATGCGTGGGCCCTTATTCAAGCTGACCTAGACCTTTACCCATGGTGAAGCCCATTCTGGCCATGATCTCCCATCCTTTACCAGGAGGGATGTTGTAATGTGTGATTGGCCGTGGAAGGAAAGGGGAATCGGGTGGACCTAAAGCAGAAGGTCCCACCGCGCCCTCTATGGAGAGGATGGGCTTCTTGCCCTTATCCGGAATAGTCATTAAGGGGATCTGTTCGAAAGTGATGGCATTGAGAGTTTCAACTAGCGGGATACTCTTGATCTTGATTACCCTACCATTGTAAGGAAATTTAAAGCACGGGTGGGCTGTTGATGGAATCCCAAGGGTTTGCTCAATCCAAGGCCATCCTAGGATGGCCTTATATGCAGGGTCAACATCCAGGACAAAGAAGTCCGATGTCATAACCATTGGTCCTAAACCAAGTTGTAGGGTCAGCTTCCCTTTTGCGCACCTTTTTGAATTATCGTAAGCTGAGATGGTGGTGCATACCTCTTCTAGATTTTCTTCCTGGAGGCCAATCTTCTTGATGGTCTTCATGGGACACACATTAATCGAAGCTCCCATGTCAATGAGGGCAGAGTCAACCTTGACTCCGTTGAGAGAGACGGTGAGGCATAACGGGAGTGACCGGCTTTCTGGCAAAGCAAGGTCTTTATCAGAGAATGAGATGGATGGTCTGCATGTAAGGGCCATGATAGCCTCGGTCACGCCACTTTCTGGGAGGTCTTCATTGACCATGATTTTCTGGAGGAATTGAAGTAAAGTGGCTTGGTGTGACGAGGATTTCTTAAGGAGCTCTAGGATAGAAACCTTAGCAGGGGTCCTGTCCAGATGCTGAAGAATGTCATACTCCACGGGAAGGCTTTGAGAATTAACCCCTTCCTCCGACTGAGACTGCCTTTGGGATGGGGGGATGATGTGATTCCGGAGAGTGACATTGACCGAAGCTTCCTTCGGGTCATCCGGTTCCAAAGGTTTTGGGCGAATGAGCTGCAAGGGAGCTGGAGATCCAAATATGCATGATAGAGAGGCTGAATCATCTCTAGGTTCGACAGGAGAAGGAGGAGGGACTGATTTTGGTGGAGGTGGCTTTAGGAGGACCAAGGGGCGCTCCTGCACCGGCTGAGCTTTTGGAAAGACATAGGGCTCTTGACGTGGCATTTGAGGAGGGTTGATTAGGGTGAGTGGGTATTGGGTAACACTCGGAGAATGACTGGGTGGCGAGATCAGAGTTCGGGATTGAGCGAACATGTTGATGTCCATCCAGGGTTCATGAGCTTCTACTTCTATTTTCCCGTACCAACCCAAGAATCCTTCTATGCTCCACATCTGAGTCCTTTTGAGAACTTGTGGTTCCATTCCAATCACAGTGTTCACCTGTTCATGCTACCTTGAGGTAGATGGATCTTTAGTTGGTTGATGAGTTTGCAATGGGTTATGCACAATGCCGAGGTCCCTGTTAGGCTTCTTAAGGTTGGCAATAGCTAGCTTCACATCTGCCCAATTGATTCTCCCCTCATCATTCATGTCATATACCCAATCCTGGAATTGGAAGCAGTTGAATATATCATGGTCGGAAGTTCGGTGATATGGGCAATACCTGGAGGTGTTGGCATTGGGAGGGACCCGATCTCGTTGAGGGGGAAGCTGAATGGAATCTGAGGACATAAGGGCAAAGAAGATGTCGCCTAAAGTTTCAGGCAACGGAGGATAAGTAGCCCTTTTTGGTCTAGGGGGACCGTAGCTTTGAGGTGGAGGGATGTTGGAATAAGGCTTGGAATTACCTTGCCCCTGGCTAGCCGTAGCCTGAGTGGGATGGGAGGCCTGGCGATTGTTGGTATTGAAGGACTGGGCCACTGCATTGACCTGCTCATTTACTGTGACACCCTCGGTGGTAGGGATAGCTGGGGCCTTTCTACCCTTGGTGCGAGGCTCGAAGAAAGGAGGCAAGGTAGAGTCCCTTACCTGGGCTTGAACTATCCAAGCTCGGTTGTAGAGTTGGTGAAAGGTATGGAGTTCACTAAGCATTAGGATGGCCCTAAGCTGTGGAGTGGCGTTGTTCACCAGCATGGTGACAGCCTGGGATTCTGGAATAGGAACCTCCGTCCTAGCGGCCATAATCCTCCATCGGTTTGCAAAGCTAATGAAGTCCTCGTCGGGCTTCATTTTCTCTGTGACTAGGTCAAACAATGTGGGGGAAATGGATGACATGTGACCAAAGTGAGCGATGAATCGCTCGGAGACTATATCTAAATTAACGAGATCGATAGCTGGCAAGGATGCAAACCAACATAGGGCCTAGCCCTCAAGGGATTTTTGAAATAGATGGACCAATAAAACCCTATCGTGGAGCCATTGATGGGAATCCATAAGGAAACCTGAAAGGTGATGGTGAGGGTCAGTGGTACCATCATACCTTCTGTACTTTGGAACCTTGAATCGGGTGGGAAATAAGCATTGGGGAGCTTACAATACTGGGCTAGCCTGTGGGGACACAAGTTTGGCATACTCTCGGCCACCGCCTGCCGAATGTAGCTTTGAATCTCCTATCGGAGCGACGGGTCCATTCCTTTCGAAGGGGCACCCATGGTTGGTGGAGTTGGGGGTGAAGGAACCCTTTGTGGAGGTGCTGGATAGCTGAATTGGATTGGGGTTTCAGGAATGGGTCGGCTCGTGGACCCTTGGAAGGGAATTTGAGCACGAAAAGGTGTGACATGTGGAGACACGTGTGGGACGGCCGGAGCCTTCCCACGAGAAGCCATCGTGGCTAAGTCCGCGGGGGAATAATGGGATACCACGCTAATCAATTCCTGATCTTCGTGCGGAGAAAATGTTGGAGCCCGCGGGCTACCATGACCATGGTTGCTCGAGGAAGAAGAAGCCGAATCGGCGTGGACAGCCTCATTTGGTGTGGCCGAAAACATGCCTATGAAGGCATCCAAACCATTGTCCTCTATTTGAAATAGAGGATTGCCCCTAATTCTGGAGTCAAATTGGGGAGGAAATTCCTCCTCATAACCCGGATTTGAATAAACTTTCTCCATCCTAAACCAATTATCAATTGGTTTAGAATAAAGAAAACAAAAGGTGTAAGGGAGGGGGAATGTTTCCAAACACAGCCAAGTGTAAGCACAAGCAACGCCCCAATTCTTTTTCTTTTCTTTTTTCACTTTTTTTTGCTTTTCTTGGTTCACTCGGAGGAGAGAAGGGAACTAAAGGCGTGGGATGAACTACGGAAGCCTAGCAGAAACCTCACTCAAAAAACCCAGGGTGATCTAATGGGACTTCCGATGGTACAACCTGCCTGGCGGCCGTGTGGGAATCCACGGTTCGCGAGGACTCACGGAGGTTCCCGAATGGACTGAACCAATTGCACCCGAGTGGGAATCCTCAGGTGAAGGGTCCAATTCCAACGGGAGGGTTTCCTATAAGGGTGATGTCGGCTGTTCCTAAACCCAACCACGTAGCTTTAACCTGTAGAAATTAGCCACACAATACACAAGCACACAAACTAACAAAGAGGAACAATGTTTAACCAAGACAGAACACTGTTACAGGGGAATATAGGAACAGGACAGAGGGCGGCCAAGGTGTTGGTCGTCCATAAATCTGGGAGGCCAGGTCGAAGGTCACCTAGGAGGGAGGGGGGCCAGGGTACTGGTCGCCTAGGAGATGGCCTAGGCTATTGCATCCCTACGGTTTTGATGATGTCTCACACTATAAATCAATCTGTTTCTATCTCTAGATCAATTCATGCTTGATCATTTAGGACAGTGCTGCTCATGCATATGTGCAAGTCTACACATTGCTTGTAGACTGCACAAAGTCTGCACATGGTTACTTTGATGCTGCATCAAGTCTATACATTGTTGCATCATGTGCTTCATGCATTAGTCAAGTCTGTACATCGCCCTAGATTGCATCATCAAGTCTATACATTGCTGCATCGTGTGCTTCAAGCATTTCCAAAGTCTATACACTGTCTAGCACACACGTTCAAAGTCTGTACATTCCAATGGCTGTGCATCGTCTGCATATTGCACACTAAGTCCATACATCACTGCACATGCCTTCCACGAAGTCTGTACATCCCAAGCATAACATAGTAAGTGCATGCCTTCTTCAAAGTCTGTACATTCTTCAAGGGCATAGTCCATGCATTCAGATCAAGTCTATACATTGTCTCGCACACACTTTTAAAGTATGTACGGAGTTCTGCATGGTTTGCATCGGACAAGTCTATACATCGCTACATGCATTTCTTCAAGTCTGTACATGGTCTTGGCATATGCACACACAAAGTCTATACATCCGTCTCACATAGCGTCTTCTCGCATTCACGCTAAGTCCATACACTGCATTTGGGCATTGTTCATTACAGCAAGTCTGTACATTGTTTTCTCACGCACGTAAACGTCAAAGTCTGCACATTCTCTACTGTCTATGCATCAGTCAAGTCTGTACACAGCTGCAGGCTATTAAGTATGTACAGCCCATGCTCTTCATGCATTCACATAGTCTGTACATCATTTTACGTCGTGCATACTTTGGTTCCAAGTCTATACACTCTCTGCTGAAATGTTTGTGCATCTTCTCACAAGTCTGAACATTGTCTAGTTGCACGCCACACGACATAGCAAGTCCATACATTCCTCCATTCATATGCAAGTCTATACAGCCAGTGTCTATACGTTGCCTTGCAGCATGCACGCACACAAAAGTCTGCACATTCCTTTCTGTTATGTTCATGCATCATTTTCAAGTCTATGCATTGTCTTATTGACGGCATCTAAGTGCATCCATTTTCAATGTGCATACTTCACTATATGTATACTACATTGCATCCCGCAAGTCTGTACATTGAGGTCGCATGCAGGCATTCAAAGTCTACACATTCTCACATTGTACATACTTGCCTATATGCTGCATCTAAAGTCTGTACACGCCTAGTTCAAAACCTGAACTAACTCGTTGCATCCCTTTCTTCTCTTCCTGCAGATTGATTCAAGCTGATGATTGGGCACGTGATCCGAGGTTGGTGCCTGGCACGTGATCTGAGGTTTCTATGGAAAATGAGGGCACGAGCCCCACTCACGCCACACGAGTGAAGTCATGGAATTCAGGTCGGAAGCCTTATAAAAGGATGTCCTCTGCGATCAAAAGAGGTGAACTAGAGGAAAGCTGAGAAAATTAGTGCCTGAGCAGAAGAAGAATAGAGAGAGCCTCCACGTTCCAGAGAGAAGACAGAGAAAAGAATTTGAGAGAATTGATCTGAGAGAAAAAGTCTTTGTGAGAGAGAAGTGTCTGTGACTGTGAAGATCTACTTCTTCGGAAGCTACATTGTTCTTGGTTTTTAGAATCGATTGTCTTGTTTTTCTATTTTTCACTTCATCTTTCTTATTCCATATTGTTACCCTCCAGTGTTCTGAGGAAGGGAGAGATTCTCTGATTTCCCTCTGGGCTTCAGTGGAAGAGAGATCTGTGATCTCTAGTTTGGCAGTGACCGGCTGTCACTAGCAGTTCCCCTCCGGTTTGGAGGAAGGGAGATTCGTCTCCGGTTCTGGTCTTGCGGGAAGCAAGTCCAGGTGTCAAGCTTCTGTGGGTTGCAGAGCTTGGGTTGAGGGATTTGTTTCCCTTGGTTTGTCAAGCTGTTCGGCAACATCTGTTTGCAGACTGAGTCTGCTGTTCTAGCCTTCGCTAGTGGAAGCCTCACTCTGGTTTGGAGTGCGGGGTGGATGTAGATTGTGGACTGCAATCGAACCACCTTAAAAACTCCATGCCTCTTCTGTGGTTTACCTGTTATCATTGTGTTGCTCTCCATTTGCTTGGCATTTTGTTTCACTGTGAACAGCTCTCTCGATCTCACTTCTTTCTTCTGTCTTAGTTATTGTCTGCCTTAGCTATTGCTTTCGCTGTATCTGAAGGGTTGAGAAATCGAAGTTGTGATTTACAGCTGAGTTTTTAATAATAGGAAGTGATCTATTCATCCCCCCTTCTATATCACTCTACGCTGCGCATATCAATTGGTATCAGAGCGGGTTTGCATCATGTGGGCCAACGGTCAGGGTAATCCTAATGGTCCTCGAAGTTTCATGCCTGAGGGACAATCCATTAGTCGCCTTCCATTCTTTGATGGTAATAATTATCTCTTCTGGAAAAACAGGACGGAGGTGTTCATCAGGGCATAGAGCCACAAGCTGTGGAGGGTAATCACTACAGGGCCGTATGATCTACCACCGAACGAGGATGCATGGACAGATGATCATGTCAAGTTATCTTCACTTAACTGGAAGGCCCTGAACATCATCTAGTGTGCTGTACACCCAGACGAATATGCCCGCATATCAGCCTATAGGACGGCCAAGCGAATGTGGGATGAGCTGGAACTAATCTACGAATGTACAGCTCAATTGAGAGCCACGAAGGTAAATCTCTTCACCTCTGAGTATGAATTGTTTAAGATGAAACCAGAGGAGACCATCACTGAAATGTATGCCAGGTTGACCTTGATCACGAACACTCTTAAGGGGCTAGGGAAAGAGTTAGCTGAGGCAGATGTTGTCAGGAAGATTCTTAGATCTCTAACCCCAGCATGGCACACAAAGGCCATCGTGATAGAAGTGTCAAAGGATCTGACGACTTTGACAGTGAATGGACTCATAGGATCCCTCATGACCTATGAGATGAACTTTAAAAGAGGTGGTGAAGGAAGTGACAGGAAGGGCAAGAATATTGCTCTCAAGGCATCCCGCAACAAGGGTAGCAGCAGCGGGAGTAGTAGCAGTAGCTCCGGGTCCGATGGTTTTTTCGATCTCGACCAGGAGGAGCAGGCAATGCTCACTCGACAGTTCAGAAATTTTTTAAGGACTAAGGGGAAGACCTTTTGGAGGAAGAAGCCATACTCTTTTAGTAAGAACATTGAATCTAGCAATAACAAGGACAGAAATACTAAGAGAATGACTTGTTTTCATTGCAACAAATAGGGACACATGAAAGGGGACTGCCCAGATCTCCAGAAGAAGGGTCCCTACTTTCAGAAGAAGAGCTCAAAGGTGCAGAAAAAGAAGAAGCCACAGGCAATGGTCTGCACGTGGAGCGATGAGGAAGAAGATCCGGAAAGCACTTCCTCGGAGGAAGATGAAGAAGGAATTTGCCTAATGGCAAATAGCGAAGATGAGGTAACAAATGTCTTTGAAAATTTTTCTATTAATGACTGGGAAGATGCCTATGCTGAATTATTAGACAAGTTCAATTCACTCAGGAAAGAGCATAGGGTCCTCAAGAGAAAATTCAATACTAATATTGAAGAACTAACCCAAATCAGTGAGGAAAGACTGACATTAAAGAAAGAATTAGAAGAAATGACATCTCTGAGAAAAGAAAATGAAAAGCATAAGGTAGAAAACCAGGAGAGTCACACCCAGCTCAATGAACTCAAAATCAAAATTGAAGAAAGCCCGAAAGAAAATAGAGTGATCTCAGAGAAATATGAAGCTGTTAAGAAAGTGAACGCTGAACTCTTAAAAAATTCTGAGTCTCTGCAAAAAGAGCTTGAAGACAAACAGAAGGTTTTGGAAAAATTTGTTCAAGGAAAAATAAGTATGGATGCTATACTAGGGACAATGGTTAACTTCAATAGGTAGGGTCTAGGCTATGACCCAACTAACAAGAGACCCCTTCAATTCAAAACCACCACCTTCTGCCCAGAGAAGGGAAAAGAGAAGCTGGACACACCATCCAGCTCAAATAGCAGTCAAGGAGCTCAACGTCTGAAAGAAAATTTAACAAATAGTGCTGGTCGACCACTTAAAATGGGAATGAATTTTGTGAAGAACTTCACTAAGCCCACTCACCAGAACATAAATGGAAGATGGACCAAGCAAATGGATCAGGATAAAAGCTGGAATTACTACAAATAGATGGGTCCAAACAGGACCTACTGGAGAAATAACTATCATCCTCAAAAATCTGTTAATCAACAAGCTCACAGGAGATATCCCAGGAATGGGAAGCCCAATGACTCGAATAGAGTTTACTTCCCCAGACCTACTGGAAAAATAACTATCATCCTCAAAAATCTGTTAATCAACAAGCTCACAGGAGATATCCCAGGAATGGGAAGCCCAATGACTCGAATAGAGTTTACTTCCCCAGACCAACTGAACATAACCCCAGTTATAATTTCAATAAACCCGAAGTAAAGGTGCCAGGAAAAACCATGTTGAAGCAAATCTGGATTCCTAAACATCTACTTAGAGATTTGAATAATGTCTTTGGACCCAACTCATCTTGGGTTCCAAATCACTTTGCTTGATTTTGATTGTGTAGGCCGGCCTGGCAGCTGAAGACAACAAGTGGTACCTCGACAGTGGCTGCTCCAGGCACATGACAGGAGACCGATCCAAGTTTAGCAAGTTAGAGAGGAAGGTAGGGGGTCTGGTCAAATTTGGAGGAAAGAACAGAGGTAAGATAATTGGAGTTGGCACAGTAGGTAAGTCTTCCACAAATTCCATTGAAAAAGTTCTACTTGTGGAAGGTCTTCAACACAACCTGATTAGCATTAGTCAATTATGTGATAAGGGTCATAGGGTTGTGTTTGATGATGACTCATGCAAAATTTTTGAAATAAATTCTGATGTGGTTAAATTTGTAGCCAAAAGGACTAATAATGTCTACATGATAGACTTGGATGTTGAATCTGAACCTAATCTTTGTTTATCTGCTAATTCTGAAAGTGATGCTTTTGAATGGCATAGACGTCTAGGCCATGCTAGTTTCTCTACTTTAAATAAATTGGTCAAGCATGATTTAGTTAGAGGCATGCCTAGAATTAAGTTCAATTCTATTTCAAAATCATGTGATGCCTGTGCTCTAGGCAAACAGACCAGAAAATCTTTCAAGCTAAGATCTGAGCCATTGTCCTCTAGACCAATGGAACTTCTTCATATGGACCTATTTGGTCCTACAAGGACTCAGAGTCTTAATGGGAATAGGTTTGGCTATGTGATCATCGATGACCACTCTAGATTCTCATGGATCTTTTTCTTAGCCAGTAAAAGCGAGGCTTTTCAAAAGTTTAACCAGTTTTTCAATAAGGTCAAACAAGAAGGAAAATACAAGATTTGTTCAATTCAATCTGACCATGGAGGTGAGTTTGAAAATTCCATGTTTTCTGATCTTTGTGAAAGAGAGGGACTAACACACAGGTTTTCTTCTCCCAAGACACCTGAACATAATGGAATTATGGAGAGAAGAAATAGAACTATTGTGGAGATGGCCCGAACCATGCTGATTGAGAGTCAATTACCAAGGAAGTTCTGGGCAGAGGCGGCCAATACAGCAACTTATATAATCAACAGGGCCATGGTAAGACCTATTCACAAGAAAACACCCTATGAGCTACTAAAAGGTAAGAAACCAAACTTGGTTCATTTCAGAATTTTTGGAGCTAAATGCTTTTTTCATAATAATGACAAGAAAGACTTAGATAAGTTTGAAGCTAAAAGCTCCCCTGGAATATTTTTAGGATACTCTGAAGTGTCAAGGGCATATAGGGTCTTTAACAAAACAGACCAGAAAGTTGAAGAGTCTCCACACATCCTTTTTAGTGATGAGAAAGGTGTTACTAACATTGAAAATATTGACAGGGATTTCAATCACGATGGGGAATTCCTTGAAGACCAAGAAGAAGAGAAGACTCAGCCGAGTGGAACATCAAATCCTCCCAACCAGGAAGGGCCAGAAGAAACAGGTGAGTCTTCAATAAATGTTAGATTCCTTAAAGATCATCCAATAGATAATGTCATAGGCAACCCTGAAGATCCTCTTCGGACTAGGTCTCATTTTAGAAATGTTAATAATCAAGACCTAATTGCTTTGGTCTCACAAATTGAACCCAAATCAGTAGAAGAGGCCTTGGCTAATCAATCTTGGGTCAATGCTATGTGTGAGGAATTAGGTCAGTTCGAAAGAAATAATGTCTGGGAGCTTGTTCCAAGACCATAAAGTGTTAATATCATAGGAACTAAGTGGGTGTTTAAAAATAAAATGAATGAAGATGGAATCATTTCTAGGAATAAGGCCAGACTAGTAGCCAAGGGCTACTGTCAGGAATTTGGTGTTGATTTCGATGAATCCTATACACCTGTTGCTAGGATGGAAGCAATAAGAATATTGCTAGCTTTTGCATGTTCCAAGAATATAAAACTCCAACAAATGGATGTTAAAAGTGCCTTCTTAAATGGAGTCATTAAGGAAGATGTTTTTATTGAACAACCCCCTGGATTTCAATTCTCTCCTCAACCTAACCAAGTTTTCAGGTTAAACAAAGCCCTGTATGGTCTAAAGCAAGCTCCTCGAGCATGGTATGAAAGATTGACTGAATTTCTGATCAGCAAGGGCTACAACAGAGGTAAGGTTGATCAAACTTTATTTACCAAGGGTACAAATAAAGATCTCATCATAGTTCAGGTATATGTAGATGACATTGTGTTTGGATCAACTAGCTGTGAACTATGTAATGAATTCTCTAAAATGATGTCTGCTGAATTTGAGATGAGTTTGGTCGGTGAACTAAAGTACTTTCTTGGCTTGCAGGTACAACAGTTAGAGGATGGATGCTTCATCAACCAGACCAAATACACAATGGAACTATTCAAGAGGTTTGGTATGAACAACCTGAAGCACATTACAACACCCATGGGTACCAATACCTCACTGGATGCAGATGAGACAGGTAAAGAGGTAGATGCCAAGCTCTATCGAGGTATGATTGGATATCTACTTTACTTGACAGCCTCTAGACCTGATATACAGTTCAGTGTAGGTATGTGTGCAAGGTATCAGTCTAGACCCACTGAATTACATTTAGCTGCAGTGAAAAGAATTTTCAGATATTTGTCTGCTACACACTCTCTTGGTCTATGGTTTCCTGCTTCACACACGCTTGATTTAGTTGCATACACCGATGCAGATTATGCAGGGTGTAAACTAGACAGGAAAAGCACTAGTGGTCACTGTGAATTTTTGGGTGGGTGTTTAGTGTCTTGGGGCTCTAAGAAACAACATTCTGCGGCCCTCTCCACTGCAGAAGCTGAATATGTAGCTGCAGGGAGTTGTGGTACACAAGTCATTTGGATTAAACACCAACTTCAGGACTACCAAGTAGACCTGGGGTGCACACATATCTATTGTGATAATACCAGTGCCATCAATCTTGCCAAGAATCCTGTTTTGCATTCCCGTACCAAACACATAGAGATAAGGCATCATTTCATAAGAGATGAGGTCTCTAAGAACAACTTTGAACTGATTCATGTAGGCACTGCTAATTAGATTGCTGACATCTTCACCAAACCTCTGGACAATGAAAAATTCACTACACTGAGAAGAGAATTAGGCTTATTCAAGTTGTCTTAATTGTGAAGTCTGTTCCTATTGTGAGGGGGAGTTCTGTGTGTCTGATGGTTAGATTTCTGTAATGCTATGGTTAAGGGGGAGCTGGTTGAGCTGTGAGAGGGGGAGTTCTTTGACTGATTCAAAAAGACTGACCAGATGTGTGTCATTGCTGGTTCTCATGACTGAACTAGTGCGGTTCTCTCAGACAGTAGAATCACACTCATCTCTTAAGTCTATAAGTCTGTGTTACTAAAGTCCAGCTAGAATCTTCCCTCTGGTAGTCTATCAAAGATCTGAATTAAATGTATAAAGTATATCTTCCTACATTGTCAGTGATTCCGGTTCATGCCAAAACCTGTATGTCTTGATATCTGACCAAAACAACTTGAAATCTAGACTTCAAGATTCACTTCAAGAAATAGTCCTTCTGGTATTGTTTTCAATCATTCCTTCTTCTCAACACAAGGGATAATCTGAATGAACAAAGGTCTCGATTTGGTCACTGAGAAACTGGGAGCTTCATCAATGAAATGAAATTTTTTCCTATGTCATGAGGTGTCAAATGCTTAACAAAAAAATGAAAAGAAATGACATTAATATTCTCACCATCACAGAGCAATGGTGGCTAGCTGGTGAGTAACTGGGGACTCTGGCCTCTAATCAAGGTGCTTCCTTATGTCAAAAGCCACAGTTACTAACTCTGTTCCTTTTTTAAAAAAAAGGGAGGAGATAATGAGGTACTCACACTGAGTAACTGGGGATTCAGGCCTCTAATCAAGGTGTCTCCCTAATGTCAAAAGAGTGAATTACCAACTTACTCACTGGTCTTCTTGAAAATAACCTCAAAATCCCTTGTCGTTATACACTCTAATGGATTGCTTGTCCTCAATACCTTGAGAACACCTTCTCTGACTTTGTCTCTTGTCGTCTACTAGGATAGTTGCCTGTTCAGCTATGTCATGCCATACTTGTACACCTTTATTCTAAATCATACACTATGTATGTTGATAAACTTTTCTCTCATTCTAGCTCTCTATTGTTTACTAGAGTTCAAGAATCTTCACTTGAGTTTAGCACCTTACTTATTCTCTTAAGACTTGCTCGTGTCTTTCTACACTAAGAAGTTTCTGTACTTCTTTCTCATGTCTCCAGCACTTTCATATATCCTTCATTCCTTTTGATGATGTCAAAGGGGGAGAGAGGTTTTGCAATATCAGTAGGTCATGAGTTTTGGGGGAGACTTGTTCATGAGTTGTGGGGGAGAATAGTTTGTCATGACAATATCTGAGAGTGAGTTGTGGGGGAGCTGAGAGTGTGTTGTGGGGGAGTGATTTTGGAGAAAGAAGAGTTTCAGCAGTAGTGTTTAATTTGTCTGCATGCGCTTGCTTTGAATTTGCCTTGATTGTTAAAGCTGCTGTTATTTTTTTTAAGCCTTGATATTGCTTGATTCATAGTGTTGCCATCATCAAAAAGGGGGAGATTGTTGCATCCCTACGGTTTTGATGATGTCTCACACTATAAATCAATCTGTTTCTATCTCTAGATCAATTCATGCTTGATCATTTAGGACAGTGCTGCTCATGCATATGTGCAAGTCTACACATTGCTTGTAGACTACACAAAGTCTGCACATGGTTACTTTGATGCTGCATCAAGTCTATACATTATTGCATCATGTGCTTCATGCATTAGTCAAGTCTGTACATCGCCCTAGATTGCATCATCAAGTCTATACATTGCTGCATCGTGTGCTTCAAGCATTTCCAAAGTCTATACACTATCTAGCACACACGTTCAAAGTCTGTACATTCCAATGGCTGTGCATCGTCTGCATATTGCACACTAAGTCCATACATCACTGCACATGCCTTCCACGAAGTCTGTACATCCAAAGCATAACATAGTAAGTGCATGCCTTCTTCAAAGTCTATACATTCTTCAAGGGCATAGTCCATGCATTCAGATCAAGTCTATACATTCTCTCGCACACACTTTTAAAGTCTGTACAGAGTTCTGCATGGTTTCCATCGGACAAGTCTATACATCACTGCATGCATTTCTTCAAGTCTATACATGGTCTTGGCATATGCACACACAAAGTCTATACATCCGTCTCACCTAGCGTCTTCTCACATTCACTCTAAGTCCATACACTACATTTGGGCATTGTTCATTACAGCAAGTCTGTACATTATTTTCTCACGCACGTAAACGTCAAAGTCTGCACATTCTCTGCCGTCTATGCATCGGTCAAGTCTGTACACAGCTGCAGGCTATTAAGTATGTACAGCCCATGCTCTTCATGCATTCACATAGTCTGTACATCATTTTACGTCGTGCATACTTTGGTTCCAAGTCTATACACTCTCTGCTGAAATGTTTGTGCATCTTCTCACAAGTCTGAACATTGTCTTGTTACACGCCACACGACATAGCAAGTCCATACATTCCTCCATTCATATGTAAGTCTATACAGCTAGTGTCTATACGTTGCCTAGCAGCATGCACGCACACAAAAGTCTGCACATTCCTTTCTGTTATGTTCATGCATCATTTGTCAAGTCTGTACATCGTCTTATTGACGGCATCTAAGTGCATCCATTTTCAATGTGCATACTTCACTATATGCATACTACATTGCATCCCGCAAGTCTGTACATTGAGGTCGCATGCAGGCATTCAAAGTCTACACATTCTCACATTGTACATACTTGCCTATATGCTGCATCTAAAGTCTGTACACGCCTAGTTCAAAACCTGAACTAACTCGTTGCATCCCTTTCTTCTCTTCCTGCAGATTGATTCAAGCTGATGATTGGGCACGTGATCCGAGGTTGGTGCCTGGCACGTGATCCGAGGTTTCTCTGGAAAATGAGGGCACGAGCCCCACTCACCCCACATGAGTGAAGTCATGGAATTCAGGTCGGAAGCCTTATAAAAGGATGTCCTCTGCGATCAAAAGAGGTGAACTGGAGGAAAGCTGAGAAAATTAGTGCCTGAGCAGAAGAAGAATAGAGAGAGCCTCCACGTTCCAGAGAGAAGACAGAGAGAAGAATTTGAGAGAATTGATCTGAGAGAAAAGTCTTTGTGAGAGAGAAGTGTCTGTGACTGTGAAGATCTGCTTCTTCGGAAGCTACATTGTTCTTGGTTTTTAGAATCGATTGTCTTGTTTTTCTATTTTTCACTTCATCTTTCTTATTCCATATTGTTACCCTCCAGTGTTCGGAGGAAGGGAGAGATTCTCTGATTTCCCTCTGGGCTTCAGTGGAAGAGAGATCTGTGATCTCTGGTTTGGCAGTGACCGGCTGTCACTAGCAGTTCCCCTCCGGTTTGGAGGAAGGGAGATTCGTCTCCGGTTCTGGTCTTGCGGGAAGCAAGTCCAGGTGTCAAGCTTCTGTGGGTTGCAGAGCTTGGGTTGAGGGATTTGTTTCCCTTGGTTTGTCAAGCTGTTCGGCAGCATCTGTTTGCAGACTGAGTCTGCTGTTCTAGCCTTCGCTAGTGGAAGCCTCACTCTGGTTTGGAGTGAGGGGTGGATGTAGATTGTGGACTGCAATCGAACCACCTTAAAAACTCCCTGCCTCTTCTGTGGTTTGCCTGTTATCGTTGTGTTGCTCTCCATCTACTTGGCGTTTTGTTTCACTGTGAACAGCTCTCTCGATCTCACTTCTTTCTTCTGTCTTGGTTATTGTCTGCCTTAGCTATTGCTTTCGCTGTATCTGAAGGGTTGAGAAATCGAAGTTGTGATTTACATCTGAGTTTTTAATAATAGGGAGTGATCTATTCATCCCCCCCTTCTATATCACTCTACGCTGCGCATATCATAGGCGGCCACTGGGTTGGTCGCCCAGAGGCCTAGGCATCCAGGAGTCTGGCCTCCTTATGTCCGACTTTCAGCAAATGAAAAAACAGAGCTACGAAAATTGAATTAATGTAAAGGCATGGTTTCATTAATCCCTGACTTCAAGCATTAGGGACTTATAGTAGGCAGTAGAGGGTCCCACCGTGATCACCACTTCGCTTATAGGCGCCCGAGAATGCGGCGTGCGTTGTTGTTGTTTGGTATTTTTAAGTGGGGGGTGTTGTTGGTGGAACGTATGGATGGACGTATCCTAAGTACCTACAGAGGAACAAAAAAAGAACGTTAGAACGTGATCGCCAGAGGTGTTTACCTGAACCTCACAGGGATGATGATCACGGGGAGATGATCCAGATGGGGAGATGATGGATTCCCTTCTTCCTCGTCCTCGGCCGGCCAAGGGCAAGGAGCTCTGCTTGTCCTTTGTGCTGAAGTCCTACAACATAGCTCAAAAGAAAAGAAAATAACAAACCATTAGTAAAGAGGTGAGTGTAGTATCTACTCTAATGGAATGAATGAAATGGGAATGATGGTGGCAATTTTACCTGGGGGTGGTGGGAAGGAGGGATGGCCGAGACTTTCGACCACCCACCTTCCCTTTGTTTTTAGGAAGAAAGCTCTTAAGTTTAAGAGCTAAGGGACGCTATATGCAATGCTACGTACTTACCTGGAAGCCGTGATGCAAGTAGAGAGTAGGAGCCATGGAGTTCAATCTGAAGCAAAGGAAGTAGGAGGAAGATGACCGGCGTGGTTCTCCTCTGATGTCCAATTCCTCCGAGTTTCCTCCTTGGATTCTACCTCGATCCTCCCTCCAAGAATGGCCTCCGTCCTCCCCTCTCTTCGGAGAGTCACAGTTTTATGTATCTAACACGGAGTTTCAAATCGTGGGGAAGATCGTGCAGAACGGGGGGAAAGAACGTGCCCACAGGCTGGGCCACGTTCTCTGACCCGATAAATAGAGGAAGGCGGCCAAACTTTTGGCCACCTTGAGGAGGAGGGCAGCCAGGAGGCTGGCCACCTACCTGGGGAGGGCGGCCATCGCCCTGGTCACCCAGGGCTGGGGGCGGCCAGGCCTTTGGCCGCCCAGACCATGCTCCTTGGGCCCCTAAGTAGGCGAGGCCCAATAGCTAAAAGGCTAGGGTCTGGGCTTAAAAACTCAAACACCGGTAAAACGAGTACAACAATTAAGCGTCATTCACACAAAGGTCCATTAGGGATCCGCGGGATGTCCGAAATTAGGCGTCTACAACTGGGACCTGTAAGAATTAAATTTTATAAGTAAAATGATTATTTTGGTGAAAATTAAAATATACATACCTACAGCGGGAGGTGGTGGGGGTGGCGCCTGTACAACAGGTGGGAGGGCACTAGGACCTATAAGAATTAATTTTCATAAGTAAAATAAATATGTTGCTGAAAATCAAAATATACATACTTGCAGTGGGAGGTGGTGGAGGTGGCGTCTGTACAACAGGTGGGAGGACACTGGGACCTGTAAGAATTAATTTTCATAAGTAAAATGAATATTTTACTAAAAAGTAAAACATACATACCTACAGTGGGAGGTGGTGGGGATGGCGCATGTACAAGTGGTCGTGAGCCGACACTTGGACCTATAAGGATACTCTTTTAAGCTAGTAAATGATTAAAATATTTATATAGCTAACTATTTTAATAGATATACCTGTACTCGAAGAAGACGCCAAAGAGGAGGGAGTAGAGCCCCTGTCACTACCCTGTCTCCTCCCACTCCCAGTACGACTTCCTCGGACCATTTCTTTATTACTAATAAAATAATTAATACATATTAATCCTCAATTAGATAAGGCTAGACCAATGTTATTAAAAATTATGCAAAAATGAACGGTTATCTTACTAAATTATCAAAATGTGCCTCCCTCATGTTGATGACATATCTAACTCATCATCATCTTCGTCATCCATAGTAGCCTCATCAGATTCGAACTCTTCCTCTTCATCCGATTCCTCCTCCCCTCTAACATCAACATTTAGCTCCGTCGGATCGACTTCTTCTATTTCATCTCCCTTACGTAATGACAGTGGCTCATCACATTCGTCCAGATTAATATGCGTGCAACCGACAATGCCAACTTCGTCTGATTGAAAATATTCAGCACTGTCAACTTCTGAGGGGTTTTCACTCATATTTAACTCACAAGTGGAAAAGAGTTTTGCTTTAACCCTGCAAACTGCCCACCAATCTTTATTCTTGGATGATGGATAGCTTGAATAATACACTTGCTGGGCTTGTACGGCTAAAATGAACGGTTCATAGGTATTAAGTTTAGACCTATGTTTGACATCGACAATCCCATAAGTTGTGTCATGTCGAATAGAATTAGGATCTAACCAATGACACTTAAATATGTATACATGATTGTCTCGTCCCAAATACTGAAGTTCTAAGACTTCGTCAAGAATACCGTAGTAGCCCAATTCCACTTCATTGTATAAACTTCCCTTAACAGATACGCCACTGTTCATCATAGACTTACTTCGTCTATAATCCCTCGTATGAAATCTGTATCCATTCACAATATATCTGGGATAGGCACGTGCAACCGTCGAGGGGCCATAACTTATCTGTTGTACTCTTTGATCAGTAACGAGACCTTGTTCAACCTATATGTAAATTGGAGTAGTTATAATAAGGTTCAATCTCCTCAACATACATAAATACAAACATATATATATTCAACGATCGACACTAACCCGATATCTCAGCCATTTGGCAAAAAACTTCTCGCGTTCTTTTTCAATCTCCAAGTCCTAGATATTTGGACATTTTTATGCTAATTCTGAATCAAATTATCTGCAATATAAATACACTACTACTTTAAATGAACTACAGAACAAGGATGAACAACTTATGGACGTCGCTGGAAATGTGAGTTAAGAACTTACTCAACATAAGGTTCAATCTCAATACAATTTAGAAGAATATATATCTCAGCGGCATACAACTCTCTATCTTCGAGCGTGTGCGTCGAGCAATGTCCGAACGCACGTCCAGGATGCTTAAATATAGAGAGCCGATCGGACGAATCATTAACTCCCCTATCATCATTACGTGGAGGTTGAGTACGATAAGTTAGAATCTATGGCTCAAAGTACATGGAACAGAAGTTCAAAATTTCTTCAAGAATATATGCCTCAGCAATCGAACCCTCCACCTTCGCCTTGTTGCGAACTTTCATTTTTAATTCATGCATGCACCTACAGCAACAAGTTAGATGACAATGACATGTACCGACCATGGATGACATGTAACTTAACAAAAATTCTCACATACCTCTCAAATGGATACATCCATCGAAATTGTACTGGTCCTCCGACAATAGCCTCGTATGGCAAATGGACGACCAGGTGCTCCATCGAATCAAAGAATGCCGGAGGAAATATCTTCTCTAGCTTGTAAACGGTTGTGACCATATTTTCTTCGATAGTTTGTACATCCCAAAGTCTGAGTTCTGATGCACATAAAATCTTGAAAAACTGACTCAGCTCGGTCAGTGCTCCCCATATAGGCTTTGGCAACAAATCATGAAATGCAATGGGCACTAGCCTCTCCATGAACACATGACAGTCGTGACTTTTCAGACCATCTATTTTCCCCTAATTAAGATTCACACAATGGGCTATGTTGGATGCATATCCATCTGGGAATCTCAACTGTTTTAACCACTTGTACACTTCTTTAATCTGTGTATCATTAAGCACGTAAGTTGCTTTATGCTGCACAGTTTTTTTGTTTACGTTCTGTAGTTCCAGTTCTGGACGTTTACAAAGCATCTTTAAGTTCATACGTGCTTTGGCGTTGTCCTTTGTTTTGCCTTTAACATTCATGATCGTATTGAACACATTATCAAAACAATTATTCTCGGTATGCATAACATCCAGATTGTGTAGTACAAGAAGAGTTGACCAATAAGGTAATTCCCAGAAAATACTTTTCTTGTTCCAGTTGTGATACTTTCCAAAGCTAGAGAGTTGGCGTGTGCTACCAGACAATTGTACTACATCTGGTAAATTTTGCACCCGTGTCGCCATATGTTGACCTGACACCCGTTGCAAGTCTGCTTCATCAATTTCAACAGTATTTTTTTAAACGAGTCTTTTTGCCTTCAAAAAGGATGGTCACTTGATAGCAACCGCCAATGGCAATCAAACTAGCATGCTTTCCCACCATGTTTCAATACAAATGATTTGGTATCTTCCATACAGTAAGGACATGCTAACCTCCCATGTGTGCTCCAACTAGATAGCATTCCATATGCAGGGAAGTCACTTATTTTCTACATCAGTGTAGCCTTCATAATAAAATTTTGCTTCCTACATGCATCATAAGTAACAACTCCATCAGTCCATAAAAATTGAGATCATCAATCAACGGCCTGAGATATATGTCCAAATTTTTCTCGGGACTTTTTGGACCAGGAATTACTAAGGACGAAATGAGATTTTCTCGCTTCATGCACATGTTCGGCGGAAGGTTGTACGGTGTCATGAACACTGGCCAACAAGAATAAGATGTCACTGAACCACCGAATGGATTAAAACCATCTGTGCATTAACCCAATCGAACATTACGTGGCTCCTTTGAGAAAGCAAGATGAGTACGACTGAAGTGAGTCCAAGCTTCACCATCGATAGGATAACTGCTTATATCATCGGCACGACGTACTCTTTCGGTGTGCCATGTCATATGTCGAGCCATCTTTGAGGACATATACAGCCGCTATAGCCTAGGCACAAAAGGGAACTATCGCAATGCTTTGTAAGGTACATCTTTTTGCTTTGAATTGTCCCCTCTCTTAGGTTTGAATATGTCATGGTGACAAATAGCACATGATATCTTATCTGCATCGTCTTTGTAATATAATATACAGTGATTCGGGCATACATCTATTTTCACATATCCAAGCCCTAGCTCATTGACCATCTTTTTTGCACGGTAAAAAGTTTCTGGCAACTTCTCATCTCGAGGCAACATACTCTTGATTAAGAGGAGGAGACGGTCAAAACAAGTCTCACTGATGTGAAATTCAGATTCCAAATTCAACAACTGTGACACTGCAGACAACCGAGTGTGTTTTTCACAACCATCCCACAGCGGCTCATCAGCATCCCTAAGTAGTTGATAAAATCTTCCGACTATCTTATTCGGCGCTTCTTCCATGTATGCATGTTCCTCATGAACATTAAAACTAGGACCAGCAGCATCTACAACCATATCCACGTACCCACTTGTGCCTGCAATATTGTCGGACTCATACCTCAAGAATTCCTCACCATGACACGTCCAATTCGTATAACCATCCACGAACCCTTTCGTGTACAAATGATGTTACACATCCCATGGTGAACACCACCTCAAGTTTCTACAACTTGAACAAGGGCATCGAATGTGACCGTCACAGTCTGTTGCTGCATTGGGATTCCCCAATGCAAATTGAATGAAACTCTCAACTCCATGTTTAAAGTCATCCGACACCACCCGGTCAACTATTCTACGATACATCCATGAACGATCTGTCAACATTTTACATGCACCCAATAAATGTTAATACACATCTTAACTTTGAAATCATTACTCCTGAAAATAAACCCGACCCTTTCCTCACATCGTTCTCCATAGACCATTTACAGTTGGAAGAGGACTATTAATTAGATTATCACTTTTTAACTCATCCATGAAGGTTTGATCGCACAATCACTTACTATATGTGTTGCACGATTTGCTGAAAATTTCGGCAGCATCTCCCCACACTTCTCTGATATACCAAAAATATTTATTGATTTTAAAATTTTCTTAAACACTTACAAGTAAGTGGTTAAGAAAATACTCAAAATCAATAATGGTATATCAGAGAAGAGTGAGGAGACGCAACCAAAATTCTCAACAAATCATATAAACACATATAGTAAATGACTGCCTAAGTGCGATCAAACATTCACATACTGTCCAAATGGGACAATTCAAGACTTTGAGGTAGATATATACATTCTCATAAAAAAATGAGAACATACACATCAATCCTAAAGTCTTGAACGGGAAGGCTCATTGACACAGTTTTAACACGCTCTCCTGAGGTGCGTGTAATGTTAGGTCGCACCCACACACCTCAGCTCACATGGAATACCCCATGTATTTATATAACATAAAATTAAATAAAATCGCACTTATCATTATGCATACATCAAATTAAATAACATCCAATTTACAAAAATATTCAAATGAAGAACATCAAAGCTAAATAATCCACATTTTTGAGTCAGATCAACATCAAATTTCTGTTAAAATCAGATTTAAAAACACATTTATATGCAATTAAAATCTACAAAGTTTTCTTGTTGCAGAGCTGTTACCTGAAGAGACTTGCTACAGAAAAAATTTTCAATTACTGTTTTCTTCAAGGTTACCTGTATTTTTCAAACTTAATTGTTACCATAACTTGAATGTTTTGAGTATGTGGTTTATACTAAAAAAATGTTGCTACCTTTTTTCTTTTCTTTCCAATTTGAATAAGGCTTAGGATGGATACTTGCTAAAATTGGTGAAAAACTTACCCAGTTGCCTTAGTTTATACTACTTTAAAGGCCATGTTGATGTGGTTTCTGTGCAATTTCTAGTTTCAGGGACTGATTCTTTGAACCCATCTGTGGGTATAGGCGTCATGGCCTTAGCTGCGCATATGATCCTTCAGGGTTCATCCATGCTCACAGGGCCCTCAAATATACTCTATATATTAGTTTTGCGGGTGGATGCATTCGGGAAAGGGTTCATGCATTCATGCACCTAATTGCCCTTTCTGAACTTTAGCTATGTTCCAATGGAATCCCTGGGAGTTAGCTCTTTTCTCTCTCCTTTTTTGAAGAGCCATACAATGCTATGTGCTTTGATGATTATGGGAGTTTAAATGTGCATGGTGTGTGCAAGATTCAGATTGATTCATGACTTCTTGACTCATGAGATGCACATATAATCCATGTAACAATATGAGCATGCAGATGCATTCCTGACAGTGCAGGCATGTAGGATAAAATTCTTAGATCTGTGCACATGGGGTGACATCCCTGGACCTATGTAGGTATGTGATGCACTGTCCCTCATGGAGGGCAGAAATGGGAGCTTCTCATGAAAGAAGGATAAGAGGCCAGCTTGAAAACTAAACCTATCTTCACGGTTGTACATTGGATAATCTTGATTCACCTTCATTTTTTTTGGCAGACAGAACCAACTAGCATAGGGGTCGACCCCCTCATGTGCAGGGGTCGACGCCTACACCCTCCCGGGCAGGGAAAGCACAGAGCTCCACAATCTTGAGTGTATCAGTGCCCAGCTCCAGGGACTGTGATCTTCTGATATGTTCTTCTTTTTTAGCAATGATTCTCCACATTGTCTATACATTTTTTTTAGGGCAATCTGAATTCCAATAGAAAAGGGGCAGACCCCTGCAATCCCAGGCTCCAGCAATTACAAAGCTCCAGGCTCAGATTTCTTCTTGTTTGGACATTACTCATTCACCCTTTTTTATGATGATTCCCCAGTCATGGTTTGAGAACACTTGATTCTTACCATATATATCTTTATTCATTTTTTTATCCCAGCAATCCAGACATGTGTTTGATCATTGCATTATATTTTTCTTTGATATGCATTGGTCTGAACTGGACTTCAGTTCTTCCTAACACTCGATTAGTGCTCCCCATATTAGTTAAGCTGTACTTCAATTCTTGCAACAGAAAGTTCTATAATTAGCATTTTATTTCTATTTTGCTCATTCCATTCCCAGCAATTTTTAGAACTGTAGTTGGTTGTTATAGCTTCTGAATTTTCAGCTCACAATGGATTCCCTAGTTCAGTCATCTATCCACCTGCCCTTTTTTTTATTATCGATTCCTTGGTTCAGTCCACTTGACTTTCATCCCTTTCTTCCTTTTTATTGTTATTGCTTCGAATTATACGGTGAAAATCTGGCAATGCCAACATGAGCTATTTTTTTCCTTTTTATTGGCAATGCTATTTTTTTCTACTTCATTCGAGTAGGCATCTTCTTGGTATCACCCATAGTAGTTGGCAGCAAGTTATGAGAGTCAGGCATTAGTTTTTTACGTAGTTGTTTTGTTCTTTCTCCGGTTGAGGAACCTCTCCTCACCAACTCTGATTGTACTTCCTCTGTTTATTAATAAAATTGGAGGTACAATCCACTTAGTTTTGGGGTGGGGGTAGGGCTGTGGGGGAGGGCATCTCCAATTACGTCCGAGTATACCTTACCATCTGTGCATTCCAACCCTTATTGGGCCAAGGCCGTGGTTTTGTCCTCACAAGGTGCCACACAACTTATAGATCTCAGCCTTACACATATAGCTTAGTTACTTTTCTTGCTTTCCGATATAGGACTAATCCGCTTCATCCCTGCCCCAACCCACATACACAGTGGTAGCTCTACGCCGTGGGAGTTCCACAATGGTATGCACACCCTGGTAGCCCTTTCCTACAAATAACCCCTCCTCCTATACAGCTCGTGACTGCGTCACTACGTTATCACTTTACAAGCCCCTCATGGTCAGCGAGGGAACAAGTAGCTACCATCTCTTTGGCTCATGGCAAGTAAAACTGGCCAATTCAGAACTGGCACCAGTCTAGACTGGTTTGATTCTAATAGTTAACTGGCCAGTTTCTGGTGGTTTTATGGCCAGCTTCTTAACAAAATAATAGAAAATGAGAAGAGTTGCTTTGAATCAGCCTGGACCAGACCTAACTGTACTTGAATTGGGCATACTCCATCTTTGAACTAGTTTATGAACTATAAAGTGTCGTAAACTATACACAAAGGCACAAACTAGAATACTTTTCTTTCTTTTAAAAATTGGCCTATATACATGAGAACCAGTCATTTTTAACCGGCTTGTTCTGATCTTGAATCAAGACCAGCCTTCCCATTCTAGTTCCACCAGTAATTTCTTAATGCATGCCTCGCCTATCTGGTGAGACAAGTAGAGAACCAGATAGGGTCATTATAAGAGTATATTCACCTCCCAATGACCCCAATGCCTCCACATTCACATCCCAGTGACCCCACTCGCCTATCTGATCTCCAATCACTCTCCCTCACCTTTTAACATGTCCACTACCTCCGCATTCCTAACACAATGCTGGACTCCAGAATACTCTTTTAGAATGCCCCCAATGCAAGAAGTAATGCCATGATGTCCTCATCTTCATCACTGGAAGCCAAAAAAGGGCAGGCTAGATTGGACCTCTGCACTGATGCCTTCTCTATCTCCACTATCCCTTCTCAAATTCCATTCATATCCCTGTTGGTTCTGGTGGCCACTGTATTAGCTAACTCTACTCAAAAGTCCCATGACCCAAATAGAAAGGAAACTTATCCAACTTCACATTCTATCCACCTCATTCCATTCCAATCATTTGCTTTTGCACATGACAGATAGCCAAAGTGATTGGAAATAAGTCAACATTAGGGATGATACAAATGTTCACACACGCACACACAAAGGCACGAACACATGCACACCTCACCCCCCAACAAGAGAACATGCACACATATAGGCCACCACATCTTCATTAGATGATCATAGTAGAAATTTAGCATGAAAGACATTTGTAGTTAACGTATGTTAACTCAATGGTATTACAAGTGAAAATTTTTAAGTGTTTGAAAGATTAGGGGTTTTTTCACATATATGAATAATGTAAGGGGTTTTTTACATATACACCATATTTTAAGGGGTTGCTTGGAAAAACTCTTGAATGATTAGGGGGGTTTTCACATATACGTATAGTGCAAGGGGTTTTATACAAGATTGTGGTAGCCCTGTCCAGATATATATAAGTCCCAAAGCTACAGTTAAAAAAAAAGAAAAGTACAAAGTCTTGAGGCATACCCTGACTGGCAGAAGCTAGACAAAAATTGAAGCTGTAACTTCTATATAAGAGCGCCTCTGCCAGGGCCAAATTACAGTCACCCGCCTCAGCCATGCCGTGGTCGCCTCGTTGTTGGCTACTGCACAGATTCCTCCGAGGCCTCCCTTAACATGCTCTCCTATCGCTGACGCCTACGCCCTACACCACGCCGAGCCGCATGTCGATGCCTCCTCCTGTTCCGTCGGCGAGGACCACGGACAGGGGAAGAGGATGCGATTGGCTCCTCCTGAACCATATGAGGGAGACCCTGCTGGAATTGCAACGCCCGACCATGCTCCTGGGCGCGTAGCAGCTCTACCCCCAAAATCACCGCCGTCCGGAACGCTACCTCCACGTCGGTGACCCCAGACACCATGAGGGTTCGACGAATCTCTAGCCTCAGTCCGACAATGAACTATTGAGTCAAAAATCACGGATCCGCCATGGCCGAAGGTGCATAACTGCTCAAATCCCTGAACCTTGCCCAATACAGGGCAACTAGCAGCAGCGCTCCCTGAGCCAATGTCAGAAATTGGGAGGGCAAATCAAAAATATCCGTTGCTCTCGGTGCATCGAGGACCGCATCTACCGGAGGGGGCGGTGCTCCACACTGCACGTCCAGGGTCCCTGCGGCCAGCTCTGCCTGGGACTGTGCCTCCCCCCTTTGCACCATCGCGGATCCTAGCAGCCCGCTTTCTGTTTGACAAAAATTAGGAATTGAAAAATTTTAGTATTTTTATCCCCCTCCTTTAACCATTTAATCTAGGCTTTTTGGCACCAAAAAAATTTTCTCATGCAGGTGAATTTTATCAAAGCATGTTCTTCACCGAGTTCAAAGTATTCGAATTGGCCGGTGAGGGATTAGGATCAAACATGATCTAAGCATCAAGAAAGGAATCCTCCACCTGCTGAATGTTAGCAAATAAATAACCAAAAATAGAATTGTTCCAATCCTTTAGCATGGCTTTCATATGTTTTAGTTTTATGGCCAATTAAGGCAGGAGGCTAGCTACACATAACTGTGCACTCTTGGAATAGAATATGAGTACCACTTGAACATAAATGGGTCCCACCTCAATCTGGTAGGTGGGTCACAAATAAGAAAAAAAAACTAAAACCCTAATGTAAGCCAAGCCCCAACCAGTATAAACCTACGTACAGAACTGTTTCGAACAAGATTTGGATATCAGTAGAGACGTAGGGTATGGATCAAATTATTTCTTAATCTCTGCTTCCGTCCAATTATATTGTAGACACCTAAACTAACACGTCTATGAACAACAAATTAAGTAGACGCAACCATGTGGACATAGCTAGACCTTTTAAGGATGGATTTGGGAACTTGTCAGACCAAACCTGATCTGCATGTTGGATCTTCTAGTCAGGAGAAATATGTATATTGCTAACAGGCGACATAGTGTCTGAAACGCTACCAGTACCAAAACTATGATTGTCAGATTGCCTATTTAATGAAAGAAATCAAATAGTTAGCTACTAGCAGACCATGGAGACTGTATAAGTAATCGGCACTAACATACATGCTTTATTTGCCCCTGCCATCACCCTCCCACCCTCACTTCCACACCCCTTCCCTCTCTAATTTAGTTAATATTAAACAAGAAATCCTAACAATAAATCTAATTAAGATTACATAAATTAAAATAAAATGAAACAACATATAAAATAAAATCAAATTTTTACTTACTATTTATTCGCAAAAAAACTCTGATTCTTTTGTTCCCGTCCTCTCGACCGATTATCCTACCATGAATAAAAAATATATCAAATAAAATAAAATTAAATTAATTTATCTAATTGTGTGAGACAATGAGGGTGAGAGAGGGCGAGAGCAGGGAGGGGGAAGGAGGCCAACGGGAGAGGGAGAGAGGGCGGGGGTAGGGAGGGGGGCCAACGGTGCGTATGTCTGTGTCTGTGTGTGAGTGTGTGCGTGTGTCTATGAGGGGGAGGGGGGCCAACGGGAGAGGGAGAGAGGGTGAGGGAGGGGGAGGGAGGGCGGCCAACACAGAGAGGGAGAGGGACAAGACCGTGAGAGGGGGAGGGAGAACAGGAGCGGGAGAGGGAGGGGGGCGGCCAACACAGAGAGCGAGAGGGACAAGACCGTGAGAGGGGGAGGGAGAACGGAAGAGGGAGAGGGAGGGGGTCGACCACCCTCGGCCGGTGCCTCCTCTGCCGGGTGTGTGCGTGAGAGGGAGTGATGGAGCGGGAGAGGGAGAGGAAATGAGGAAGACTAAGAGGGGGAGAGGGAGAGGGAGAGTTTTCCAGAGAGAGGGAGAGGGTTTATGTACCGAAGTGAGGATGAGGATGACTCCGGTGAGGATGACCAGCGACAGTGAGTTTCGGCCGGTGATCGAGGATGAGGACGGCGACGGTGAGGATGACCACGACCAGCGACGACGGGGAGGACGGCTCCGGCGGAGATTACAGTAGGGAGATGGAGGAAAGAGAGAATGAGAGGGAGAGTGAGGGGAAAGTGAGTGATAGGGAGTGGGGTGGACGGGGTTGATTTGGCAGTGGGGTGGGATTTTCAGACGAATTTCAGACGAAACATAAGTCCGTCTGAAAATCGTCTAAAATTTCAGACGGATTAATTTTCATCTGAATATAAGTCTCAAATTGTGATGGATAGTATGACAGATAAGTATCTGTCTGAAATAGCGACGGAATTTCACACGAAATATATCAATCTGAATTTCAGATCGATATTCCGATGCAAATTAGTCTGTCTGAAATTTTCGTCGCAAAAAACACCTTTTTCTTGTAGTGCGTGGGCCCCTTTGTTTTTTCGTGAGAGTCCTACAGGAGGGAAAAACTAGCTAGAGGCCTGGCTCAAGACATTGAGCTTGTGTGTGCACACATGGTCAGGGTCGTTTGGACGTGCGCCGATGGGCGTGACCCTGACTAGTCACTCGTTACTTGGTACTTGGTTCTTGTTGAGTGTCTCAGTTACCGCCATTCTAGGCGAGTGGGAGATGCTTGAGGCGTAGTGTAAGTCATCAGTGGATGCATCTGGCTTTTCTTCTAGTGAGGAGGTGCTTCTATCACACGACACGATTACTTGTGTGTTTCGTGACTGGGTTCCGTCATGATCGACTTGACTTACGGGTAGTCTGTGTTTGGTTTTACCCATGGTCTGTGTAGCGTACATGATGGTGAGGTCGTGTATATGTTAGTGCTTTTAGACCGTGTGGTCTTGAGTTGGGCTTTTGTCTCGGTAGATGAGCCTGCATGATTGAGGTGTCGTGATGTTGTCCTGGCTGTGTAGCCAAACTTTCCTAATATCGGTTTTGTGATTCCTGACTGTGAGTCTGGGGATTCGTGTTCTTACCGATAGGAGTAGCTAGCGACTCAGATGTGGTTCCTTCGACTTTCATCGTGGCGACTGTTACTTCCGTTGTTGTTGTTGTTCCTACTCCTGCTGTTACTACTTTGCTTTAGTTTAGCACTGTTGTTACTGCATTGTTTTGTGGTAGGGTTCTGCGGGATCCCTATTGAGCCAGTAATAGGAGGCTCACCCCTGACTTTTCAGGTGTTGTTGTTCTTCCTCGTGCTTTGGAGGTGCAGTGCATGGTTCTTAGTTGCCAGCGTTTGCCAGTGTTGGGCTTCCCTTGACTTGAGAGTACGTTCTCTTTCCTGTAGTACTGTACTTTGGTTGGGCTGGACTCTATTAGTTTTAATTGTTATAAAAAATGTAATTTTATTTCTACTATTTTAACAATCCTGATCATAGAAATTTAATTGCTTACTACTTTATCTGGAAGTTCAATGTACTCTCACACTCCTTTCTATCCCTTCGGAGCTTTTCTGCTCTTGGGAGGCCTCTCAGAATCCAAGTGGTATCTGGTTTACCCGGTATCTGGAGACTAGGTCGTCACAGTTAGTATCAGAGCAGAGTTCAGAGTTGTTCAGTGTTTTTCTAAGCTATCTGAGCATGTGTTTGTTAAAGTACATGGGAATTCTAGATATCGTAGTGCTCAGAGTCCATAAGGTCTAGTACAGTCGACAGTTGGCATAGGTTTTGCGATTGTTTATCGCTTTGATCTTGTGTGAGGCCTTGTGTGTGCTGTGTTGGCGCTGTGTGTTGTGGTTTTGCTCTCTTCAGGATGAGATGGAGCGTTCTTTTTCATCATGGTGTTTGTCTCGTTTGTACTGTGCTTGGCAGAGTTCACCGGTAGGCATGAATCTGTGGTGCGGTGTTCGAGATTTTTTCGTGACTTGTTCAGGTGGCTGATGGCTTTATCGTTAGTGTGATGGCCGTGCATGTTCTTCGAGGAGATTAATGTTGTTTTGGCCATCCCAGCTTGAGGTTTGTTCAGCCCATGAGGTGTTAAGGTTATGTTGAGGTGGTTGTTGGATGCGTTGTTTGAGAGAATCCTCAGGCGAACCTAGGATTTTTCTTCCTGGTGAGCTATTATTAGTCGAGCTTGATTCTTCTCATCTTGTCTTGTGGCGTCTTTTCGAGGTAAGCTTGGGAAGTGTTGTCTCGGTGAGGCCTTTGTCATGTGTCTGCTTATGTGTGGACTGTGTTATTTCTGAACCTGATTTGCTCTTGTTTCGGTGGTGGCTGGCTTTGGACCCAATTTTTGGAATTGGGGCCGTTGTGCACCGTGTCCGACGTGCCGTGTTTGGCGGCTATTGTATTGTGAAGGTTCAATAATTGTTTCAGGACATGAGGGTAAGCTGAGATTAGCAATCTTTGTGGCTTGTGTTGTGGCTCTTGGCACGATGGTTTGCACTTTGGCGACTTGAGATCGGCTGTTAGCAGGATCAATACTCGAGGCGTGGTATATTGCAGTTTCATGAATTGCGATGGCGTCGAGTGTGTGCTGAGATGCGGATGCCGAGTTATTTGTGATGCCTGTGTGTGTTGTGTTGAGTGCGCAGTGGAAACGTGTGGGCTTATAACCCACAGGTCGAGGATCATTTTGGTTGAAAGATTCTGACCGGCCGAGATGTTTGTTTCCTTAGTGAGACATCGTCTTGGCTATGTGTGCCTTGATGCTTTTGGTTGCTGTGCCGTTGCTTGAGGCATTGTTGTTGTTGGCACTGGCAAGTTTGAGAATTGAGGAAATCTGTCGACGTATATGCTGGTTGAGTACCCTTTCTTTATCTATATTTCTTGGGAGTTGTGCTCTCTGGGTGGATCGTGGTCCTCGAGATGCATTTTCTGAGATTGTTGTTGTGGGTCCTTGTTGGTAAGCTGCGAGCGGCTTGTATATGTCAGCCGTGTGTTCAGCTGTAATTGTGCCTTGTTGTGACCCAACTTGCAGTTGTGTCCCATGGTTCTGTGTTGAGAACGGAGTCGGGATTCTGCATGTATTGTTGTTTGTTTGTTTGTGGTTGTGTTTAGCTTGGGAGGAGTTCCCTGTGAGTCTGATTTGGCATTACGTGGACCGAGGTCTTGTCAGTTGGTTTTGCTATATTCTTCTATCGTGGTAGAGTTCCTCTGTGAATTAAAGTCAAGGTAAGACTCTGGGTTATTTTCTGTTCAAGTTATGTGTGATAGAACCAAATTCAATTTTTTTGCCTATCTTTGATCTAAATGTTTGAGTTGGATATACAGTTCTGGGCCAAGTGGCTTGTCTCTACTTAGCAAGTAGATAGCTACTCCCCTGTCGACTTGGTGTGGTGTTTTTGTTAACTTGGGTGTTTATTTTCTATTTAGGGTTTACTTGTGTGACCACCTCAACTTTTGATTTTTCAGGGTTAAATAAGACAATTTTCAATTCAAATTCTATTTTCTTTGTGGGATTAAAACCTAAACTTTCTTTATTGAAGTTAGCATTCATCCCTAGCAAAGCATCTAGGTTTCCTCTTCCTTGCACAAAATTTTCAAGAATTATTTTCTTATCTTGAAGTTCTTTTTCTATCTTCTCCAGATTCTTTTGAATTTCAGCATTAACAGCTTTAATTGCTTCACAATTTTCCAGATTTGGCTTATTTTCTCTCTCACTTTCTTGATCTTTCAGTTTGAGTTCTTCTATCTCCTTTTTGATAGTTTCATTTTTTGACCAGAGATTTTCTAATTCAGTTTTCAGGTATTCAGTTTCCTCAACCTGTTTCCTAATGTTTTCATTTTCAGTTTTTAGGCATTCCAACTTCTCATTACCATGGACAAGAGCGTTAATCTTTTTCTTCAACATCTTATTTTCTTTTCTGAAACCTTCACATTTATCTAATAAGTCAACATATGCATCTTCCCAGTCTTCAATTGAAAAATTCTCAAAGGGGGAAGTTAATGCTTCATCATGATTTGCCATCAGACATAGCTTGTCTTCAGTCTCTTCTGTCTTCATTCTCTTCTTCAAAGGAGTCCTCATCCTCTTCCTCCTCATCACTCCAGGTATAGATCATGGCCTTGGACTTCTTCTTCCCTTTGACATTAGTCATCTTCTTGAACATCTCGGGGCATTCTCCTCGCATGTGCCCTGGTTTTTTACATTGATAACAGATAACTTTATCAATCTTCTTTGTTTGATTAGGTTTAAAGTTTGAAGCTCGATTTACTTGGGGTGGTCTCCTCTTCCTCTGATTCTTACCTCTCCTTCTTAGAAAGTTCTTAAACTGCCTGGTGAGAAAAGCTTGGTCACCTAGGCTGTCTTCCTCAGAGATGTCTTCACTGTCCTCTGTTGACACCCGTTTTATGACCAATGAGTTGGGTCATCTCCTAATTTATTTTTATGATGCTCCGTGTTATACACTGTTTACTGAGTCATCTTGGTCAGTTTTGAGGCTTATTCCATGGGTCATTCTCCTTGATGGGTCTCGCTCTTTATTTGCTTTCCGTAGATTGAAGCTTAGTGGGCTTTTCATTCATTTTTGTCACTCCATTGTCTATAGCGGTCTATCATACAGGCGTTTGATGATGTTTGGCGGTCTATACTAGGACCGTTTGCTGACGCCAGAGTCCAGAGCCAACGTCTTTCTTTCAACCTTACCCCTTTGTTATCTGTTGAGCTCTGGCGGTTTATCGTAAGGCCGTTAGAGGCATTATAGCGGTTCTACCTTGGACCGTTTCTTGGCTTTAGAGTCCTGTTCATGAAGTTCTTGCCCGTTGGCCTTATCTTCTAAGGGTAGCGGTCTATCCTTGGACTGTTACTTCCAAATGGCGATTTATCGTAGGACCATTTCAAGAGACAGAGAGTCCTGATTAACTGTCTTTTCTCTACTACGCCGTGGTCGAAGTAGAGATTTGGTTTGATGATTTCTCTCTCGATAGTGATCCTTAGAAGCTTCCGTTTATTTCTATAGACTCTTGGGAGTATTATCTTCAAGAGTTTGCTAAGTTTCTTCCTACTTTTTCGCTGGAATCTCTCCAACTCGAACCTAGAGTTTGAGGGCCTATAAATAGAACCCTTGAGTTCATGGGTTGAAGAGGAGATTTCTGGAGATTACATCGAGGTGTTGCTGCGTTCTGGAGCAAGTACCCATCAATAAGAAGTGATTTCTACGTCCCAAGTCCAGGGAGTGTTGAGTTCCAAGGGTTTCATAGTGTTGTGTTTTCTTCTCTAGTTCATTCCCTTTTCATAACATTCATAAGCATATTCCCATCTTCTTCTTCCATGTTCTCTGCATCTCAATCATATTTTTAAACATCCTCTCATCTTTTTCATGCCCTTCAGGGGTTAAAAAACCAACCTCCTAGGTATTCACCCTTTCTTTTGCATGCACCTTAGTTTAATTGCATTATAGTTACTACACTCCTTATAGGGCTAATTTGGGTTGTTTTTTTGTGTCTCTACATTCTTTTGCAGGTCTACAGGGTTCAAGCACGAGACCCAACTCTTCTGGCTGGCCGGGAGAGGTGGAGATCCAAGTCCCAATCTGCTACTCCCTGCACTCAGGCGGCTCTAATTTGGACCGTTTCTTGTCTGTGGTGGCCTGATAGTGGACCATTTCTGAAGTTGCAGAGTTCTGGTTTTCATCTCCCGTGGGCGGGTGTTGCATCCTCCTCTTTCCAAGGTATTTAGCCTAGCTTTGCTATTTTAATTACCTTGGTGGCGATCACATTTCTTGAGTTGGGTATTGTTCATCATTGTTCTCTTGCTTGCTCTTCTATTTACTTTATTTGCTCCACACCTACGGTGTGTGTTTTTTGCTTTACTTCTTTTCTCCACGCCTCGGCGTGTGTTTTTCTTTCCTTTCACATGAACATTGATGACATGCCCATGCTTCTGATTTTGATGATTGTTTGAGTTAGGTTGCCCACACATCTTCACACATATCTTTCACACTTACACATATCTCACATATTCATATTCACATATTCACATCACATTCACATCACACATAAAGGGAAAAAACATCAACAACCCTATTTTTTGGCGATCACGGTGGGACATCTAGTGCCAATCGTGTTGAGCCTCTATTTGACCTACTGCTGTTGATCTCACCCAGTTGCCCTTGTGTTTTCCTCAGATATTCCGTTTATTTTCCTGCTATTTTCTGCTCTCTGGTCTCCTTGGAGGTCTACTGTTCGGCCGTTCCTGGCTTAAAAGTGGCCTAGAAATTGACCGTCTTATCTCTCTGGCGGTCTCAGCTTAGACCGTTTCTCCAATTATAGGCACGCATCTCGAGGTTATTATTCTTTCTATAGTTTTTACTGTGATTTTCATGCTTGGGTGCTATCTGATCTCCTCCTTCGTTGTTATACATATTTATATCATTATTTGCATATTTGATTGTTAGTTTTTAGGCTAGAATTTGCATGTACCCCGGTGCACATAGGATCATTCATATTCATACTTAGTTGCATTTTCCTACCTTGGTGTGTGAACCTCTCGTCTCCATATTCCTTGGGGCCGACTAGGAGATCACATCAAGGACCTCCATAAGTCCCCGCGAGCCGTGGATTCCCACATGGACGCCGGGCCGGTTGTACCTTTACCACACCGTGTCTAGGTTGCATAAGTGAGGGAGAGTTTCCACTTAGAGTTAACCAAGCCCATTACACCTTTCCTATTAGGAACCTTGTTGGAGAGAATATCAAAATTCAAATCACTAAGGTTCTAAAGAAGGAAATAATAAAATTGGTGCATCATTCCAACTTGGTTGATTTTGAGTGTCTTTTATCTCTCTCTTCATTTTTTTTATAAAGTTTGGAGTCTTTGTGTTAGTCACTCATTGTGTGTTGTTTGTGTTGTTTGCATTTTGTCAAGGTCCTTCGTTGCATGTGGAGTTGCTTCCGATCTCTAGGATCATCACCTAGGGGTAATTCCTTTTCTACTTTCTATTCCAATCCTCTCTTTGAGTCCGCCATGTCTTCTTTTGATCTTCCCTATTCCCAGGAGGAGTCTCTTCCTCAAGGGCTTCTGGAAGACCCCCCCTCTCGGGTCATCTCTTTCAAAACTGGAGACGGGTCCGCCCTTCCTCCATCTTCCATCTCTATGGAGGGTGCGCAACCCCCCAACCCCCTCTCTTCTCCTAATTCCGCCAATCATGTCCTCCAAATGATGGCCCAGTTGGATCCGGCCCAACTTCAGGCTGTCTATCAGGCTTTGCAGGGGTCCAATGCCTCATCTCCTACCATCGCTCAAGGTATGTCCAATGCCTCTATTGCTCAGCCTAGAATTGATGGGCCCGCTGTTCAGCCCATTCCAATTGATCTCACTCTGGTCCAGCCTAGGACCATTCAATTCTCTAGTCTGGAAGCGGGCCAGTCTTCGGGTTCGGCCCAGCAAGTTCTTGACAAAGGGAAGACCGTCCTCCCTTCTGCTATCCAGGTGGATTCTTATCGGGCTATTCCATCCGTGCCGTAGGCTCTTGTTGGCCCATCTAATTTCATGCGCCCTCAGCAAGGGGTGGCCCAAGTCCATACCAATATGGGTCATCCTTCGGCCCAATATCCGTCTTATGGGCCTCCTCCCACTTCTTCAGTTTATCCTTCGGCTCCCCGCTTTGATCCCACTCCCCTTGCTTTACCCGCACCATCTAGGGAACAAGACCTCCTTGATAAATGGGCCGCCATGCAACAACAACTCGACTTTCTCCAAAAGCGGGTTGGCCCACAATCTTTAGCGGATGTTCCAGTTCCTAGTTTTCATAACACCCGGTTCCCTCCGCAAGCCGAGCACCCCACATACCGCAAATATGATGGGAATAGCAATCCCTTCATTCATGTGAGGGACTTTATGTACGAGTCGGCACAGTTCCAATATGATGATCGCCTTATGGCGTATTTGTTCTGTCGATCCCTGGATGGAGTTGTTTTGGAGTGGTTCTATGCCCTACTGCTCGAGGATGTCGAGAGTTTTAAGGTGGTGAAAGAAAAGTTCATCCAGCGGTTCCAAGACTAGGTCGGCCCGGAATACTCTTTTACAGACTTAGTGGCTGAGAAAATGAAACCAGATGAAGAATTTACTACATATGCTGATAGATGGAGACAGATGGTTGCCCGCGTGCCGGGTCACCTTCCGGAGGAAGAGAAGGTTAAGTTGCTCATTTCAAATGCTACACCAACTTTCCGCAACATTCTTGCTATGAATGACATATCAAACATGCATCAACTATATAGTCGGGTGCGCTTTATTCAAACCCAATTCAAGGATTCCCCCATACACTCACTTTTTGAAGCCCAAAAGCCCAAATATCACAAGAAACCTCAAGGGCCTGTCACCGAGGGAGTCCAAACCAACGAGCAGGTGCAAGTCGTTGCATTCCCCTTCCAATCCGCTCCATTTCACTTTCCACAAAACCCCCGCAATCCCCAGTTCTCCACGCCACCAAACACCCAACCCGCTTTCTCCTCTCCACAAAATCCTCACCCTACCTTCGCCGCTCCACAAAACACATTCCCTGCTCCATAACAACCTCCACAACCTCCCCAATACCATAATGTCCCTCCACCCAACGGCTACACTAACAACAATAAGCGCCTGGGCCCGAAGAGAGCCCAATATCCTTCTTTGCCCGAGTCCCTCACGGATATCCTTTCGGCTCTCAGGTCTATTAATGCCATTCAACTTCCTCCGGAACGGCCCAACTAGAACCCGATAGTTGATCAGACGAAGTATTGCATGTTCCACAGGCAGCCTGGCCATACCATTGAAAGTTGTTTCTAATTTAGAGATATGGTATACGATATACATGAAGAGCATCATATAGATTGGGCCGAGATGCACAAGGCCACTGTTGAAATCAAAGAGAAGAGAAGGCAGCCACATAGGCAGCAAGTGTAGCAGCAACAAGCACTGCCACCACAGCAGCAGCCACCACAGTAGCCGCAGCCGGTTCAAGACTTGAGGATTCATCAAAACCCCATGCCAAACCATCCTCCCGCTCCGCAGCTTCAGCCACCGGCACCGGCTCAGGTTAATTTGGTTCAACCCCTGGCCCCTGACGCCGGGTGGTCATATGATGATGACGGTTCTACTCAGTAGATAATGACCCTCCACCATAACCACCGCCACCCTGCTTCAACTTCTACCCCCACCATTCTTATGCCCAACCATCAGACCCTTCCTCCACCCACTAGACCATTCATCCTTCCACCGACCACTACCGTTACTCCACTCATCTCCACTCCGCTCCCGACACCTCCACCCGTGCTTCCACCTCGTCCATCGCTCGTCACCTCCACCATCATCACTATGCCTCTGCCCACACCGCTCTCCATATTAGCACCGACGTCCATCATCACCGCGCATCCACCTAACCCTCCACCTGCCATCCTTCCTCCGCAACCCATCATCCCTACTATTCCCATCATCTCCACAACACCTTCCCCCACACCACTTATTCACCCCACCAGGCCCATTAAGCAGCTTATTTTAAGCCCATCCGAGGCCGTTCCGGCCCACAATCTTACCCTGCGGAGTGGGCGTTTGTTCCATAGGAATTATCCTTCCACTGGTGCACCCGCACCCAATCCCCAGTCTTCACAACCGGCTGCTGATCAGGAAGAAGCCGAGCCACTGCCGGGTACCCAATATGATCTATTGCATCACTTAGACAGGGTGCTCGTAAAATATCTGTGCTAGAGTTGATAAAAAGGTCTACACTTCACCAAGATGCGTTAAGAAATTTCCTTCAAAAGGTGATGGCGAGCGAAGATATGGTAGTTGATAGTCTACCGACAGCTCTGGCTACAATCTCCAAGGGGCCAGCAGTTACATTCTCTGAAACCGAGCTAGCACCTCCAGAAGCTCGACAGATGCCATTATGCATTTCGATAATCCTAAACAAAGTGAGTATTGATGCAGCTTTAGTTGATACAGGGGCATCTATTAATGTTTGCCCGCTCAGTACTCTCAGTGCCTGCAATTTATCAGAGGAACTATTACAGCCAACCCCGACCACCATAGCCGCATATGATAATTCAAGAAGAGCATGTCATGGGGCTGTCACCATTCAGGCTGAACTTGGGCCTCTTACCATGCCCATAGAATTGTATGTGCTGGACATCAACCCTATGTTCAAGGCCATATTGGGTCGTCCGTGGATAGACAATCTGAGTGCCGTACCCTCCATCACTCATCAATGCCTCAAATTCCCTTTCCAAGAGAGGGTGGTTAAGGTAAAAAGTTTGTCCACAGTTCAGTCAGTCAAGACTATCTCGGAGAAAGTGCTACCAACTCTGTGACCCAGTAATCGGCCAGCTATTTCAGTGCTAGATCTAGACTTTCCATGGGCTTACGCACCCCGCAAGCCCATCTCTGCAGCTATAGATATCAAGGTGAAGCCCCAGATTCTAGATTCGAAGGGCTAGGATATTATATTAAAACTGGGCTATCAGCCGGGGAGAGGCCTCGACGCACAACTACAGGGGCGAACCAAGCCGGTCCCTTAAGGAAGAAAAATGAATAGAAGGGGCCTCGGCTATCGAGAGTCTGCATTGTTAGTTCTGGGCGATTCTGGGCCCTTGACCTGGGACTACCATCAACATTTTGTTAAAGGCCCCCTCCAACCCGGCACCTTGAAAGCATAGCCGAGTCAGCTTAGAAAAGAAGAAGACACAACTCAGGTCTTTGCCAGCCCGCCATTACTTTCAAAGGGGCAAGTTGATGATATGGTTGATTATAGCCAAGCTTTTGAAAGGCTATTCTATGAAGAAGAAAGTCAAGAGGTACGACTCGTGCAGTTTGAGCCGAAGAAACCAGCTTACCATCCGCGGGAAAAGGGGAGCTCGCCCGTTGTTTTTACATGGTCTCCTTCCTGTCTTATATCTCTCTTCCAGCAGTTGGAATCTATACCTCGTTCACCTCCGATCATGATTGATCCGTTCTTGATGAAACTTCCGATCGAGGTGTTGATTATACCATGTGCATGTGGGCAATGCCCACCCATTGATCTCTCCACAATGTGGACCCCCTCATACAATCTCTCGGACATGTGGTTCTCTTCTTCTGATCCTTTCTTCGATGTCTTGTTCCCGACTCTCTTCCCTCTTCAACTCCCTCCTCTGTCCTCTCCCTCTTGCTGCGTGATCTCTACTGATCAAAAAAAAAACATCAAATTTGGGACGGAGATTTCAATGGAAGATTACGCTGTCTTGTCTCCGTCCTCCTCCCAGGGGCACGGGTCCCCTGCTATTTCCTTCCCATTAGATATCCTTTCTCCTAGGTTAGGTGTAGGGTCTGTCGAGTCTAGGGAAGAAGAGTCTGTTAGGTCTAGAGAAGTAGGGTCTTGTTCTAGGTCGTCCAACCCTTCCTCACTTGAGCCACGCCCACTTGCGCGTCATTCCAAATCCGTTCCCGATAGGTTCTTGCAGGATCTAGCTCAGCGCTGTCATGCTCTTATGAAGTGTCTGGAGTTCATAGCTACGACGATTGTGATAGAAGAAGATGAGGAGCAAGAAGGGGTGTGGAGAGATGACGGATTAGGTGTATATGAAATCATGGACGAAAAAGACCTGGTCGATGATGAGGACATCAACATAGATGACACCGCCGATCTGTATACGCAAGGATTAAAGAGATTCGACGAGCCATCATCGGTGGTGGATGAACCTACAAAGGAAACAAATCTTGGAACTGAAGAAGACCCGAGGCCCATTATCATTGCTGCTAATCTCCCTCCAGAGGTAGAAGAAGATATAATCAAGGTTCTATGGGAGTATATCGATTCTTTCACCTGGTCTTATGAGGACATACCGGGTCTTGACCCCTCTTTAGTGGAACACCGACTCGTACTTAAACCAGGGGTAACACCCGTGAAAAAAAGGTCAAGAAGATTTCACCCCCACATGGCCTTAAGGATTAAAGAAGAGGTCGATAAATTGTACAAGGCCAAGTTTATCAGAATTGTCTTATATCCTCAGTGGGTGGTGAACATAGTCCCTGTCATCAAGAAAGATGGAAAAGTGCGTATTTGCATCGATTTCAGGGATCTTAACAAAGCATGTCTCAAAGATGATTTCCCGCTACCTCACATAGATGTTTTGGTGGACAACACAGCCGGGTACGAAGCATTATCATTCATGGATGGTTATTCTGGGTACAACCAGATCCGTCTCGCTCCCGAAGATCAAGAGAAAACTTCCTTCACCACGCCCTGGGACACGTATTGCTACGTGGTTATGCCGTTTGGTTTGAAGAACGCCGGCGCCACTTATCAAAGGGTGATGATGGATATATTCCACGACATGATGCATGTTTACATGGAAGCTTACGTGGATGACATCTTGGTGAAGTCAAGGACTAAAGAAGAACACCCCTCCATTCTGGCTAAGGTGCTCCAAAGAGCTAGGGAGTACTAGTTAAAAATGAACCAAAAGAAATGTGTTTTTGGAGTCTCTTCAGGGAAGTTGCTAGGCTTCATAGTCAGTAAACGGGGGATTCAGATTGATCCTAATAAAGTAAAGGCCGTCAAGGACATGCCTCCGCCTAAGAATATCACGGAACTCCGAGGATTGATTGTTCGATTACAATTCATTAGAAGATTCATATCCCAACATTCTCAAATGTGCCGCCCGTTTTATGAATTGCTAAAGACGGGGGTCAAATTTGAATGGAATCAAGACTGTCAAAAGGCCTGTGAGGACTTAAAGGAATATTTAACCAATCCCCCAGTTTTGCAACATCTTGTCCCGGGGAAACCCCTAATCCTATACATTTCTGTCATTGAGGACTCCCTAGGGGCGGTTATAGCGCAAGGGGATGATGAAGGCAAAGAGCGGGCAGCTTATTATCTCTCCAGGTTATTTAACCCGGCGGAGGCCAAATACATCGCTATGGAAAATACTTGTGCCGCCTTAGTGTGGGTAGCTCAGAAACTGAAACACTACTTTCTAGCCTACCCAGTTAGGTTGATCTCTAGAATGGACCCGATCCATTATCTCTTAGAAAAACCCATCCTTTCTAGTAGGTTAGCTCGCTGGCAAAGCTTTCTCTCTTAGTTTGATATCACATTCATCGTTCAAAAGGTAATCAAAGGATATGCCATCGCTGAGCATCTTGCACATCTTCCTATCCTCTGCACAGACTCTATTCATGACGATTTCCCTGATCAGCATCTCTCTGTCCTTACCCATCATCCCTTTTGGTCTCTGCACTTTGATGGTGCGCTCAATTCCCAAGGCCGAGGGATAGGTGTTGTTCTCCTCACTCCGGAAGGGGTGACGATTCCCTTTGCTTGCCAGCTCCGTTTTCCTGCTACCAACAACATCACTGAATATGAGGCTCTCCTGGCCGGATTGAAGCACGCCTACCTCCTAGGCGCACGCTATTTAAACATCATAGGAGACTCTCAGCTCGTCTTGCGGTAGGTTCTGTCCACTTACCGCACTCGTGACCCAAAGCTCAAGCCATATCAAGATTTGGTCACTCTCTTGGCTCGACAATTCCGCAAGCTGATCTATATCCATACCCCGCGATCTCAGAACATTCTTGCTGATGCGCTAGCATCACTTGTTTCCTCTTTATCTTTCCTTCTCAGTCGGAGCACTGAGACTATCGTCATTCAGAGGTTAGATGCTCCCTCTCTTCAGGATCCTTGGTATCACAACCTTAGGAAGACTGTAGAGGCTAGGGCTGAGAAGGAAGATTTGAAGGAGGTGTCTTTAACAAAATTAGAAGAGATCCTGGAGGAAGAAGAGTTGCCATGGTATCATGAAATTGAGCTGTATTGCAAAGATGGATCGTTCCCTGAAGGGGCAAACACCGAGCAGCGTAAGGCTATCAGAAGAGCCGCCTCGAGATACATTATCATTGCTGGAGAACTGTACAAGCGCGCTCTCAATGGGATGCTCATGAGATGCCTAGATGACGATGAAGCTTGGAAGGTGGCCAAAGCAGCCCATTCTAGTGAGTGTGGAGGTCATGTCAATGGCCAGGCTCTAGCTAAGAAGATCTTTAGGCAGGGTTATTATTGGCCCACTCTAGAGGAAGATTGATCCCTCTATGTCCGGAGGTGTCTTAAATGCCAACTCCATGCTGACAAAGTCCATGCTCCAGCTTCATCTCTACATCCTCTCTCTGCTCCTTGGCCATTCTCCATGTGGGCTTTCGACGTTGTTGGCCCGCTCGGTGATCCTAACTCTGAAACCAAGCAAAAATCCTTCATCATTACTGCCACTGAGTATTTCACCAAGTTGGCCGAAGCGGAGGCGTACAAGGAGATCAAAGTAACAACGGTGTGCCGCTTCATCATAAGAATATCATCTCGCGGTTCGGAGTGCCAAGCAGCATCATCACCGACAACGGACCCCAGTTCATCTCTCAAGAGCTCAAGGACCTTTGTAAGAAGTTTAATATTGTATTGCATCATTCATCTCCATATTATCCTCAAGGCAACGGTCAAGCCGAGGCCACTAATAAAACCCATCTTAAAATCATAAAGAAAACATGCGAATCTCACAAATTTTCTGATTGGCCTGAACGGTTAGTGGAAGCTCTATGGGCTTACCATACCTCCGTCCGTACTCCCACGGGGCAAACCCCCTATGCTCTCACCTACGGGATGGAGGCGGTGCTCCCATATGAGATCTTGGTCCCTTCCCTAAGGGTGCAGCTCGATAAGGAACTTAATCTCGATGAACGTCGAGAGGCGTTGCTTGTCCAGTTGGAACTCTTGGATGAAAAGAGGATGAATGCGGCCAATCACGTGTCCGTTTATCAAAAGAGAGTTTCGTGTTATTTTCAAAAGAAGGTAATCGAACGCAAATGCCAAGTAGGTGATATGATTTTGAAATGCAAATTCATTAGGTCTGGAGGTCCCAGGTCCAAATTGCAACTTAACTGGGAAGGTCCGTTCGTCGTTAGATAGGCTTATCCAGGGAACGCATATTGCTTAGTCAACGCAGAAGGTGAGGAGCTATCTCACGCTTGGAATGGGTTGTATCTTAAGTGCTTTTATCCTTAGAGTCAAGCTAATGAACGCCCGGTAGCGAGGTGTCCCTTCCTCGATCGTGAAGGAGGACCCCGAGTTTGGCAAATCACACACCTCACGGCATCCCTAGTCGAGTGCTCCAGTTATGTAAACACCGTTTCTCCTTGGCCATGCCCGAGGGAAGTCAAGGTCCCTATACGTTTCTATCCTCGGTTGAATCTAGGGGCAAGAGGTAAATAAGGGGGCGACGACTAATCTAGACACCATGATGAGAGAAGGTCTCAAATAGGGGTAGTCCATTATGACCTGATTCCACACAAAAAAAAGAGCAATTCAAAAGAAAAAGAAGGAGCAACAATCACAAGCGAAGAACAAAGATCTATTTCAAAAGTCCGTATCTTGAAATCCATAGCTCCGAGAATATAAGACTAGGCATGGCAAGAGTGGCAGTATAGTTTCCCTGCGGGATGTTATGAGCCCGGTCATATGCGTGCCTAGGGTAGATAAAGGTTCGATGACAGACACAAATCCCTGGCGTAACAGGCCGAATCTCTGAAAGGGTTGTCATGACAAGAACTCAAACTCTAAAACCTCTATACCTGGCCCAAGCTTACCCCCTCATATTCTATTTTCTCTTTTAGGACTAGACAGTACCCTGGGTATGGCCTCGGTGAAATCATCATGCAAATTGGCCCTGGCCAGGGAGTGTCCTTTCAAAAGCACGCCGATCTCGGGAGATTCCAAGTGGGACAGGTAGGGTTCTTGTTGCCGAGACGAAATTAGCTTTAAAAATCCAAAAAAATCATATATTTCAAAATCCAAAAAATCATATATTTCAAAATCCAAAAAATCATATATATCAAAATCCAAAAAAATCATATATTGTAAACAAAAAAATCATATATTTCAAAATCCAAAAAAATCATATATTGCAAAATCCAAAAAAATCATATATTTCAAAACCCAAAAAAAGCATATATTTCAAAATCTTAAAAATTATATATTCCAAAACCCACAAAAATCAGAAATTTCAAAACCTCACAAAAATCAAATACTTTCAAAATACTATCATCTCGCATTGCATGCATTGCATTTTCTTATTATATTTTTGCCTATTTAATAAGGCTCCACCCATTGACCAAATATCAAGAACTGGCCACTTTCTAACTTACTTTAGGCAAGGGGTTGAGTCTAAGAACAAATCTAACTTGTTTTCTTGTCTAAGTGTGTGCAGACGCGGTTCAAGCGCCCCAGATTTAAAGCTCACAAGTCTTCTATCTCTGGCTCTGTAACGATCTATAATTAGACCGCTAACTATCTCTGGCAGTTCATTATTGGACCGTTTCCCTTCCCGAATGCTGAAAAAAAATCAACTCTCAGTAAAAATGTCTCTAGCGGTCTTACGATAGACCATCAGACTTCTGGCGGCCCATGATTGGACCGTTTTCTTCTCCTGAGGGTTGAAAACACTCAGTTTTTTCTGAACACTATCTCTGGCGGTCTCTCGTTGGACCGTTAGATGTGGTTAGCGGCCCTATAATGGATCGTTTTGTCAGACAGAGAACCCTATTTTGAGCTGATTTGTTCATCCATTCAAAGTCGATCAAGCAATCCATTGCACATTCTCAATACAAATCTTTCATTCCATTCCACCAAGTCCATTGAAACATCATTTCATTGATCATTTCAAGTACATAAAAGAAAAGCTCAAATTACATTTATTTTCCCATCCGCGTGAGGCTGGATCTTGCATAATTCCTTCATATAAGTACGGTATCCCTCTTCGTCTTCTGCCACTTCTGCTTGCCAAGCGCGCACCCGGCTGATTTCCCACATAATTAGCGCATTCCGGATTGCTAGCTCATCCTCCTCGGTCCCCATCTTCCGAGATTGAAGGGGAGGGAAGTGTGATAGTGCAGGAACCATAGTACGGGGTAGCCCAACTTGAAGATAGCACCGGTGCGGGTTGTAGATCGCTAAGGTAGTGTTCCCCACTAGCTGCAGGTCTAGGCCCGGTCGTCGAGGAACTTTAAGGGTAGCGCTCCGAAGAATTCTTGGCCACATCACGAACTTTTCCATGGGCAATGTGTTGAGGTAAAGGCGCCAATCATCCCGTGTCTTCTTGTCCGCCACCCGACACTCAACCTGTGAAGAAAACCCAAATGTGCCTCCTATGAAGAATAGAGGGTGGCTCCCAAATATCCGGCTAGTTGAAGGCAAGTCCTCTTTGGGTAGGAACTTGAGTCTCACTCCCATCCAACACTCGAGGATGATCATGGACCCGAAGAGTGGCCCTCCTAGGTAAGATGAGCTAAGGCCTTCGTAGAGGTATGAAAGGACCGCTTGGGAGATAGATAAACCCCACTACAGCCCACTAATAATGCTAAGATTTTGGATGTCCAAGAGGTGGTTGGTGGTGGTAAAAAGGAAGACCCCGCACAAGCAAACCGAGGTAGCTTTGGCTATGGCTTCAAATCTTCCACTCTTGTTCTTGCAATAAGTGGTTATCCATTGAGCCATGGGTATCAAATGGATATGGCGTGGGCTGATCATGGTCCTAACATCTTTTGGATTGTGTATGAAATCCCCTAGAATGAGTGATGGGTCTATAGGCTCAACCGTGTGACACACTAGGTCTTCATCCCCAATCTTAGTCTTAGGGAGGGCTAGGTAGGTTTCTACCTCCTCTAATAGGATAGTGGCTTCAAAGCTTGGGAAGAGGAAAGTGTGTGTTTGTGGATGCCATAGCTCTACAAGGGCCGAAATGCTTGACCAATCCAAATAAATTTTCTAAAAATTCTTAGCTAGAACCACTAAGGGTTGAAGGTGCCATGCCCTTAGGATTGAGAGGACCTCCAGAGGGGGTTGTTTGATCATGGGAGCCACCCACTTTAGGTTAGAGTAGCATCTTGGGCCAGGAAGAAGCTAGAAGAAAGGAAATAGAAGAGGAAGAAGAAAGAAGATCATGAGAAGGTTGAAAGTTCAGAAATTTATAAATTTTGAATCAAGTTGCGACTCACCTCTCTTGAAGAACTTGAGCTCAAGTGCTTGGGGATTGAAGTTAGTTGCTGCAGCTCCCCATGCTCCTTCTTAGCTGCCTTAGGCCCGGTGTAGACCATCTCCCCCATGGCACTAGCTTCAAAGGTTCTCTTCATAGTGTTTTTGAGAACGTTTGATGGAATTTTGGGACTTATAACAGAGAATTGATGTGAGCTGCGATTTTGGGGCTTGTTCCTATTTGTAGAGGTTTATTTTCGAGGTTGGTGCATTAGGATTGAGGTTGGGTACCCTTATCCTAAGTTAGATGGAGTTCTAGTGCAGATTAAGGCCTCTTTCCCCCGAGTTCGAACTCTCACGGAAGAGTCCCGTTTGGATTACACAGTTTTCTGCACTAGCGGTCTATCGTAAGATCGCTAGAGTCCTCAGGCGGTTCATTTGTGGACTGTTTTCATCCTTTCATCCACCACCTTCCATTGTCCCTCTGACGGTCATTTGTTTGACCATTTTTCAGACTCTAGCAGTCTTAAATTAGACCGTTTGTCAGGTTGTTATAGATTTTGTTAAACTCTTTCCCTCTTGAGTCTGTCCTGCTGTCCTGTTCTCTCTCACTCGTACCCCCTATCTGTCTTTCAAGCATTCACATCCATCCACATTCACATTTTAAATAAAAATAAAAACACCAAAAAGATTTTCATTCCACTATCAAGAGTCATGTACAAGTGTGCATCAAAAATAAAAAGAGAAGTACAAGTCACGCTCCGGCGGGTCCCTCTCCTGGACCTGTCACCAGCACCCTCGGGTCTCTTCGCCGGTGGGGTCATAGAGACACTCTCTTCCTCTCGGTGTCATCACCGACATCGCTCCTCCTCCTCGTTCCTCCGCTGGCCCGAGGAATCCGTAAGGTAGTCTCGAGCTCCGCTCCGTGCGCCGCTCTGCGACACGCTATGAGAGGACCGTCCTCCCACTAGTTAGAGTGCTCGCTCAAGCACCCGAATCTCAGCTCTCAACTCCCCTATCACCCGCTGAGAATCTACAGATGACCCTGCTCTCAATCTCTCAATCTCTGCACGGAGATCGGACGCCGTTGCTACCTCAGTCCTCAGCCTCTCCATCTCTGCTCGCTGCCTCTCCATCTCTGCCCGCTGGACCTCTCTCTCTACCCTCAATCTCTCGGTCTCTGCTCGGGCACGCTCCGCCTCGATCAGCATGATGGTCAGCTCTCTCCCCTACATTAGCATTCATCATTTAGGCATTAGGCATAATCGTAAGCATTTAAAGTCCAAAGGAACTCGGTTGGCTTTGCTTACTCTCTCCGCGAGTGAAGCCTCGGCCTCCTCAGCCCGAGCAACCGCCTGAGCAAAGTTGGCATCTCGCTCAGCCCTGCCTCCCGCAGGCTGTGACGATGAGGACGGAGCATCCAGTCCCTACCGATGTGCCCCCTCAGCTCGCTGCATTTTAGAAATCAAGGTCAGTCACATTCGTCATAAGCATAAGCATAAATTAAGTCCAAGGTTTAGGAAGTTTACCAGAAGGTCCAGCGCACGCTGGAGCTCGTCCCTCTACTGCACAGTGGAGTGGAGGAGGCCCTGCAACTCCGCTATGCGTCCCTGGGGGTCTAGCTGCATGTAGAAAATCATGGTGTCAATGCATAATAGGAATAAAGTAATTTAATTAAAGAGCATAGGTTTAGAAGTCATATCGGTCGTCGGACGCCGCAGAATACCCGGTCACCGTACCTCCGGACGAAGGCCTACAGGTAGGCCTCATCGCTGTCAGCTCGGGCCCTCAGCTTCCGACCCCTCCGCGTCCAATCTCGCACCTGGTTGATCGCGCGAGTGACCCAGTCGATGTCGCCACTGAGTCCCTTCATCGATCTCCCGACGCACTCGTCGTCTCGCGCGGGGAACTCCACCTCCGACTGGTGTACTCCCCTCATCCTCATAATCTGATGCGGGACGGACACGGGGATCGACTCTAAGTGATATGGACTTCGGACTCTAAATGCATACACGACCAGCAACATACGATGGGAGAGACATTAGGCCTGACACTAAGAGCTCCTATGGGCTATACGTCGCTAACAGAAACGCAAGCTCACTCGTCGTCCCAAGCGAGGGAAATGCGGATCGTGCACGGTTGAGGAACCGGTTGAGTTAAGGGTTGTCCGACTCACTTCCGTGCTCGGATCGAGTCATGGGACAGGTCACTCTCTCGCTCACAGCGGTGACATGGACTCACGGGCTAGAATCCTACGCTCTCACAGCGGCATACGACCATATACTAGCTAAGCAAAATAACGCCAAGAAGTTAAGACCGTTACCTCCACGCTCCCGGCGTGGGGAAGACAACCCCGGCCAACTCCGAACTCCCGGTTAACAATTATTATAGCGGTACAATGGTTTTTTGACCCACTCCATGCAGGGAGGTAAAAGTTCACATGTGTGGCCCGGGAGTCACGCGAATTGGGTTGACGGGCAGCATCTTGATGTCGCTCCGTCGGTGCCGAATCCGTGTTTTCGTGCTGTCCGGACGGCGTGATCTACGGGTTCGTGGGGCCCACGGACCGCTCTGTCCTCCGGGTCTGCTGGGGTGGGTCCCGCTGTGATAGAGACCCCTGGTGGCGTGCCTCCCTGGAAGGCGGTCGGGCGGGAACGCCGGTCGGAGGCCGATTGGCTCCGATCTCCAAGCTTTGGAGTTGCTGCCCACGGACTGGTTGCTTCTATTTTTAGGCGCGCGATCCGGCGAGATCGGCTGCTGCGATCAATCCTGACGTTGGATCGACGCACAGAAGGTATCGTTGGAAAGCTCTTTCGAAGTAGTCGATCTAGGGCTAGAGAGACAAATTGGATATGCACGGATATGGCCTTAGTCGATTTTTGAAGTTGTTGTTGAATAGGGTCCAAAATCTCAGGGCAGCAGGGAAGTTTCCTGAGAACTTCCGTTGACCATAAAGCAAACCTCCGAATCAGACCTCTAGCTCTTCATGAAGATTGTAGAGGGGAGAGAGAGGAAAACGGCAATAATTTTTGTGAAGGAATTGGTGGCGGTTTAGATGGGGAAAGATATTTTAGACTGGTAGGTGGTCGGATCTGGACAGAAGCAGATAGAATTGTGAGAGATCTGAGAATGATTTTTAGAAAATATGTGGAGGACTTTATAAATTCCACGAAAATTGTTGGGTGGAGGGGATGGTGGGTAGAACATCCAGTAATTTTGGGGGTTCCAGTAACAATCAAAAGGTGGGTCTAAGATGGGAAGATTAGGGTTACTGTCACAGTAGACAGAAACCTGGAAGATCTAGAAGGAAAAGATGGAAGAAAATGTAAAAATAGAAATCGGAGACTAGAGGCCAAACCAGTTTTTATAGAACATGGAGGGAACCTCTGGAACACTCCCTGAAAATTTGAGCTCAAGAAGATCTCGGATCGGAGATCTAAAATTTGTGGAAGAGCTTGCTGTTGGATGAAGATAGAATTCCGATACGGCGGCGGTGGCAGTGCGACGGCAGCTCGGTGGCGGTGGTGGCGATAGATCTGAGCTTCCCACTCAGAAGAGACTTGAAGGAGAGGCTTCACACCTCTGGAAGCAGCCTTCACAACTGCAAGAAGGGGGAGGAGAGAGGAGGGGTGCGCACCAAGCTTGGAGGCTCCAAGAAATTGCTAAATTTTTTTGGTGTTAATTGTGTAAGAAATGAAAATTACAACTATTTATATGATTTGACCTCCCATGGCAAATGACCTTCCATGCCCTCAGATCTAGGGTTGATGAGGGCAGCTTGGGAAAGCTAGGAAAACTATTTCTCCCATGTGGTCAAAGAGAAGAAAGAAAAGAAAAGAAAATAAATCTACTAGCCTAATAATGCCAAAAGAGGGGGCGCCCCTCTCATGGGCCTCTCTTGGGCCACTATGAACCAAGGCCATCAAGGCCCATCCACAAGCCCATTCTATTCCAACCTAGGTGGCCCATGAGGGAGGGAAGCTTAATTGGGCCTTAAGTGGCTTAAGAACCCAATATGAAGCTTAATGAAGCCGTATAGCCCAATATGGCAATCACCTCTTAATAGACTCTAAAGGGCTTAACCCAATTGGCTTATTAAGAGCCTTACAATGAGCCCAAAATGAAAAACCCAATAAAACACACATTACAAGCCCAAATACAATGCAAACAAGGGCAAAACAATGCAAGTAAATGCTAAAAGTGTCCAAGACTCAAGGCGGGGATTCCAGACTATCCCCGAGCCAAAGAGAAGCTGATGTAGCTTGGGTGGTGCTCCGCGTACGGTACCGATGGCTCGCCGGTTCGTGCTTCTTGTTCGCTCTGTTATCCGCACCTATTCTCCCCGGTTGAGAGAAACTCGACCCTGTCGAGTAAGGGTCTGCATCGCTCTGGTAGCGCTCCAGTAGGTCCGGATCTATCCGCTGCAACTCTCTACGGGTGATTCAAGTATCCTCGGTGGCGGGTCGCCCTCTCCAACGCACCAGATAGCGCGGGTAGGATCCACTCCTGGTAACTGTCACCTGCTCATCCAGTATATGATCGATATGCTCTCGCTGTGGTGGAAATGGGGCCGGCGGTGGACACTCAGGTGTGGGATCACTCTCAATGGGAGGAGATGGCTCAAAAGGCTCACTAGGGATCACCGCTGGGTCCCTATATGCAACTAGATCCGACACATTTAAAGTTGATCTTATACCATATTCCTCGGGCAAGTCCACAACATACGCATTGGATCCAACACGTTTCAACACTCTAAATGGACCGGCTCGGTGAGCTTGCAATTTCTTTACGGTTCCAAAGGGAAACCGTTTAGGTCTTACCCTGATCATGACATATTCACCCTCTTGGAACTCTCGGTGGTGTCGATGGGCATCGGCTAACTCCTTATACCGTGCATTGCTGGCCTCAATGTGACGACGGATGTCGTCATGCAGACTCCTAACATGCCCGGCAAACGACTCGGCAGACTCCGACACTCATGCATGGATGGGCATGGGAACAAGATCCACTGGCTTCCTAGGCCTACGACCTGTGACAATCTCGAATGGACTCATGCCGGTAGACCTATTAACTGAATCATTATATGAAAATTCTACCAATGGTAATATGAGATCCCAATCCCCTAGATGATCCCTGACAAGACACCTCAAAAGGTCACCCAGACTCCTATTGACCACCTCGGTCTGACCATATGTCTGGGGATGATAAGCAGTGGAAAACTTGAGGTGAGTACCCAACATATGTCATAGTGTCTTCCAGAAATAACTGGTGAATCTAACATCACGGTCAGACACTATGGTACGAGGCAACCCGAACTTGCACACCACATGGGTAAGGAATAGGCGGGCTACCCTCGAAGCATCCGAAGTCTTCGAGCAGGGAATAAAAAGGGCCATCTTCAAGAATCAGTCAACAACCACATAGACCGAATCATGCTTCCTGGAGGTACGTGGTAATCCCAAGACAAAATCCATGCTAACATCCTGCCACGGGGCATCAGGCACGGGAATAGGTGTATAAAGGCCTGAGCTTTACTTCTTCATTTTGTCCGTAGCACATGTACGGCACTGAGCCATAATATGAGCAACATCACGCTTCAAGCTCGGCCAATAAAATCTATGCTTAACAGCCTCAATAGTCTTGTTCCGACCAAAGTGGCCAGCTAGACCTCTTGCATGTAGCTCCCATACTAAGAAGTCTTGAACCGAAGTTTGGGGAACACAAAGCCTGCCTCCTCGAAAGAGGTTACCCTCCTGAAGCACATAATCATCAAGGTCTCTCGAGGGTCCGGCCTGGAGAGTGGTATAAATCTGACCGAAGTCAGGACAGTCAACATAGGCCTCTCTCATCTTCTCTAACCCTATGACCTCGACACTCATGGTGGTAAGCAAACACACTCGCCGACTCAAGGCATCGGCCACCTTGTTCTCCACTCCAGCCTTATGTTTTAACACAAATGTGAACTGTTGGAGATACTCAACCCAACGGTTGTGACGCGCATTGAGCTTCTTTTGGGAATGGAGGTACCTCAAAGCCTCATGATCGGAGTATAAGACAAACTCCTGATGTAATAGATAGTGCCTCCAATGCCTAAGAGCCTGAACAACTGCGTAGAATTCCTTATCATAAGTGGAGTATCGCAGTTTCGCGTCATTCAGCTTCTCACTGAAATATGCGACCGGGTGGGTCTCCTGACTCAACACTCACGCATCACAAGAGACCTCAAACACCTTCGAAAAATCTGGCAATCGAAGGATAGGTGTCTAGGTCATGCGCTCCTTGATGTCCTTGAAGGCAGCAGCTGCGGCCTTCGTCCACACAAATGTGCCCTTCCGGATACAATCCGTGATCGGGGCGGTGACGGAACTAAATCCACAGATGAAGCGAAGATAGAACGTCGCAAGGCCATGGAAGCTGCGGACGTTATGGATCGTACGGGGTTCCGGCCACTCAACAATGGCCCGGACCTTCTCCAGATCGGCGGAGACCCCAGTACTAGACACAATAAAACCCAAGAAGGTAAGTTGAGGTGTCATGAAGGCACACTTCTGTGGGTTCGCAAACAACTGCTCTCGCCTCAGGAGTAGACAGACCTGCCGAAGGTGGTCTAAGTGGTCCCCCGTGGTGCGACTATAGATAAGAATATCATCAAAGTACACGACCACAAAGACTCCAATGAAAGGTCGAAGGACCTGTGTCATGAGTCGCATGAAGGTGCTAGGGGCATTGGTTAGCCCAAAGGGTATAACCAACCACTCATAGAGACCATCCTTGGTCTTGAATGCGGTCTTCCACTCATCACATGGCCTAATCCTCACCTGATGGCAGCCACTCTTAAGAACAATCTTCGAGAAGATAGTGGCACCAACCATCATATCTAGCATATCATCTAACCGAGGGATAGGCAACCTGTACTTCACGGTGATTTTGTTGATGGCACGACTATCAATGCACATTCTCCACGTTTCATCCTTCTTCGGGGTGAGTAATGCGGGAACAACACATGGGCTCATGCTATCTCGAGCAGACCCTCTCTGCATCAACTCATCGACCTGCCGTTTTAGCTCGGCATGTTCCGTGGGGCTCATGCGATAATGGGGAAGGTTGGGCAATGAGGATCCCGGAATCAAGTCGATAACATGATGAATATCCCGCATGGGTGGGAGTCCCTCGGGAAGCTCCTCGAGAAAAATATCAGCGAACTCCTGCAGAACAGGAATGACATCGGGTGGGAGTTCACCCTCGGACTTCGGCTCCACCTCTCGGACTGTAATAGCAAATACAGGGCAGCCCCGACTAGCCTCCCGCTCCATTTCTCGGGAGCTAATCATCATCAACCTCCTAGTCGAGGGCTCGCCTGGGCCAGATGTAACGGTCATAGCCTGTGATGAGGATGGGGTACTGGGCCCGGGGATGGAAGGCTCCGGAGTACTTGGGCCAGTAGGACCCCTGACTGAAGGCTTCTTGGGCTAAGAGGGTTGGAGGGTAATCCGTTGGCCAGCATGGTCGAAGGTACATGTGTTCGACCGGTCATGAAGTGTGGCATCCCGATCAAATAACCATGGCCTACCAAGAATAATGCTGCCCACCTCCATGGAGAGGACATCACACCAGATCTCGTCACGGTAGGCACGGAACTGCAGTGGGACCAGACACCGCAGCCTGATCGAAATGGAGGTGGAATCCACCCATGATACTCGATAGGGGCAAGGATGATCCAAGGGTGTAAGACCAAGAATGGAGACAGTGCCCGTGGAGATTGCATTGATGCAACTCCCACTATCGATGATCACCTTACAAACTTGCTTGCCTAGCCGACAGAATGTATGAAAGATTGTGGTCCGTTGCCAGTCATCACTGGCCTGTGGCTGGGTGAGAATGCACCTGACGACCCCCAAGTGGGTATCATCCGGATGCTGGACATCCTGGCCATCGCCTTCAGCCGCATAGTACTTGTCAGCTAGCTCCGGATCTGCTTCATAGCTGACTAACTCGAGATCCGTAGGGGTGGTATCCTCGGCCTGTGTGTCCCCAATGACAAGAGACTGGCGGGTGGGACACTGGTTGGCAAAATGGCCAAACCCATTGCAACGATAAAATTACTGCCGAGATCCACTAGGCTCCCCAATCATGGGTCCTTTCCCTTTATCCTCCCGATGGATAGAGGTGAAGGCAACAAAGGACGAGCAGGAGGTGCGGGTGCCGGTGGACGGGCGGTGGGTGCCGTAAGATGTTGGGGACGAGGAAGGTCCCTCGGGGGCGGAGGGTGAGGCCTAAGAGCGAAAGGCTCAGGATGAGTGGGCTCCTGAGGTCGGGCCATGGGGGCCCTCGATACGTGCCAGAAGAGCCACGGGGCTCGACACTACGAAGGGGAAAGGAGCCCAACCGATGGAGAGACTCAAACTCGGCCTCGAATTGCTCCAATTCGAGAGCAACCTGATACGCTTGTTCCAAAGTGGTCGCATTGCGGCGAAAAAGTTCGTATTGATAGTTTGGCCGCAGACCTCTCCGAAAGCGTGATATGGTCATGGTGCTCTCTTCCATAACTCCACACCGCAAATAATACTCATCAAACTCGGCGGTGTACTCGGTCACGGATCGGTTCCCTTGGGAGAGACTTTGCCATTTGTCTATGAGACGTTGGCGATATGAGGCGGGAAGGTACTTATCCCTCAATTTCATTTTCATGTCATCCCAAGTACCGATAGGGGGTTGACGTCGCTGATTTAGCAGGCTCTCCACATTGGTCCAATAAGTTTGGGCCTGCCCATGCAGCTTCATCTTCGCGTATCAAACTCTTCGGTGGTCCGTCATCTCAAACCACTCGAAGTACTGGTCCATGCCGGCCTCCCAATCTAAATATACCTTCGGGTCCAAGGACCCGCTAAAAGTGGGAGGGTCCGCACGCACGCCCCTAAGAATGCGGTCGTTGTTGAGTCCCAAAGGGCGGCAATCAAGAGGGGAGGGGTGAATTGATTGGCCAATAAAATTTACTTCTACGAGAAAACTTGTAAATCAAGCATGCAAGCACTAGAACTCACCAAAACATGGATGCACTTGTTAATGCGTGTGAACAATGTAGATGTTTGACAATGAAATAGGTGTACGCTCAACTCACCGTGAAGCCCACTCGATTAAAGAAGCGGAAAGACAAACCACAAGAGACACACGGAATTTTTAGGTGGTTCGGGTACACTGCCGTGTCCCCTACGTCCACCCCTCACTCGTGAGGATCAAGACTTCACTATGAAGTGAGCCACACACACGCGCTGTGTATAATAGCAAACACTCACACACACGCTGTGTTTAACAGCAAACACTCACACACACGGCACCTGATCTGGGCTTCCAAACAAACAAACACACACACACACACACACACACACACACACACACACACACACACACACACACACACACACACACACACACACACACACACACACACACACACACACACACACACACACACACACACACACACACACACACACACACACACACACACACACGTTCGTGTTTCCGAGCACGAACACCACACACAAGAATATGAATCAAGTTTTACAACAGATGCTCAAGCTCAAACCGAATGATTCAGAGAATAGGGAGTGAAGAAAGATTTATCGTGGTTGAAGCTTCCCCTTTCACTTCTTTGAAGGTAGTTGAATGCTTCTTCAGGAGGAACGGTTGATCTTGGAGGAAGACTGGAGGAGAATGGTGCAAAAATGAAGTTGTAGCTTGAAATCCCTTGCAGCTTCCAATTGCAGATGATATGGGGACTTGATTCCTACCTCTTCCCTTCACTTTCAGCTTCAGATCAAGGTGGAAGAAGGCTTGGGAGCTCCAGCTACGACCCTGCACACCAAAAACATATGTATATATTCAAAAGGGCCTTCTATTCTTTTAATCTCACCAAGCATCATCTTTTTCCTAAGCCACATGGACTTGTTTAATTGTTTAGGACAATCAAGAAAAGCTAGGAACCAGATCCACATTTTGTGGAATGTTTTGTGGAGGTTGGACTAGGATAGTAAGACTTTTAGTGCAAAGAAACGAAGGTCAAAAATCACGGCTGGATGTCAGACTTGAAAGGGTCGACCCTTGGGGTCGACCCTCGAAGAGGGTAAACAACTTCTGGAGCAATGGGTCGACCCTTGGGGTCGACCCTCGTTCAAACAAATTCTATTAACCAGAGATTTTTACAGGGGTCGACCCTTGGGGTCGACCCTCGCGATGGGATCATTCTGTACAAACAAAATTTTACAGGGGTCGACCTCGCACTGGAGGATTCTGAAAGATGAATGTTTCTCCAGGGGTCGACCCTTGGGGTCGACCCTTGAGCCAGAACAAACAAAAATGTGGTAAAAACCACCAAGATAGAGTACCAACCTAGTGGGGTTAAGGAATAGAGTACACATCAGTAAGATGCATGAATCTAAGGCATGTAATGAAGACCCAGTTAAATTACCTTAGATTATGAACATTACTCTATTACCTTTTTAACTCAAGGCATGATTTGCGATTTTCAACCTGCATGTTGAAGAGGCTAGAATTGATCTCACCAAATATCCTTGTAGTATTCAAGTCCTCAACTTCCTCCTTGCCCAGTGGTGATTCATGTACTTCCAAAGCTTATCATGGCATACAAGTTAGAACATTTTAACATGCAAATATATAGTGTTTGGCCATCATTAAAAATCATTAAATATACTCACAAAGAGGGGGTTCAACAATCTCCCCCTTTTTGATGATGACAAAATACTATATTGCGAAAGACAGACTTGAAACTATATGCCAAGAGATAGTTGTAAGATAACAAGGAGCCTGAACAACATGAGAAGCACTTGACCTTCCATCACACAACCATGAACCATAATAGGACCTCTGTCAAATTGATCAATAAGAGGCATGTTTCAACAATACTTACCGATAATTGAATTAGAAGAACAACCACAGCCATAAACTGAATAAATTAACAAGGGGGAAGTGAAGTACAATGCAACAAGATGCCATGCCATGATTTAGAAGACAACACGGCACCTAAGACAGTACATGAATGCAAATACAATATGAGAATGCAAATACAATATGAGAATGCAACACTAATGCAAATACAATATGAGAATGCAACACACATGCATGCATGCATACATCACACATAGACTATAAGTAGCTGTGCCGAATAGCTAGCCGGGCACAAATATAGACAAAACTTCTCCCCCTTTGGCAACATCAAAAAGAGGGGGTGAAACGGGATAAGAAGTGTGCCATGTGAATGAAGTGCAACGGCCTAATGATCATCCGGAGTGCGTGGACTTGGAGGACGCCTGATATAATCCAAAATTTCGTGGTGCAGTTAGGTGTGATGAGACAAGGCATCGATGAATGATTGAGTGCATTCTTGGTGAGAAAGCTTCAGATCATGAAGTTCGTTTTCAATAACTTCCAAGGTCTCTCCATACTTATCCAACCGTTCATCAATGTGATCCAAACGATCTATGATTAGTCTGGCCGCCTCGGAGGGTATATCTACCGCAGGAGCAGGGGGTGATCCCTCCCCATCTTGTTCTTCTTCAGCCTCATCATCCTCCTCAGAACTTGCAACTGGAATGGCGCTTTTCAGTTGGCGAACTAATTCACCATTTTACATAACATAGCCCATGTTGTGACAGATTGAGTGAATGGTAAAAATGTCAGCATCTCGCATAGTCTGTGAAGATTCTGCTAAAAGATCTATATCCTTGTATTGGAAAATGGCAGTTAATGTAGCAGCATAAGGCAAAGTTTGATTCTTGTGTTTGATGCTCGAGCATATATGCTCCAAAATAAGTGCTGGAAAGTTGATTGGAATCCCATCCAAGAGGCAGTAAATAAGAAACATATGGATTTCTGTTACTTTGTCATGTCCTCCCCCTCTTGGAAGCAGAATGATAGTAATCATTCTATGAAGAATGTGTTGAACAGGAGGGAAGCGATTGGCATTCAACCCAGCAACGTAACGGCCTGCTCGGTCTTCAGAAGTCATGTAAAGATAAATTGTATCTTCTGGAACAAGAATATCACCAAAAGAATATCCCTCATGAGGAAGCTGAAATGCTTCACCTAGTAGCTGTGGGGAAAGAATAAGCTGAACCCCATTGACCTTAGAATTGACAGGTTGCTATAGAACTGATGCACTAAGTTGGGATATATCCGTCGGTGGGCAGACATGAAAACGTCCAAGTTCGGCAGACTACAAATGACATCAACTAGACTTGGAATATGGTTGCTCAAATTACCGAAATCGACTGCCCGGGGATGGAGAACCTTCCGATCGAGCACCTTGCTGGATGACGGGTGACCACGTAGTGCTTCACATTGTTCGGCTTGTTTAGAGCGAAGCTCTCTTGCCGTGCTCGATTCTTCACCTCGGCGAGATGGACATCTCCTTGGGGCCATCTAAACAAAAATCGAAAGGGCCTCATGATGTGGTATAGAGCGAGATGGTTCAACCGGAGAGGAAAGCTATACAAAAGAATTTATGATCCTCCACACACACCAAGAGCGTACCTCAAGAGATTGGAGGAGCAAGGAACGATCCTTGGACTCGAAGGAAGGAAACTCATGCGGGTAGCCACCGGGAGATCCGCGGCTAGGGTTGGAAGATTTTGGAGCCAAGAATGTGTTTTTAGGGCTGTCAAGATGTGGTGGCTGGCCTTGGAGGGGGTTAAGAGTATTATATAGGTATGGGAGGGGCTAACTTAGGGTTAGAACCCCATTTGCGGACGGTTCGGACACGGAGGATCCGCGCCACCGGAATGGGTCGACCCATTGGGTCGACCCCTGTAACTTAACCCCAAAACAGAAGGTTGTTTTGCGAGGGTCGACCCAAGGGGTTGACCCCTTTCGTGAAGTTCAGTAAATTGATGAGAAAACATAACCGGAGGGCCAAAATAAATGGTAGGCTCGAGTCCCCAATGTAAAAATATGTTGGAATCAATGAAAATAAGAGTATTTTTAAGGTTCTAAACAATTGGGGAAATACCATATCAATTTTAAGATCATATTTTGGCGTGCTTTTATCCATTTCTCCGAAACTCAGAATTAGGACAATTGTGCTCCATCGATGGCATGCAAGTGTATACAAGGTCATGATTGGCCATAGAAGTGACAACGAATATGTGTGAATAATATATAGATAGAAGAAATGCAAGAACACATGAAGATGATTGATCATGCAATTTGTTTTTGATCTCTTTGAATTTTTCACACAACTTGATGCACATGTATGACAAGGAAAATATAAACTAGCATATGACTAATGCAAATGGATGTAATGAGATGATCTATACACACACTGACACACATAATCATGATGTATACTCTTCTATTCTACAGACCCCTAATTCTCTTCTAAAGGTTGTGAACTTCTCTTCATAAAGGGGTTTTGTGAAAATGTCGGCAATTTGATGATCTGTCTCAATGAAGCTAATATCTACATCACCCTTGCAAACATGATATCTAATGAAATGATGTCTAATTTCAATATGCTTGGTGCGAGAATGATGGACATGGTTCTTGGATAGATTTATGGCTGATGTGTTGTCACAAAGAATTGCAGTGTTTTTGAAGGATTCCCCATAATCAATCATTTGTTGTTGGATCCATAACACCTGGGCAACACAAGTGCCTACATCCACATACTCGGCTTCGGCAGTTGATAGAGCCACTGAGTTTTGTTTCTTGGAGGCCCATGAAACCATGCATCCTCCAAGGAACTGGCAATACCCGCTGGTGCTTTTCTGATCCACTTTGCAACCCGCATACTCGGCATCGGAATAAGCAATTAAATCAAGGCTCGAATTACGCGGAAACCATAATCCCAAGTTCACTGAGCCAGTAATATATCTAAAGATTCTTTTCACGGCAGACAAGTGTGACTCTTTAGGATTGGACTGAAATCGAGCACACAAACATACATCAAATTGAATATCAGGCCGACTAGCAGTTAAATACAGCAGGGATCCTATCATGCTTCTGAAAAGTTTCTGGTCCACAGATTTACCTGTTTCATCTTGATCAATTTTTATTGAAGTGGACATAGGTGTTGGTTGTGGTTTGGTAGAGGTAAAATTGAACTTTTTCAGAAACTCTATTGCATACTTTTTCTGATGTATGAAGATCCCATCGGCCGTCTGTGTGACCTGCAATCCCAAGAAGAATGTCAGATCTCCCATAAGGCTCATTTCAAATTCACTTTGCATCAATTTGGCAAAGTCTTTGCTGAGAGCATCGTTGATGGAGCCAAAAATAATATCATCTACGTAAATTTGAACAATTAAGATTTCCTCACCGTTCAACTTTGTGAAAAGGGTTTGATCAACATTACCTCGTTTGAATCCATTTTGAATGAGGAAATCACTTAACCGTTCATACCATGCCCGGGGTGCTTGTTTCAGACCGTAGAGTGCCTTGTCTAGCTTGTACACATGGTATGGATGCTTTGTGTCCTCAAACCCCGGTGGTTGCTCCACGTACACGTCCTCCTGTATGTAGCCATTCAAAACTACACTCTTAACATCCATTTGAAACAATCTAATGTTGTTACAGCATGCAAATGCTAATAGGACTCTCATAGCCTCGAGTCTTGCTACTGGAGCAAAAGACTCATCGAAATCAATTCCAAGCTCTTGGCTATAGCCTTTATCTACTAGCCTGGCCTTATTCCTAGTTACCACTCCTTGATCGTTTGTTTTGTTTCGAAAAACCCACTTTGTTCTGATCACTGAGTGGTTCCTAGGACATGGCACGAGGAACCACACTTTGTTCCTTTGGAACTGATGTAGTTCTTCTTGCATAGCCATGATCCAAGACTCATCCTTCAAGGCCTCTTCAATAGAGTGAGGTTCAAACTGGGAGAGTAAGGCAATATAGTCCTGATTTTCAACTTCCCTGAAGGAGGCTCGTGTTCTTATTCCATCTTCAACATTGCCGATCACATTCTCTGGCGGATGGTCCTTTTCAAAAGTCCATTGCCTTGGAAGCTGTTGTTCCAACTGATCTTCCGGATTTGCATCATCTCCTTGTGGTTCTTTTACTTCTTATTTTTTAGTTTTTCCTTCCATCATCTTGATATTACTATCATTCAATTCATCGTCCTGCAATAAAGAATTTTCATTAGTGCTTTTAGAAGATGATTCATCAATGATGACATGGGGGCTTTCCTCAACTACAAGAGTTCTCAAGTTATACACTCGATAAGCTCTTGAGCTAAGAGAGTATCCAAGAAATATACCTTTGTCACTTTTGGGGTCAAATTTAGCCAGGTTCACCTTACCATTATTGTGAATGTAACAAACTGAGCCAAATGGTCTAAGATAGGAAATGTTTGGCTTCTTACCTCGGTACAACTCATAAGGGATTTTCTTCAATAGTGGTCTTACCATGGCGCGATTGACAATGTAGCAAGCAGTGTTCACTGCTTCAGCCCAAAAGTACCTCGGCAAATTATTTTCATTTAGCATGGTTCTTGCCATCTCAATTAGCGTCCTGTTCTTCCTTTCAACAACACCATTCTGTTCAGGGGTTCTCGGTGCAGAGAAGTCATGCGTATAGCCTTGAGCCCTGCAAAAATTGCTGAACTCATGGTTATCAAATTCCTTACCGTGATCGCTCCGCACGGCCTTGATGCAACACCCCTTTTCATTTTGGACTACCCTGCAAAATGCTTCAAATTCTGTCAGGGAATCATTTTTATGTGAAAGGAAGTAAACCCAATAAAATCTTGAGTAATCATCCACAATGACAAACCCATACAATTTATCACCCAAGCTATGTGTTCTGCTTGGTCCAAATAGGTCAATGTGGATTAACTCAAGGGGCTTTGATGTAGATACATCATTCTTGCACTTGAATGATGTCCTTGTTTGCTTACCCATGCTGCACGTCCCACAGACTCCTTCATCAGTAACCTTCAGCTTAGGCAATCCAACAACCAAATCATTTTGAGACAGTTTTAGGAAAACATTGAAACTAGCATGGCCAAGTCGACGATGCCAAAGCTAAACATCATCATTATTCCTTGCAACCAAACACAGATTTTTATGAGAGGGTTCATCCAAATCAATCATATATACATTGTTATGCCTGAGACCAATGAACTTTATCTCATGAGTATTTTTATTTACAACGGTGTAGTAGTTAGAAGCAAAAATCACATTGCATCCTTTATCACAAAGTTGACTTATACTCAAAAGATTATGATGCAATCCTTTCACGAGCAAGACATTCTCAATGGCATGATTTTGATTCTTACCTATCTTACCTTTTCCGATGATTTTGCCCTTGTCCTTACCACCAAATGCCACTGTTCCACCATCCTTTTCATGCATGTCCGTAAATAATTCTTTATTTCCTGTCATGTGCCGAGAGCATCCACTATCCAAATACCACCTATTCTATTGAGCTCTCAAGCAGACCTATAGTCACAACAAACGTACTTATGCAAATTTTGGTACTCAAGCAAGCTTGGGTCCATGATGGTTACAAACATGAGATATGTATGATCTATTTCTCATTCTAGCAAAACTTTCATCATCAAATTTTAGAATTCTGTAATCATACATATCATGGCCTAACCTTCCACAATAAAAGCATGTAATGGCTCTATCCTTGTTTCTTCTCCTTCCTTTATTCAAGAATGAATTATGCACATGTGTTTTTGACGTGGATGGAGATGAACTTCTGGGAGGCATGTGAGTTGAATGTGTTTCAGATTGTAAAGTTTTCCTCTTTTTAAAAATGGCAATAGCATCCTTCAACTCATGGTTTTCATGCATTAGAGAGTGGACTTGATTTTCGGCCTTTTCTTTTGCTTGATTGCATGCCATGCTTTCAAGCCTTTCTTGTTCCAGACTATTTTTCAAATCATCATGCATTTTACTTAGTGTGAATTTCTCCTCTCTCATGCATGAAATCTCTTCTTCAAGCAATTCATTTTTTGACACAAGAATTTCTTTCTCATTTATCAATTTCTCAGTTTCCGATTTCAACACATGGCAATTTTCACATGAATTTTCAGCATGAGGACGATGCTCAATTTCCTTTTTCAGATGTCTATTTTCAGATCTAAATTTTTTACATTTTTCATATAACGACTCATATGCAATTTGCCATTGTTCACAAGTGAGAGTTTCAGTTTCAGAATCTACCTCATTTCCATCATCATCATTTGCCATGAAACATAGATTCTGGACCAGCTCATCTAGTCCGTCTTCATTCCCGGACTCTTCCTCATCTTCATCGCTCCAAGTGGCCACCATGGCCTTCGGCTTCTTGAATTTTCCTTTCTTGAACTTTTTCATCAGATCGGGGCACTCACCCCGCATATGGCCGGGTCTTTTGCATTCGTAGCAAATTACTTCTTCCTTCTTGCTACTCTCACCTTTGTTAGGACCTTGCTTCCTTGGTCCTTTTCTGAATTGACCTCCGAACTTTCTTGTTCCTTTGACGAATCTTCTTGCTCTTCTTGTGATCATGGCAACCAGCTCTTCATCTTCAGTGTTGCCGGTTGAATCATTGTCACTGCCCTCTGAATCTTGTGGGTTCACTTTTAGGGCCAAAGGTGTGACTACCTTCTTCTTTTTGTGGTCCTCCTCGCTCCTCTTGATGTTGATTTCATAAGTCATCAAGGAGCCAATTAGCTCATCCAATCTCAAGGTGCTGAGATCCTTTGAATCCTCGATTACAGTGGCCTTTGTATGCCACTGTGGTGACAGGGATCTTAGTACCTTTCTGATGAGTTCCTTATCAGAATATTCTTTACCAAGATCCTTTAATCCATTCGTGATTTTCGTCAATCTCGCAAACATATCAGAAATGGACTCCTCTGGTTTCATCATAAACAACTCATAATCCCGGACTAACAGATTCACCTTGGTTTTCTTTACTTCCGATGTTCCTTCATAGATTAACCGCAGCTTGTTTCACATCTCCTGCGCAGAAGAACACATGGAAATATGTGAGTATTCATTAGGATGAATGGCACACTGAATTATATTCATAGCTTTAAAGTTTGCTGAGCATTTCTTTATGTCCTCATCATCCCACTCATCCTCATTTTGAGATAGAGTATACGGACCCTTGCTAATGACGCGCCACACGTCATAGTCTTGGGCACGAAGAAACACATACATTCTATTTTTCCAGTAGGGGTAATTTGATCCATCAAAGAACGGGGGTCTTTGAATCGAATGCCCTTCAGGCATCATCCCCTTGTTTCCCATTTAAAGGGATCTGCTCTACGACCGTGTGGTCGAGTGAAACAGAGACCAAAGCTCTGATACCAATTGTTGAGTCCAAAAGGGCGGCAATCAAGAGGGGAGGGGTGAATTGATTGGCCAATAAAATTTACTTCTACGAGAAAACTTGTAAATTAAGCATGCAAGCACTAGAACTCACCGAAACATGGATGCACTTGTTAATGCGTGTGAAAAATGTAGATGTTTGACAATGAAATAGGTGTACGCTCAACTCACCGTGAAGCCCACTCAATTAAGGAAGCGGAAAGACAAACCACAAGAGACACACGGAATTTTTAGGTGGTTCGGGTACACTGCCGTGTCCCCTACGTCCACCCCTCACTCGTGAGGATCAAGACTTCACTATGAAGTGAGCCACACACACACACTGTGTATAATAGCAAACACTCACACACACGGCACCCGATCTGGGCTGCCAAACAAACACACACACACACACACACACGTTCGTGTTTCCGAGCACGAACACCACACACAAGAATATGAATCAAGTTTTACAGCAGATGCTCAAGCTCAAACTGAATGATTCAGAGAATAGGGAGTGAAGAAAGATTTATCGTGGTTGAAGCTCCCCCTTTCACTTCTTTGAAGGTAGTTGAATGCTTCTTCAGGAGGAACGGTTGATCTTGGAGGAAGACAGGAGGAGAATGGTGCAGAAATGAAGTTGTAGCTTGAAATCCCTTGCAGCTTCCAATTGCAGATGATATGGGGACTTGATTCCTACCTCTTCCCTTCACTTTCAGCTTCAGATCAAGGTGGAAGAAGGCTTGGGAGCTCCAGCTGTGACCCTGCACACCAAAAACATATGTATATATTCAAAAGGGCCTTCTATTCTTTTAATCTCACCAAGCATCATCTTTTTCCTAAGCCACATGGACTTGTTTAATTGTTTAGGACAGTCAAGAAAAGCTAGGGAACCAGATCCACATTTTGTGGAATGTTTTGTGGAGGTTGGACTAGGATAGGAAGACTTTTAGTGCAAAGAAACGGAGGTCAAAAATCACGGCTGGATGTCGGACCTGAAAGGGTCGACCCTCGAAGAGGGTAAACAACTTATGGGGCAATGGGTCGACCCTCGTTCAAACAAATTCTGTTAACCAGAGATTTTTACAGGGGTCGACCCTTGGGGTCGACCCTCGCGATGGGATCATTCTGTACAAACAGAATTTTACAGGGTTCGACCCTTGGGGTCGACCCTCGCACTGGAGGATTCTGAAAGATGAATGTTTCTCCAGGGGTTGACCCTTGAGCCAGAACAAACAAAAATGTGGTAAAAACCACCAAGATAGAGTACCAACCTAGTGGGGTTAAGGAATATAGTACACATCAGTAAGATGCATGAATCTAAGGTATGTAATGAAGACCCAGTTAAATTACCTTAGATTATGAACATTACTCTATTACCTTTTTAACTCAAGGCATGATTTTCGATTTTCAACGTGCATGTTGAAGAGGCTAGAATTGATCTCACTAAATATCCTTGTAGTATTCAAGTCCTCAACTTCCTCCTTCCCCAGTGGTGATTCCTGTACTTCCAAAGCTTATCATGGCATACAAGTTAGAACATTTTAACATGCAAATATATAGTGTTTGGTCATCATTAAAAATCATTAAATATACTCACAAAGAGGGGGTTCAACAGTCGTCATCATCGTCATCACGATTCCGTTGTTGATTCCGATGACCATATCTCCCTTGCTCATTATCAGATGCATAGTCAGCCACCTCATGCACATGTTGCCTCCCAACATCTATCGCATGAGCTCTTGGCACAGTTGGTTGCTGAGCCGGCTCCTGTTGACCATTGGTCGGCGCGGGTTGCGTCGCCGCTGGGGCCCTCTCGAGGACGGCAATCCTCCCTACAAGACCCTGGATGGACTGGTCCGAAGCTTCGGCCCGATCCTCGAGGGCTTTCATTCTCCCTTCTAGATGCGTTCCTACGCCATCTAGACGCGTACTAAGGCCATCCATACACGTGTCAAGATGATCCATAATGGCTCGGAACATCTCGGCCATTGAGGACTCATCGGAGCTACGGGCCCGGGAATCCGCCATAGGTGGTGGTGGCGAGCATTGGGTACCTCGACGGGTGGGCATGCAAAGACACACGGACTAGGAGACACAGACTAATGCACCTAAACCTAAATCAATATCCGGTACGTGGCGGAGTTAATCGATCCAAAGATCACTCGCGCAAGTGTGCGGCCTTCCCGATAGGCATAGCCTAATGTTTGGACAACACCTTTTAAGATACCAGATTATCGGGATGAAATGCAATTTTAAAACATTTTTTTTTGTTTTGAAAATGATGATGATCCTAGACTCGACTTAGACCGTGCAAAGACTTATGCAACGACTACCCTAGTCTCGACTCGCTCTGATACCAAACTGATGCGGGACGGACACGGGGACCGACTCTAAGTGATATGGACCTCGGACTCTAATGCGTACACGACCAGCAACATACGATGGGAGAGACATTAGGTCCGACACTAAGAGCTCCTATGGGCTATACGTCGCTAACAGAAACGCAAGCTCACTCGTCGTCCCAAGTAAGGGAAACGCGGATCGTGCACGGTTGAGGAACCGGTTGAGTTATGGGTAGTCCGACTCACTTCCGTGCTCGGATCGAGTCACGGGACGTGTCACTCTCTCGCTCACAGCGGTGACATGGACTCACGGGCTAGAATCCTACGCTCTCACAGCGGCATACGACCATATACTAGCTAAGCAAAGTAATGCCAAGAAGTTAAGATCGTTACCTCCACGCTCCCGGCGTGGGGAAGACAACCCCGGCCAACTCTGAACTCCCGGTTAACAATTATTATAGCGGTACACTGGTTTTTTGACCCACTCCACGCAGGGAGGTAAAAGGTCACATGTGGGGCCCGGGAGTCACGCGAATTGGGTTGACGGGCAACATCTTGATGTCACTCCGTCGGTGCCGAATCCACGTTTTCGTGCTGTCCGGACGGCGTGATCTACGGGTTCGTGGGGCCCACGGACCGCTCTGTCCTCCGGGTCTGTTGGGGTGGGTCCCGCTGTGATGGAGACCCCTGTTGACACGCCTCCCTGGAAGGCGTGTTGTGCCCCTTGTGCCTTGTTGATGATGTGGTGTTTTAATGATAGCAACATGAATGAGTCACCGTATTGAATGATAGCAACATGAATGAGTCACCATATTGAATGATAGCAACATGATTGTTTATAACTGATATACTCGGTGGATAATGCATATGACTGTGAATGGTATATTATCTGGAGAATGCATGTGTTCTGTCTCTCTATACACTGCAGGGTAAAGCCCAAAGTCTAGACATTGCTGCATTGCTTGCATTTCAGAGTCTATACATCGTTCATGCATGCACATGTTCATGGACGAAGTCTGCACATTGCATTGATCCTTTGGTCGCATGAGTTGAAGTCCATACATTGGACTGTCTCTTCCAGCGTCTCACGCTATCCAAGTCCGTACAGCGTCTGTCTTCATGCATTAGCCAAAGTCTATTCATTGGAGCGTCTTGCTCAGTGTCTCACGGGCTTGAAGTGTACACAATGAGCATCTCATGTAAGTCCATACATTCATAGTGCATTGCATTGGCTAAGTATATACAACGTCAGTTCATGCATTATCTTAGGCTAAGTCTGTACAGCCTACGTCTCATGCAGCGTCAACGCTGTGAGTGTGTACATCGCATTCACTTTTCACAAAGTCTATACATTATGCATGTTTGAGTTGAAGTCTATACAGAGTCTGCATCTTTGGAAAGTCTGTACAACGTGAAGTCTACACATTGGCACTGTAGCTCGCTCGTGCAAGTCTGTACATTGGAGTCAGGTTCTCCAAGTCTATACAGACTTCAGCGTCTCATTTAGCGTCTAAGGCAAAGTCTACACGTTGCTACAGTAACGCAAGTCTATACATTGTCCTAGGCTGAGTGTGTACATCCTTCCAAGCTTCAAGTCTACACATTGGGTTGTCAGGCTTCAACTCCATACATTCGGTTGTTAAACCTTGAGTTTATACACTCGATTGTTAGGTCTTCAACCTTATACATTCAATTGTTAGGGCCAAGTCTATACACTCGTTGTTAGAGGCCTGAACTGAACTGAAGTCCATACACTGGCAGCTCTGCTTAAGTATATACACTCGTCTGAACTAAGTTCATTTTCCTCTGTCTGTCTGCAGATGATTCAGGCCATCAAGACTTGGCACGTGATCCAAGAGGCTGAAATGCTGACACGTGGACACAGCAGTTCAAACAATCAAGAAAGAAGCTCCTGGATTATTCTGGTGCATCAACGCATTGATCAAGTGGCGTGGACGCAGCAGTTCAAGTATCCCTTATTGCAGCCTCTGGAGTACGTTGGCAGCATCGACGCTGCAGCTCCATGCGTCAACGCAACATGCTGAGAGCGTCAACGCAGCACGTCTATCTGCTGAAGACCTGCTCACTGGAACGCATCAATGCGTCAACGCCACGGGTTGGAAGCGTCGATGCAGCAGTTAAAAAAGCTAGGCCGTTTGTTCACTGGAACGTATCCATGCGTCAACACCATTGCTAGACAGTGTCGACGCAGCCATTTGAGCATGATAGGCATCTAGCTCGGAGACAGTTTAGAAGGTTAACGCTGGAGTTCTTAGCGTCAACGCAGCATGCAAACAAGCCGAACTATTAGTTGCAGAAACACACCACTGCGTCAACGCTTTAGCCTAGCAGCGTCAACGCAGCATGTCTATCCGCCACATGCATTGATCACTGGACTGCCGATGCCGATGCGTCAACGCAGTAGGCTGATGGAGTCAACGCAGCAGACTTGAGTTTCATAGGTTGAAGATCTCTGAAGGCTGCGTCAACTCCTTGGAGCAAGTGGGTTGACGCCATCTAACTCAAGTTACTGAGCGTACTGGTGCTGGGCACGTGATCCGAGGAAAAGAATAGTGTCCAGATGAGGACACGTATACTGACAGCCTGCTGGATGCTGCCACGTGGTCCGAACTCTTAGGGCGGGAACTGTGGAAGCCACACGCGCCCTGGCTGCTGCTACTGCTGCTGGTATATAATGGAGCCTTCGTCCTAAGATGGAAGCTGATCGTGATCGAAGCCAGAGAGCAGAAGCTTAGAGAAGAGAAAGGGAAAAAGAAGTGAGAGCTTCCACGATCCAGCAGAAGAAAAGAAAAAGGGAAAGAGAGAAAATGAGAACAGAGATCGAGAGAAGAAGAGAAGTCCAGCAGAAGAGAAGAAAAAGAGAATGAGAGAGAAGGAGAGCAGAGATCGAGTTGACGAGAGGTGAAGTCCATACAGCCACGATCCAGACATAGAGTGAAAGAAGAGCAGAGTGTGAAGAAGAAGAAGAAGGGAGAGAAAGAGAGAAGGAGTTCGTTCCTCAGATCTTTGGTTCAAAACCGGATCTGAGGTTGCTCATTGTTAGAGCTATATTTCGTGCTTCATTTCTTTACAGCTTTTCGATTGCTGTCTTGTTCTATTTTCTGTTTTCCATTTTACATCTTGTTCAAGCTGTTAGTCAGCGGATTGCAGAGGTGCTGCCTCTGGACGGCTAAGCTGTATTGCCCAGCGGTTTGCAGTGGAGGATTCCACTGGACAGCAAGCTGTGTTGCTCAGCGGGGCGAGGAGGATTCCTCAGACGGCAAGCTGTGTTGCCCAGCGGATGTATGGCAAGCTGTGATGCCCAGCTGCTCAAGATGTGAGTCAGCGGAAGCCACACTTGGGTTGAGTGTGGGGTGGATGTAGGTCTGCTGGACCGAACCACCTAAAAACCCCTTGTGCATTGTGGTTTGTTTTGTTCTATTGTGCTTCCGCTAGATGAATGCATAGGGGCGCTCCAGGTGTTTGGTTTCTGGTTGAGCAGAAAAGTGATTAGCTCTCTTAGAGTGTTTTAATCTGTTAAGTAATCGAAATTCAAATTGAGCTATAGTTCGTCTAACTTGTATTGTTAGAGTGCTCACTGTCTGTTTGTTTAATTCCACATCTGCTAATTAGTCTTCCAGATTTGATGAATATGTCTAGTTAGCATTCTAAATAGTTAGTGAGTCTAATATTTTAATTGGGTGAAAGTTTTTATAGGCCATATTCATTCACCCCCCCTCTGAATACTTGCACCGAACCCAACAAGGCGGTCAGGCGAGAATGCCGGTCGGAGGCCGATTGGCTCCGATCTCCAAGCTTTGGAGTTGCTGCCCACGAACTGGTTGCTTCTATTTTCAGGCACGCGATCCGGCGAGATCGGCTGCTGCGATCAATCCTGACGTCGGATCGACGCACAGAAGATATCGTTGGAAAGCTCTTTCGAAGTAGTCGATCTAGGGCCAGAGAGACAAATTGGATCTACACGGATCTGGCCTTAGTCGATTTTTGAAGTTGCTGTTGAACAGGGTCTGAAATCTCAGGGCAGTAGGGAAGTTTCCTGAGAACTACTGTTGACCATAAGGCAAACCTCTGAATCAGACCTTGAGCTCTTCATGAAGAAATGTAGAGGGGAGAGAGAGGAAAACAACAATAATTTTTGTGAAGGAATTGGTGGCGGTTTGGATGGGGAAAGATATTTTAGACTGGTAGGTGGTTGGATCTAGATAGAAGCAGACAGAATTGTGGGAGATCTGAGAATGATTTTTAGAAAATATGTGGAGGCCTTTATAAATTCCACAAAAATTCGTGGGTGGAGGGGATGGTGGGTAGAACCTCCAGTAATTTTGGGGGTTCCAGCAAAAATCAAAAGGTGGGTCGAAGATGGGAAGATCAGGGTTGCTGTCACAATAGACAGAAACCTAGAAGATCTGGATGGAAAAGATGGACGAAAATGTAAAAATAGAAATCAGACTAGAGGCCAAACTAATTTTTCTAGAACATGGAGGGAACCTCTGGAACACGCCCTGAAAATTTGAGCTCAAGAAGATCTCGGAGCTGAGAGTTAAACTTCGTGGAAGAGCTTGCTGTTGGATGAAGACAAAATTCCGATACGGCGGCGGTGGCGGTGCGACGACCGCTCGGCGGCGGCGGCGGCGATAGATATGAGCTTCTGATGGGGACATCGCTTACCACTTCCCATTTCTCCAAGGGTCCTGATGCTCGCCATTATGTTCATCTTGATTTTCTGAGTCTAGCTATGTAATTTTCATATCTTTCTTGAGTCATTTTGATATAATTTCCCCTTTGTTTGAGTCAGGTCCCTAGGTTATTATGTTATGTGTCTAATTTCATGTTCATCATGTTGGGATTGAGTGGCTTCTGGGCCCATTTAGATGGGCCTGGCCCAGGGGCGTCCTTTCCCTTCCCCAGCTCCTTCGGTTATCTGTTATTAGTACTTTTCTCAGGGACTTTTTGTAAAAGTTGGGATTCCTATAAATAGGACCCCAATCCCCACTTGGAGAAGCTAATGAAGTATTGATAAAATTGCCACAAGAATTTGTGCCTCTCTCTCTAGCTCTCTCTCTCTCTTTCTCTCTCTCTCTCTCTCTAAAGGGGGCGAACCCCATTCTCTCTCCTCCCCAACCCAAATTCGAAATTCACTCTCTCTCCTCCCTATTCACCTCTAATTAAGACCCCTCCCCCTTTCCCCATACCTCCCATTTAAGTCCCCTCCAACCCCTAGGTGGAATCCCCTTCTCCTAGGCACCTCTCCCTCCTCCCAAGCAACCTTTCCCCTTCCCCATACAACCTTTCATTTTCCCAAGGGAGAATCCCTTCTCCCAAGCACCCCTTCCCCTCCTCAAGGCAACCCTTCCCATTCCCTAGGCCCCCATTAACCCCTCCATTAACCCACCATTCAAAACAAAGGAGAGATCTCTCCTCCCTCTCTCCTTCCCAACCCAAATTCGCATCTCCCCCTCCCTCCACTTGCTAGACCACCTCCCAGCCCCCTTTCTGCCCTTCCCACACCTTGAATCACCCCCTAACAGACCCCCACATAGTCAGGTGTCACCCCCACACCGATCCACCCCATTTCCCACCCCATCTACTCCGTCTCCCATCACCTTTCATCACCCTATCCATCTCAGTTCGCAGGTAGCAGTTGGAGCCCGACTTTCAGAGACTGCCCCGGTTCTGTCCGACGTCATCTGGAGGTGCACCATACATCGCCGGAAAGGTCTTCCAGTCGTCTTCGCAGGCGAGGTGGAATCGTCTCGTTCCGACTTCAGTACAGATCGTGGTGTCCATTCTCGTCCGACTGCGCAATCGGGACCAGAACCTGGACCAGAGCTGCAGTGCAGAGGCTACCACGGCCACACCCCTCAACTTCTGAAGGCACCACTTGGCCGAGAGCTGCTACCACAAGGCATCTACCATCACCAACAAGCGGCGTCCCGTTCGGCATCAGGAAGTGCCTTTTCCAATTTTTCTCCCCCAGGTGCGCAGACAGTCCATTTGGGTCCTGCCCCGACACTGCCTCACTCAACGGACTCCTCCTCACCACCCCGACATCCTATGGTTCTGTTCTTGGTTTCTGCTCGAAGAAGACTCATCCACGGATGTCCTCGACTTGGTCTCGCCTCATTCAGACTTCGGGAGTGACCGTGGTACCTTCTACAAACAGCTGCAACCCTCTGGACCTGCCTGAACCAGAACGCCGGGTACCTGCTCCAGAGTCCACTCAGACCAGAGGCGATGCAGGAACCACACACCAAAATTCACAAGCGTACCTGGGTCTGTCAGCGTCGTTTCAGCGCCAGTCTCATCGAGTTCCGAGTCCGGGAGAGCTCACAGCGGTGACTACACCGACCCCCTATCTTGCTGTCCTAGAACCGGGCAGAACCGGCAAGGTGCCCCGACGTCGCGATTCGAGCAAACCTCCCCTCCCCGCCTGGCTGGCTTAACGCCCCTCCCTGTGCGGAGGTAGTGTTTGATTTGTAATACAGAAATCCCCATCTCAAGTCCACCCTTCTGTGTGAGGCGTAGTGATTGTAACTTTTAAACAGGGTTCAAGCTTCATCGCCGCAGTGTGCGGGGAACCCACACTTCCCCGCTCGCCCTCGTCTCCGAACGGGGTTGGTTTCCTCAAACCAACCAGGGTAAGCTCTGAACTTTGCTCCTCTTTTAGTACTTGTTCATCTAATATCCGTGGAATTACTCCGTTGAGCAAGAGAGAGAGCGCCCGACCCCGTGTGATCCACTTACGAGCGGTCACCGTGGACTGTGTGAGAGAGGGACCTAGTGCCCCAATTGGCACCCGGCCAGCCCCTTAAGTGTGGGCCTCGTACCTTCGGGAGGGCAACCCTAGCCCTGCTGGCACTCTACCAGCAAGGGCCTTGATCCATCATCTCCACTTGACATCATCAAGTCACCCGGGCTCGTGTGTGTGCGACGGCGATTCGGCCTAATCTAGTACTTTATTGCTTTGTGATTGTGCTTGCGGAATAGGTCCAAGGACCCGTGTCCATTTGCTGCATACCCCTTAGTTGTGTCACATCAGCTTCCCACTCAGAAGAGACTTGAAGGAGAGGCTTCACACCTCTGGAAGCAGCCTTCACAACTGCAAGAAGGGGGAGGAGAGAAGAGGGGTACGCACCGAGCTTGGAGGCTCCAAGAAATTGCTGAATTTTTTTGGCATTAATTGTGTAAGAAATGAAAATTACAACTCTTTATATAATTTGACCTCCCATGGCAAATGACCTTCCATGCCCTTAGATCTAGGGTTGATGAGGGCATCTTGGGAAAGCTAGGAAAACTATTTCTCCCATGTGGTCAAAGAGAAGAAAGAAAAGAAAAGAAAATAAATATACTAGCCTAATAATGCCAAAAGAGGGGGCGCCCCTCTCATGGGCTTCTCTTGGGCCACTATGAACCAAGGCCATCAAGGCCCATCCACAAGCCCATTCTATTCCAACCTAGGTGGCCCATGAGGGAGGGAAGCTTAATTGGGCCTTAAGTGGCTTAAGAACCCAATATGAAGCTTAATGAAGCCTCATAGCCCAATATGGCAATCACCCCTTAATAGACTCTAAAGGGCTTAACCCAATTGACTTATTAAGAGCCTTACAATGAGCCCAAAATGAAAAACCCAATAAAACACACATTACAAGCCCAAATAAAATGCAAACTAGGGCTAAGTAATGCAAGTAAATGCTAAAAGTGTCCAAGACTCAAGGCGAGGATTCCAGACTATCCCCGAGCCAAAGAGAAGCTGATGTAGCTCGGGTGGTGCTCCGCGTACGGTACCGACGGCTCGCCGGTTCGTGTTTCTCGCTCGCCCTGGTGTCCGCACCATAATCAGTCGATGATGGAGAGGCTCGACGATGTTGATGCAGTGTAGCCAGATCTGTCATCCAGCGTATGCCTGGGATGCCTCCACCCAAGGCTGCCCCTCGTAACCCTCGTCGCGGTATGGTGTCCAACGCACCTGACAAAGGCAATTGAGTCAATGTCAGCATTTAGATAAACATTTATAAGCATTTAGAAGCATTTAGAAAAGCATTTATAAACATTTAGAAGCATTTAAAGTATATAGAAGAGTTTTGAGTTTAGAATTTATCGATGCATATGGGAATGTGTCGATGTCATCCTGGATCGCTCGAGCTAGGCACAGGATCGATCCCATGTCCCGAGCTACCACCCACCGTCTCACGATGGAGATCAGCTCAGAGTGCAGCTCCTTCCCTCGCCCGATGCTAGGGAGGTATAGGAAACTCCAAACCTGCATTAGTCAAGCATCAGCATATAATAATAGCAAGCATATAGAAAAGCATTTAAAGTTTAGAGTTTAGGGCATTTTTTTACATGTAGGAAAGGTGAGAAGCCGCCCAGCATAGTCTGCCGGTCGGTTGTGCTCAAGGAGTCGAACAGAAACACCAGGACTGCTGCTCCCTGGGCGTATCCTCCTGCTCCATCTAGATCTCTCAGCAAAGGGAGGAGTCTGACGCTCACTCCGTCGGCTCTAGTCGCGAAAAGGAGCTTCCCGAATAGCAAAATCAGGAAGCGTCTCAAGATGATATCTCCCTCAGGCCCCAGCTCTACTGCCACTCTGTCTCGACCTGGTCAATCACTCGTCCTATATGCTCCTCGGGCAGCTCCCCTACTGAGATCACAACACCCCTAAGCCCCAGGCTCTCTTGGAGTGTCGACCGTCCTAGCATGGATGACTGGTGCCCCGGCCTCAGCAAATCCAACCCCAGCAGCTCCTGGGCCATCTCTCGATAATCTCCATATGTCCAGTCTGTCACCGGTGCTCCATGGACCTGCAGTCCGGTGATCCTCGCTATGTCTTCCAATGTGGGGATCATATGGCCCCAGGGAAAGATGAAGGCTCGGCTGACTGGATCCCATCTCTCGTGAAGAGCATAAATCAGAGCCATGTCGATCCTGGTCACCTCTATACTCAACAGCTCTCCGAAGCCCATGGCTGCTAATCTGTCCCGCTGATAGTCTGGTAAAGCCAAGTATACAGCCCGAACTTGTACCCAGGAAATCTGAGTTCGTCTCTTCCCCTTCATGCATTTAGAACATAAGTCAGTCATTGCATTGCATTTTCATTGCATTTTAAGTAAACAAAAAACAACAAAAAAATCAAATAAGACAAAAACACAAAAATATCAACATTCTGTCTTTGATTCTCTAGCGGCCATATCATGGGCCGTCTGAGACTTCTAGCGGCCGTATTATGGGCTGTCTGAGGCTGTAGCGGTCACTTGAACGACCGCTACGGTACCCATGAATGGGCGTCATTTTCTTGGTTTCCCCAATCCATGGAAATGGCCAAAGTGGCCTACAATCCATTTCAATGGGTCCCCAGACCCATTTCCTTTCCATTCCATACCCATGCATGCATTAAAAATTGAAAATGAGAAAATTGGGGTTTTGGGGCCATCGGCCTACCTCCGATGATTACCGTCCCTTTGCCTTTTCTGGCGCTTCTCCGGCCACTGTGGCATCTTCCCCCTCTTCCTCTACGTCTGCAGGACCTTCCTCCGCCACAAGAACGTTTTCTTTCGCCGGTTGGGCTGACGATGTCGCTCCCTCCGTCGGTAAGTCCGCCGCCGCCGCCGACGGTATCTGTTCATTTGCTAACCATCGTTGGAACCGTTTGATTGCCCTCTTCTTCATCATCGTGGTGGCCGGGTGATTTGGACATGCGGTGGTCGCCGGTATGGGGATTTTGCCGGAGTTGTCGAGAATGGGGGCTCGGTTGGGGTTTTTTTGTTTTGAATGGGTGAACGTATGAATGAGGGGGAACGAAAATGAACGGTTCAGTTTTTTAAACGCTCAGAAAAATTAGCGGTCTATCGTTAGACCGTCACAGTCCCTTTGGCGGTCCTTCCTTTGACCGTTTGTCATCAGAGTCTCCTTCTCGAAGAATGTGAACCGACATCCGTTGACGGTTCATTGTTGGGCCGTCGGAGTCCTTATGGCAGTTGTATTTGAGACCGTTTGAGGGCTGGATTACTTGTTGAATTATAATGCTTGATTCATTATATTTCGTGCTTCATGGATATGCCTGTTATGCTTAAAGCTCATTTTGTGGATCTATTTTAATGATGGCTAACCTTTGTGCGAAAATCATGAATGCCATCACGCTTTATCAGACGCTCGCCAGGCAGGTATGTCAGGTAAGTATCTCGATCCCTGGTCCCTTAATGCATTACTATATGGTACCTATGATATATTTCCTCGAGAACCGACTGGTCATTCATGTGTTCCAAGATCTGATATTCCCCTTTAAAAAAATGATGATGATCTAAGTTCACATGTTTAATCGTTGGATAAGCCATTAGGTTGGCCGAGTTAGGGGACGATGGTTCTATCTTGTACGCTGTGGTTGCAGATAGTATCTTGACTCTGATTTATCCGGTCTAGCAATACTATTCTCGAGTATCTTGCTATTTTTATCTTTCTTGGCATTTGTTTTGATGATTTCTTTATTTTAGCCCAGCATGCATCATACGCATCTTTGAGCATTCATGTGCCCTCATCTCTCTAAAGTATCTCAGTAATGATGGATAACTGTGTCCATGGTCTTGAGTAAGGAGAGTCATTCCGCTCTGAGTTGGAAGGTTTCCTTCAGTCTTTTTGCTCAGTTTGGTTAGCTGAGGATTCCTCTCTGGAGTTAGTTGCTCATCTCTTTACTTTTTTTCGCTTGCTCCGATCGCCTATCAGCTGTGTGTTCCAGTGAGGAGGTTGGTCGTGTTTTCCTTTCCTTAGTCGTTAGTTCCTCTAGGCATGCGTCATTCGGTTTGGCCGTTCCTTGTGATTGGTTCGAAGTTTTTCGGAAGATTCCTATCGCTCGTTGGTTGAGGACGGGTGTCGTTTGCCTTAACGTCTACTTTTCAGTCCACTCCGCTGCATTTCCGCTTCACTTTCATGTTCCATATTGCTTTCGCTTCACCTCCACTCGTTTCCCTGCAAAGAGGACGTTAAGGAGGGGCATATGTTGACACCCATTTTATGACCAATGAGTTGGGTCATCTCCTAATTTATCTGTATGATGCTCCGTGTTATAAACCTACTGAGTCATCTTGGTCAGTTTTGAGGCTTATTCCATGGGTCATTCTCCTTGATGGGTCTCGCTCTTTATTTGCTTTCCGTAGATCGAAGATTAGTGGGCCTTTCATTCATTTTGGTCACTCCATTGTCTATAGCAGTCTATCATACATGCGTTTGATGACGTTTGGCGGTCTATACTAGGACCGTTTGCTGACGCCAGAGTCCAGAGCCAACGTCTTTCTTTAAACCTTATCCCTTTGTTATCCGTTGAGCTCTGGCGGTTTATCGTAAGGCCGTTAGAGGCATTGTAGCGGTTCTACCTTGGACCGTTTCTTGGCTTTAGAGTCCTGTTCATGAAGTTCTCACCCGTAGGCCTTATCTTCTAAGGGTAGCGATCTATCCTTGGACCGTTACTTCCAAATGGCGGTTTATCATAGGACCGTTTCAAGAGACAAAGAGTCATGATAAACTATCTTTTCTCTGCTACGTCGTGGTCGAAGTAGAGATTTGGTTTGATGATTTCTCTCTCGATAGTGATCCTTAGAAGCTTCCGTTTGTTTCTATGGACTCTTGGGAGTATTATCTTCAAGAGTTTGCTAAGTTTCATCTTACTTTTTCACTGGAACCTCTCCAACTCGAACCTAGAGTTTGAGGGCCTATAAATAGAACCCTTGAGTTCATGGGTTGAAGAGGAGATTTCTAGAGATTACGTCGAGGTGCTGCTGTGTTCTGGAGAAAGTAGCCATCAAGGAGAAGTGCTTTCTACGTCCCAAGTCCAGGGAGTATTGAGTTCCAAGGGTTTCATAGTGTTGTGTTTTCTTCTCTAGTTCATTCCCTCTTCATAACATTCATAAGCATATTCCCATCTTCTTCTTCCATGTTCTCTGCATCTCAATCATATTTTTAAACATCCTCCCATCTTTTTCATGCCCTTCAGGGGTTAAAAAACCAACCTCCTAGGTATTCACCCTTTCTTTTGCATGCACCTTAGTTTAATTGCATTATAGTTACTACACTCCTTATAGGGCTAATTTGGGTTATTTTTCTGTGTCTCTACATTCTTTTGCAGGTCTACATGGTTCATAGCATGAGGACCAGCCCTTCTGGCCGACCGGGAGAGGTGGAGATCCAAGTCCCAATCTACTGCTCCGTGCGCTCAGGCGGCTCTAATTTGGACCGTTTCTTGTCTGTGGTGGCCTGATAGTGGACCTTTTCTGAAGTTGCAGAGTTCTGGTTTTCATCTCCCGTGGGCCGGTGTTGCATCCTCCTCTTTCCAAGGTATTTAGCCTAGCTTTGCTATTTTAATTATTTTGGTGGTGATCACATTTCTTGAGTTGGGTATTGTTCATCATTGTTCTCTTGCTTGCTCTTCTATTTACTTTATTTGCTCCACACCTACGGTGTGTGTTTTTTGCTTTACTTCTTTGCTCTACGCCCTGACGTGTGTTTTTCTTTCCTTTCACATGAACATTGATGACATGCCCATGCTTCTGATTTTGATGATTGTTTGAGTTAGGTTGCTCACACATCTTCACACATATCTTTCACACTTACACATATCTCACATATTCACATCACATTCACATCACACATAAAGGGAAAAACATCAACATCCTGACTGGACTCATTAGAGCTCTCAATGACCTTGAGGGCTACATGCTTCTTCTTCTTAAGATCTTCCTCATTTCTTCTCAAGCTAAGCTCATAAGTCATGAGTGATCCAATTAGCTCATCTACTGTCATGACTGACAGATTCTTCGAATCCTCAATTACAGTGGCCATGGTGTGCCATGGGGGGGTAAGCGATCTCAGAATTTTCCTGACAAATTCATTGTTAGAGTACTCCTTACCAAGTGACTTCAGACTGTTGGTCAGCTAGGTAAATATAGCATACATCTCTAAAATAGAATCATCGGGTTTCATCTTAAACATTTCATAATCAGAAATAAGCGTATTGGCCTTAGTGGCCCTTACCTCAGAAATACTCTCATAAATCAGCTCCAACTTGTCCCACATCTCCTTCACGGACTTGCATGTGGAGACTCTCGAGTACTCGTTGGGGTGAATAGCACACTGCATGATATTCATTGCTCCCCAGTTTATTGTGGAAATTCGAACCTACTCCTTTGTCCATGTTTCTTCATTAGCTGGGAGCTTGAACAGCCCACGGCTCACAACCCTCCATATCTCATGGTCCTGTGCATGTAAGAAACTTGCATTCTATTCTTCCAGTAACTATAGTTATTGCCATCAAAGAACGGCAGTCTGTTTATGGAATGGCCCTTAGCTAAAAAGCTTTGGGGTTGTGTTCCATCGGATCTCCCATGGTCATTGGACCACATTGTAGGAAACCCGCTCTGATACCAATTGATATGTGATATGAGTAGATCTAGAGGGGGGGGGTGAATAGATCAGCTCTACAAAATTTTCACCCAAATAAAAGTTTAGAAATACTCAATTAGATTAGGAATGTCCTTACACAAGACAATGAATGAACACTCGGTGGGTGTGTGCAGAGTATTCAAGGTGAGATACAAATTAGGAAGACAACAGCCAAATCAAAACACTTGTGAATTGAGGTAGAAGAGATGGATCAATCACACTCAAACAAACCACTGCACTTAGATTTTTAGGTGGTTCGGTTGCAATCTTACAAGCCTACATCCACCCCTCACTAACCAATGAGGATTCACTCTACGCAAGAGATTACACACACACACACACACACACACACACACACACACACACACACACACACACACACACACACACACACACACACACACACACACACACACACACACACACACACACACACACACACACACACACACACACACACACACACACACACACACACACACACACACACACACACACATACACACACACACACACACACACACGGGGATCAGTCCGCTAACACCAGCTGACTCACAGCTTGAATCCGAGGAATACGATCCTCACACAACGTTGACTAACAGCTTGGACACACACACACGATCCCAAAATAGGGACCCGAAAACCGTGCCCACACGGCACAAGCACAAACACCATATGAACCCGAGAATGAAAGAAAGACAACAAGAAAGACATAAAATCAAATTCAAAGAAACACCATGTAGCTCCAAACTATGATCTAAGAGCTTTTTTGATGAGGAACTGAATGGATCTCCACCCTAGCAGCTTCCCTAAGTTACTCAGGTAGCAGATCTAGAAATGGAAGGTTTCTCTCTTCGAATTGGCTCTAGATTTCCTCCTTCTAGCTCTCAAAGTTCTCTCAGATTGGTCTCTTAAAGCTCTCTTAGATTTCTTCGTATTTTCCTCTCAATCTGCTTTGGGATCTCACAAACTCTACTCTAAGTGATCTTGTTTTCACTACTCTGGCCCCCTTTGTTTAATTCGCAAGAAATAGCCTATTTATAGGCTAGACAGGGGCGAAATCGTCATGTTGGGTCTCCTCTGGAGTTGATCAGCACTGTGGAGACTGCGATGTGTTGATTGTGTTTTGAATGATTGGCAACAGTAAAGTTGACTTGGTTGACTATAGAGTTGACTTTGGTGACTTTATATTGACCATTGTAATATTGTGTATTTTGATGAAGTGTTTATATGTCAGGCCTTCTCATAGAACATTCCTACACACTACGTTATTCTGAGTCTAAGGTCGGTGCAACATCTGTATTGAGTATACAGTCAGTGCATATTAGCCTAAGTCAGAAAAGGGTCGGTGCACGTCTGAATTGATTTTGCATATAGTCGGTGCATGTTTTGCTTGCATAGAGTCGGTGCACATTTGATCTTGCATCGAGTCGATGCACATTTGTATCGTACATATAGTCGGTGCAGGTTTTGCGCTGTGCATATAGTCGGTGCAGGTTTTGTGTTGTGCATATAGTCGATGCACTTTTTGCTTTGAGCATATAGTCGGTGTAGGTTTTGCGCTGTGCATATAGTCTGTGCAGGCTTTATTGTGAACATATATAGTTGATGCAGGTTGTGCTGTAAGCATATAAGCCGTTGCAGGTTTCGCTGTGACCATATAAGGTCAATGCCGGTTTTGCTGTGAGCATTTAAAGTCTGTGCACATTTTGTCTTACGCATATTTGAGGTCGGTGCATGTCTTAATATATGCATACAAGTGTCGATGCAATGTTTGTTTAATACATTTAAAAGTCTGTGCATGTTTTTATACATGCGTACGTAATAAGGTCAGTGCACACTCGTGTCTCGCATAACCAAAGTCAGTGCACACTCGTGTCTCGCATAACCAAAGTCAGTGCATTGTTTGCCTTATGACTATATAGGTCAGTGCATCTTTCCTCTATGATATACAGAGTCAGTGCATCCTTGTCCTACTATGCATCTTAGGTCTGTGCATGTCCTGATCTGCCGATGCACACTTAACTGATTCAACATGTAAGGTCAGTGCATATTGCTGTGCTGCATGATATAGTCTGTGCAAGATCTTTATCTTTGAATCCGTGAGTTGTCTAATTTCACAACACGTGACTGATACCTTGTTCGTTATAATGACAGGCAAGATTCATGATCCAAGGCAAAAGGGGAAGCTCTGTGTTTCACATGTGGATGGCAACCAACTCAAGATGCTGCCACGTGGCCATCGCAACTCAGATCTGAACTAACTTTTGGGCGGGAAACGTGGTTTCCACGCGCTCATCATCTGCTGTCCTATAAAGAAGGGGGAATATCGCTCAATCTCAGTGATATCCAAGATAGAAAGAAGGACACAGCGAGATAGAAAAAGAAAATAGAATAGCAGCAGCCAAGTCAAGAGGACATTCCAGCAAAATCGAGAGAGAAAGAGTTTGGAGATTTGAGAGAGCTTTGAGAGGAGAGCATAGATTCGTTTGAAGGGTATGAGTCTGAATTTCTATAAGTAATTGTTTTCAAATTCTTGGTACAATACCAGAGCCGATCTGCTCTTTGTAAGAGCTACAGATTATTTTACTATTTTTCTGTTGCTTTTGCTTTTCAATTTCAAACTCTTGTTATAGCAAGCTGTGAGTCAGCGGTGGGTAAGTTGTAATCCCCAGCGGTAGAGGAGGATTCCTCTGATAGCTTAAGCTGTAAGGCTCAGCATGTGTTGGGAAGTTTTCCCCGAAGCTGTGGATCGGCGGATTCGAAGCTATGAATCAGCAGTGAAACAACACTTGGTTTAAGTGTGGGGTGGACGTAGATCTCTGTAAGAGATCGAATCACCTAAAAATCATGTGTCTATGTTTGATGATTTGTGTTTGTGACTGATATTCATCTGAGTGTTATCGTGGTCTTTTTAGTTGATATATTGAGTGTTCAAGAGCGTGGAGAAGGTATATCAAAAGGTACTGCTGGAATGATAAGTTAGGCTTATCTGAAAAGTGGTTTATCTTGCGTGAGGACACTCTTTGAGTTCTACCTCCGCCAAGTACCTCTTCACACTCCATCTCTTTGGAATTTAGCTTTGATGCTGTTGTGTTTCACCTGTCTAATGAATTTACTCATTCTCTATATTCATATCACTAGACTAAATCTTTTGTTAATTCAGTGACTCTAGTGATTCTGTGTTTACATTGGCTATTGTGATTAAGCAACTTTTAATTCCGCATTTTATCTGCTTAATATTGGATTAAGATTTGGGGTAGATCTATTCACCCCCCCTCTACATCACGTGGTATCAGAGCCTAACTCTTCTACATGGACTAACATCCTGAAGAGATAGACATCATGGATGCTAGAGGAATGACAGCCGAAGGACAATCTACAACCAAGCCCCCATACTTTGATGGTTCAAATTATACATACTGGAAGAACCGTATGCAAGTTTTCTTAAGGGCAAAATATTTTGAACTCTGGAAAGTTGTTAGCAAATGCCCCTTCGAGCTGTCTGAGGACGAGGATCTATGGACACGAGAGCAGATCCGAAGATCCACACTCAACTGGAGCGCTATCAACGCCATTTAGTGTGCCCTTCATCCCATGGAGTTCTCCAGGATCTCATCATGTTCAAAAGCTAAGGAGGTGTGGGATATGTTGAAGGTTATATACGAAGGGACATCCCAAGTGAGAAAGACTAAAGCCAACATGCTAGTCTCTGAGTATGAGGCGTTTAGGATGAAGCCGAATGAGACTATTACAGAGATGTATGCTCGCCTCATGATTATCACCAATGGACTCAGGAGTCTTGGTAAAGTCTACTCTGAATATGAGCTAGTGAGGAAGATTTTGCGTTCCTTAACTCCGATCTGGCACACCAAAGCGACTGTTATTGAGGAGTCCAGGGACTTAAAGACCACCAAGGTTGATGAGTTAATCGGTTCACTCATGACATATGAGCTGAACTTGCCAAAGGCAGATGTGCTGGAGAAGAAGAAGAGACTCTTTGCATTGAAGGCCAACTCCTGTAAAAGTGGGTCATCCAGCGACCACAGCCCCTCAGGGTCTGAGATTGAAGGTGATCAGCTCGCTATGCTGACTCGACAGTTCAAAAGGTTTCTGAGAAAAGAGGGAAGAAACTTTGGAAGAAGACAGCATAGTGACAGAAGCCAGACAAGATATAAAACTAATCCTGCCAAAAAGACTGACACCACTATTTTTTATCATTGCAGGAAAGCTGGCCACATGAAGGTAGAATGCCTGGAGCTCGAGAAACTGAAGGAAAAAGGAAAGAAGAGAAATACAAAAGGTAAAGCTATGATTAGTACCTGGAGCGATGAGGATGAGGGCAATCTCAGCTGCACCTCGGAGACTGAAGGAGAAGGAAGCCAAATATGCATGATGGCCAGGGACTGCGACAAAGAAGAAAAAAATGATGAGGTAACATCTCCCTTCGAAAATTACACTTACTGATTGGGAAGATGCTTATGGTGAATTGTTAGATAAAGTTGATGATATTAGAAAAGAAAATAGATAGTTAAAAAGAAAAGTCAATTCACTTGTTAATGATACTACCATGTCTGACAGAATTGCATATCTTGAAACTGAGAATATCTGTCTAAAATAATTTGCTGCTGAATTTGATGAGATGAAATCTGTTTTAATTGATGCTAGGAAGGAGAATGATATGCTGAAAAATGTAATTGATGACTTAAATCTAAAATTTCAAAATTGTGAAAATGATATGAAAAGTGTTAATGAAAAGTATGAAGCTGTGTTGAATGTCAATGTAGAGTTGAAGAAATCAATAGAATATCTTGAAAAAGAAAATGAGGATAAACAGAAAACCCTTGAGAGCATGACCCAAGGTACTGAAAACTTAAATGCTCTTTTGGGAACAAGGGTGAATTTCAGAAAAGAGGGTCTTGGTTTTAATCCCACTGCTAAAAGAAGCTTTGAATTCAAAACTGGTTCATTTGTAGCAGAAAAGAGAAAGAACACCCCTCTTATTAAAATGTACAGTGGAAACAATGCTGATTTTTTTATATAAAAACTACTAATCAGAAAAAGCCCAACGCTCAGGACAAGGGCAAACAAAAAGTGGAGGTGTCCAGCAGTTCACGCACACACAAGTCTACACCTCAGGGCAACACCAGTATAGGGGTAAACCGTCTGTAATATCAAAACCCCAGGATAACTCCAGTAGGTCTCCACAGAAAGGTAGCTGGAAAACATAAACCACTCCCTTGCATATTCCAGGTGGACCCACTACTGTCGAGAGATCAGAGAGTAACAGAAACTATCCCAGAGCTCAGACCTACCATGCATACCATTATGCACAACCATATCAGTTCAGTAGGTCTGGAAAGGATAGAGCTTATGGAAGGTCTACATACCACTCAAATCCCACTCAGAAGTATAGACCTCAGGTTAGAAATTGGTTTGGACAATCCAGGACATGGAACCCAAGGAAACACACTTCCTATGGTCAGCCTAGGACCAACCCAGGGTACACTTCACCCAATGTTTTCCATACCATTAATGACAACAAAACTAGCAACAACAAAAATAAGACAAACAAATCCACAAAGCAATCAGTTCCAAAACAAATGTGGATACCCAAATGTTTGCTATCATGTTTTGATGATTCTTCTGTTGTTTTGGGGCCCAAACATTTTTGGGTTCCAAACTTTTCTACTTGATCCTTGATGTAGGTATGCCTGGCAGTCAAGGAAAATCTGTGGTACTTGGACAATGGCTGCTCCAGGGATATGACGGGGGACAAGGCCAAATTTTGTATGTTGGTTGAAAAGAATGGAGGCCTTGTCACCTTTGGAGGCAATACCAAGGGTAAGATTGTCGGATCAGGAAAGGTAGGTAAGTGCTCTACCTATTATATTGATGAAGTTATGCTTGTAGAAGGTCTTGCATATAATTTGTTAAGTATTAGCCAACTTTGTGACAAAGGTCATAGGGTAGTTTTTGACTCTACTGGTTGCAACATTTATGAGCCTAATTTTGATAATGTTAAATTTTTTGGTAAAAGAGTCAATAACATTTACCTAGTTGACCTAGATGATGTAGCACATTCAAACATGTGCCTTACTGCTAACAAAGATGACCTAGCCTATCTTTGGCATCATAGACTAGGTCATGCTAGTTATACAGTGCTACAGAAATTAAATAAGCATTCCATGGTTAGAGGACTTCATGGAATATCTTTTAAAATTGATAATGTTGTATGTGAGGCATGCACTCAGTTCAAACAGACTAGGAAGTCATTCAAGTCTAGAATAGAAAACATATCTTCTAAACCATATGAACTGATTCATATGGATCTCTTTGGACCCACTAGGTCAGTTAGTTTATCAAATAGAAGATATGGTTTCGTGTTAGTTGATGACTTCTCTAGGTTTACTTGGGTGTTTTTCCTCACACACAAAAATGAAGCATTTAATGAATTTCAGGAGTTCTATTTAAAAATAAAACAGAATAATGGCAATTCTATTCAGAATATCTTGTCTGATCATGGTGGTGAGTTTGATAACTCACAGTTTGATGACTTCTGCAGGGATAATGGTATTATTCACAGGTTCTCCTCTCCAAGGACTCCAGAGCAAAATGGCGTAGTAGAGAGGAGGAACTGGACCCTTGTGGAGATGGCTCGAACACTGCTGGTGGAAGGTAACTTACCAAGGAAATTTTGAGCTGAGGCAGTCAATACTGCATGCCATGTAGTCAACAGAGCCATGGTAAGGTCATTTACCCAGAAAACTCCTTATGAAATTCTCAAGGGTAAGAAACCTACACTAGCTTACTTCAAGGTCTTCGGTTGTAAGTGTTTTATGCATGTCAATGCTAAAAGAGATCTTGATAAATTTGAACCCAAAAGTGATCCCGGAATCTTTCTAGGATATTCAGAAACATCTAGAGCCTATAGGGTATACAATTTAAACTCTAAGACAGTAGAATAATCTCCACGTGTGGTCTTTGATGAAACAATGACTAAGCTTGAAAATGGTTTGTGCAGGGAACAGAATAATGGAGAAATTCTGAAAAATGAAAATCCTGCAGACCAATCTGAAGATAGTGATGCAGAGGAGCCTGGTTCTCAGAGGGAGGTAAATGAGGTTCAAGGTAATCAAATTATCAATGTCAGATTTCTTAGAGATCATCCTATAGATAATATAATTGGTAATTTGCATGAACCCCCTAGGACCAGACTTATCTCAGAGCTCAGAATGAGTTAAACTCCTTTGCATTAGTGTCACACATAGAACCCAAAAACATAAATAGTGCCCTTAGTGATGAGGATTGGATCAATGCATGCACGAGGAATTAAATCAATTTGATAGGAACAAGGTATGGCACCTAGTTCCACCTCCTGATCATGGGACTGTCATTGGGACTAAATGGGTTTTCAGAAATAAAACTGATGAGTAGGACAATGTTGTTAGGAATAAGGCCAGATTGGTAGCTCAGGGGTATAATGAACAGTATGGTATTGACTTTGAAGAGTCATTTGCCCTTGTGGCTAGGTTAGAGACTATTAGAATTCTGTTAGCATATGCATGCTCATTAGGATTCACCCTTCTGCAGATGGATGTGAAATCTATATTTCTGAATGGAGAAATAAAAGAGTATATCTTTGTAAGATAGCCTCCTGGTTTTGAATGCATAGTGATGTGAAACAAACCTCCAAACCCGAGATTTTCTTTTCTTTTCATTTTTTCTCCCACTTTTTTTTCCTGAACCTCTCAAAATTCATCACCCTATTTTGCTTTTTCTTTTTTCTTTAAACCTTCTCTGCCACCTCTTTCTGTCATTTTTTTTCACTCTCAAAAGGACATAACAATAGAGATATAAAGAGAGAGAAGATATAGAGGATGAGAGGGTGACGTGAGGCCATGCACCTCACGTACTTGCTTTCTTTACACTTTTTTTGTCATTTGTTTTGTTGGGCTAATACGGTGGCTAAAGAAAATGAGAGAGTGAGTGAGGAGGAGAGAGAAATGATAGATTGAGAGAGAGAGAAGAATAACGTGGGGTGGGGCTGTGCTTTCCTATATTTTTTTCTCACAGTTACAAAAACCAAACAGAGAGAGAGAGAGAATGAAATGTGAGAGAATGGAGAGAAGAGAGATACGAGAGGATATTCATGAGAGAGAAGTGAAGAGAGAGACGGGGAGAGATGTTGGAGACGGCGACAGAGGTAGAGACGAATGATGATGGTATGGACGGCGAAGGAGGATGACCGGGGCTTTGGATGGGGCCTCTCGCCCGCTCCCCTCTCAGGAACGGTGCACCCAAAGCTTCAGATCTTCCTCCATGTATGTGTCGGCGGTGGAGATGAACAGTGGCGCGGGTGACGAAGGAGGATGACCAGGGCTTCGGATGGAGCCTCTTGCCCGCTCCCATCTCAGGAACGGTGCACCCAAAGCTTCAGATCTTCCTCCATGGCGGGGGTGGACGTGAATTCGGGCCTCTCACCCATGGGGTTCCAAAAATTGGAGAAAACACAACATAACCATTGCTAAAAACTCATTTTCTCATTCTATATTGTATTCCAACGTGAGTTACATGGTGTTTAAATAAGGAAAGGGTTGGGAAGGGGAAGAGACACCTTGAGAACCCATGGGACATGGGGAAGGGAAAGGACACATTGGAATCCCATGGGTCATGGGTTCCTACCGTGGGAAGTCATTACATTAAGGAGGTGGATATATATATATATATATACATAATTTCCTAATAAAATAAAAGCACACATATTAGGCCCATTTATAAGTTCATGTGGCCCATTAACATAAAACACTTAGATATAGCTAATATAGTTTGATGTTGCCGGTGCCGCCTCGCCGATCGTCCGCTATCACTTGTCGATCTCGTCAAACCCCTCCGCTTGGAGGAGGTTCGACCTCGAACCTCGTAGCTCAGGATCCCGGTTGGTTAGAGCAACCCAGTTCCCTAAGCTCTGATACCACTTAATGTGAAACAAACCTCCAAACCTGAGATTTTCTTTTCTTTTCATTTTTTCTCCCACTTTTTTTCCTGAACCTCTCAAAATTCATCACCCTATTTTTCTTTTTCTTTTTTCTTTAAACCTTCTCTGCCACCTCTTTCTGTCGTTTTTTTTCACTCTCAAAAGGACATAACAATAGAGATATAAAGAGAGAGAAGATATAGAGGATGAGAGGGTGACGTGAGGCCATGCACATGCACCTCACGTACTTGCTTTCTTTACACTTTTTTTGTCATTTGTTTTGTTGGGCTAATACGGTGGCTAAAGAAAATGAGAGAGTGAGTGAGGAGGAGAGAGAAATGCTAGATTGAGAGAGAGAGAAGAATAACGTGGGGTGGGGTTGTGCTTTCCTATATTTTTTTCCTCACAGTTACAACAACCGAACAGAGAGAGAGAGAGAATGAAATGTGAGAGAATGGAGAGAAGAGAGATACGAGAGGATATTCATGAGAGAGAAGTGAAGAGAGAGACGGGGAGAGATGTTGGAGATGGAGACCGAGGTAGAGACGAATGATGATGGTATGGACGGCGAAGGAGGATGACCCGGGCTTCGGATGGGGCCTCTTGCCCGCTCCCCTCTCAGGAACGGTGCACCCAAAGCTTCAGATCTTCCTCCATGTATGTGTCAGAGAGGGAGGTGGAGATGAACAGTGGCGCGGGTGACGAAGGAGGATGACCAGGGCTTCGGATGGAGCCTCTCGCCCGCTCCCATCTCAGGAACGGTGCACCCAAAGCTTCAGATCTTCCTCCATGGCGGGGGGGGGGGGGACGTGAATTCGGGCCTCTCACCCGTGGGGTTCCAAAAATTGGAGAAAACACAACATAACCATGGCTAAAAACTCATTTTCTCATTCTATATTGTATTCCAACGTGAGTTACGTGGTGTTTAAATAAGGAAAGGGTTGGAAAAGGGAAGAGACACCTTGAGAACCCATGGGACATGGGGAAGGGAAAGGACACATTGGAATCCCATGGGTCATGGGTTCCTACCGTGGGAAGTCATTACATTAAGGAGGTGGATATATATATATATATATATATATATATATATATATATATATATACATAATTTCCTAATAAAATAAAATCACACATATTAGGCTCATTTATAATTTCATGTGGCCCATTAACATAACACACTTAGATATAGCTAATATAGTTTGATGTTGCCGGTGCCACCTCGCCGATCGTCCGCTATCACTTGTCGATCCCGTGACGATCCCGTCACATAGATTTTGCTAATCATGTTTATAAGTTGAATAAAGCTCTATATGGACTGAAACAAGCTCCTTGAGCTTGGTATGACAGGCTCAGTAAGTTCCTATCAGACAAGAAATTCACAAGAGATGAAATTGACCAAACCTTGTTCACAAAGGTGTGTCATCCAGACATTCTTATTGTTCAAATATATGTGGATGATATAGTTTTTGGTTCAACTAACCCAACAATGTGTAAAGAATTTTCTGACTTAATGACACATGAGTTTGAAATGAGCTCTATGGGTGAGCTAAAATTGTTTCTTGGACTGCAAGTGACACAGACCAAAGAAGGAACCTTCATTACTCAGTCCAAGTACATAAGGGATCTACTGAAGAAGTTCAAATTGGAAAACCTCAAGGAGATAACAGCACCAATGGGTACATCAACTAGCCTTGATGATGACCCAAAAGGTAAATTGGTTGACACCAAGCTGTACAGAGGTATGATCGGATCCCTTCTTTACCTTACTACATCTAGGCCTGATATTCAATTTGCTGTGTGTTTATGTGCTAGATTTCAGGCCAGTCCTAAAGAGTCACATCTTAGTGCTGTTAAGAGGATTTTTAGATACCTGTCAGGCACCCAAGAACTAGGTCTTTGGTATCCTACTAGGTGTGAGCTAGACCTAATATCATACACTGTTGCAGATTATGCTGTGTGTCAAATTGATAGGAAAAGTACTAGTGGGTACTGCCAATTCTTAGGTGGTTGTCTAGTGTCTTGGGCATCCAAGAAGCAACACATTGTTGCTCTATCCACTGTTGAGGCAGAATATGTCACAGTAGGGAATTGTGCAGCCCAAGTACTCTGGATCAAGACCAACTCACTGATTATCAGATAAAATTGGGACGCATTTTAATTTTATGTGATAATACTAGTGCTATATGTTTGACTAAAAATCTTGTTCATTACTCTAGGACTAATCACATAGAAATTAAACACCATTTTCTTAGAGATGAAGTAAGTAAGAATGAAATTGAACTGAATTTCATTGAAACTGAAAAATAGATTGCTGACATATTTACTAAACCTTTGGGAAATGAAAGATTCAAATTCTTAAGAAGAGAATTAGGTTTATGTAAATTTCAGCATGATGATTAATTCTGATTTCATTCTTGTACTGATGTTTGGATTAACTCTGAGAATGATTATGTGTCATTATGTTCTTAAATTTCTTGAATAAACGTTCTGATCTGTCTTGAGAATTGCTTTAAGTCTGCTTGCTAATAGTTCTATCATTATCATAGTTGAGTCATCTTGATTTCAGAGGTATATAAAATGATATGTGGTGGAAAGACAGATTCTGTCTATCTGAAAGCCCATATCATGTGTATAGGACTATCCTTTGCCAGGTACCATAAATCAAGAGAGTCCTTGCATTGCACTGCATTTCTTAAATGTTGGGTCTAGTGCCTTGTGGATAGTTATATCTGAATGCTGGAATAAACATGCATATAGACAGGGGGAGTTTTTGTGCATGTTTTGCCTGTCCATGCTACATTATTTTGTCAAGGGGGAGTATGGTACAGTCTGTCTGAGTGTGATCTACTCAAGATATTCTGTCAGTGTTTAGTTCAGTGTTTTTGAAACTTCAAACTCTTATCTTACAAAGTCTCTCTTCAGATACATAAACTTTTATCACTCAGTCTTCTCTGAACTCAATTGTATCAAGTGGCTTCACTAAGTTTCATATCAATTGTATCACTTGGTATCCATTCTCATCATTTGGTGTCCTTTTCATTCCTTGATATCCCTCAAAAGCTGATTCTATGCTTCAATTTAAATTCCCTCCTTCTGAATAAATGATAGTCTCGCAATTACTTCATTACCTTAAGCAGCAACTATCATATGTCTTCTATAAGAATCATGTTTGCTTCATGAATGCCCCCCCCCCCCCCCCCCGAGGGGGGGGGGGGGCTTACCCGGCTCACATTTAATCCTCGAGGGATGTGAGCCCGGGGTTTTATGGCGGCGGTACAAAAAAAGGGGTGGCAAGATGTGTAGGGTAAGACTCGAACTCGGGTGGCCCAATAATCGCTCAGCTCTCCGTACCACTCTGCTAGATTCCCCGTTATTAAAAAAATGTTTGCTTCATGAATGAACTGTTGGTTTAATCTTCATAAACTCTAGAGTTTAAAGATTGTATTCAGAAAATAGGGTGGTGGAAAACTATTTATAGCTCTCAACCTCCTTCTCATGTTGTGACCGATAAGATCTTTACTGTATCTGAAAATGAAAGACTTAGTGAAATCTAAGTTGAGAAACTCAGACAGTGTATTATTTTTAAACAAGTCACTTTGAAAAATTAAAAGGGCAGCAAAAAGAAAAGCATTAGTAAAAGAATTGAATAAATCAATTGGCAGAGCAATGACTGAACTGCATTGAGAAACTGAGTACTTCATCAATGAAATGAATACAAACTCATGTCATGAATTGCTTCATGTTAACTCTGATCACATGATCAAATCTGTAGAATTGGTTTCATTGAGTAGCTGGGGGTACTGGCGTCTGATAAACGTGTACCCTTATGTAAAAAGGTGTAATCATGACTATTGTTTCTGATCAGAGACAGATATGGTAGTCTGTGCTTAGTAACTGGGGGTACTGGCGTCTAACCCACATATACCCTTAATGTCAAAGGCATAGAGGATACTTGTCTGTTCAATGCTCAGTTTTTCAAATCAAAGTTGAAAAATGTTTGCTGTAACCCTTGTAACTCCAGTTTCACTAAGTGTCAAATTGTTTAACCTCAATATATATCCTAGTTACTCCCATAGATATTCATTGGTTCTGAAATCAATAGAATATAGTTTTGACCAAGTCTATCATGGTTACGTGACTTAGGTTTATTGCTATAAACGGGTACAACAACCTTATATTTGACAGTCAATGAATTTACTCTACCTTTTATCACTATTAGACCTGTCATCTGTCAAGAATGCATAATTGTGATTCTCATGTCTGAAGACTCTACCTATGTTCTTCTCAACTACTGAACTATTGCACAGGGTGTTACTCTATTCCCTTCCCCTCTGGTTATCATTCTTCTCTTCCAAAGTTTTCCTTACTCCTTGTTTGTTGATGGCAAAGGGGGAGAGAAAAAGTACTTCGGGTATATTTTGATTAAGGTAAGGGGGAGAGAAAAAGTATTTCGTGGTATTTTGATTTTGATTAAGGGGGAGTTGTTTTTTCAGGATAATCTTGTTACAGGGGGAGAGCATCTTCAAGGGGTAGATGTGTTTGGGAAGAGTACCTAGTGTCAGGAGAATTTTGGGGGAGAGCTTCTTCAGGGGGTAGAGACACACTTGGCAAGTTCAGGGGGAGTCTACATATGTGTGCTGCATTGCTAATGTGTTTCATATTAAATACGTCTGATAATGGATTAATCTTGTCTCATCAAAATACATCATAATTTCATAAATTTGGGTGTTGCCATCATCAAAAAGGGGGAGAATGTTGGGTCTCCTCTGGAGTTGATCAGCAGTGTGGAGACTGCTATGCGTTGATTGTGTTTTGAATGATTGGCAATAGTAGAGTTGACTTGGTTGACTATAGGGTACGTTGACTTTGGTGACTTTATATTGACCATTGTAATATTGTGTATTTTGATGAAGTGTTTATATGTCAGGCCTTCTCATAGAACATTCCTACACACTATGTTATTCTAAATCTAAGGTCGGTGCAGCATCTGTATTGAGTAGACAGTCAGTGCATATTAGCCTAAGTCAGAAAAGGGTCGGTGCACGTCTGAATTGATTTTGCATATAGTCGGTGCATGTTTTGCTTGCATAGAGTCGGTGCACATTTGATCTTGCATAGAGTCGGTGCACATTTGTATCGTACATATAGTCGGTGCAGGTTTTGCGCTGTGCATATAGTCGGTGCACTTTTTGCTTTGAGCATATAGTCGGTGCAGGTTTTACGCTGTGCATATAGTCGGTGCACTTTTTACTTTGAGCATATAATCAGTGCAGGTTTTGCATTGTGCATATAGTCTGTGCAGGCTTTGTTGTGAACATATAGAGTCGGTGCAAGTTGTGATGTAAGCATATAAGCCGATGCAGGTTTCGCTATGACCATATAAGGTCAATGTAGGTTTTTCTGTGAGCATTTAAAGTCTGTGCACATTGTCTTACACATATTTGATGTCGGTGCATGTCTTGATATACGCATACAAGGGTCGGTGCAATGTTTGTTTAATACATTTAAAAGTCTGTGCATGTTTTTATACATGCATAATAAGTTCAGTGCACACTCGTGTCTCGCATAACCAAAGCTAGTGCATTGTTTGCCTTACGACTATATAGGTCAGTGCATCTTTCCTATGTGATATACAGAGTCAGTGCATCCTTGTCCTGCTATGCATCTTAGGTCCGTGCATGTCCTGATCTGCCGATGTACACTTAACTGATTCAACATGTAAGGTCAGTGCATATTGTTGTGCTACATGATATAGTCTGTGCAAGATCTTTATCTTTGAATCCGTGTTGGCACTCAAAATATCACTCGCGGTGACCAAGCCTCGAAGACGAATGACACGGCCCACTGAAGCACAGAAGCTGATAAATATCAACATATTGAAGACTTCTCAAGCTGCCAGAGCCTCGAGTCACCCTGTATGAATATGGGGACTTCACCTCAGGAGAACCGAGATGAACTCACAACCAACTGGTAGTGCGACCAAGCCTGCCCAATGAACTGGCATCGACTCCGTTGTGTCGCATACACTGCACCCGTTGTCCGACCAAGGACGACGGTCTACCCGGTGGCCACCCACCTCATGAAAGACTCTCCTGAGATGAAAGAATGCCCTTGGCTCTTCAAAACGGAGGACCGAAGGCTCTGTCGACAGAAGATCCTGGCTACCCAGCACGGGTACGGCTTCTCGCCAAGTGGGGCCTGTTAGCGGCCGAATGATCGCTTGAAAAGGGCGGAACTATCCCGGGTGCAATCCCACCCTCCAAGAAGCTTTGAGCACAAGCCAGATCGAGCCAGCGGCACATATCATAGTGCCAAAAGCAGTGTCAGTGGAAAACCCGCGTGTTCAAATGAAAGTCATCTGAAGTTTCGAGAATGGCCGTACGTCGGCCTGAGAGCTGCGACAAGGCATCTCGTCGAGGTTTCAAAGGGCGGTGGCGAGATAAATGTTCACGGTGACCCCCAGAACCATCCCCGGACTCATCGACTGACTCGCGACGTGCGAAGGGTGCTAATATGGCGCGCCCTAAATCGGCGCGCCCCCATTAGCCGGTGCCCTGCTATTCCGGCGCGCAAAAGGCAACAGAGCTCCTTCCCCGACGCGCCATTCCTCACGGCGGATGAGGCTTCGAGCTTGCTTCTATTTATAGGTGGCTGCCCGAAAACAGGGAAAAAAAGGAAAGAGAAAAAAAAAGAGAAGGAGAAAGAGGGGGGATAACAGAATAGAAAGGGTTTGGAGAGGCGAATTAGAGAGAGTCAATCGCCTTCAAGGAGGAGAGGGTTTTTCCTTGCGAAAGAAGCAGGGTCTCACCGAGTGTTCCTCCGGCTGCCGTCTTCCACCCCCGTCTGAAGCCCTCCGGAGTTGGAGAAGAAAGAGGCATCCCGATACTATGTTCTGAGGGTAGGTGGGTCGTTTACTTTCTTCCCGCTGTCTGCCGATTTGTTTCCCTTTGACCGAATGTAAATGAGAAAGGGGGGGGATGGCGATGATATGAGCCAATCTCTCTTCCCCCCCTCCTCATCGTCTCTTCGCCTCGCTCTCCCTCTGTAAATGTTTATCTGCAAACAGTGAACGACGTTCGTGCCACAACGCCGGCGTCGGATTTGTAATGAATATATCGGCTCCCTCCCATCTATGGGGTAGTGGTATGCGTATATGAATCTTTTGGTGGACTGAATGTTCGACGCCCTGTCTCCTTCCCCCACTGCTATCTCAGTCGGTGTACACGTCGGTGTCCTTCTGCGTATGGTTTCCGATTCCAATTTCTCAGACTCCGAATATGCCCTGAGATATCATGGGCTATAGAGATGACCCCTCCCTGGGTCCTTCCCATCGACGCAGCGTCTGTGTCTCATTCGATGGTCTTTGCATCCTCCGGGGATAGAGATGTACCTGTGCATACACCTCTTCCCGCTTTGATACGAGGGCCGACCTCCATTCCCTCTCCTCTTTGCATTGCTCTATTGCTCAGGAGAGTTGGAAGCCACCTCCAGAACGGCAAGACTCGTCTGGTGATTACTACGTTCTAGTCATTCGAGCATATGTGTATGTAGTTAGATTATCTCATCTACGTACCAACTATCCCTCTGTATGACTGCTAATCGTCTGTTCCTCTGGGAATGCTAGCCCAATCTCGCGAGCATCAACACCTTGACCTTGTGGCTGGTAATCCATCTATGCCGAATATACTCATTCCTCCCGTTTGTGGTTTGCAGCCGTTTGAGTTCCGTTGGTTTTATCCCAGTCATCCGGGGATGGGGACATTCCCCATAGTCTCACGGAGCTACTAATTGGTCGAGGGGCTCTACCTCTCAGTGGTAGATGCTCCCCAAAGGCCACAGAGCGGATAGTGACAGGGGCTTTAGCCCAACAATCCTAAACTCAGTAATTTGGGATCCGATGGTGACCAAGGGATGCGTGCTCCTAGCAGGCTAGCCCTCGGAACTTCTCTCCCTAACGGTCTGTCCCTCTAAGGGATGCAGTGCAAGCTGTGGGTGGCCCACCCCTCGTAGGCCAATCCTCGGGGTGTTGCTCCTGCTATCAGCTGCCTCATCTCTGTGTCTTCACCCATAGAGCTTTGGTGCCCTTCACAGGCTTGTCCTCGGGGTATCCTATCTGGTTGGGGATTGGCTGGTTGCTACCATACAGATCGGCAGTTTAGGGGCTTACTCAACAAGTGGGTATGACCCCGTTCCTCTCCTGTAACCTTTCAGGGATAGGGGAGATGCTGCCCAATTTTTGGCAGGTTTTAGACAGATAAGTCGTTTCTGTGGACTGGCCATAATAAAACATTCATTCTGAGTCAAGGAACCTCCGTGCTCGAGTATGAAGCTCGCACTGGCTCATGACTCTGCTCCTGGAGAGCCCCAGACTTCAATTCAACAGACAATAAACCCAATTACACCTTTAAACCTTCAAAACATCTTAATAAGTTTAAATGGTTTCAAAATTCTCAAGAAAATCAGCTAAACCGGCGCGGTCTTAATCCGGCGCGCCCTAATCTGACGCGATACCCCCCCGCGCCGTATTAACATTAGACTCATGTTTTTTATGAATCGAATGGCTCTTTCCCGGTGCGCCTTAAACTGGCGCGCCCCATGCCTGCCACGCCGTTTTAACCATGGCCATGGGCGTGCCGGGTTAAGCCCTTCTACCTACGTTTGGCCGCGCCGGGAAACCTATCCCTACGTGCGATCGCGCCAGTTTCGAATGGTTGCACTATTCTGATCACTTGCTCGCCTCCGGAGCAATCCTCGTCTCCCGTGGTCGAGACTAATAAACCCTAATTAGTAATAAACCGAATAAGGAAGGGGTTGCTCAAGCCCCGGACAATCTTATTATCATGCTTTCACTACCATGTCCGTCAGCGCTTCGCTTACGTTATCATGCTTGTGTTACCATTCTCGCCTCCCGTGGTCGAGATCAGCCACCCTAATCAATAATAAACCAAGTAAGGAAGAAGTTCCTCAAGCCCCGGACGAGCTTATTATCATGCTTTTAATACCATGTGTGTTAGCATTTTACTTTCGTCATCATGCGTATGTTGCCACCTTCGTCACTTTAGCGGAGTCTATTAAACTTGATTGGTCATTGTTCATTTTCATAACTCTATTGACATGCTTAACGTTGTCATAAGTATCGTGTGTGCATGCCTGCATAGGCCCTCGGGTATATCAAGTGGCACTGACGGAAGACCGGGTTACGCCCGCTCGGAAGTCTCCGCTATGCGCGATGGTGGTCTTTGGACCTACATCCTCCGCCTTGTATCGAGGGTCTCCAATTTAATAAACCATGCCTCTCTTGCAAGATAGATAGACGCATCTCATGTGATCTTGTCATGTTCATAACATCGCATCTTTATTCCGGCCTCGACAGCCCACTATCTCGACAATCAATCAAAGGTTTTCCTTCCTCGTGGGGGATGTAATTAACGCCATAGCCTTTATGGTATGGCGGACTGCTGGTCCCGACCGAATCTCTCTCTCACCCGACACGGGTCAGAATGAGCACATAATAAATTCGTCACTCACGTGACTGGCACGCCCGCGCAGTCAATCAGTCAGTTAAACTAGTAGTTAGTAAATTGGTTGATCGACACGTGAAATAAACCAAATAAACCTAAATAAATAAATAAATAAAAGAGAAGAGCAAGATTTCCCATCGCAAACAGTCTGGCACGCTCGGTGGGACTAGTGTCACCTTTCATCTCTTTGTCGAGATACTTGGGCTTCGAGGCCCTCCCAAAGGTTGCTGATGGTTGGTTTGTTTGTTTTTACAGGTGAACTATGTCGACAACTGGGTTGACTGGCGTCGGCTTTGGCCCATCAATTGTTGATGATCATGCGCAAGGGTACCTGGCGGTGCCCACTGTGTTCGGCAGCTTCCCCGCCGCCATTGGCTTCCCCAACTTCTTGGGGTTAGCCTTCGTGGACATGCTGGAGGTGGAACCCTCGAATCCGGTCGAGGGAGCTACAAAGAACATGGAGCCTCTGAAGGCCCGATACTGCCACGACTCGCTCAAGAGTCCAACCTTGGTCGCCAACTGCCTGGTGCACCATGCTGTCCGTGGGGTCCGCCCCGATGATGTGAACAGGAGCTCCGGAGGACGTCAGCACAGGCAAATCTGGAAGAGTACTGTTGTGGTTATCGGAACCCTCTCTCAATCCGATAAATCTATGATGGTTTGTGGCATGCGCGTCTTCCACAACGGACGCGACGCGCGGATAGTCCCGGATCGGGTTGTCCCTTCCATCCCCATTCGCAACTCATATCAAGCCCTCGCTGGAAGGAGGGCAGAAAGAGAAGAAGCCAGCCATTACGGCCAAGAGAAGTTGGCCCCCAGGCTAAGGAAATTTAAACATGCATGGGTCCCTAAGAGGGTCCAACCTGTTCGCCAAGCTGCACCCGTCCGCCGCCGCCCTGCTCACGACGGAGCGGAAGGGAGGAGAGAAAGGGGCCTGGTCCCAAAAGAAGAAGAAGTGGCGAGATAAATGTTCACGGTGACCCCCGGAACCATCGCCGGACTCATCGGCTGACTCGCGACGTGCGAAGGGCGCTAATACAGCGCGCCCTAAACCGGCGCGCCCCCATTAGCCGGCGCCCTGCTATTCCGGCGCGCAAAAGGCAACAGAGCTCCTTCCCCGGCGTGCCATTCCTCACGTCGGATGAGGCTTTGAGCTTGCTTCTATTTATAGGTGGCTGCCCGAAAACAGGAAAAAAAAGGAAAGAGAAAAAAGAGAGAAGGAGAAAGAGGGGGGGTAACAGAATAGAAAGGGTTCGGAGAGGCGAATTAGAGAGAGTTAATCGCCTTCAAGGAGGAGAGGGTTTTTCCTTGCGAAAAAAGCAGGGTCTCACCGAGGGTTCCTCCGGCCGCCATCTTCCACCCTCGTCTGAAGCCCTCCAGAGTCGGAGAAGAAAGAGGCATCCCGATACTCTGTTCTGAGGGTAGGTGGGTCGTTTGCTTTCTTCCCGCTGTCTGCCGATTTATTTCCCTTTGACCGAATGTAAATGAGAAAGGGGGGGGATGGCGATGATATGAGCCAATCTCTCTTCCCCCCCCTCCTCGTCGTCTCTTCGCCTCGCTCTCCCTCTGTAAATGTTTATCTACAAACAGTGAATGACGTCCGTGCCACAACGTCGGCGTTGGATTTGTAATGAATATATCGGCTCCCTCCCATCTATGGGGTAGTGGTATGCGTATATGAATCTTTTGGTGGACTGAATGTTCGACGCCCTGTCTCCTTCCCCCACTGCTATCTCAGTCGGTGTACACGTCGATGTCCTTCTGCGTATGGTTTTCAATTCCGATTTCTCCGACTCTGATTATGCCCTGAGATATCATGGGCTATAGAGATGACCCCTCCCTGGGTCCTTCCCATCGACGCAGCGTCTGTGTCTCATTCGATGGTCTTTGCATCCTCTGGGGATAGAGATATGCCTGTGCATACGCCTCTTCCCGCTTTGATACGAGGGCCGACCTCCATTCCCTCTCCTCTTTGCATTGCTCTATTGCTCAGGAGAGTTGGAAGCCACCTCCAGAATGGCAAGACCCGTCTGGTGATTACTGCGTTCTAGTCATTCGAGCATATGCGTATGTAGTTAGATTATCTCATCTACGTACCAACTATCCCCCTGTGTGACTGCTAATCGTCTGTTCCTCTGGGAATGCTAGCCCAATCCCGCGAGCATCAACACCTTGACCCTGTGGCTGGTAATCCATCTATGCCGAATATACTCATTCCTCCCGTTTGTGGTTTGCAGCCGTTTGAGTTCCGTTGGTTTTATCCCAGTCATCCGGGGAGGGGGACATTCCCCATAGTCTCACGGAGCTGCTAATTGGTCGAGGGGCTCTACCTCTCAGTGGTAGATGCTCCCCAAAGGCCACAGAGCAGATAGTGACAGGGGCTTTAGCCCAACAATCCTAAACTCAGTAATTTTGGATCCGATGGTGACCAAGGGATGCGTGCTCCTAGCAGGCTAGCCCTCGGAGATTCTCTCCCTAACGGTCTGTCCCTCTAAGGGATGCAATGCAAGCTGTGGGTGGCCCACCCCTCGTAGGCCAGTCCTCGGGGTGTTGCTCTTGCTATCAGCTGCCTCATCTCTGTGTCTTCACCCATAGAGCTTTGGTGCCCTTCGCAGGCTTGTCCTCGAGATATCCTATCTGGTTGGGGATTGGCTGGTTGCTACCATGCAGACCGGCAGTTTAGGGGCTTACTCCACAAGTGGGTATGACCCCGTTCCTCTCCTACAACCTTTCAGGGACAAGGGAGATGCTGCCCAATTTTTGGCAGGTTTTAGACAGATAAGTCATTTCTATGGACTGGCCATAATAAAACATTCATTCTGAGTCAAGGAACCTCCGTGCTCGAGTATGAACCTCGCACTGGCTCATGACTCTGCTCCTGGAGAGCCCCAGACTTCAATTCAACAAGCAATAAACCCAATTAAACCTTTAAACCTTCAAAACATCTTAATAAGTTTAAATGGTTTCAAAATTCTCAAGAAAATCAGCTAAACCGGCGCGGTCTTAATCCGGCGCGCCCTAATCCGGCGCGATACCCCCCCGCGCCGTATTAACATTAGACTCATGTTTTTTATGAATCAAATGGCTCTTTCCCGGCGCGCCTTAAACCGGCACGCCTGTTGACACCTTGAAAATGAGCAAGGGCAGAAACAGAATTGAAAAGAAGATCAGACCAACAGTAAAAGATCAATGATGAAGCTCGTCAACCATCTACCCGGCCGAAGCCTTTCCCGGCCAAGCTGATGTCCGATGCCATTATCAGTCAGACGACGGCACTGATGAAATAGCAGTCACCTGGCTGAAGTCTTTTCAGGCTAAAGCTGATGTCCGGTCTTGTCACCGTTCAGGTGACGATACCAATGAGATGATGTCCGACTTTGTCATCATTCAGATGGCAATGCCGATGAAACCCCAGTCTACCGACTGATGAAAATCTATGAATGATCTCAATAGAAACTGTGTCACCAGTGGAGGGCCTTCTCGGGTTCTGATACATTTGAAGGACCAATAAAGGCCGAAGTCTATGTGAGGTCTTAAAAGCCCTAAATGGGCCTATAAAAGTGGCGCCGGGATCCCCTTGTCGAAGCCCAAAAGCGACGCCGAGAAGCTGAAGTCCCACGCACCGGGAGGTCCGCCTACGATTGAGGCACGCCGGGACGGGCCTGCCGATAGGATACCAAGGAGGGATATAAAACCCCCTCATTCGAAGAGAAGAGAGGAGAAGACACACAGGAGAGAGGCAACAGAGAGTCAGAACAGATAGCAAAAAGGGCGGAGAAGAAGAATAGATAGCCACAAAAAAAAGGAGAGAGAGTGGAGCCTGCAATCTGATCCGAGAGAGGAAGAGGCGGAAGGGAAAAAGAAGAAAGGAGTCTCGAAGCCTGATCGAAGGTGGGCAACGGGGAGGGAGAGGAGTCAATGCTCCGCCCTCCCCTCCCCATTTTCTGTAGTTCATTATTTTAATTTTCGATTGCTTCTGTCTCTTCCCCCTTTTGATGTATGCTGTGATATCACAGCCGATTTTACTCTGCTAGGGCAAGGCATAGTCTCCCTATACCTTCTTTTATGTATTGCCCCTGATGTGCGAATGTAATCGTGATGTTCGAATGAATGAAAACTACAGGCTCCCGTTGAGGCCTGCTGTCTATTTCTCCGAAACACTATTGCTATCTCCCCATGTTTTCTGTCTCTTCTTAGACTCAGTAGCATGCTATCCCCCTCCCCAGTTCGATTGATCGCCTGCTTATTCGCCCGGTTCTCGAACGCTTCTCGTGCTTACTTCCGAGCCAGGGACAGACTATCCCTTGGCCTCTGAAGCAAAGCATAGATGTATAGCAACCGCCGCTCGGTTTTAGATGTTATATTCATAATCATCGGCTCTGCTGAAGTCATCCCCGGGGCCAGAGACAGTCATCTCTTGGCCCCCAGATGATGAAGAGTATACCAAAATCATCCTCACGGATCATTATGAACGCTGGTGACAGAGATACCCTAAACCGTGTTTCCCCCAAATCACTCTCCGCTTCTGGCCTTCCCTTTGAAATCCAAGCCAAAGTCAGTTGCAGTCTGATGAATTAAGCTCTTTTGATTTCCCAAGGCCCGTCTATCTTGGCCTGAATCACTAGGAAAACCCCTGAATCCTCAACAGACCCAAGAACAGAGTACCGTAAAGCTCTGTTTCTCATCCCGGCGCCCTCACACCTCTCGGCCCCGCATATAGTAAAACGGATGAACAGTTCTCGGCGCTATCCTTCAGGCGCCGAGAATCACCCCTGGCCTTCTGACCTTCGGGCCGGGAACCTTTGCATCTTGGCCGCGCCGGGAAACCCCCCTTTGCTGCTTTGCCATCACGCCGGGAAGCCCATCCTCTGGCCTTCTCCCCTGCGCGTCGGGAACCCCCCCCCTTGAGCAATTCCTCTTCGCGCCGACAACCTCCTTTGGCCATTTGGCCCTTGCACCGAGAGCCTACTTCCTGGCCTCTTCCCCGTCGTGCCGGGAACCCTCCATGTTGAACCCGCCGAGAACCCTCACCCTCTGGCATCCTTCTGGCGCCGAGAGCCCTAATTACTTGGCCTCCTTGCCTGCGCCGGGAGCCTAACACCTTCACCCTTCTGCCTTGGCGCCGTAAGACCCCTTTGCTTTCCTGCTTGCCTGCGCCGAGAACTCCACTAACGCCAGCTTCCCGGCGCCCCAAATAGTGCCTTGCAAAGAACCCTTCTCGGCGCGGTGGTCTTCGCGTCGGGAACTCATATACCCATTCAAATCCGTGCCGAGAGGCTGCCCTGTCACCCAATGAGCCTCCGACGTCTCTATCAAACCCACCTGGGGATGTCCATGAGTCACCAGAACTGTCCCGAGGATAAAATCAAAGGGAGTCAGACTCCCTTATTTTCCACTGATCCGTACCGGGTTTATGAGCAACCCCTTTAGCTAAGGTGAGCTCTGCCACTGCACGAGTGTCACCGGCTCCTATAAGGGAAGAATCGAACATTGCCCCAGGGCATACATGTACAGTGTGGGGGGGGGTTCGCTCCCTCCTTTTCTCGGCTTTCATCCCGGCACTCCGTGGGTGATAGCCTATTCTCCCCTGGGCATAATCCAGATTATGGGGAGATGCTGCCGAAATGTCGATAGATGTTTTAACCCCGATAAGTCCCGGGAAGTGCACATCATACACCTCCCGTCTGGCTCGATTTTTCGGGGAATATGAATACTGCGAGGCCTTTGGCTGGATGAGGAACATGAAAGGGGATATGTCCCCGATGACTGTCCAGGCTCCGCCCCGCCGCTGCGTGGACGGTGTCCTATCTCCACCCGGCACGACCTACACAGGGGGGGGGTCATGCTGATTTAATAACCTATCGTTCGCTCAATTACCTTCTCAGAATAATAATATCTTCAATATCACGCACTGTTATTTTTCTTTTATTACCGCCCCGAGTGGCCTCCTATTTTGGCGTTTAATCAAGGGTTGTCCTTCTTAGGAAGGGCGTAATTAACGTCATAGCCTTTATGGTATGGCGGACTTTTGGTCCCGACTCGGACTTCACAATCGACTGACCAAGTCAAGTCGAGCGCACAATGAAATCGTCACACATGTGACTGGCACACCTAATAAATCAAATTAATAAGTAAATAAAAAAAAATTGAATTAGAGGAATAAAAATCCCACGTCCACAAGTCTGGCACGCCCGGTGGGACCTAGTCTCCCTTCATCTCTACGCCAAAATAGGAGGCCCAGTGGGCCCCCCCTCAAATTTCTGATTCCGTGCTTTCTCTATTTTCAGGAAGCTACGATGACGGCTGGAATCATGTCTGTATGCTTTGATCAACAAGCGGTCGATGTGCATGTTCGAGAAGGCTACCTGGCGGTACCTCTTTCGTTCGGATCGATGCCGCCTGCTGTCGGGATGCCCAACTGCCTGGGCCTCATCTTCACTGACTTGCTCGAGATTGACAACCAGGAGCAAAAGACTGTTGTCGAGACATTGCCGCAAGCTACCAGCCCCAAAATGAGCCAGGTGATGCAGGATACTCCTGAGGTCGTGGCCTGCTTCGTCCATCACGAGGCGAAAAGGGGCACATCCTCTGCTGCTGGAAGAAGGAGGAGATCCGACAGGAGAGCCCGACCCACTGCTGCGGGTCGTCGGATATCCAACTCAGGAAAGACAATGCTGATTGGAGATGTCCGGGTAAACCTCAGTGGTTGCCCAAGGGCGGTCAAGCCGGACGATCGTCCCGATGGTGCCTACTACCAACAGGTTCCGGGTACTAGCTGCCAGGAGGGTCGACATGAAAGAGGAGGATAGAAAGCCACTGGCACCGAAGCCACCCAAGTTCAGGCAGATCTGGCGGCCGAAGAAAATCCAGAGCTGGGTCCCAGCTCAAGAGGAAGAGAACATTGCTGATACCACTGTTGCCCGCTTCAGGGCAGGAAGCAGAAGAGAGAAGGAAAGACATAAGAAATGCTGTTGCTGTTCACCCCAGGGCTCGGGGTAGGAGGGATGAGAAAGAGAATGAAGGAAGAAATCTGACTACTATTCGCCCCAGGATGAGGGGCAGAAGATATCAGCAGAAGGAAGACCTCACGGTCACCCACCCCATGGCTGGGGGCAAAAGATGGGAAAGGAAGATTATGCTGCTGCTGCCAACCGCTGCCAGATGGGAGTAGAAGGTTCAGGGAGGAAGAGGAAATGAGAATAAGCGAACCAGTCGCTGCTGCCACTCTAAGAAGACCAAGAGCCTGTGCCAGACAGGCCGATATATTCAAATACTGCAGAGCCGAGCACTTGACTGCTCAGGTGGAGAGACTGGCTTATCAGCAGAAGAGCCAGGAAAGATTGATGCTCCAACCAGAGCCACGAAGGCACAATCAAGAGGAGATGAAACAAGTGGCTCAAGACTACTTTCACTACCTGGGGAACTCCGCCCTCGGGCAGCAAAGATTATCCCGTGCCTTGGGCACCATGGATGAAGAAGAAGAAGAAACCCTTCAAGAAGTGATGCTCGGAGTCTCCTCCTCCGATTCCAATGATTATGAAGAAGGCCACAGAGCCGGGTATGGGAAAGAAGACCTGCATAGGGAAGAAGCTAGAGAAAGAATATCAGTCTTTGACCGGCTCAAATACCCCGATCAGGTGAGAAGGAAAGTCTACAGGCAGAGGGAAAAGATGCAGATCTTTGCCTGCAATATGGCCGGGCTTGTCAAAGGGCAGGATATGTTACCGACACAACCAGATGAACTGCTCAGACTGGCAACCAGACCAGGTCCCGTCACAAGAAGAGGCCAGGCGGCAAAAGATAAGATGAAGACTAATGATGAAGCCTGCAAGATCACCACTATGACAGTTAATGTGGTGACAGCAGAAGATGAAGATAATCCCTTCGTCGATGATGCTGAAGGGACTTCAGAAGATCTACAGATCCCGTCAACCCTGGATCCCATGATCCAGATGATGTTTAGAAGATATCAACAAGAGATCAATGCTCTCAGAAGACAGCTAAATGAGAGGCATGAAGCTACACCGGTCTCCAAGCAAGCCGAGCCTGTGGGGCAGACTGCCAGCTCAACAGAAATGGCTATCCAGCTAATCCTCTCCCGGCTGATAAGGGCAAAGCACCAAGCCAACCCGTTCTGCAGCAGACGGTAGCTCAGCCCTCTGTATCTCAGACGCAGCCTGCCGCGCCGGCCTTGCGCGCAACTGTGATGACAACTCCTTATAGTCAGCAACAAGCTCACTTCTTCCCGAAAACATAGATCCAGCCATAGCCCAGAAGCTGATGATTGAAAAGATTGTGGAGATGAAGCTGTCTGAAAAGACTGGTGATGATGCTAGTACCTACGATGTGTACAAGGTACCATATCCTCCCCAGTATGCTGCTAAGAGACTACCGCCAGGCGTCAGTAAGCCGCCGAAGTTTGAAAAATTTAATGGCCAGGGCTCTCCCAGGGAGCACATAGCTTACTATACCACAATTATGGGTGACTTGGCAGCTGATGAAGCTTATCTGCTTAAGTTCTTCGGCTCATCCCTCACCGGGATAGCCTTTGAATGGTATTCAAGCCTGCCGGCTGGGTCAGTGACCGATTGGCCTGATATGCAAAGAAAGTTCCGCGACAGATTTCACGTCACGGAAAGAGAATTACAATAGCAGAACTATATGCAACCAGGCAAAAGCAAGATGAAACAGCACTGGACTACATCAAAAGGTGGAGGAACTTAGCTATGAGATGCAGAAGACCTCCTCATCAAGAAGATGCAGTGCAAATATGTAAGCAGAGCCTCAGGAGAGAGGTACTGGAAAAGATGATTGGTGCAGATGTCAGAACATTTGACCGGTTGAACAATATAGTGGCGGAGGTCGAGACGTTCCTCTCCAAGCGTCCGACGGCCAATGCTCCAACTGTGCCGAAAGGGAAATCTAATGATCGACGACCATCGCACTCTGAGGCCAACACCGTCGATTTCAGAACCTTCGAGCAACAGAAAGGGAAGAAGGGGGCAGATGAAGCTCCCCCGCCAGCAGACACAGCAGAAAGAAAAGATAAGGTCTCTCTGAGAAACAAAATGAGAAAGCCGTACTCTTTCCCGAAAGATAAGACAGCCGCACTATTCAACTGGGCATACAAGTTCAACAAGGTAACATTGCCTGAACCAAAGAGACCCGATGACGCGGCAAAGAAAGGTGATCCACTGTTCTGTCCATATCACCGTGCGCTGGGGCACGCAATTGAAGATTGCTACGTCTTCAAAGATATTATGGAAGGCATGGTCAAAAAGGGCGAGCTACAGCTGGGAGATTACCAGGTAGAGCCACCTCGTCCACATGAGCCTCCGGCATTAAAAATGGCCGCCAATATGATTTCAATCTACCAGCAGCTGCCTAAGGAGGCCGTTGAGAATGTACCAGGCATACTTATGAAGCTTGCTTCCTCACCCCACTGAAGGATCAGGAAGGATGGCAGATGAAACCCATAAAGAACAGAAAGAAGACTCCCGCAGCCAATACCAATGGAGCAGTTATCCGCGGTGTCACACCAAGACCTGAACCGCCTCCAGTAAAGCCAGTATGGCGCACAGCTGAGACAGGGCCAGTCATCCGGATCCCCACTCATAACCGGAGAAGACAAGTCCCCCTACCTGCACATAAGGAAGTAAGTCCTGCAGCCAGGCGTTTACAGCAGTATATTAATGGGCTCGATGAATATGAACAGAAAAAGCCCGGGCACCTGCTGGTGAAAGACTGTATACTCTGGGAACAGCTCGAAGAATTGAAAATTAAAGAGCAGTCAGAGGCAGAACAAGAAAAAGCTGAGACTGAACCCTTCTGGGGGCAGGGGCCAATAAAGCCAAATTCCCAGAAAAAGAAGAGACGGCCCAAGTCCAAGAAGGGAAAGAGGGTCGTGACAGTACAATGTAACACCCTGTCGGCACTCTTTACCTCGCCCGGGGAGAGTGATGAGGATGAAACATCAAATGCCCCGCTAGAAGCCAACCATGCCGAGGCCTCAACCTCAGCACATGCAACACGCTCCGAAAGAAGGTGGGGGCGCCCACCACCAGCTAATCATAACATTATGTTCAGAGGGGAACAACCCTACCAGATTCCCGAACCGGAAGTACGAGGTGTCCAGGTTCCTCCCCCTGCCAGCTTGTACCAAGAAGAGAAGAAGGAGGTCAAACTCCAACATTTCTGGAATTTCTGTCTAGTCTAGAAAATGGGCAGTCGATACAGGCTGGGCCAGATAAAGGCAAGAGACCTCAGCAATCGGCGTCTGTAGCCTACAAGCAGAATGAGAAAGAGGGGATAACCCTCTGACGGCACCAGGGGCCGTTGCTATAGAAGAAGCCCCCCAAGAAATCAGTCCAGAGGATGAAACCAGCACTGGGCAGCAGAGGCCACGGGCACCACATGAACCTCCAAAACCCCGATGGGCGGAAGAAATGAGACTGTCTAATGTCAGGGTGGGCAGCCGGATCATGAAAATGCTAAAGAAGCTCCCTACCAGATTCTCCATCTGGGAGATTCTCTCTCTGAGTGAATAGGCTCGCCAAGCAATTGTTGATGCCTTGCAGTCGCCGGCACAATATGAAGCACTCTTGACAGAAGTGAATTCTGGGCCGTCAGTTACATTCACAGAGGATGACATGCTGATTCCGAATTCCTGCCATAACAGACCGATGTATATGAGGGGCTCCCTGAACTGTCAGCCACTGAACAGGATACTGATAGATCCCGGGGCTGCCGTGAACATTCTCCCATACCGCATCTACCAAAAATATTACTTTGATCTTCAGCTTACCAAGGTCAGAGACATGAAAATTGTGGGATTCAACCAGAAATGTGAGATGCCCCTTGGGGTGGCTGATTTTAACCTCACATTGGGGGATCTCACTACCGTGGTACGATTCTATATAATAGACTCCAACACCACATATAAGGCCCTGCTGGGAGACCATGGCTGCATGAATATCAGATAGTGCCGTCCACGCTGCATCAGTGCATTAAATACTGCCATGAAGGAAAAGAAGAGAGGGTGTTTGCGGATCTACACCCCTTCGAAGTATTCGAGTGTCATATGCTCGATGCATCCTACTACATCGAGGTGTCGCAAAATTGCAAGGAGAGGGAGGCTGTGGTCAGCCAGAAAAAGCCGGCGACGAAGGCAAGAAACTGGTCTCCCCCGCCACCAAAGGGCTATATTAAAAAGCATGAGGTATCTCACATCTCTTATGCTGGTGACTTTGCTCGGATCACCCCTCCTAGCATTCACCCGGATGATATCGATGAAGAAATGAAAGAAAAGTACACACAGGTGGAGGTTCCGCAGGGTTTAGTCAAGCCCATCGCCAGCCTAGAGTACCAGACGGTGCTACCACTGAAGACTATGGAAATCCCTCGCTTCTGCGAGCCTCCTACCATATTCTACACCGGGGAGTCAGTCGAGGAAGATGATCAAGACTGCATGGTCCCTGAAAAGACTGCAAACCGGATGGTGCCAATTACAGGCTTGGATTATACTACCCAACGGGTTTCGCAGATGTTCTCTAAGATGCGAATGCCATCATTGCAGCCTGTTGCCCAGAAGAAGGCGTTCAAGGAGCTATGGGATCCGCCTCGGGATAATAAAGAACTGAGGAAGATCACTCAGCACCCGGGATTGGGTTATACCCTTCAAGAATACTATGAAGCTGAGGTGGACGTCATCTCTGTCTCCTACCAGCATGAAGACCCTCCCGAGGTGGGATATGACAAGTACCCCTCAGAAGATGAAGAAATCATTTATCAATCCATAATGAACAATGAAGCCCCAGACAGTCAGCCGGAGACGGGGACGTCTGATGAAGCAAAGAAAGATTGGTGCTGGGAAGACCTACCTTGCAAAGAGGATCTGTTCCATGCTGAAGCAAAGTTTGATACGGGAACCCCGGATGAAGACCAAATAGCCAAAGAGCTGAGGGAGTGCCTGGAGTTTGAGCGCATCCTGGAAGAAGTCCGGGCTCTACAGAATGATGATCTCTCAAGGGCGTCTGCATCAGAAGAGCCTCTAAGGGCGGAAGACTCCATTTTTGAGTTTCCTGCTGAGCCAGTCACGTCCTCGGGGCAGACTGAACAGAATCCGACAATATTGGCCGTATATGACGGGCCAGCACCCGCTGATGACCAGTATGATGAAATAGAGAATCATGAAACTGAAGAAGATTATATCCCGGGAGGCTTCATTGACTTGCAAGAAGCCCCGCCCGAGGTCGAAGATGGAGGTCAGGCCACCATCGATGAGCTTGTGGAAATAAATCTGGGGACCGCAAATGAGCCAAGGCCGACATTTCTCAGTGCACTGCTGGAGACAGCTGCCAGGGAACAGTATGTACAGTTCTTGAAAGAATTTCGAGACTGCTTTGCATGGACATATGATGAAATGCCGGGACTGAGTTCTGATGTGGCACAGCATCGTTTGGCAATAAACCCAGAGGCTAGCCCTGTAAAGCAGCCTTCCAGGAGAATACGCCCTGAATTAATAAATCAGATTAACAAAGAGGTTGACAAGCTAATCGATGTGGGCTTTGTCGAAGAGAACCAATATACTACATGGCTAGCCAATATAGTGCCCGTAAAGAAGAAGAATGGGCAGATCAGAATATGTGTTGATTTTCGGGACCTTAATAAGGCTTGCCCGAAAGATGACTTCCCAGTGCCAATCACTGAAGTGATGATCGATGCGACTACTGGTCATGAGGCCCTATCATTTATGGATGGGTCATCCGGATACAACCAAATCTGGATTGCTGAGGAAGACAGAGTGCACACTGCATTCCGTACCCCGAAGGGGATATTCCACTACAAAAGGATGCCCTTTGGTCTTAAGAATGCCGGCGCTACCTACCAAAGAGCTATGACCAAGATCTTTGATGATTTGCTCTTCAAGAAAGTAGAGTGCTACATTGATGATTTGGTAGTAAAAACTAAAAGAAGAGAAGACCATTTGCAAGACCTGAGGGTAGTATTCCAGAGGCTGCGCAAATATGAACTCAAGATGAATCCCATGAAATGCGCCTTCGGCGTGTCCAGTGGAAAATTCCTCGGGTTTATTGTCCGGCATAGGGGCATTGAAATCGACCCATCCAAGATTAGGGCTATCCAGGAGCTCCCTCCACCAAGGAATCTGCCCGAGCTGAGATCTCTGCAAGGGCGGCTGGCCTATATCCGACGATTTATATCAAATCTGTCGGGAAGATGCCACCCCTTTCACAAGCTCATGATGAAAGATGTACCGTTCCTCTGGGACGATGGATGTCAGGAAGCCTTTGATAAGCTGAAAGAATATCTCAAGACCCCTCCGGTGCTGGGGGCACCCGTTAAGGGCAGGCCCTTAATACTATACATCGCAGCCACATACTGTTCCCTGGGGGCAATGCTGGCACAGATAAATGAAGAAGGCAAAGAACAAGCCTTGTACTACCTAAGTAGGAGGCTGATTAGAACTGAAGAAAGCTACAGCTACATAGAAAAGACCTGCTTGGCACTAGTCTTTGCTGTCAAAAAGCTCCGACACTATATGTTGTCACATGAAGTCAGATTGATATCTGCGGCAGATCCGCTCAAATACATATTGACTCAGCCAGTACTGAAGGGCCGATTGGGCAAATGGGCAGTGATCCTGATGGAATTCGATATTATCTATACACCCCAGAGGGCGATAAAAGGACAGGCCGTGGCTGATTTCTTCGCAGAGCATCCTGTGCCAGAATATGATATGCTAGGGACTGAGTTACCCGATGATGAGACACTCGAGGCCTGCCAGACCCAGTCAGTTATGTGGCAACTATTCTTTGATGGAGCATCCAGAACAGAGACAGACTCCGATGGAAAGACCAGAATACGGGCTGGAGCCGGTATTGTGCTGAAATCACCAGAAGGGGAGGTCGTGCATACTTCCTGTTCTATAAACAAGCCCTGCACCAATAATGAGGCCGAGTATGAAGCTCTGATAATCGGGCTATATATCAGCCTCAACATGGGTATCCAAATGCTTCAAGTATTCGGCGATTCGATGTTGATAATAAAACAGATCCAAGGGGAGTTCGAAGTGCGGAAGCCAGAACTGAATCCCTACCACCAAAAAGCTGTGCGCCTCATGGCGAAATTCTACCATATTGAGCTCAAGCATGTGGGCCGTGGACACAATGCCCAGGCTGATGCACTGGCGAAGCTGGCCAGCTCACTAGTAGTCCCACCAAATAAGACACTGAACATTGTCGTTATGAACCGGCGGCAAGTCCCCAGTATGCTAGAAGAGTGCCCCGAAGAAGACGAGGTTGCCACCATCAGCACAGAACAAGCGTCTGATTGGAGACAGCACTTGCTGCAGTGGTTTCTACACCAACAACTGCCGCAGAAAAGAGAAGAAAAGATGAAACTCCTAAGAATCAAAGATTCTTATGAACTCAGGAATGGAATTTTGTTCCGAATAATGGCAGATGCACGCAAGAAGATTCTACTCCGCTGTCTGTCCACTGAGGAAGCCTGGCAAGCGATGAAAGAAACACATGCTGGGACAGCAGGTGCCCACCAGGCTGGTCCCAAGATGAAGATAGAAATCAAGAAGCTGGGCTACTATTGGCCCACCATGTTTGAAGACTGCTGTAAATTTGCAAAATCATGCCAGAAATGCCAGGAGCATGCTACTGTGCCTAGAAGGCCTCCTACGACTCTGCACCCTACAGTTCCCAGCTGGCCATTTGCACAATGGGGAACTGATGTAGTCGGGCCACTGCCGACTTCCTCGGCCGGACATAAGTACATACTGGCCATAACAGATTACTTCTCCCGATGGGCGGAGGCTATAGCATTAAGAGAAGTGACTGGTGAATTGGTCGCCAGATTCATCAAACAGAACATTATCTTCCGGTTCGGGATCCCCAGCCAAATAATATCCGACAATGGAAGTCATTTCAAAAATCAGAAGGTCTACCGGCTTGCTGAGAAATATAAGGTCGAATGGAGGACCTCCACTCCTTACAATCCATAGGCAAACAGATTGGCAGAAGCTTTTAACAAGACTCTCTGCACCTTGCTGGCCAAGGTCGTCAGTTCTAATAAGAAGGACTGGGAAGGGAAAATGTATGAAGCTCTATGGGCATACCGCACCGTCTTCAAGACACCTACAGGGTGCTCGCCATACTCGCTGGTATACGGCTCAGAGGCAGTGGTTCCGCTAGAGCTGGAAGTCTCGTCACTCAGAGTGGCAGTCCAATATGGCCTGGCCCGTGGCGAACAGACCAATGCAGAAAGGAGACTCGAAGAGCTGGCTGAATTGGAAGGGAAGCGCCTCCGAGCTCAGAAGAGTATCCAAATGTATCAGGCCCGCATGGCCACTGCATTCAACAAACTCGTAAGAGGACGAGAATTCAAGAAAGGTGACCTCGTCATGGTCAAGAAAAAAGAAGTCATGGCGTCCAACCCAAAAGGAAAGCTGAATGCTAATTGGGAAGGTCCTTATGTGATACAGAGGGTCTACGAAGGAGGGGCCTACGTGGTTGTTAACCATCGAGGGGAAATCCAATTCTCGCCACTCAACGGAAGACATCTGAGGCTGTATCATACAGCACAACCAACATTCCCCGAGTAATCGGGCAAAATCTACCCTTTTCTTGGTATAGCGACGCTCTGCCCTAGCCAAGCTACACCCTTTTCTCGGTCTAGCGGCACTCCGCCCTAGCCGAGCTACCCTTCCTTGGTCTAGTGGTACTCCGCCCTAACCAAGCTACCCTTTCCTTGGTCTAGCGGCACTCCGCCCTAGCTGAGCTACCCTTCCTTGGTCTAGCGGCACTCCGCCCGAACCAAGCTACCCCTTTCCTTGGTCTAGCGGCACTCCGCCCTAGTCGAGCTACCATTTCCCGGTCTAGTGGCACTCCGCCCTAGCCAAGCTACACCCTTTCTTGGTCTAGCGGCACTCCGCCCTAGCCAAGCTACCCTTTCTTGGTCTAGCGGCACTCCGCTCTAGCCAAGCTACACCCTTTCTTGGTCTAGCGGCACTCTGCCCTAGCCGAGCTACCCTTCCTTGGTCTAGTGGCACTCTGCCCTAACCAAGCTACACCCTTTCTTCGTCTAGCGGCACTCCGCCCTAGCCGAGCTACCCCTTTCCTTGGTCTAGCGGCACTCCGCCCTAGCCGAGCTACCCTTTCCTTGGTCTAGCGGCACTCCGCCCTAACCAAGCTACCCCTTTCCTTGGTCTAGCGGCACTCCGCCCTAGCCGAGCTGCCCTTCCCTGGTCTAGTGGCACTCCGCCCTAGCCGAGCTACCCTTTCTTGGTCTAGCGGCACTCCGCCCTAGCCGAGCTACCCATTTCTTGGTCTAGCGGCGCTCCGCCCTAGCCAAGCTACACACTTTCTTGGTCTAGCGGCACTCCGCCCTAGCCAAGCTACACCCTTTCTTGGTCTAGCGGCACTCCGCCCTAGCCAAGCTACCCTTTCTTCATCTAGGGGCACTCCGCCCTAGCCGAGCTACCCCTTTCCTTGGTCTAGCGGCACTCCGCCCTAGCCGAGCTACCCTTTCCTTGGCCTAGCGGCACTCCGCCCTAGCCAAGCTACACCCTTTTCTTGGTATAGCGGCACTCCGCCCTAGCCAAGCTACACCCATTTCCCGGTCTAGTGGCACTCCGCCCTAGCCAAGCTACCCCTTTCTTGGTCTAGTGGCACTCCGCCCTAACCAAGCTACCCTCATCTTGAGCTGGTGGCATTCCGACCTGTCACCCTCTAAAAAAAAGAGAAAGGAAGAAGAAAGAACAAAAAGAAAGTAAAAAAAAATGGGGTTAAAAATAGAGATACCCCGCCAGACTTGCTCCTATATTAGGGACAAGTGCAAAAATGGCCCAAAACCCAGCTGTGGTGAAAACCCGAAAGGGCACTGCAGGTAAAATCGGGTACCCCGCCACGTGAAAACCCGAAAGGGCGCGTGGGCAAAAGCAAGAGGGGGCTGGCTCCAGCGAAAACCCGAAAGGGCGCTTGGGTCGGTAATGTGGTGATTCCAAAGAAAGCCTCACCTCCCACCATAAAACTCCTCGTCGATCGACCAGCACCTTGCCCGATCAATGATTAAACCCATCCGGAATGGACCTTACATCTATTCTGTTGAAGCCTTCATGCATTGCTCAAGAAAAATTCCCTCGATAATAAGCCCACCTCGGGATAGACCTTCCGTCTGTTCTGATAAAACACTTCCACTTGTTTCTGTCTAAGACCCACCACGATGAAACCTGCCCGGTTTAGACCTTACGTCTATCCCGATGAAACCTATTCTACGTCTCACCGCGATGAAACCTGCTGTTGATCGATTGGCACACTGCCCGATCAACAATGAAACCCTGTCCGGTTTAGACCTTACGTCTATCCCGATGAAATCTATGAAATCCTTGCATTGGTATAAACCCAATACTGATGATGAAACCTGATACTGATCGACCGGCACACTGCCCGATCAGCGATAACACCTTGTCCAGCTTAGACCTTACGTCTATTCCGACTAGATCTACAGGTCTCTTTACGGCCCGCCATGATGAAACCTGCTGTTGATCGATTGGCACACTGCCCGATCTATGATGAAACCTATCCAGTTTAGACCTTCCGTCTATCCTGATGAAATCCATGAACTCCTTGCATTGGTATAAATCCAATACCGATGATGAAACCCGCCATTGATCGATTGGCACCTCGCCTAATATCAATGATAAAACCCTACCCAGTTTAGACCCTACGTCTATCCTGATGAAGCATATGAAATCCTTGCATTGGAATGAGCCAATACCAATGATGAAACCTGCTATCGATCGGTTGGCACGCTGCATGTTCGACGCTAAAATCCATCCAGGGTGGACCTTCCGTCCGCTCTGACATAGCACAACACTGCTCTTTGAATCGATTCAGACCCTCCGTCTAGATAGATCATGAAACTCTATTCCTCTGCGTTAATGTTAAACCCCACATTAACGATGAAACTCATATTTTCAGCAAACGGCCTCGTGCCCGAGCTGCTATCTATATCCTCTAAATCAATTCGGACCTTTCGTCTGGATAGATCATGAAACCCTACTTCTCTTTGCATTGATGTTGACACCCACATCAATGATCGTGTGTCCACAATGAACATATGGCGCCATGGTCCATAGGATGAAAGTTCTGGTCCCAGAAAAGACAATGAAAAAGAAAAGAGAAAGAAAACGACAAAAAGTACATATATAGAAATGGGGTTGAAAATAGAGATACCCCGCCAGACTTGTTCAGGCATTCTAGACAAGGGCAAAAATGGCTAAAACCCAGCTGTGGTGAAAACCCGAAAGGGCACTGCAGGCAAAATCGGGTACCCCGCCACGTGAAAATCCGAAAGGACGCGTGGGCAAAAGCAAGAGGGGGCTGGCTCCGGTGAAAACCTGAAAGGGCGCTTGGGTCGGTAATGTGGTAATTCGGAAGTTCCATGCCAACTGGCACGTTGCCTTCACCTCCCCTTCACTGATGAGGCCTTCCGTCGGTCATCTGGCTCTATGCCCCACCGATGATAAAGCCTTTCTGGGGTAGATCTTACGTCTACCCTGATGAAATCTACATACCCTCTTTCACATGTCCCACCGATAATAAAACCCGTCATCATTCTAATAAAGCCTGGCCAGTTCAGACCTTACGTCTGTCCTGATCAAACTCCTAAACCTTCCCTTGATCGATCGACTCCTTGCCCGGTCAACGATAAAACCCTACCAGGATAGACCCTACGCCTATCCTGATGAAACCTACGTATGTCTTGGCAAAGTCCCACCCGCGATAAAACCTGCTGGAATAGACCTTACGTCTGTCCTGACGAGACCTACACCTCTACATACGTCCCGCCGTTGATCGACCGGCACCTCGCCCGATCAATGATGAAATCCTCTGTCCGGTTTAGACCTTACGTCTATACTGATGAAACCTATGAAACTCTTTGCTTCGATATAAGCCCCATATCGACGATGAAACCAACCACTGATCGACTGGCACCTCGCCCGATCAGTGATGAAACCATGTCCAATTAAAACCCTGCCAGTTTAGACCTTTTGTCTATTCTGATGAAACTTATAACACTTTCTTTGCATCGATATAAACCCAATATCGATGATGAAACTAGCTATTGATCGACCGGCACCTCGCCCGATCAATGATGAAATCCTATCCAGTTCAGACCCTACGTCTGTCCTGATAAAAACTACGCACCCTTCAATGTCCCGCCCGTGATAACCTCTACCCAGTCTAGACCTTACGTCTACTCTGATGAAACCTGTAAAACTCCTTTGCATCGATATAAACCCAATATCGATGATGAAATCATGTACTGGTCGATTGGCACATTGCCCCGACTAGCTTTGAAACCTGCCCGGGATGGACCATTCATCCGTTCCGGATAGTGCTCTGAGCCTCTTCGTTCACATTCCTGCAAACCGTCTCCCTTGCGGCACGTATGGCCAAGAAGGACGTTTGCTACCACCAACAGAATTCGGTTTAAAGCACCCCCCCGGAGGCCGTCACGCGGTGGAGCGAGTTCCCCATCCTTTCTCTGAAGGGGTGGACGCTCTCTTGCTAGGTACGGGCTATTCCCATAGGGACCGCTGAAACCGCTGCCAAATCACCGTGAAATATTGATGGTGCGATAAGTTAAGAACAAACCACATATGAGACTGGTGTAAAGATTCCTTTCCATTGAATAAAAAGGGAATACAAGAAGGGCCCCTGAGGGGGAATTGTATTACAAAAAGGGGGAAACAGATATTCACGGGCGCCGGAATATGTCTTCGAAGGCCAGAAGCCCTACATGCGGGGCAGCCCCCAGCTCATGAAGTCAAGCCTCCTCCTCCTGTAGCCGAGCAGACTCGTCCTGAAAGGATACCACCTGCCCCTCCAACAGAGCTACTTCCTCCGCAAGCTGCGGCCGAGAAGTTGTTATCTGCGGCAGTTCAGCCCGGAGGTCAAACAGTTTAGCCTCCAGGATGGTTATCCGGCTGCGCACGAACTGCTCCCGCTGCGCCAGAGACTGCAGTTGGCATTGGCGCTCCTGAAGAACAGAGTCCGTCTTCTCCAGCTCAGATTTACACTCCTTCCTTTGAAACTTCAAAGCTTCCAGTCTGTCAGACATAATATGTGCCAAGAAATCCCGGCGATGTATAAACTTTAACAATAGTAGAACCCGCTGGGCCCATATTTCCATGGGACAGCCCATCGCCTGTAGACCAGCGGTGAAACGCTCGGCTATCTCCTTCAGCCGCAGATAAGTCAGTCCGGGCTGGGACTCCACCAGCTGGCGCAGCATGTCCAGATTTTGCCAGACGAAACTCTCGGATGAAGCGAAGCCAGGAGAAGGAACTGGAGCTACTTCGAAAGTCACCTCGCCGTCAATGTCTGCCCACAGTGCAACATCCGGTTGAGAGGACAAAGACGGCAAATCCGCTGGAAGAATTGGCCGGTCCCTCTCTGTGCTCTCCGACTGAGCTGAAGATTCCTCCTCTACCGCTGTCTCGGGAGCTATGGCTTGAACATCCGCGGAGGGAGAACCAATGAATGATGGAGCTATCTCTTCATGAGTCTCCTGAATAAGGGCTTCATCTTCAGCTACTCTTTCTGATAATGGGGACGAAATGTCCCTAGTCTGTAGAGGCAGAAATCCGGTCTCTATAGCCACTGTGGCAGGGACTGCTGACTCGGGCGCAATTGACATTACGGCGGCCGGTATAAAAGCGGAGCTTCTGGCTGGGTCTGCTTCAGCTCTAAACTCCGAGGCCCTGACAGGGATGGAAATCTCTCCTGATGATCCCAAGTCCAGTGATGTTAAGTCAGTTGAAGATTGTATTCTCACTGGCACAGGGCGAATAACCTCAGAAATTCCCATGAAAGTTGAAGGTAAAGCAGGGATGATGACCAAGTCTGCAGATAAGACATCCATAGAGACTGCAGCCGCGTCTGAGTTGGTAATGACAGGGTCCTGAGGACAAAGCAGAATGATCCTCATCAATGAATGAAAGAAAATAAATAGAACAGCAAAAAAAAAAAAGAAGAAGCTTACCTTTAAAGTGGGGTCTATATCCTAAAAATGAGACAAAAGGGGAGAAAGCTCCGTAGTTGAAGCAACAAATGGAGGGGTTATGTCGACCTCGGTGTCAAGCCCGGCAAACTCCTCTTGCAATTCCTCCTCAGAAGATAGCATCAACAGTTTAGGAGGCTGAAAAGGCGGGAGGCCTTTTGCAAATACGGGCAGGGCTTCTGATTTTAGGATTTCCTCCTCACTGCCGCTGAAAGTCACTTCCTCCTCATTATCAGGGACGGTCTCGGAGCTGCCCGAGGATATCTCCACTCTAGCTATATGCTGCGAGGTCACCTCTAGAGCATGCCAGGATGCAGACCGGGTGATTATGCGTCTGGCCGGAATAGGGCTCCATCTTGTTTGAGTCCTTTCACTTTCCTGTGGCTGAGGCGACTCTCCCGCTGCTATCATGGCCTCAGTCTGCTCCCTGACTGTCACCTCAACAAAAGGGGAACCCTGAGGGATATAATGGAAAAGAACAACAACGAAAGTATAAAGAGAAAAGATGAGAAAGCACATTTACCCTCCTCCTCGCCAGCCGGGGTAGGAGAAGGCAGCCTCGTGTCCTTTTACACAGGCACTGCAACCTGCTCCGGGGCTGTATCAGATAAAGAGAAGCTCAGTCTCGAAGGACGCCTTAAAAGATCAGTCAAGAAAACAATGAAGATTGCATCTGCAAGATATTTACCGCCACTCTCAGCAGGTTCCTGAGCAGCCTCCCTCTGAGACCTGAACTCGTCAAAAGAGGGGATGTCTGGAAGAGGGGTTCCGGCATCCGTCGCAACTGGAGCTGACTGCTGGACCCGAACAACCTTGGCCCTCTTGGCCTTGACAATTGCAGCTTTCACCACGGAAGGTTTCCTCTTCTTGCCCGGAGGCAAGGGAGTGGTCGTAGGTGCCGCTGCAGGAATTTCAAAGTAAGCAGGCTTCTCAGCTTGAGCAATGATCTTCCTGTAAAGTCCCTGCCGTTTTATGTCCGGTCTATCTGTGCAAAACACAAGAAGAGCAGTCATAGTCGACAGATGCAGAACATAACAATAAAAGAAAGACGCCATGAGCACACAGGAAGGGTCATACCTGATGGGCCGTCATAGAAGGTGGAAAGCGGCCAATACAGATAAGCCACCTCCTTCGAGCGGGAAGCATCCTCCTTCACTAGCCAGCATACGTCACCAATGGTCTGGCACTTCTCCGTCAAGGCAGCCAAGTCTTTATGTCCGTGGAAGTCGAGGCAATGAAACAAGCCGAGATAATCCATACACCAGCCGTCGACATAATGAAAAGAAATAAAAAGCGGCTTATTCAGAATGCCAGCTATCGGGTTCTCTACTGACAGCCCGTGAACATTTAGCAGTACAAAAAGCCAAGAAGTGTGCTGATAATATGTCTGGGTGCGGTCTTCCCTCCGCACAAACGTCCTATAAGGGTGAAATCTGTCCACCGGGCCCCTCCAGGGGGCTGCTGTCGGGAGAGGCTCCTCCGGGGGAAATGGATACTGCACCTCCACATGAATACTCCCTATGTGGCCCAACTGCCTCAGGTCCTTTGTAAAAGCATCTTCATTGATCTCAGAAAAGACAGGAGTGGGTATTTCAGAACCTTCCTCTTTTAAGGACCGACGCCTGGAAATATATGTTTCCGCCTCCTTCGGATGCTGTGAATAGAGCCTTTTCAGATGAACCTCATCAATTTCAAACATAGGCCCTGATTGCCGCTTTAAGAAAGAGCGCTCGGCCACATCCCAAAAGGCGCCTCTGCCATCTTTATAGAAATTGGTACGGGTATTCCACCACTTAATATATTCTGATGTGACACGGGGAATACGATTAGAAATGGTCGGGACCCTGAAAGTTACGCCCTCTCGGCGATGAAAGAAATCCCACCATATCCGACCGTCACTGGCAATGGAGGACCCATGCTTGGCACGGCTGTCCAAAGGAAACTGAGCAACTGATGGAGGAATATGCTGATCGTAGCCAAAGTTTCTGCTAAAATGGAATGGGTAATAGGGCTCCAAAATGAGCAAGCCTCCCTTCCTGAAGACCAATACACTGGGTCGGATAGACATAGCCCACCTTACCAGTTCTGGTTCTAATATGGGCCGGGTGGCATTGGCCCCCGAAACAGGATGGACATAAACTTCTACCTCCTCCATTTTACATTCGCTCTGAGGGTCTACTAAAGGAGCCGAACCTGCTGCCAAGCTCCAAAAGTGAATGCTGCCAGGAGCATCTACAGGCACTTTTGTCAACCTGCCCCTTATCTTAAACAGCTGCTCTGAGAAAAGACCGGGTTCGGCGCTAGCAAACTCAATCATCCGAGGGAGCAATGTGTCTGACTGCAAAGTTCTCGGGGCCAGCTCGGGGAAAATGCTGCAAACCCAAGCATTGAAGAAATGAAATGGACCTACAGTCCGTAAGGAACGGGGAACCCGATGTCTATGCAAATCTCCCAATGATTTGTAAACTAAACACAAAGCCACCGGGCACAGAGACAGTCTCATCCCCCAGGCCATCTGACAGGCCGGATATATAGCCTCCGGTCTGATAGTCGTCTCATCCCCTTGGGGGAGAGCGAAAGTGCACAGCCAGAAGGTCAGATAAGCTGCACAATGAGTAATGGGGTCAACCCCTGCTGGGTTCGGGCCGTCTACACCTGCTCGGCGCAGTGAAGCCGGCAATGCTGATTTGTAACGAGGGGCCCTGATCTGCTTACCGGGAGTCGGTCCCACGGAAGGGAAGTCTATATACTTCAAGGGACCCCCGAAGAAGTACTGTATCCACTGTCCTACACGGACTCTCAATCTGCTGCTCTTTTCCCGGGGTTGATATCCTTTGGAAGATCCCCTGCTGTAGGCCAGACAGATGGTGCGATAAGCCTTCATCAAGTACCGGTATGCGTAGCCAAAAGAATATCTGCCCTCTCCATCAGAGGCGTCCTTTACAGAGTCTTCTAGACAGACCTCCTCGTATGGCTCCCCATCTATAGGTAGGCCTGAAAGCTGCGCAAGACTCCAAAGATTGAGAGAAGTCTCGCCTTCTGCTGTATAGAACGTATTAAACTGTGGGCAGAACACTTCAAGCATGCCGCAACATAATCCCCGAGAGATGGGATAGCAAAACTTGGAGGCAAATACACTATGATATACCCCAGCTCTAATCAGTAAAGGGGCGTATTCCTTCAAGACAAATTCTGTAAACTCCACTGCTCCTACCCTGAAGAGATGGGCGTCTGTCACTTTAGCATCTCCAAACCAGCCGACAGCTAGCTGATATTTAAATTGAACGGCCAGACAGTTTAGAATAAATGGCTCGTCCCTGTAACCCCACTTCACAGGAGCTAGAAAAAGTCCAAAGTTGGGCTTCTCTCGATGGACGTGACCGGCTGCATGGTCCCACCTTGCCGGGGTAAACTCTGGAGCCCGGGTCAGCATCTTCTTCTTCGGCTCTAATTCAGAAATGCCCAGCACGGCATTCCAGTCCCTCTGCTCACCCGGGAGATATATAGCTCGGGCGCGATAAACAGAACCCTTCATGCTATCTCTGTCAGCAAGTATTGCCGCTTCCACAGACCGAGCAAGCAGGAAATCCCTCATTCCGCCTATGGTGAAGGTCCGGATAAATGGCAACAGATGACGATCCTTCGGCAGGTCCGGACGGTAGTCGGCAGCCCTTCTGAAATCAATACCTTTTGTGGAAGAATAGACTCCGGAAGACGGCACTGTATCAGTCTCGGAATCAAAGGACTCGTCGACAGTGGCGATTTGGTTATAGCCAAAGCTCAGACTATTCACATTCAGCCAGTTGACTGAAGCCCGAGATATGTCCGGCTGAGCCGATGAACTCGCTCCCACAGTCATGGAAGCCGCAGCAGAAGAGTCGGAAGCCATGTCAGTGACTGCAATCAAGAAAAGATGAAAAATAAGCATTGGAAAGATGAATGGGCATGTGATGATTAAATAAATAATTCCAGTTAAATTTCGGCAGCATCTCCTCTTGTCCGGGGTCTGCCCAAGAAAAATAGGGAGTCACCCACCAAGAGGGAGTGATCCCGAACATAAAATGGGACTCAATCCCGTATGATGAACCTACCCGAGAATGAATGGGTCAAAAAGGGGGGAATGCGACAAGGCTCTCGGAGGGAGGGAGCTCACCGCCGCCACCGAGATGAAGAGAGAGAAGGTAGAGGTAAGAAATGAGGTAAAAACCCTCTCGGGGGGGTTAAAAAGAAGAAGAAAGAGGGACTTCTCGGCGCGAAGAAAAGCGCGTCGAGAGCCCCCCGTCGGTCGGAAGAAAAGGGGCGCGCCGAGACGCCCGCGCTGAGAAGCCCGCCGAAGACGCCCGCGCCGAGAAGGTCACGCCGAAGATGCCCGCACCGACAACAGGCCGCGCCGAGAAGCACCCGCGTCGAGAAGGGTCCTACCTCGCACCGAGAAGCCCAAGGCAAGGCCAAGAAGGCTCCAAAGTGCTGACAAAAAAATCAGAAGATATGGAGATGAAAAACATGAAGATGAAAGATACATGTGCATAATATTGCTGCAGCAACATGATTAAGCCGAAGAACAATGTCAAAGAGAAATGGAGGAAGATACCCTCGAATGATGAAAGGCACCTGCAGACCCCGTGCCGCTTATTATGCGCTTACGCCGCCCGCAGGTGGGGGGCATTTGTTGACACCTTGAAAATGAGCAAGGGTAGAAACAGAATTGAAAAGAAGATCAGACCAACAGTAAAAGATCAATGATGAAGCTCATCAACCATCTACCCGGCCGAAGCCTTTCCCGGCCAAGCTGATGTCCGATGCCATTGTCAGTCAGACGACGGCACTGATGAATTAGCAGTCACCTGGCTGAAGTCTTTTCAGGCTAAAGCTGATGTCCGGTCTTTTCACCGTTCAGGTGACGATACCGATGAGATGATGTCCGACTTTGTCGTCATTCAGATGGCAATGTCGATGAAACCCCATTCTACCGACTGATGAAAATCTATGAATGATCTCAATAGAAGCTGTGTCACCAGTGGAGGGCCTTCTCGGGTCCTGATACATTTGAAGGACCAATAAAGGCCGAAGTCTATGTGAGGTCTTAAAAGCCCTAAATGGGACTATAAAAGTGGCGCCGGCATCCCCTTGTCGAAGCCCAAAAAGCGGCGCCGAGAAGCTTGAGTCCCACGCGCCGGGAGCTCTATCTACGATTGAGGTGCACCGGGACAAGCCTGCCGAGAGGACACCAAGGAGGGATATAAAACCCCCTCATTCGAAGAGAAGAGGAGAAGAAAAAAAAACAAGGAGAAAAAGAGAGCTCAAGCCAGAACAGATAGCAAAAAGGGCGGAGAAGAAGAATAGATAGCCACAAACAAAAACAAGGAGAGGAGAGTGGAGCCTGCAATCTGATCCGAGATAGGAAGAGGCGGAAGGGAAAAAGAAGAAAGGAGTCTCGAAGCCTGATCGAAGGTGGGCAACGGGGAGGGAGAGGAGTCAATGCTCCGCCCTCCCCTCCCCATTTTCTGTAGTTCATTATTTTAATTTTTGATTGCTTCTGTCTCTTCCCCTTTTTGATGTATGCTGTGATATCACAGCCGATTTTACTCTGCTAGGGCAAGGCATAGTATGCCTATACCTTCTTTTATGTATTGCCCCTGATGTGCGAATGTAATCATGATGTTAGAATGAATGAAAACTACAGGCTCCCGTTGAGGCCTGCTGTCTATTTCTCCGAAACCCTATTGCTATCTCCCCATGTTTTCTGTTTCTTCTTAGATCCAGTAGCATGCTATTCCCCTCCCCAGTTCGATGGATCGCCTGTTTATTCGCCTGGTTCTCGAACGCTCCTCGTGCTTACTTCCGAGCCAGGGACAGACTATCCCTTGGCCTCTGAAGCAAAGCATAGATGCATAGCAACCGCCGCTCGGTTTTAGATGTTATGTTCATAATCATCGGCTCTGCTGAAGTCATCCCCGGGGCCAGAGACAGTCATCTCTTGGCCCCCAGATGATGGAGAGTATACCAAAATCATCCTCACGGACCATTAGGAACGCTGGTGACAGAGATACCCTAAACCGTGTTTCCCCCAAATCACTCTCCGCTTCCGGCCTTCCCTTTGAAATCCAAGCCAAAGTCAGTTGCAGTCTGATGAATTGAGGTCTTTTGATTTCCCAAGGCCCGTCTATCTTGGCCTGAATCACCAGGAAAACCCCTGAATCCTCAACAAACCCAAGAACAGAGTACCGTAAAGCTCTGTTTCTCATCTCGGCGCCCTCACACCTCTCGGCCCCACATACAGTAAAATGGATGAACAGTTCTCGGTGCTATCCTTCAGGCGCCGAGAATCACCCCTGGCCTTCTGACCTTCACACCGGGAACCTTTACATCTTGGCCGCGCCGGGAAACCCCCCTTTGCTGCTTTGCCATCGCGCCGAGAAGCCCATCCTCTAGCCTTCTCCCCTGCGCGTCGGGAACCCCCCCCCCTTGAACAATTCCTCTTCGCGCCGACAACCCCCTTTGGCCATTTGGCCCTTGCGCCGAGAGCCTACTTCCTGGCCTCTGCCCCATCGCGCCGGGAACCCTCCATGTTGAACCCGCCGAGAACCCTCACCCTCTGGCATCCTTCTGGCGCCGAGAGCCCTAATTACTTGGCCTCCTTGTCTGCGCCGGGAGCCCAACACCTTCACCCTTCTGCCTTGGCGCCGTAAGACCCCTTTGCTTGCCTGCTTGCCTGCGCCGAGAACTCCACTAACGCCAGCTTCCCGGTGCCCCAAATAGTGCCTTGCAAAGAACCCTTCTCGGCGCGGTGGTCTTCACGCCGGGAACTCATATACCCATTCAAATCCGTGCCGAGAGGCTGCCCTGTCACCCAATGAGCCTCCGCCGTCTCTATCAAACCCACCTGGGGATGTCCATGAGTCACCAGAACTGTCCCGAGGATAAAATCAAAGGGAGTCAGACTCCCTTATTTTCCACTGATCCGTACCGGGTTTATGAGCAACCCCTTTAGCTAAGGTGAGCTCTGCCACTGCACGAGTGTCACCGGCTCCTATAAGGGAAGAATCGAACATTGCCCCAGGGCATACATGTACAGTGTGGGGGGGGTTCGCTCCCTCCTTTTATCGGCTTTCATCCCGGCACTCCGTGGGTGATAGCCTATTCTCCCCTGGGCATAATCCAGATTATGGGGAGATGCTGCCGAAATGTCGATAGATGTTTTAACCCCGATAAGTCCCGGGAAGTGCACATCATACACCTCCCGTCTGGCTCGATTTTTCGGGGAATATGAATACTGCGAGGCCTTTGGCTGGATGAGGAACATGAAAGGGGATATGTCCCCGATGACTGTCCAGGCTCTGCCCGGCCACTGCGTGGACGGTGTCCTATCTCTACCCAGCATGACCTACACAGGGGGGGTCATGCTGATTTAACAACCTATCGTTCGCTCAATTACCTTCTCAGGATAATAATATCTTCAATATCACGCACTGTTATTTTTCTTTTATTACCGCCCCGAGTGGCCTCCTATTTTGGCATTTAATCATGGGTTGCCCTTCTTAGGAAGGGCGTAATTAACGTCATAACCTTTATGGTATGGCGGACTTTTGGTCCCGACTCGGACTTCACAATCGACTGACCAAGTCAAGTCGAGCGCACAATGAAATCGTCACACATGTGACTGGCACGCCTAATAAACCAAATTAATAAATAAAAAAATAAAAATAAAATTGAATTAGAGAAAAAAAAAATCCCGCGTCCACAACGCCCCATGCCTGCCGCGCCGTTTTAACCATGGCCAAGGGCGTGCCGGGTTAAGCCCTTCTACCTACGTTTGGCCGCGCTGGGAAACCTATCCCTACGCGCGATCGCGCCAGTTTCGAATGGTTGCACTGTTCTGATCACTTGCTCGCCTCCAGAGCAATCCTTGTCTCCCGTGGTCGAGACTAATAAACCCTAATTAGTAATAAACCGAATAAGGAAGGGGTTGCTCAAGCCCAGGACAATCTTATTATCATGCTTTCACTACCATGTCCGTCAGCGCTTCGCTTACGTTATCATGCTTGTGTTACCATTCTCGCCTCCCGTGGTCGAGATCAGCCACCCTAATCAATAATAAACCAAGTAAGGAAGAAGTTCCTCAAGCCCCGGACGAGCTTATTATCATGCTTTTAATACCATGTGTGTTAGCATTTTGCTTTCGTCATCATGCGTATGTTGCCATCTTCGTCACTTTAGCGGAGTCTATTAAACTTGATTGGTCATTGTTCATTTTCATAACTCTATTGCCATGCTTAACGTCATCATAAGTATCGTGCGTGCATGCCTGCATAGGCCCTCGCGTATATCAAGTGGCACAGACGGAAGACCGGGTTATGCCCGATCGGAAGTCTCCGCTATGCGCGATGGTGGTCTTCGGACCTACGTCCTCCACCTTGTACCGAGGGTCTCCAATTTAATAAACCATGCCTCTCTTACATGATAGATAGACGAATCTCATGTGATCTTGTCATGTTCATAACATCGCATCTTTATTCCGACCTCGACAGCCCACTATCTCGGCAATTAATCAAAGGTTTTCCTTCCTCGTGGGGGATGTAATTAACGCCATAGCCTTTATGGTATGGCGGACTGCTGGTCCAGAACGAATCTCTCTCTCGCCCGACACGGGTCAGAAAGAGCGCATAATAAACTCGTCACTCACGTGACTGGCATTCCCGCGCAGTCAATCAGTCAGTTAAACTAGTAGTTAGTTAATTGGTTGATCGACATGTGAAATAAACCAAATAAACCTAAATAAATAAATAAATAAATAAAAGAGAAGAGCAAGATTTCCCATCGCAAATAGTCTGGCACGCCCAGTGGGACTAGTGTCACCTTTCATCTCTTTGCCGAGATACTTGGGCTTCGAGGCCCTCCTAAAGGTTGCTGATCGTTGGTTTGTTTATTTTTACAGGCGAACTGTGATGACAACTGGGTTGACTGGCGTCTGCTTGGCCCATCAATTGTTGATGATCATGCGCAAGGGTACCTGGCGGTGCCCACGGTGTTCGGCAGCTTCCCCGCCGCCGTTGGCTTCCCCAACTTCTTGGGGTTAGCCTTCGTGGACATGTTGGAGGTGGAACCCTCGAAGCCTGTCGAGGGAGCTACAAAGAACATGGAGCCTCTGAAGGCCCGATACTACCACGACTCACTCAAGAGTCCAACCTTGGTCGCCAGCTGCCTGGTGCACCATGTTGTCCATGGGGTCCGCCCCGATGATGTGAACAGGAGCTCCGGAGGACGTCAGCGCAGGCAAATCTGGAAGAGTACTGCTATGGTTACTGGAACCCTCTCTCAATCCGGTAAATCTATGATGGTTGGTGGCATGCGCGTCTTCCTCAATGGACGCGACGCGCGGATAGTCCCGGATCGGGTTGTCCCTTCCATCCCTATTCGCAACTCATATCAAGCCCTCGTTGGAAGGAGGGCAGAAAGAGAAGAAGCCGGCCATTACGGCCAAGAGAAGTTGGCCCCCAGGCGAAGGAAATTTAAACAGGCATGGGTCCCTAAGAGGGTCCAACCTGTTCACCAAGCTGCACCCGTCCGCCGCCGCCCTGCTCACGACGGAGCGGAAGGGAGGAGAGAAAGGGGCCTGGTCCCGAAAGAAGAAGAAGTGGTCGCGGACCCTCCGCGCCGCGAAAGTTTCCGGGCTTGCTCCCGCCAAGCCAACGTCCCAGCTGTGGGACGAAGGTTCCAGCAACCTGCCGACAGAGCTCGGCTAGCTTATACCCCTCCTGTGGGAGGTCGGCAACTGTCCCCCGTGCTACATCAAGAGCGGGGTCGAGAAGAGATGACCAACTTGGTCAGGAACTATTTTCGAGGGCTAGGCAACCCCTGGCTTGGGCAGCATCGGTTGATGCAAGCAGCCGCCGCCAATGAAGACTACTGCCCATCAATGGCAGTTGAAGAAAATGAAAGAGAAGGGATGATGCTGTCGTCAGTTGACGACAATGGCTATGATGACGGCTTCGAGATCGAAGCCGATGAAGCCGCCCCTAGGCGGGAAGGAACAAGAAGAACTTCAATGTTCGAGAGGCTGACCTTCCCAGATCGAGCTAAGAGAAGGGTCCGTCGACAGAGAAGAAGGATGCAGGTCTTCGCCTGCAACATGGTCGGCATATTCGGCCGATACGAGGGACTTCCTGAAGATCCCCGTGAGTTGGCAAAATTGGCCTTCCCAGACACCCCCGCTGCTGCGTCCTCCACAGGTGACCACTCTGGTCACCCCGTACCTGCAGCCGGCACACTTCTATCCGGAGCTAGTCGACCCCGCGGTCATGAACCGGATGATGGTGGAAAGAATGATCAAGCTGAAGCTAGCAGAAAGGGGTGAAGGCGACTACGCTGCGTTTGATGCCTACCGGGTGCCATACCCGCAACACCATGCTGCTAAGCGACTTCCCCCGGGAATCAACAAGCCGCCCAAGTTTCGAAAAGTTCAACGGGAAGGGATCCCCGAAAGAACATATTGCCTATTATATAACTGTCATGGGTGACCTGGCCACCGATGAGTCATACTTGTTGATGTTTTTTGGGTCCTCGCTGACGGGGCTCGCATTTGAATGGTACTCTAGTCTCCCGGTCGGGTCAATCAGCGACTGGCCAGATATGTAGAGGAAGTTTAGAGAAAGATTCTATGTTATAGAGAGGGAGGCCACAGTGGCTGAACTCTACTCAACAAAGCAGAGGGTCGATGAGACAGCCCTCGATTATATCAAGAGGTGGAGGAACCTCGGAATGAGGTGCAAGCGGCCCCCGCATCAGGAAGACGTTGTACAAATATGCAAACAGAACCTCCGGAGGGAGGTTCTGGAAAAGATGATCGGAATGGAAATACGATCGTTTGATCGATTGAACAATGTCGTGGCTGAGGTGGAAGCTTTTCTGGACAGACCTGTCCCTACATCTGCTGCTAGCACGATCCAGAAGGGCAAGGTGACGGAGCGGCGCTCGTCGCCTAAAGAAGCGAACGCTCTTGACATAAAGGCGTTCGAACAACAGAAAGGTGAAGGTAAGAAGGCAGTCACCCCACAGCCTGCAGAAGCCCCAGACGGCAAAGAAGGTCCCTCCCTGAGGGACAAGATGAAGAAGGCCTATTCATTTTCGAAGGACAAGACCCGGGTTCTGTTCGACTGGGTAACGGAATATGGCATGGTCACCTTGCCAGAGCCAAAGAGGTCGGAGGACCTAAAGAGAAAAGAGAGCCCAAGATTCTGCCCCTACCACCAGATGTTGGGGCATCCAATTGAAGACTGCTATGTTTTCAAGGACATCGTCGAAGGGATGGTGAAGAAAAATGAAATCGAGTTGGGAGAGTACAAAGTGGACCCTCCTCAATCGCATGAAGCCCCTCGGAGGAGGGCAGCAGTCAACATGATCTCCCTATACCAGGCACTGCCTGAAGTGATCTCTGAAGCAAGTACGCGGAGCACTTATGAGACTCATTTCTTGCAGCCCGCAAAGGAATAGCAGGGGTGGCAGCAGATCCCTGCGAAGCACAAGAGGAAGAAAGCACCCTGCCCGAAAGTGGGGGCATATATCCATGGTGTTACACCCCGACCCGCTCCACCGATGGTAGTACCCGTGTGGATCACTCCACCTACAACTATCAGGATACCTACACACAATCGGAGGAGACAGACTCCGCTGCCGGTGGTCAAGGAAATCAATCCTGGGGTCCACCGACTACAAAATCTCATTGAAGGGCTAGACGTGTACGTGCAGCCCGAATTGAAGCCTCTGCTGGTGCGGGACCATGTCCCATGGCAAGAACTGGAGCAGCTCTCACTCGAGCAAAAGGAGGAAGCTGAGGCAGCATCCGATAAGGAGGGCCGTCTGTTCTGGGGGCATGCACCTGCTGATGCAAAGAAGAAGAAGAAACAAAAGAAGAAGAGAAGGGCCGCTAATGTAGCAACCCTGATAAATAAAAATTTGAAATGAATTAAAAAAAAGTAATACAAATAACCCCTCTTAGTAAGGCGTTAATTTAAAAAGACACGCCTCTACAAACGGCGTGAATAAAGAAAGGACGCCCACACGTGCGGTCGTCAACTCTCACGCGACCAAATAAGCAAGTAAAAGAAACGCCCATATCTTGGGCGTGTTTCAAAAACAAGGAACGCCCTTATACAAGGCGTTTCTTAAGCAACGACCTGAACAAGGTCGTTAATTTAGGAATCAACGCCCTGACCCAAGGCGTTAATTAAGTTCGTGAACCGTTCGAACCCAGAACTTATCCAGGGTAATAGATAAGTATTAGAAAGAGTTAAAAAGTGGTAAGGACTCTATTAGGGATATATTACCCTCACTAGAACACTAACTCTAATAGGACACCCAAAAATCCTATAAATACCCTTGACAGTCGAACCCTAGAAAGCTATTTGGTCGATCGTCCCTGTCGCGGTAGGTGAATAACTAACAGTTATTCCTTAAATTCTTTCTCTGCATATGCTCATATGAAGAACACTGACTGTTTCTTCATCTTCTTTGGTTTTATAGGAATTGCCTGTCAAGACTAAAGACCGGTAAGGTTATTCCTCTTCTCCTATACCTACGATTACACTCATGAAGAAATAGTAATTTCTTCAATTTTCTCTGTAGGAAAATTCTTCTAACCTACTAAAGAACGTGGATTCTTCATCGACGATCATTTGCATCCTCTTCTGTGCATACTGCTGTTAGCAAGTTCCATCACCAGGAGACTTTGTGGAGACTCTGTTCTTCTAAATTCTTCACCGTTCATCAGATTATCTTCATCAAGGTAGGATCTTCTCAAGTCTTGTAGCCCAAACTAAATTTATATATACAAGAAGCATCTTGCATATCATGTATTAGTTTTATTTTAGTTTCTCGGACGTTGGAATATTATTGAAAGAAACGCCCTTGAATAGGGCGCTACTTTAAAAGGAACGACCATTACTATGGTCGTTAATTCATAATAAATGCCCTATATACAGGCGTTACTTTCATGAAAATATTAAATACCACGTTATAAAAATGATATATATGAAATCCTGATATCTAATGCATGACTCTACCTGTAAATTCCTACTAATTTTCTTGTCATGACCATGTCTCCTGTCACTTGAAATTTTATTTCCTGGAATATTGTAAATTTCTTGAATTCACGACTTGGACAAAGTCATTTTTTTATATGTTAACGCCCCAGAACAGGGCGTGATTCTGAAAGCTAACGCCCCTTCCTAGGGCGTTTCTCTGTTAAAATCCTGAAATATATTTATTCTGTAAAAAAAGAATTAAATAGTAACGCCCCTTCCCAGGGCGTGTTTTCTATAAATCCTGAAAATTATTTATATTCTGACAGATATGTAAACAATAAGACGCCTTCTGGTGAAGTCGTCAACTCTTGAAGAAACGCCCCTGTCCAGGGCGTGTTTTAGATAAATTACTGAATTATTAAAAATTCTGCAAAACGGAAACATATGTAAACGCCCTTCTGTTAGGCATTACTTACTTGATAAAACGACTTTACCTAAGTCGTTATTTTACTGTAAAACTAATTTTTCATCTGTTTCTGTTAACCGATGGTTTCATATGTATATAATATATATATATCGGCACTATTCTCCACTCCGTGAGTGTAGTCCCACGTTTCATGTTGATTTATCGATCACACTCAACTCTCATTGACATACAAGCTCTCCATTGGACATTCCGTTCCTTTGGACTAGCGAGTTAGTCATAGAGACCTCCGTAAGACTCCTCGCAGCCTTGGATTCCCTCAAGGCCGACTGAGCTGGTTGTACCCTAAAAACCCATTACACGATCCTTGCCATGTCAATCTAAAGAAACATGGTATACCGGCCTTTATGATTATACAAAGAGTATATCATAAGAAATTCTTAATGGGATGATGATATCATGCCATATCATGTCGTTCTTGTAAACCCCAATTCTATGATAAGAATGAGGGTATCTTGCTTGATCTTATGTTTATGTGGACCTCAATTCTATATAAAGAATGTCCATATTGATTTGTCATGGTACCCAAGTTAAGGGAACCATATTCTACCTAGTTTTTATCGATATCGTAGTTATACCATTATTATCGCCAATCTATGTCCTTTGTCATATTTTTGGACTCTATTCTATCAAAGTTGTCATACATGTCTACAAGCTTGATTATTGAAATTCTATATTGGCTATATAAATAAGAGTGGATGTCAAAAATACATGATAAATGCCTGCGCATATAGGGCCCGATCTGGTCCTGGGAGGAGCACCCGAAAGTACTTGTGCCCATGGGAGTTAAAATGATAAGGTATCTGGCATTATACCGAGTACTTGACTTGCTTGATTGGACATTCCACACACATCTTGTACTTGAATCGTACTTGACTTGACATGAAATGCGTGGCCCGAAAAAGGGTAATTTACTTGCTTGATACATGATAGCCAAAGTTCTTGACATGACTTGTTAAACGTACTTGCTTAAATATCTTGAATACCCTTGTTATCTTGTTGACAGATCATGATTAGTCCATCTTATTTCCTTGATATTACATTTTCTCTATCTTGTCGTTTTATGCGAGCATGCATAGCTTTATTGCATTCATGAAAGATGTAATTACTTAAACCCCTTGCTAGTACTTGAGATATAATTTCCTACTGAGCGTTCGCTCATTCCGTTTGTCCCTTTGTACTTTTCAGGTAAGTCCGACGACGATGGAAGTCAATCGGATGGGAATGGTCAAGAGTGAAGTGATAGAGATTCTACAAGTGTCGTCTAGTCTTTTTCTATAGTTTTCTTGAGTCAAATATGTATTCTTTTTCCTCTTTTTATTAAACAGAGTATTGGATTTGTAATAGTCTATCCATTATGAAATAAAGGATTGGGTTATCTTGCTATTTTGCGCATCTCTGTCTTTGTGTCGAATACACGACCACTCTGATTGACATGATTGATATAAACTCGTCGCGCATCTCCGGGTATCTTCCGCGCTCGGGGCGTGACAGTCTTTGTGGTATCAGAGCCTAAGGTATTCAATTCCTAGGAAAAACCCAAGTCCAAGGATAAGTTGAACCTTTAAACCAGTGAGATTGGGTAGAACCAAGGGTTAGATTTAACATAGTGTACGAATCTTTAAATACGGTCACGTACTAATATAGTTATTGTAATTGTAGGATAATGGCTGCCGAACGTGCTCAATGGCGCAACATGCAGCGTACCCTTCAAGGGATTACCCAAGTGCTACAACAGGTAGCACAAGGTGGTGCTCCACGAGCTGGAAGCTTACACCAAGCCTTTAAGAACATGAATCCCCCGAAGTTTATGGGATCGACCGATCCGGATGATGCCGAGCATTGGGTTCGGGAAACCGAACGCATATTCTATGTCATGCAATGCACGGACCAAGACAAAGTCATATTAGCTACATTCCAGTTAGAGAAAGTTGCTAGATGCTGGTGGGAGTCTATTGAAGCAACCATCGATCCTACTCAAGTAACATGGGAAGAATTTGTGGAATACTTTAATGCTAAATATTTCTCGGACCGAGTCCAAGAAAAGAAGGCTGCAGAATTCACTGTGTTAAAGCAACTATCTTTATCCTTAGCAGATTATGAAGCTCAGTTCTCCAGGTTGTCTAGATATGCTAAGCATCTTATTAGCACGGAGAAGATGAAAGCCCATAGATTTCTTAATGGGCTTAGGCCCCACTATATTACTCAACTGGCGCCTATGGACATCCAAGTTTATTCTGAGATAGTGCGCCGAGCTCAACTACTTGAAGATGCCACGGAACTATCTGATAGGATCCGAGGGAAAGACAAGAAGGAACAAGTCACAAGTTCGGGTTCTTTCAAACCCAATTTCAAGAAGAGGCCCAATAATGGAGGTTCTTCCTCTCAAGACCATAAGTTCAAAAAGACCAAGCCTTTCTCTATCACAACTACCCCTTCTAATACAGTATGCAAGCATTGTGATAAGGCTGGTCACAAGACAGAAGAATGCTGGAGGAAATTAGGAGCTTATCTCCGTTGTGGGAGTCGCGAATATCGGATTCCCGATTGTCCATTAATGAATGACCAAGCCGGTGATGGTAAACGCCCGGTGACAAAGAATGCTCGTCTTCATGCAATACAGGAGACCGAACCTGAAGAAGAAGGCGGATTAGTGGAAGGTACATTGAAAATTTGTTCCAAATATGCACATGTCTTATTTGATACGGGTGCATCGCATTCTATTGTTTCTAAGAAGTTTGCTGACCCATTACCTCTAGAACCGGAATGGATGAAAATAGTGTTATCTACTCCTCTCGGAAACGAGACGGATATCACGCATCATTACCAAAACTGTGAGGTGTTGGTTCGAGGAAAGAATTTTCCTATTGATCTTATCTGCTTAGATCTAAAAGAATATGATGTTATACTAGGAGCAGATTGGTTATCTAAGTACCAGGCAATGGTTGATTGCCGTAATAGCAAGATTGTTTTCAAAGAATTTCCAGAACTGACTTATACTAGTCCTAAGAGTCGAAGTAAATCCCCTCTTATTTCGGCTCTTCGAGCAAGCAAGCTCGTCAGGAAGGGATGTGTATCCTTCCTTGCTTTTGTCACTGTTAAAGAAGCTAAGGAAACCAAGATAGAAGACATTCAGGTAGTGCAAGAATTTCCAGACGTATTTCTGGAAGATTTGCCGGGATTACCCCCTCAAAGAGAAGTGGCCTTCACCATTGACTTAGTCCTTGGTGCTGGTCCTGTTTCAAAGGCACCATATAGAATGTCCCCTGCTAAACTCAAGGAGTTGAAGGAGCAGTTGATGGAACTAATCCGAAAAGGGTTTATTAGACCAAGTACTTCCCCGTGGGGAGCACCAGTCTTATTTGTAAAGAAGAAGGATGGATCCATGAGATTGTGTATCGACTATCGACAGTTGAATCATCTTACTATCAAGAACAAGTATCCACTGCCGAGAATCGATGAATTATTTGATCAGATTTCAGGATCCAAATACTTTTCCAAGATTGATCTCAGGTCGGGATATCATCAATTAAGAATCAAGGATGATGACATTCACAAGACCGCATTCAGAAGCAGGTATGGCCATTATGAATTTGTTGTTATGCCGTTTGGACTAACAAATGCCCCTGCTGCCTTTATGCAGTTAATGAATATCATATTCAGGCCTTACTTGGATCAATTCATAGTAGTCTTCATTGATGATATATTGATATATTCCAAGAATAAGGAAGAACATGAAGAACATTTGAGGATTGCATTGCAAGTCTTGAGGATAAATCAATTATATGCTAAACTTAGCAAATGCGAGTTCTGGCTTGAAGAAGTGGCTTTTCTCGGACATGTCATATCAAAAGATGGATTATCAGTAGATCCGTCAAAAGTTGAAGCTGTGAGAAATTGGGAAAGACCCATTAATGCAAGCGAGATCAGAAGTTTCTTAGGTCTCGCAGGCTATTATCGGCGATTCATCAAAGATTTCTCTAAGATCGCCGTACCACTTACAAGATTAACTCGTAAGGAGATCCGATATGAATGGAGTGAAGAATGTGAAAGAAGTTTCCAAACTCTCAAGGATCATCTCACTACAGCTCCGGTCTTAGCTCTACCGATAGAAGGAGAGAAATTCGAGGTCTACACAGATGCTTCTGGCATTGGCCTCGGATGTGTCCTAATGCAACAAGGAAAGGTCATAGCATACTCTTCACGTCAACTGAAGAAGCATGAGGAGAATTACCCCGTCCATGACTTAGAACTGGCCGCGGTGGTATTTGCCCTAAAGATATGGAGACACTATCTCTATGGAGTACAGTTCACTGTCTACTCCGATCACAAAAGTCTCAAATATCTATTTTCCCAAAAGGAGCTAAACATGAGACAAAGGCGCTGGCTAGAATATCTCAAGGACTTCGACTTCAATATACAATACCATCCCGGAAAGGGTAATCATGTTGCTGATGCCCTTAGTCGAAAGCCGAGAGCAATGATAGCCAATTGTATGATACAAGAATGGAGGTTACTTGAACAATTCTCCGAGCTCAATATAAGCTTGGACACAGAATCCAAATTTGTTACATTATCTCATGTAAGCATACAGTCAGACTTATTATCTGAGATACAAACACTTCAGGATGATGATCCTATATTAGTGGAAATCAAGGGCAGATTAGAAGGACAATCTGATTTCCAACTAACTTCTGATGGAAGATTATTATTCAAAGGTAGAACTTGTATACCTGATTGTCCGGAATTAAAGAAGAAGATCTTAGATGAAGCTCACCGATCAAGGTACACTATTCATCCTGGATCAACTAAAATGTACCAAGATGTAAAGAGGAACTTTTGGTGGCCCAATATGAAAAGAGAAATAGCGGACTATGTAGCACGCTGTCTCACATGCCAACAGGTCAAGGCGGAACACCAAAAGCCTGCTGGAAAACTACACCCTCTAGATATTCCTAAGTGGAAGTGGGAGGATATTGGTATGGACTTCATCATGGGTTTGTCTAAATCTAAAGGAGGACATAATGGAATCTGGGTTATCATTGACCGATTGACTAAATCGGCGCATTTCTTGCCAATCAAGAGTCGATGGTCAATTGATGTCTTAGCTGCATTATATATCAAAGAGATAGTCAGGATACATGGAATTCCTGTCTCAATCGTGTTTGACAGAGATCCCTGTTTTACTTCTCATTTTTGGAAGGGATTACAACATTCATTGGAAACAAGGCTTAACTTTAGTACAGCTTTCCACCCACAAACGGATGGTCAGACCGAGAGAGCTAATCAAGTTGTTGAAGATATGCTTAGAGCATGCATCATTGACTTTGGAGGAAGCTGGCATGACCACTTGCCATTAATTGAATTTGCATATAACAACAGCTACCAAGCTAGTATCCAAATGGCACCTTTCGAAGCCTTATACGGAAGAAGTTGCAGATCACCTATATGCTGGAACGAAGTTGGAGAAAAACAACTGTTAGGTCCAGACATGGTAAGGGATACAACTGAGAAGATACAAGTAATCAGAGAAAGATTGCAAGTTGCTCAGACGAGACAAAAGGCTTATGCTGATACAAGAAGGAGAGATCTTGAATTCCAAATCGGAGATCATGTATTTCTCAAGATATCGCCTGGACGTGGCATACGAAGATTTGGTGTTAAGGGCAAGCTTACGCCAAGATTCATCGGACCATTTGAGGTACTTGAAAGAGTTGGCGAGGTTGCTTATCGCATCGCGTTACCTCCTCAATTGTCCGACGTACATAATGTGTTTCACATATCTATGTTGAAGAAGTATGTGCACGATCCATCTCATATTATTGAACATGGAGATCTGGTGATCCAGAAAGATCTCACCTATGAACAGAAGCCTATGAAGATCTTAGATCGAGAAATACGAGCTCTAAGGAATAAGGTTATTCCCATGCTCAAGGTGCAATGGAATAAGAATCCTGAACACGAAGCGACATGGGAGACCGAGGAATCTATGAAGAAACGATTTCCCGAGTTATTCTAAGAGGTATATGTTCTATACTCTCCACGTGTATAATTATATATATATATTGAATTTGGGGACCAAATTCTTTTTAAGTGGGGGAGGGTGTAGCAACCCTGATAAATAAAAATTTGAAATGAATTAAAAAAAAAGTAATACAAATAACGCCTCTTAGTAAGGCGTTAATTTAAAAAGACACGCCTCTACAAACGGCGTGAATAAAGAAAGGACGCCCACACGTGCGGTCGTCAACTCTCACGCGACCAAATAAGCAAGTAAAAGAAACGCCCATATCTTGGGCGTGTTTCAAAAACAAGGAACGCCCTTATACAAGGCGTTTCTTAAGCAACGACCTGAACAAGGTCGTTAATTTAGGAATCAACGCCCTGACCCAAGGCGTTAATTAAGTTCGTGAACCGTTCGAACCCAGAACTTATCCAGGGTAATAGATAAGTATTAGAAAGAGTTAAAAAGTGGTAAGGACTCTATTAGGGATATATTACCCTCACTAGAACACTAACTCTAATAGGACACCCAAAAATCCTATAAATACCCTTGACAGTCGAACCCTAGAAAGCTATTTGGTCGATCGTCCCTGTCGCGGTAGGTGAATAACTAACAGTTATTCCTTAAATTCTTTCTCTGCATATGCTCATATGAAGAACACTGACTGTTTCTTCATCTTCTTTGGTTTTATAGGAATTGCCTGTCAAGACTAAAGACCGGTAAGGTTATTCCTCTTCTCCTATACCTACGATTACACTCATGAAGAAATAGTAATTTCTTCAATTTTCTCTGTAGGAAAATTCTTCTAACCTACTAAAGAACGTGGATTCTTCATCGACGATCATTTGCATCCTCTTCTGTGCATACTGTTGTTAGCAAGTTTCATCGCCAGGAGACTTTGTGGAGACTCTGTTCTTCTAAATTCTTCACCGTTCATCAGATTATCTTCATCAAGGTAGGATCTTCTCAAGTCTTGTAGCCCAAACTAAATTTATATATACAAGAAGCATCTTGCATATCATGTATTAGTTTTATTTTAGTTTCTCGGACGTTGGAATATTATTGAAAGAAACGCCCTTGAATAGGGCGCTACTTTAAAAGGAATGACCATTACTATGGTCGTTAATTCATAATAAACGCCCTATATACAGGCGTTACTTTCATGAAAATATTAAATACCACGTTATAAAAATGATATATATGAAATCCTGATATCTAATGCATGACTCTACCTGTAAATTCCTACTAATTTTCTTGTCATGACCATGTCTCCTGTCACTTGAAATTTTATTTCCTGGAATATTGTAAATTTCTTGAATTCACGACTTGGACAAAGTCGTTTTTTTATATGTTAACGCCCCAGAACAGGGCGTGATTCTGAAAGCTAACGCCCCTTCCTAGGGCATTTCTCTGTTAAAATCCTGAAATATATTTATTCTGTAAAAAAAGAATTAAACAGTAACTCCCCTTCCCAGGGCGTGTTTTCTATAAATCCTGAAAATTATTTATATTCTGACAGATATGTAAACAATAAGACGCCTTCTGGTGAAGTCGTCAACTCTTGAAGAAACGCCCCTGTCCAGGGCGTGTTTTAGATAAATTACTGAATTATTAAAAATTCTGTAAAACGGAAACATATGTAAACGCCCTTCTGTTAGGCATTACTTACTTGATAAAACGACTTTACCTAAGTCGTTATTTTACTGTAAAACTAATTTTTCATCTGTTTCTGTTAACCGATGGTTTCATATGTATATAATATATATATATCGGCACTATTCTCCACTCCGTGAGTGTAGTCCCACGTTTCATGTTGATTTATCGATCACACTCAACTCTCATTGACATACAAGCTCTCCATTGGACATTCCGTTCCTTTGGACTAGCGAGTTAGTCATAGAGACCTCCGTAAGACTCCTCGCAGCCTTGGATTCCCTCAAGGCCGACTGAGCTGGTTGTACCCTAAAAACCCATTACACGATCCTTGCCATGTCAATCTAAAGAAACATGGTATACCGGCCTTTATGATTATACAAAGAGTATATCATAAGAAATTCTTAATGGGATGATGATATCATGCCATATCATGTCGTTCTTGTAAACCCCAATTCTATGATAAGAATGAGGGTATCTTGCTTGATCTTATGTTTATGTGGACCTCAATTCTATATAAAGAATGTCCATATTGATTTGTCATGGTACCCAAGTTAAGGGAACCATATTCTACCTAGTTTTTATCGATATCGTAGTTATACCGTTATTATCGCCAATCTATGTCCTTTGTCATATTTTTGGACTCTATTCTATCAAAGTTGTCATACATGTCTACAAGCTTGATTATTGAAATTCTATATTGGCTATATAAACAAGAGTGGATGTCAAAAATACATGATAAATGCCTGCGCATATAGGGCCCGATCTGGTCCTGGGAGGAGCACCCGAAAGTACTTGTGCCCATGGGAGTTAAAATGATAAGGTATCTGGCATTATACCGAGTACTTGACTTGCTTGATTGGACATTCCACACACATCTTGTACTTGAATCGTACTTGACTTGACATGAAATGCGTGGCCCGAAAAAGGGTAATTTACTTGCTTGATACATGATAGCCAAAGTTCTTGACATGACTTGTTAAACGTACTTGCTTAAATATCTTGAATAGCCTTGTTATCTTGTTGACAGATCATGATTAGTCCATCTTATTTCCTTGATATTACATTTTCTCTATCTTGTCGTTTTATGCGAGCATGCATAGCTTTATTGCATTCATGAAAGATGTAATTACTTAAACCCCTTGCTAGTACTTGAGATATAATTTCCTACTGAGCGTTCGCTCATTCCGTTTGTCCCTTTGTACTTTTCAGGTAAGTCCGACGACGATGGAAGTCAATCGGATGGGAATGGTCAAGAGTGAAGTGATAGAGATTCTACAAGTGTCGTCTAGTCTTTTTTTATAGTTTTCTTGAGTCAAATATGTATTCTTTTTCCTCTTTTTATTAAACAGAGTATTGGATTTGTAATAGTCTATCCATTATGAAATAAAGGATTGGGTTATCTTGCTATTTTGCGCATCTCTGTCTTTGTGTCGAATACACGACCACTCTGATTGACATGATTGATATAAACTCGTCGCGCATCTCCGGGTATCTTCCGCGCTCGGGGCGTGACAGCTAAGGCCGATAAAGCACAGATTGTCTCCTGCAATACTCTATCAGTGCTCTTCAACCTGCCCGGAGAAGAGGAAGAAGAGGAAATTTGCTTCACACCCCATGCTGGGGGAGGCAAGGCCGAGGCCGCGACTGCCGCACATGCCACCCGGTCAGGCCGGAAATGGGGGCGCTAGTCGCCACCCAACCACAACATCATATTCAGGGGAGAACAGCCCTACAAAACACCTCTGACGGAGATCAAGGGAGTCCAGATCCCTCCTCCGCCAGGATTATATAACAAGAGTGCGGGCAAGGCAGTCCCTTCATTTCTTGAATTTATGAAGATGTCTAAGGGAAAGCAGCCTTGTCAGGAGGCTGACCCTGCATCCGGGGATGTTCACCCGCAGCCAGCATAGTTTGCCCAAGATCTAAATACTGATGGAGCCTACCCTGTAACAGCTAATGAAGAGCGCCGAGGATCCGGTACCAGCCAGAAGGGCGCCGAATCTGAGGCAGATGAAGCAGGTCCGTCGGGGCCCGCAACCCAAGACTACCCCAAGCCCAGGTGGGCTGAAGAGGTGAAGCTCTCCAATGTCCAAGCTGGGAGCCGAATAATGAAGCTACTCAAGAAGCTCCCTGCTCGATTTGTAATCTGGGAGATCCTTTCTTTGAGTGAAGAGACTCGTCAGGCGATCATTACTGCTCTCCAGACGCTTGCTCATTTTGAGATATGTTTGGCTGAAGCAATGCCGGAGGCTAGCATGACCTTCACTCCAGACGATATGCTGCTGCCTACCATCAGCCACAACAGGCCGCTGTATATGAAGGGGCACCTGAATGGAAGGGAGCTGAACAGGATTCTGGTTGATCCCGGTGCAGCGGTCAACATCCTGCCTTATAGAATCTACGAGAGGCACCACTTCAACGTGCATCTTGAGAAAGTCGGAGATATGTGTACCGCCGACTTCAATCAAAAATGTGAAGTGTCAATGGGGGTGGCAGAGTTCACCCTTACCCTAGCGGATTTCACTACGACGGTGTAGTTCCATGTCATTGACTCCCGCACCTCGTACAAAGCACTGCTCGGCCGCCCATGGCTGCATGAGAATATGGTGGTGCCATCTACGCTCCACCAATGTATCAAATACAGTCTTCAAGGGAAGGAGGAGAGGATCTTTGCATACCTCCACCCGTTCGAGGTATTTGAATGTCATTTGGCGGACGCCAACCTATATACAGGGCCTTCCTGGAAGACCTCTGAAGCTAAGCCCCTTGCGGGGACATCGAGAAGCGCATCCGACGGTAATTGGTATCCACCACCGCCGCGCGGATATGTCAAACCCAAGGTGGTCTCCCATATCACAGCATCCGGGGACGTGGGTAGAATAACACCCCCAACATTATACCCTGAAGCTAATGAAGTGCGGGTCGCTCGACGGCACAATCATATTGAAATCCCGGACGGCCTCACCAAGCCAACTCCCGACCTTGATAACCCTACTGTCGAGCCTTTCAAAACTTGGGAGGTGACACAGGAAGATGGACCTAACAGCTTGTTCTATACGGCTAAAGAGCATCCTACTCGGGAAGACATAGACTGCAGCCTCCCCGAAGACATAAGTAACCCGTCAGTTCCCATCAAGGGTCTGGCATTCACAACTAATCGGATGGCCAGGATGTTTCAGAAGCAACACATCCCCTCCGATCAGTCTCAAAAGCGCAAGGAAGCTTTCCATAAAATGTGGTATCCCGCAAATCTGGATAAGGAAATGAGACGCATCTCTCAGCACCCGAGGTTGGGCTTCACCCTAGAAGAATATTATCACAGTGGCCGATATGAGGTGGACACCCTCTCCGCCTTCTACCCTGCTGAAGACAGCTCGCTGGGAGCAACCTTCGATGAATACCCAACGGAAGCTGAACATACTGACCTGGGCCAACCTAGAAATCAAGAAGCGGAGACCGTGATTCCTTGCCGATGTTGGGAGCAGGTCTATCCCGAAGAGGCGGCCATGCAAGCCGAATTTGATACGGCTAGCAGCAGAGAAGCCGAAAGTGTTGAAGAAGCAGGAGCTCTCCCTCCTGTGGAGTCCTTCCAACAATGACCTCCGCACCCCTTGTGCCAATCGGGGAAGCCTTGGCCAGCCCCGACCAGGAGGTGTGTGCTGCCGACAATGGGACTGCCACTCCTATTGAAGATGCAACTGCCCCAGAAGGCGAGATCTCCTCCCCTTCTATTACTAGACTGGGTTGCTGTTCCAACCCAACAACAAGCAGTCGCCAGTCAGTCACGACTACGACCCCATCCGCAAGGATTGAAGCTACTCTCTTACCCTGGGAGACTGCAATGGCAGCGGATTTGCTGAAAGAACAATACGCGCGGCCGCTATCAGATGAAATAGAGGACTTCCGAGAAGCTCTAATGGTGTCAGATGAGGGAGTCGAAGTACTCGACCCTCAAGATGGTATTCCAGACCTCGTCGACCTCCAACCGGCACCTCCGGAGATAGAAGACGGAGGCCAAGCCACAGTCGACGAACTGATAGAAGTCAACTTGGGAAGTAAGGAGGACCCTAGGCCTACCTTCCTCAGTGCGCAACTGTCCCCAGAAGAACGGGAGCTGTACACCCAGCTGCTGCAAGAATACCGGGACTGCTTCACCTGGACTTACAAAGAGATGCCAGGTCTGAATCCTGCAGTTTCACAGCATGAGTTAGCAATCAGCCCTGAAGCCGAGTCGGTGAAGCAACCGCCGCGACGCATGAGACCAGAACTCATCACTCAAATTTGTGCTGAAGTCGACAAGCTTATTGACGTGGGATTTGTCGAAGAAAACCAGTACACCACATGGTTGGCGAATATCATCCCCGTGAAAAAGAAAAATGGACAGATCCGGATATGTGTTGACTTCCGAGATCTAAATAAAGCATGTCCCAAGGATGACTTTCCGATGCCAATAACGGAAGTCATGATTGATGCTACAACCGGTCATGAGGCCCTGTCATTCATGGACGGGTCATCCGGCTACAACTAGATTTGGATCGCGGAGCATGACTGGGTTTACATTGCCTTCTGAACCCCTAAAGGCATCTATCACTATAAGAGGATGCCGTTCGGACTAAAGAATGCTGGCGCAACTTATCAGTGCGCAATGACCAGAATCTTTGATGAGTTGCTCTATCACAAGGTCGAGTGCTACATAGATGATATGGTGGTCAAGACTAGAAGAAAATAAGACCATCTGTAGGACCTCCGGATTATCTTTCAGAGGCTGAGGCAGCATGAGCTAAAGATGAACCCTATGAAATATGCGTTCGGAGTGTCGAGCAGGAAGTTCTTGGGCTTCATTGTCCGATATCGGGGAATCGACATAGACCCCGCAAAGATCAAAGCAATTCAGGAGTTACCTGCACCAAGAAATCTCTCCGAGCTAAGATTACTACAGGGCCGCTTGGACTATATCCGGTGGTTCATTTCCAATTTGTCAGGGCGATGCCAGCCTTTCCACAAATTGATGATGAAGGATGTTCCCTTTTATTGGGATGAAGATTGCCAGACAGCCTTTGACAAGTTGAAAGACTATCTGAAGACTCCTCCAGTGCTGGGCGCACCGGTGAAAGGACGGCAGTTGATATTATATATAGCAGCCACACATAATTCCCTGGGGGCAATGCTGGCCCAGAATAATGAAGAAGAGAAAGAGCAAGCCCTCTACTACCTCAGTCGGAGACTGGTCAGAACTGAGGAGAAATATACCTATATTGAGAAAATCTATCTGGCGCTGGTCTTCGCAGTTAAGAAGCTTCGACACTACATGTTGTCGCATGAAATCAGCTTGGTATCCAAAGAGGACCCGCTAAAATATATTATGTTACAGCCGACACTCAAAGGTCGCCTCGGCAAATGGGCAGTAATCCTTATGGAGTTTGACATCTCCTATGTGTCGCGCAAGGCCGTCAAGGGCCAAGCTATTGCAGACTTCTTCGCTGAGCACCGAGTACCCGGGGACTGCCCGCTGGAACTGAGCTTCCTGAAGATGAAACCCTGGAAGCCGATCATGTGCGGCCCTCCTTATGGCAGCTATATTTCGATGGCGCTTCCAAAATTGACACCTCTGCCACTGGATCAGCCAGGGTCAGGGTAGGAGCAGGCATAGTCCTGAAATCTCCAGAAGGGGAAGTGGTGCACACATCTTGCTCGATAAACAAGCATTGCACAAATAACGAAGCAGAGTATGAAGCCCTGATAATCGGGTTGCAAATTACTCTATCCATGGGAATTCAGATGCTAGAAGCATTCAGGGACTCCAAGCTAGTTATAAAAAAACTGGAAGGAGAGTTCGATGTGCGAAAGCAAGAGCTTCTCCCCTACCATCAGCTGGCAACCCGCCTGATGTCAATATTCTACTTTATCAACATCAAGCATATCAACCGAGGCCAGAATGCTTAGGCAGATGCCCTCGCTAAGCTGGCTAGTTCTTTGGCGGTCCCGCCAAACACGAGCCTGAATATAACAGTGATCAACCGCCGGCAAGTCCCCAGTGTAACAGAGGTCTTAGCCGACGAACAAGAAGTTGAGGTGGTAGCCGTCGCAGAGGTTCAGCAGCACGATTGGCGAGAGCATCTCCTGCGGTGGTTCCAACACCAGCAGCTCCCAAAAGAAAAAGAAATGAGAATGAAACTCTTGAGGGTCAAAGACTCTTACGAGATGAGGAACGGAACCTTGTTCCGAATAATGGCAGATGCCCGAAGAAACGTCCTACTTCGTTGCTTGTCCTTAGTAGAAGCGGGGAAGGTGATGCAAGAAATCCATGCAGGATCAGCTGGAGCGCATCAGGCCGACCCAAAGATGAAAATTGAGATAAAGAAATTGGGTTACTATTGGCCCACTATGTTTGATGACTGCTGAAAGTTCGCCAAGGCTTGTCAGAGGTGTCAAGAATGCACCAACGTGGCAAGGAGATCTCCAGTGCCACTACATCCAACCTTACCAAGCTGGCCGTTTGCTCAATGGGGCATGGACGTAGTAGGGCCACTACCAGCATCGTCATCAGGGTGCAAATACATCTTAGCAGCTACAGATTACTTCTCCAGATGGGCAGAAGCAGTTGCATTAATAGATGTCACGGGAGAACTGGTTGCAAGATTCTTCCAACAGAACATAATATTCCGGTTCGGGATCCCCAACCAAATTATCTCTGACAATGGTAGCCATTTCAGAAATCAGAAGGTCTACCGACTAGCAGACAAATACAAGATTGACTGGAGGACATCGTCCCCCTACAACCCTCAAGCCAATGGACTTGCAGAAGCCTTCAACAAGACACTATGCACGTTGCTGGCAAAGATTGTTAAGTCTAATAAAAAAGACTGGGAAGAAAGGATGTACGAGGCGCTCTGGGCCTATTGTACCATCTATAAAACCCCAACCGACTGTTCGCCATTCTCCCTCGTGTATGGGTCAGGGGCTGTGGTGTCGATTGAATTAGAAGTTCCTTCGCTGCGAGTCACCATCCAACATGGACTAGTCAGCGGTGAACAAACCAATGCAGAAAGAAGATTGGAAGAGCTTGCCGAGCTCGAAGGAAAGCGCCTCCGGGCGCAACAAAACATCCAACTCTACCAAGCTCGCATGGCCCGTGCTTTTGATAAGCTGGTCAAAGGTTGAGAATTCAAGAAAGGAGACCTAGTGATGGTCAAGAGAAGAGAAGTGATGGCCTCCAATCCCAAAGGGAAGTTGGTCGAAAATTGGGTCGGACCATACATCATCCACCGAGTATATGAGGGAGGTGCTTACATCCTGGTGGACCACAAAGGATGCATCCAGTTCTCCCCACTCAATGGGAAGCATATGAAGCTGTATCATACGGCACAACCCACATTCCCCGAGCGATCAGAATACCTTTCCTTGGTCTAATGGCACTCCGCCCTGACCGAGCTACCCCAGCTTGGTTCAGTGGCATTCCGCCCTAACCGAGCTACCCTCACCTTGGTTTAGTGGCATTCCGCCCTGACCGAGCTACCCTCACCTTCGTCTAGTGGCACTCCGTCTTGACCGAGCTACCTTCACCTTGGTCTAGTGGCACTTTGCCCTGACCGAGCTACCCTCACCTTGGTTCAGTGGCATTCCGCCCTAACCGAGCCACCCTCACCTTGGTTCTGTGGCGCTCTGCCCTAACCGAACTACCCGCATCTCGGTCCAGTGATGGTAGTCCCCGACCAGACTCGCATAGTGTCTACGATATTACCATTGCGGGCCTTACGCCCGAATCGGCACAAATCTACCCCTTTGCGTCAGCATTACCTTCTTGCTGACGAATAAACCCTTTTTCTCAGCGCAAGACTTCACGTCCTAGTCGACCTTTATACAACATTGCCATTGCGGGCCTTACGCCCGAATCGGCACAAATCTACCCCTTTGCATCAGCATTACCTTCTTCCTGAAGAATAAACCCTTTTCTCTGCGCAAGACTTCATGTCCTAGCCGACCTTTATACAGCATTGCCATTGCGGGCCTTACGCCCGAATCGGCACAAATCTACCCCTTTGCATCAGCATTACCTTCTTGCTGACAAATAAACCCTTTTTCTCGATGCAAGACTTCACGTCCTAGCCGACCTTTATACAGCATTGCCATTGCGGGCCTTACGCCCGAATCGGCACAAATCTACTTCTTTGCGTCAGCATTACCTTCTTACTGATGAATAAACCCTTTTCTCGACGCAAGACTTCATGTCCTAGCCAACCTTTATACAGCATTGCCATCGCGGGCCTTACGCACGAATCGGCACAAATCTACCCCTTTGTGTCAGCATTACCTTCTTGCTGACGAATAAACCCTTTTTCTCGGCGCAAGACTTCACGTCCTAGCCGACCTTTATACAACATTGCCATTGCGGGCCTTACGCCCGAATCGGCACAAATCTACCCCTTTGCATCAGCATTACCTTCTTCCTGAAGAATAAACCCTTTTCTCGGCGCAAGACTTCATGTCCTAGCCGACCTTTATACATCATTGCCATTGCGGGCCTTACGCCCGAATCGGCACAAATCTACCCCTTTGCGTCAGCATTACCTTCTTGCTAACGAATAAACCCTTTTTCTCGGCGCAAGACTTCACGTCCTAGCCGACCTTTATACAGCATTGCCATTGCGGGCCTTACGCCCGAATCAGCACAAATCTACTTCTTTGCGTCAGCATTACCTTCTTGCTGATGAATAAACCCTTTTCTCGACACAAGACTTCATGTCCTAGCCGACCTTTATACAGCATTGCCATCGCGGGCCTTACGCCCGAATCAGCACAAATCTATCCGTTTGCGTCAACATTACCTTCTTGCTGACGAACAAACCCTTTTCTCGGCGCAAGACCTCATGTCCTAGCCGACCTTTATACAACGTTGCCATTGCGGGCCTTACGCTCGGATCGGCCCAAATCTAGCCTTTACGTCAGCATTGCCTTCATGTTGACGAGTAAACCCTCTTTCTCGGCGCAAGACTTCGTGTCCTAGCCGGCTCTCTCAACATCCTTCTGTTACGTGAGCAAAAAGAGAAGACAAAATGGGGTTAAAAATAGAGATACCCCGCCAGTCTTGTTCCTAAATCGGGACAAGGGCAAAAATGGCTATAACCCGGCTGTAGCGAAAACCTGAAAGGGCGTTACGGGCAAAATCGGGTACCCCGTCACGTGAAAACCCAAAAGGGCGCGTGGGCAAAAGTAAGAGGGGGCTGGCCTCGGTGAAAACCCGAAAGGGCGCTGTTTGCGATGGGTTTTATCCGACCATCTTATTATTTTATTTCGTGTATAGATGTATATATGCACATATATACATGTCTTATTTCACGTGTTGATCAACCAATTAACTAACTGGTAATTAACTGACTGATTGACGACGCGGGCGTGCCAGTCACATGAGTGACAATTTTATGATGCGCTCATTCAGACCCGGGTCGGGTGAATGTGAGGTTCGGTCAGGACCAGCAGTCCGCCATACCATAAAGGCTATGGCGTTAATTACATCCCCCACGAGGAGGGAACACCTTTGATTAATTGCCGAGATGAAGGGCTGTCGAGGCCGTAATAAAGGATACAGAGCATGCGAGTGATCATACGAGATGCTATGATTGACTACACACGATTTATTTGGGTGGGCCTCGGTACATGGCGGAGGACTTAGGCCCGAAGGCCACCTTCACGCGTAACAAGACCTCTGATCAGGCATAGCTCGACCTTCCGGCAATGTCATTTGATATACCGAGGAGGCGCACACTCAAGCATGCATTGACGCGACCTGAATGCCTGGACTAAGGCATAACGGCGAAAACTCGAGACATATCAATTCAAGCTCGAACAAGCTAATTTATTCAGTTCACTGATCAAAGAGTTTACTTCATTTCATTTTTTTTTTATGGTTGACACCAGAAATCATCCCAGGAGCGGGGAAGAGACTGGAACGACATGATTCGGCATGAAACCGGTGCAACGCTTGCGAAGACAGGGGTTAAAATGCTTGAAACGGCGCCCTGAAACGTAGGTAAATGGCTTAAAATGGCGCCGGAAACCGTAGGTGAATGGAAAAGATGTGTTAAACTGGCGCGGCCTAATTGGGGCGCGCCGGGAAGGGCGCGCCATTTTAAGGCGCGCCGTTTAAGGTGTGCCATGCATGAACGGCGCCGCTTTAGCCCAATTTCTCGGACACCAAGATCTTCGTTGGTTTATTTATGGATTTATTAAAATGTTTTGAGAGATTTTGAAAGTTGATTGAGTTGATTATTTACGGATCGGTCCCAAGCCATCCAAAAGTTAAGTCACGGGCTCGTGCGAGGTTCATACTCGAGCGCGGTGATCATTCCGAGTTTGGACTCGTTAAAGCCAAAATTTCGGCAGCATCTCCCCATCCCGGAGGATTTGTCGGGGAGAAGCGGGGAGTGCTCACGTGGCGGAGCAACCCCTAAAGGCCGGGTGGCACGACGGAGGCCGGCAAAAACCCGAACGGAGAGGAAAACCCCGAGGTCAAACCTGCTAGGGGTACCAAATCCGTGGGCGGCAGTGAGGGGATGAGTTGACTCATGACGGGAGTGAAAACCCCGAGGGCCAGCCTGCGAGGGGCACGCAACCCAAGCCAACACAATGCTCGAATTGGGACGACCGATCTGGGAGGAAACCCAGAGGGCTAGCCTCTTAGGGGCACGCAACCTACGGCCACCACAGAGCCCACTAGGGGGGCTGTGGATTTGTAGTGTTGGGATTAACCCAATTTCTGTGTGCTCACTGGCCTTATGAAATCCATTATTGACAAATAGACTCATCGAACCGAGCAGTCAGGATGAAAGATCAAGGGAATGTTCCCCCTCCCCGGGTTACCGAACCCCACTAATGAAACAGCAGAATAGCACGGCGAGAACACTCGTATAATTAGCAGGCCAACGCTAATGCCTGTAGATACGCATACGTACATGCATGTCATCGTTCACAAATTAACGCAACATTCATCAGTCGATGCCTAGAAAATAATGACGGGAATGTGGGGACGGCCTGGTCTCCCTCCGTTCATGGTCGAGAACAGAAAGGGTATTAAGAGGACAGCCCAGACAGGTTGAAGGAACACGCGTATAGACTCCCCTCACACGATGAAAATCCTTGACATTCGATTGGAAGAGAAACCCCCGGGGAGGGGGATTAATGTAGCCCCTACCATAGTAGGGCATGTAGCGTCGAGGGAGACGGAACGGGAAGAAAATCATTCAGACAGAGGAACGCACGGAGTTTCACGTTCATCCTCCACGGTGCCGGCATCGCTGCAGGGCGCCGTTTCACCGGCTATAAGGAAAGGGGAAAAGCAACATGGAAGAAGGGAGATCAAGAGGAAGGAGAAGGCAACATTCATTCACAATATGAACAACAGAAAAGGGAAGTGCACAGAGCATCATTCCGGCGCCGGCGTTGTCGCTCGGCCACCGTTTACATTAATAGACGAGACTCATTACAGACGAAGAGAAAGAACAGAGGTGTTGGTGAAGGAGGGGAGGTCAGGCTCGTATCATCGCCCCTCCCCTCACTCACTTACATTGTATCAGAGAAAACCGAAGATGAAACGAAGGGGGTCCGCCGGGAGAAAACACGGGAAACCCACCTAGGTAGATGAGAAACAGATGCTCTCCTTCTCCGATTCCGGGAGGCTCGGGTGGAGTGGGGTGGCGGCTGCCGAGAGGCTCAGACGGAGGCTTCTTCAGACCGAAAAACCCTCGACCCCTCTCTCTGGACCTCTCTTCTTTCTTTCTAATTCTCCTTTCCTTTCTTTTGATTTCGCATTCTTCCTTTTTTTCCGTCAAAGACAAGCTATATAGCCTTCTTCTAATCCGGCGCCCCAGGGAGGGGCGCGCCGGATTCGATGGCGCCGGGACACACGGCATTAGCGAGCCGGATTGATGGCGCCGGGACACCCCCGATTGGCATTAGCGCGCCGGATTGATGGCGCCGTATTAAAGGGCGCCGACATTCCTTCACGCGCCGTTTTAACTTGTTTACTCGGCGCGGCTCGGCTGGTGGGTCCGGGGATGATTCCGGAAGCTCCCATTGACTGTTCCTTCCGCGCTGGCCTTTGCAAAACCTTGACGTGGTGTCGAGGAAGCTCTTGATATGACGAACAGCCTTGATCAGAGCTCCACGTGTGTCTGGCCCGATCATACGAATATCCTGTTGACACGGCCTTCGACACTGTGATTTGTGCTTCTGGTCGAGATGGACTCGTGCTCGAGGCTTCTTGGCGAGACGGTGTTGCATCCCGGATGATTCTACCCTGAATGGCAATCAATTGGCCACAAATGGGCCCATTATGACGAGGAGCCGAACCCATGTCGGGTGATCGGGGCCCTCTGCTGACAGAACCTTCGGCCCCTTGTTATGGACTGCCGGGAATGTTTTTCCTCCTTAGGAGAGCCATTGTGGTGAGGACACGCGCCGCATTACTCGACGGAGCACATAGAGCACGCCGGCATCCCTTTGGCTCGGCGATCACTTGGCAGACTAGCGGAGTTACCTGCACTTATCCTTTACTTTAGGCCATGTTGGGCCTTGGATTAGTCCCTGCGTGGACACTTTTATCATTTGTGTGGACCTTTGTAGGCCAATTGGGGCCAATTAGGCTTTAGTGGGTCTTTTTATGCTTATTAGGTAGGAGATAGGGCTATTGGGCCACTTTCTTGGTTCAAGCCTTGGCCCATTTGGCATGGCTGCCCAACCAGGGCTTGGCCCACCTGGGAACTTGCGCCCCCCTCCCTAGGGTTAGGGTTTTGGGCGCCCACCCCCCTTTTCCTCTCCTCTTGGAAGGTGGCAGCCGCCCCTCTCCTAGATTATAGGAAGAGGGGTGCGCCCCCCCTTTTTCCCTTATCCATCTGATCCCCCCCCTCCTTTGGCCGCCCCCAGCCCCCAATCTCCTCCTAGATTATAGGAGTGGTGCGCACCCCTTTCCCCCCTTGCACCTTGCGCACCCCCCTTTCCCCCTTGGCTAGGGTTTCAACCCTAGCATTCCCCCTCCCCATATAAAAGGATTGTATTTTCTTTTGAGCATTTTATTGAATGAATTGAAAAGAAAATTGGCTGAAGGTGGCTGCGCCCCCTCCTCTGTTCCTCCTTGCTCCTGCGACGGGAGCAAGCTCGGGGTGTGACTCCCCATCCCTCGGTGCGACGCCGAGGGCCACTTTCTCTTCTATCCCTTCTCAAGTTCAAGTTCGGTGAGCCCGGATCTCTCCTCCAAGGCCAATGATGGCCACCCCCTGATCGTGGAGACTTTGGGTGACCAACCCATTTTTTGGTGATTCTTCTGCGAGTCGTCAACGCGTGCGAGGTGGTCTCGCCTCGTTTGGAGATCGGCATCGCCCGTGGCATTTTTCTTCGTGAGCTCGCGCAGGACACCCTCTCCCTGCGAGCCAGGTTCTGTCCGCCCCCTTGCGAAAATTTCACGGGGCTGACAGCTGCGAGTTTGGACGTGGGATCTTCACCGGTCGTACCTCTCTTCGTCCTCTTTCCAACGCCGCCGACCTCGCCTCGTTCCGACGTCCGAGCTGTTCGTGGCATCTGTTCCCGTGAGGTCGCGCTGGTCTGCCCTGTCCACCCGGCGCCAGGATCACCTGCGGATTCCCGAGCTTGCTGCTCTCAGCCACGACCCGATCTGACCGAGCCCTTCGATCGGGATCTGCTGCCGGGTGTCCTCGACGTCCTCCCACAAGCGGGACCTCCTTCGCCTACCGGAGCAGCATTTTCTTCATTTTCTCCCTCAGCTGCGCAGTTCTGCGTGCAGCAACCCTGTCACAGGTTGCAGATCCTCCACCGGCGTCCACAAGCGGTTCCAGCGCGCGCCCTTTGGCCGGGATGTTCCCCCACCTGTCAGCTTCGCACCCTCACAGACGGCACGTCATTTGGAGTCCGGATGAGATCGTGGGACCCGTTACCGCGGACTTGCGCGTTGCTGCGATCCTGCCGACGCTACCTGGAACCTCCTCGCGGCCAACCTTCACCGAGTGCTGCCCGTCAGCCCGTGTCCCGGCAGCCCCGAATTTGTTGCATGTAGCCTGTTATCTCCCTGCGAGGAGTGGGCACTTTATTGGGTTGTAAATTCATTCTTCGTGTATCGGGGTTGTTGGTCTCGGCCGGGGTTTCTTCCCCACGCCTAGGCGTGGAGGTACGTGCGACGCTCCCCCTTGTTGGCACTTGCTTTACTAGTATGCTTTCCATTATGCCGCGTGAGTGTTTAGGATCCTAGCTAGCTTTTTATTCACCGCGTGACTGTGAGTTGAGAGCCCCATTCCGTGGCCCTAGTCGAGCGCCGAGCTCGGACTAGATTCCCATAGGCGCACAGCGGTTCCTTAGCCGCTGAGATCCCTACGCTTCCCTCATAGGGACGGCTGTGGGCTTGAGTTTCTTGTTGAGAGACGCCTCCACCCGGAGGAACGCTACGGAGGTCAGCCGCCCGGCTTGCCTTTGGCGTGCGAGTGCTGGCCGCACTTTATTGCATTCGTAGGTCCTAGCCCCGTTTCAGTCCCGTCCCACATCAAATTGGTATCAGAGCTTAGGGAACCAGTTTGTTCTAACAAATTGGGGTCTTAGGTCATTTGAGTCTTTAGGTTGTCTAGGGTGCATTGAGTCTCTTGGTTCATCTAGGTAACCTACCATTACATTGTCATTTTAGGTTTGTGTCTAGTTAGAGTTTTATCCTTGTCTCGTTGAGTCTTGCATGTCTTGCCCCCCCCCCCCCCCCCCGCCAGCCCCATGGTGGTTCCTCGTGCCCACGTGTCAGATTGGTCATCCCTGTTGGCCCGATTCGACGCTCTTATGGCACGACCCCTGGGTGTCGCCCCTACCACTCAGTCGTCGGGAGACCCGATCCCTATACCGATGACCGAGTCGTTTCAGCACCCTGTCATGTCCATGGCCATCCTACCTAATGGGTTGCATACGGAGATCGACTTCATCAGTAGGGTTCCATATAATTATATCTCACAGGACATTGTTGAGTCTCTCTCTAAGACTGGGGAGATTGTTCTCTGCGGTGGCTTAGCTTTTGTTGAGTTTCAACGATGGTTTGGCCCCGTTCTATATCACGATGGTGCATGGTGTAAGATCGACACACTTGCTGGTCCATGCATCATTTTAGGGAAAACTTGGTTGGAGGAGAGAAGAGCGACCATCGACCTGGACAGGAGGACCTGCACCTTACACCCATCTCACCTTCCAGGCGAGTTTGTCTTCCACGACGGCGCTGCGCCGACCACCTCCGTGTCGCTAGCCACCCACCCCCAGCGATCCACTCCGCCTTTTGTTCCAGTGATTTACGAGGCTGAACAGGAGTTGATTGAGGAGTACCTAACTGAGGTCGAGGAGTTAGGGAGTGACCCCATGGAGCACCCAGTCGTGCCTGAACCTTTGGAAGTTAGGGCCGACACTCTCGGCCTGAGACCCTCGACTGAGAGCCAGGGGCCCCTCCACATCATAGAGGACTCTGTTTCCATTCCCGAGAGAGATGCTTCACCCTTAGACCCTCATATAGAGCCATTCTTACCTTCCGAGGGTGAACTGGTCATTGGAGAGTCTTTAGCTAGCTGGCTAAGGGAGGGTCCACTTCTAGATGTCTCCATTCCTTGCTATACACCCATGGGACCAGCCCTCCCAATTGTACCCCTTGACTCCTTTCACACCACTTTTCGGTCCTTCTGCTTTCTTGAAAATGTGAAGGGCTTCCTTAGGAGTTTAGATTGTCAATGGGAGTTGACATATATGTTGACCTTAGGGTCTGACCAACCCTATAGTCATAGCTTTACACTCCCTGCTTTGGGGTCTATTACCTCGGTCTACACCATAGGACATATCACCTCCGAGGTCCTTTTATTCTTTCCCATACCCGTGGAGGTTGATTTTGTCCCCTCTTATGGTATCACAGTCCCGAGGGTGGAGCCTTGCCTTCCTTGCCTTCCTCATGAGCCTCTTGCCCCATACATTAGAGCGCCTGACGGTGATCATCTGCACCTGGGCGAATGTCACACATGGGCAAGTATAGTGAAGGGACCTGTCGGGAGGGGTCATCATTTCTTTGATCCATTCGATCCCCTCCCTAGTGAGCCTCTCGACTCATATTCTCTTCCCCACCTAGTCGAGGAGGTATATCATCACACCCTATCCAAACCTGCTAGCCAACACCTCACCTTGCATACTTCCAGACGCCAGAGTTTAGGAGGCCAGGAACACATGTCTCTCTCTCATGTTTCTCTATGTCCCTCATCATATAGGGGTAATGTCATGAGTAAGTTTGGGGTTAGTAGTCCTCCTGAGTCTACCCTATTTAGTAGGACACATGTGCATGATAGGTCATACTTTGGTTGTCCAGGTCCTCCCCATGTTGTCAAGTCTGGTAGATGTCATAGGCCTATTAGATCCATATTTGGATGCCCAGGACCACCCCTGCATTCACGTAGGTATGAGTCTACCCATCTTATTCGGAGTCTGCATCATCACCACCTTGAGGCCAGCAACGCACGTTATGAGGAGTTAGCTGATGCGCATCGGCACACCTGTGAGTTCCGTAAGGGAGAGTACGTCATGATCAGGGTCAGACCTGAACGGTTTCCTTCGGGGGCCGTGAAGAAACTCCAGGCCCGTGGTGCTTGACCCTTCCGAGTCTTGAAGCGAATTGGGTCGAATGCGTATGAGATTGAGCTGCCAGACGACTATGGGATCTGTTCGACGTTCAATGTCTCAGATTTGGTGCAATATCGGGATCCCGCGGTGATTCCCAATGAGCCTTTTGGGCCCTCCCCTCCTATTGAGAGTGTTACACCTTCTGAGCGTCCACCTCCTCCAGCCCCATTACAGAAACGCGAGTATATAGATTGCATACTGGATGAGCAGGTGACCACTACCAGGAGCGGAGCCTACCAACGCTTCCTAGTGCGTTGGAGAGGGCGCCCTGCGACAGACGACACCTGGATCACACGAGGAGAGCAAGAGAGGATCGACCCCGACTTGCTGGAGCGCCACTTGAGCGACCGTGACCCTTACTCGACAGGGTCGAGTTCTTCCCACCCGGGGAGAATTGGTGAGGACACGCGCCGCATTACTCGACGGAGCACACGGAGCACGCCGGCATCCCTTTGGCTCGGCGATCACTTGGCAGACTAGCGGAGTTACCTGCACTTATCCTTTACTTTAGGCCATGTTGGGCCTTGGATTAGTCTCTGCGTGGACACTTTTATCATTTGTGTGGACCTTTGTAGGCCAATTGGGGCCAATTAGGCTTTAGTGGGTCTTTTTATGCTTATTAGGTAGGAGATAGGGCTATTGGGCCACTTTCTTGGTTCAAGCCTTGGCCCATTTGGCATGGCTGCCCAACCAGGGCTTGGCCCACCTGGGAACTTGCGCCCCCCTCCCTAGGGTTAGGGTTTTGGGCGCCCACCCCCCTTTTCCTCTCCTCTTGGAAGGTGGCAGCCGCCCCTCTCCTAGATTATAGGAAGAGGGGTGTGCCCCCCCCCCTTTTCCCTTATCCATCCGATCCCCCCCCTCCTTTGGCCGCCCCCAGCCCCCAATCTCCTCCTAGATTATAGGAGTGGTGCGCACCCCTTTCCCCCCTTGCGCACCCCCCTTTCCCCCTTGGCTAGGGTTTCAACCCTAGCATTCCCCCTCCCCATATAAAAGGATTGTATTTTCTTTTGAGCATTTTATTGAATGAATTGAAAAGAAAATTGGCTGAAGGTGGCTGCGCCCCCTCCTCTGTTCCTCCTTGCTCCTGCGACGGGAGCAAGCTCGAGGTGTGACTCCCCATCCCTCGGTGCGACGCCGAGGGCCACTTTCTCTTCTATCCCTTCTCAAGTTCAAGTTCGGTGAGCCCGGATCTCTCCTCGAAGGGCAACGATGGCCACCCCCTGCTCGTGGAGACTTTGGGCGACCAACCCATTTTTTGGTGATTCTTCTGCGAGTCGTCAACGCGTGCGAGGTGGTCTCGCCTCGTTTGGAGATCGGCATCCCCCGTGGCATTTTTCTTTGTGAGCTCGCGCAGGACACCCTCTCCCTGCGAGCCAGGTTCTGTCCGCCCCCTTGAGAAAATTCCACGGGGCTGTGACAGCTGCGAGTTTGGATGTGGGATCTTCACCGGTCGTACCTCTCTTCGTCCTCTTTCCAACGCCGCCGACCTCGCCTCGTTCCGACGTCCGAGCTGTTCGTGGCATCTGTTCCCGTGAGGTCGCGCTGGTCTGCCCTGTCCACCCGGCGCCAGGATCACCTGCGGATTCCCGAGCTTCCTGCTCTCAGCCACGACCAGATCTGACCGAGCCCTTTGGTCGGGATCTGCTTCCGGGTGTCCTCGACGTCCTCCCACAAGCGGGACCTCCTTCGCCTTCCGGAGCAGCATTTTCTTCATTTTGTCCCTCAGCTGCGCAGTTCTGCGTGCAGCGACCCTGTCACAGGTTGCAGATCCTCCACCGGCGTCCACAAGCGGTTCCAGCACGCGCCCTTTGGCCGGGACGTTCCCCCACCTGTCGGCTTCGCACCCTCACAGACGGCGCGTCATTTGGAGTTCGGATGAGATCGTGGGACCCGTTACCGCGGACTTGCGCGTTGTTGTGTTCATGCCGACGCTACCCGGAACCTCCTCGCGGCCAACCTTCACCGAGTGCTGCCCGTCAGCCCGTGTCCCGGCAGCCCCGAATTTGTTGCATGTAGCCTGTTATCTCCCTGCGAGGAGTGGGCACTTTATTGGGTTTTAAATTCATTCTTCGTGTATCGGGGTTGTTGGTCTCGGCCGGGGTTTCTTCCCCACACCTAGGCGTGGAGGTACGTGCGACGCTCCCCCTTGTTGGCACTTGCTTTACTAGTATGCTTTCCATTATGCCGCGTGAGTGTTTAGGATCCTAGCTAGCTTTTTATTCACCGCGTGACTGTGAGTTGAGAGCCCCATTCCGTGGCCCTAGTCGAGCGCCGAGCTCGGACTAGATTCCCATAGGCGCACGGCGGTTCCTTAGCCGCTGAGATCCCTACGCTTCCCTCATAGGGACGGCTGTGGGCTTGAGTTTCTTGTTGAGAGACGCCTCCACCCGGAGGAACGCTACGGAGGTCAATCGCCCGGCTTGCCTTTGGCGTGCGAGTGCTGGCCGCACTTTATTGCATTCGTAGGTCCTAGCCCCGTTTCAGTCCCGTCCCGCATCACATTGGGTAGACCGTCGTCCTTGGTCGGGCGATGGATGTGGGGTAGCGGCATGAAGAGGTCGATGCCGGATCGTTGGGCAGGCTTGATCGCGCTGTCGGTTGGTTGTGGATTCATTCCGACTCTCCTAAGGTGAAGTCCCCGGTGTTCCCTTCAAGGTGGCTCGGGGCTCTGGCAGCTTAAAGAATCTTTAGTAGGTTGATCTTCATCGGCTTCTGTGCTTCAGTGGGCCGTATCATTCGTCTTTGCGGCTTGGTCGCCGAAGGATCATATTTTGAGTGCCAACAAATGTCCCCCAGACGTAGGCGATGCAAGTGAGGCAGGAATGCGGCAAGGCCTACGGATGAGCTTCGTTTGGTTGACAGAAGCTCGAACGGCACTTAATTCCGGCTTCGGATGTTAATCCGGCGCTGTAAGAGGTTTGACCGGCGCCGCTTAGAACGGCGTTCCCATTGCTTGAAACGGCGCCGCTTAAAGCGGCGCGCCCTTAGGCTGGGGAGGTTGAAACGGCGGGCCCCTCACGGCACGCCAATTGCTTAAAATGGCGCGCCCCGGGGCACGCCGTTTTAACAGGGGTGGAGCCCCCCTATATATTGTTTCGTTCTTCATTTTTTCTTCACAGCCCCTTCATTTGTGAAAATTTCTTCTCTCTCTTCATTCCTCTCCACCGCGGCGCCGAGTGGCTCTGGGTTTGGGCGATTTCGCCATGTGAGCGGGTGAGTTGAGTGTTATTTTGTTCGGGTTCTGAACCCATTCTTCGGGCCCCGGGAGGCTCCTAGTAGGACTTGTCCTCAGAGTTAAATCCCCCGGGTGTCCCGTTTGGCCTTGGCTTAGTGCCTATGGCTACTTTTAGGGGCTGCTCCCTCAGTGGATGGCTTCCACTTCTCTTTTGGCAAACCCTCGAGCTGAGGAGATGCTGCCGAAATTTTGTCAGAAGTCTTGCTTTGATCAACTGATTTCTGACTTTGATCGCTCTTTTCTGGACGTTGTTTTGCAGATAATATGGCATCCGACCCTTCTTCCTCTGCATCCCGGGTCGCTGTGACATGGGGGAATGTCCATTCCCTTGATCGGGGGCTAAGACATGTGGCTGTGGTGGCTGAGTCCTCGGACTCAGAGACCGACACTGTCGACACTGGCCGCCTATTGATTCTTGACGGCAACCACTTCAAGTACGATCGAAGGGACGGCGTCAGACTGGACCATCCTAAGGATAAGCATCTGATGGCGTTCCTTGAGCGCTTCAACCTCGGAGGGAAGCGTGATTTAATTCTCGTCCGTCGAGCCGAGGGAGCCCTGCTGGCGGAGAGAGACAGTTTGACTGAGTCAGTCACTCACGGCATGCCTATATATGTCCCGGGGGAGTCCAGAAAGTGGGGAGCCATGCTCGGAGTGCAAGAGTTATCCCCCGAGGGTGGGATGCTGACGAGAGCACCACAGTATAACCCCGCTCGCTGGAATGAAACTACCGGACGTGTTGACAGGGAGAAGCCCGTATACGGTTTATTCCTCGGCTCGCTTCATTGGGGATACCGAGACGAACCTTTTCTTTTAGACTGCTTGGCAGTCCGGTTCAAACATCAGATTTCAGTGGGGTGGTTTGGAGAGCTCAAAGCCACCGACGCTCACGCCTTCAGACCGGGGGCTGTTGAATTCACAGACTTTGTGTTACGGCAGTACGCCCCCATCCTGGTGCATGCTGGTGTATACCAGAGTGTATATGCTTCCCGGTACAGGTACCCGATCTCCCGAGGTCTGTGCTGTGGGATGATTGAAGTCTTCTGCCCAGAGTACAACACTTTTTATACTACAGAAGGTGAGACTTATTTGGACCTATGGAGCCTTTCTCAGCTGAGCGGCTTGCCGATAGATAGGGAGCCGTATGAGGAGGTTTGTTTTCCAGACTGGCTGAAAGACCAGAACGACGGTGAGGGTAGATATTTCTCGGGCTTCGCTTACCGCTACCTCATGAAGGCATATCGCACCCTGCTGCGCCTGACGCTTGACTCGCGGGAGGCGCGGAAGCCTGGCAAAAAGAGACGCGTGCGGATGGGCACGTGGCTTCAGTATTTCTTTGATGGGGAGCAGCAGTACGAGGATTTCCCCACGGTGGTTCCGACAGCGGTGGCACAGAAGAAGAGGGCTCGACGCCAAGCGACATATCCTGCTGTCTCAGGGAGAGGGCGGCAGGTCAGCCCGAATCCCACAGGAGTTGACGCAGTTACACATTGTGCTGCGTATCTGACATATTGGCTTTGTTCATTCGCCCTCCCTCAAGGGGACGAGACAGTAATCAGACTGGAGGCTATTTACCCTGCCTGTTTAATGGCTTGGGGGACGAAGCTGTCCCTGTGTCCTGTGGCTCTGTGCCTCATATATAAAATGTTGGGGGATTTGCACAAGTCGCGCATCCCCAGAAATTCACGGACAGTTGGTCCCATCCACTTTTTTAATGCCTGGGTCTGCACCCTATTTCCTGAAGCAGCTCCCCGGTCAATGCAGTCATATCGTCCTTTGCCGCGGATGATCGAATTTGCCAGTGCCGAACCGTCCTCACTGGCGGATCAGCTTTTTGCTATTCGGGGGAAGTTGACTACAGTTCCAACAGATTCCCCTGGCGTTCTGCACTTTTGGATCTTGGCTGCCAGCTCTAGCCCTCTTGTCAACAGGATGCGGCAATGCCGATTATTTGAGACAGAGGAATTTATTCATCAGCTGACTGGGTCGAAGAGCACAAGGCCCATCTTGGAGTCGGAACTGGTTGATTGGGCGTTGTCTATTAGCCCCAGTGTTCTTGTCTTCAGGAAGAGCGGCTTACTGTGGCTGGAGCCGTATTATCCCTTTCGTTTTGGCCAAAATTTTGGGTACGACCAGCAAATCCCTTCTTCTTCAGCCCGGTTCAATCTGCCGAATAGACATCGGGCTGGTCAGACGACTTCGGATGAAGCCCGCGCATGGTGGGACTACTTCCATCGTTGGGAGGACGTGTCATTCAGGGTGCCAACCCCGGCCCATCTGCCCCGAGTGACTCCAGACTTCATCAAGTGGTGGAATGCGCGAACGGGCTTCTATCGGAACTTCCGGAAAGACTGCTGGCATAGTGCCGAGCGTCGTTTCCTAGATTCGCAGCGGGAGCCTGTTTTGGATGTTGATCCATCCTATTTGAAGAAGCTAAAGTCCTGGTCCAACACCGAGGTGATGGCATATGTAGAAGCCAGGAAAGCTGCGAAGGGCAAGTCATCCCGAGCCGACCCGAAGATGCCAGAGATCCAGAGGGATGATTATATCAAGACTCTCTGCGGGCTGTGCCGGGTTAGCAGTGACCAGATTGCTCTTCAGACAATCCCCCTTCCGGTGGAAGAACCTCTTCCTAGTGTGGCGAGCTGGCACCCAGAAATTGACCATTTTCATCCCTAACGGACCTTCATCAGGAGGGAAGACAGGCGGGCTGACTTATATTCCAACACCCCCTGGATATTCGCCCTGCTTCATTCTCATGGGCTTTCAATTTCTAGTCCGTTAGAAGCCATCCGGGACCATCAGCTTCTGATATCTTTCAAGTATGTCTATGGCTGGGGATTCGACCACTTGAGCTTATATCATCACTTGTCATCCTGTGGCCATGAAGACTTGGCTCAACTGGCAGAGAAAAGTGAAACAATTGGTGATGTGTGCTGGCTTATTAACGAGGCGGCTTCCCGGGACAAGGCGCCAGTATTGCTTTACTGGCCGCTTAGTCCTCGATATACGGGGCTGCCAAGTAATACTTATTTTCTCCTTCAGCCCTGAAGCTACTTCTTCTATAATCAGTGTGCATCTTCTCACTTATGTGCTTTTGCAGCTCACCTTTCTATGGAGGTGACCCGACACTGTAGGGAGTTGATATCTAAGGCGCAGAAACCTTCATACTTTAATATTCCAAAGCCAGCTCCGACTACGACACCATTACCCCCTGGGGATTCGCGAAAGCGAACCAGGTCCCAGGTCAGGGAGGCCATCAGTAGGGCCAAGAAAGCCAAGAGGGCAGAGTCCCGCGCTACTCGGGCACGTCGGAGGAAGGCTGCTGAAGAGGAGTCCACGGTTCCCCTTCCTCGGGTTCCGTCATTCTCCAAATTTGAGGCCACCTGGACGCAAGGGCCTGAGGGCGAAGGTGACTTCTTATTTTTGCCTGGCTTGTCTGTTTATTTTCGCCGCCCTGGCTGATCATCCTTCCTTTTAGTAGCTGCTGGCACTACCTCCGCCGTTGTTGGGTTGGAGGCGGCAACCGGAGCTGCTACTGGGGAGAGAGAGGAGGAAGCCCCCTCGGCCTCCGCTGAGGGTGGCTTGCCTTCACCGACACCCCATCGAGAAATAGAAGGTAATTTGCAGCATGCCGATAGAGCTTGGTGGCATATTGTGGTTTCAGTCGGGTCTTGACTATTTATTGTCTTTTAATTCCAGTCGATGTTTGACCCACGCTGCTCCCTGAGGTCGGTGCCACGGTAGGGGCTGCCATCGGAGAGCAAGGGCTTCCAAGGGACCAGCCCCTGGACATTCCATCGACGGATGCTCCCAAGGCGGAGACCGCTGAGGAGATTCTGGATAGAGGGTTTCCTCCTAGCGGCACGGTTCCCGTTCAGGTATCGGAGGTCCGAGAATAAGCAGAAGAATCCTCCTCCTCTGAACAAGTTGATTATGGTGGCGGCTCCGGCGACGACGAGGGGTTCCCGATTGTCGACACCGAGGCTGAGGACGCCGGGGCTTCTTCAGCTTATGAGAGTGATCTGTTGACGTTTAGCCCTCCGAGGCTATTGGGAGCCAAGCATGGGCCATCATACCCTACTGCAGGAGAAGGGCCAGAATCTTCAGAGGCCACTTTTGGAGGCCTAAATATAGTGCCGGTTGAGGTAGGAAGTATTCTGATTCCCGCCTGCAGCACTTCTTTTTATTTCCAAGCCAACTGGCTGATGTACGTATGTGCAATGCAGGCTGAGGCGGTATCACCAGTTGTAATGATCCGCATACCCCTTCCTGGTATGGATATTAGTCAATCGGCTCTTCCACCTGTTGTGCGGCCTATCCCCATGCGGCTTCCACGGACCTATGCTACTGTAGCGGCCTCAGGGGAGCCCGGTGTGACTGCCGAGGTTGGCGGCCTGATCGAGGTTGCGGGGACTCAAGCCCTGGTTGCCGGCGAAGAGCCACTGCTGAAGCCAAGTGCTCTCCCGGAAGTAGAAGTGGGGGAGATTATTGCAGAAGCTGAAGCCTTATCGGTTATAGAGAGCTCCCCTCTGTTAACGACCCGTGAGACTGCTCGGGAGGAGCAAGCACCCTCAGCCGCTGAGACGGCCGTCATGACTTCGCCCCAAAGGGCAGGAAAGGAAATTGCCGTCATAGAGGGCCCCTTGGCAGTCGTAACCGCAACTGTTGGGCCGGGAGTCGGCGTCATACAGACCCTGCCATCGATGTCCCTCGGGGTGGCCGATGACATCTGGGCCGACATAGATAGCAGGGTGGATTTTCAGCTCCCTGAGACTTCGCCACTAGGCCTACGATTCTCTGATGACATGGTATGGCAGTCTTTGGACAATCTCCAGCGGGCTATGTCAGCTTCTCCGAACCTGACCTATGTGCAGCTGAGGAGCTTGGTAGACCACCTCTCCCGGTCGTTATTAGCATTCGGCTGCCCCATGGATGATTGGACTCCGTGGGTTGTAATGCTATTAAAGCACGCCAACAGGCGGGAGTTCCTGAGCCGAGAGGTTTCTGATCAGCTGACGGCTGTGAAGCTGGAGAGAGCAGATTGCCGCACTGCTACTTCTTCTTTGAGGGTGACCATGGAACAGCTGAGAAACACTGCCGGCAATATCTCAGAACGCCGGCTGCTCCTCACGACACGGGAGGCAGAGTTGCGCGCTGAGCTTGCCGAGGTTGAAGCCGAATTGCAGGAAGGCGAGCGCCTCGAAACCCAGTCAAGAGAAGAAGCTGATCTAGCCGAAGGACAACTTGCCTCATTAGACGAAAGGTTATCGCAGCTGACAGTTACTGAGGCCCGACTGAAAGAATTTACCCGACACTCCTCACTGGGCCTCTTGGAGTTGGCAGATATTTTCCGGCGTCCTTTGCCGTGATTTCATTTGTTTTTTTTTTCTTTGATCGGGCTCTGCTTCCCTTTTTTTTTTTGGAGCTTATGTACCCCCGGGGGATGTTCCGGGCGTAAATGTATTCCGACAAGTCATATTAACGAAGACATCTCTGTTTGTCGCCTCGATCATGACTTCTTTTCTTTCCTTCTTTTCTTTCTCCTGGCTGATCATCCGAACCTGGGGATACTTGCCGATGGCGCAGGAGAGCGCTCACGCCTTCAGGGAAGGGGTGAGGTGTTCGCTCCACCGCGACGTAGCCGTTCCCGGAACAGGGCCTTTGCCAAGGTGGGACATAGGTAGCGTAGGCAGATGCACCTAGCGAACCTTGCCGCTGGTGATGAGAGGTGTGTTATAACCATCGACATGGGTCAAATGTCGACGCAATGACGTTTTATTGATCAACGAGGGCGGAAGGCCCAGGTTAGGGGGTAGTTGACCAGGCTCGTCGATGGTGATGAGGGTCGAAAGGGTAGCGACCGATCTTGCCGATGATGACAATGATCGAAAAGGGTAGCGACCGATCTTGCCGATGATGACAAGGGTCGAAAGGGTAGCGACCGATCTTGCTGATGATGACAAGGGTCGAAAGGGTAGCGATCAATCTTGCCGATGGTGACAAGGGTCGAAATGGTAGACGGTCTTGTCGATGGTGACAAGAACCGGACAGGGTAGTGACCGATCTTGCCGATGGTGACAAGGGTCGAGATGGTAGACGGTCTCGCCGATGGTGACAAGAACCGGACAGGGTAGCGACCGATCTTGCCGATGATGACAAGGGTCGAGAAGGTAGACGGTCTTGCCGATGATGACAAGAACCGGATAGGGGTAGCGACCGATCTTGCCGATGGTGACAAGGGTCGAAAAGGGTAGACGGTCTCGCCGATGGTGATAAGAACCGAACAGGGTAGCGACCGATCTTGCCGATGGTGACAAGGGTCAAAAGGGTAGACGGTCTCGCCGATGGTGACAAGAACCGGACAGGGTAGTGACCGATCTTGCCGATGGTGACATGGGTCGAAATGGTAGACGGTCTCGCCGATGGTGACAAGAACTAGATAGGGGTAGCGACCGATCTTGCCGATGGTGACAAGGGTGGAAAAGGTAGACGGTCTTGCCGATGATGACAAGAACCGGATAGGGGTAGCGACCGATCTTGCCGATGGTGACAAGGGTCGAGATGGTAGACGGTCTTGCCGAGGATGACAAGAACCGGATAGGGGTAGCGACCGATCTTGCCGATGGTAACAAGGGTCGAAAGGGTAGTGACCGATCTTGCCGATGATGACAAGGGTCGAAAGGGTGTATAAGTGGGATATCGGATGAAGGTTCCGCCTCGGCCTTGCAAATGGCCTTCCGTAAGGAGGATGGTTCATCACTATTCATCATTCATTTTTTTATTCACATTACTGACCTAAGCGCCCTTTCGGGTTTTCACCGAGGCCAGCCCCCTCTTGCTTTTACCGACGCGCCCTTTCGGGTTTTCACGCGGCGGGGTACCCGATTTTGCCTGCGACGCCCTTTCGGGTTTTCGCCACAGCTGGGCTGTAGCCATTTTTGCACTTGTCCTGATATAGGAGCAAGTCTGGCGGGGTATCTCTATTTTTTAACCCCATTTTCTTTGCTCTCTTTTTTTTTCTTTTTTTTTGAATTCGGGATGCAGAAGAACTGGACCACGAAAATGTTGGCTGGCCTTGTCGATGATGACGAGGATTGGATCCTGCTTCGGTTCGTCGACACCGGCTAGATGTCGAAGCGAAGGATATGGTCTATTAACAAGGATGTAAGATCCGAGTTAGGGGTAAAGATCGACCGATCTCGCCGATGATGACGAGGGTCAGACACATGTTTATTAATCAGCATAGGCTATTTCCGAAACAAAGGTGGGTTTATTAGCAAGGACGGAAGGTCCAAGTTTTAGGGGTAGGGATCGACCGATCTCGTCGATGATGACGACGGTAGACCATGGGTTTATTCATCAGTATGGGTCACATGCCGAAGTAAAGATGGGATTATCAACAGGGACGTAGGGTCGAAGTGAACGGTAGAGATCACCCGATCTCGCCGATGATGACGAGGGTCAAACATGGGTTTATTCAAGGATTTCCGGTGGGACTTTTGAGGGTTGTCCCTTGTGGAGTTTCATCAGGTGGCGAACAGAAGAGGAATTTAGAAATTACCACTTTACTGACTTAAGTGCCCTTTCGGGTTTTCGCCGAAGCCAGCCCCCTCTTGCTTTTGCCCGCGCGCCCTTTCGGGTTTTCACGCAGCGGGGTACCCGATTTTACCTGCAGCGCCCCTTCGGGTTTTCGCCACAGCTGGGTTATAGCCATTCTTGCCCTTGCCCTAATATAGGAGCAAGTCTGGCGGGGTATCTATATATTTTTTTTAACCCCATTTTCTTTTCTTTCTTTTTTTTGATATGTATAGGGTGGCAGGTCGAAGTGCGACGTTTGACCCCTGGTTGACAGTAGATGGCCCGTAGTGGCAACAATGTGAGAATGCCAGCTAGAACATAAAATCTCCAGCCGACTCAGGTTTATTCGTTAGCGGGAAGATAATGCTAACGCGAGGAAGGGCTTTCGTGCCAATCCGAACGTAAGGCTCGTAATGGCGGTATGGCGTATTCTTTTGGAAGCTTGATCAGGGCGGAATGCCACTAGACCAAGGAGAGGGTAGCTCGATCAGGGCGGAATGCCACTGGACCAAAGGAAGGTAGCTCGGTTAGGGCGGAATGCCACTAAACCAAGAAAAAGGTAGCTCGATCGGGGCGAAATGCCTACTGGACCAAGGAGAGGGTAGCTCGATCAGGGCGAAATGCCACTAAACCAAGGAGAAGAGTAGCTTGTTTAGGGCGGAGTGCCACTAAATCAAGGAGAAGAGTATCTCGATCAGGGCAGAATGTCACTAGACCAAGGGAAGGTAGCTTGATCAGGGCGAGATGCCACTAAACCAAGAAAAGGGTAGCTTGATCAGGGTGAGATGCCACTAAACCAAGAAAAATGTAGCTCGGTTAGGGTGGAGTGCCACTAAACCAAGGAGGAGGGTAGCTCGGTTAGGGCGGAGTGCCACTAAACCAAGGAGAAGAGTGACTCGGTTAGGGCGGAGTGCCACTAAACCAAGGAGAAGAGTAGCTCGATCAGGGCAGAATGCCACTAGACCAAGGGAAGGTAGCTTGATCAGGGCGAGACGCCACTAAACCAAGAAAAGGGTAGCTTGATCAGGGCGAGATGCCACTAAACTAAGAAAAAGGTAGCTCGGTTAGGGCGGAGTGCCACTAAACCAAGGAGGAGGGTAGCTCGGTTAGGGCGGAGTGCCACTAAACTAAGGTAAGGGTAGTTCGGTTAGGGTGGAGTGCCACTAAACCAAGGAGAAGAGTTTGATTAGGGCGAAACGCCACTAACCAAAGGGGAGGTAGCTTGATTAGGGCGGAGTGCCACTAACCAAGGAAAAGTTACCTCCGACCGATCGCTCAGGACATGTCGGCTACGCTGCATGATATAGCTTAATGTGTTTTCCGTTGAGGGGAGAGAACTGAATGACTCCTTTGTGGTCTACAAGGACGTAGGCACCCCCTTCATATACTCGGCGGACGATATACGGCCCGACCCAATTTTTGACCAGCTTCCCTTTGGGGTTAGAGGCCATCACTTCTCTTCTTTTGACCATTACCAGGTCTCCTTTCAGGAATTCTCGACCCTTGACTAGCTTGTCAAAAGCACGGGCCATGCGAGCTTGGTAGAGTTGGATGTTTTGCTTTGCCCGGAGGCATTTTCCTTCGAGCTCAGCGAGCTCCTCCAATCTTCTTTCTGCATTGGTCTGCTCACCACTGACTAGTCCGTGCTGGATGGCAACTCGCAATGAAGGAACTTCAAGTTCAATGGGCACTACAGCTTCCGACCCATAGACGAGGGAGAAAGGTGAACAACCGGTTGGGGTCTTGTAGACAGTACAATAGGCCCAAAGTGCTTCGTACATCCTTTCTTCCCAATCCTTTTTATTAGACTTGACAGTCTTTGCTAGCAATGTGCATAAGGTCTTGTTAAAGGCTTCTGCGAGTCCATTGGCTTGAGGGTTGTAGGGGGACGATGTCCTCCAGTCAATTTTGTATTTGTCGGCCAGTCGATAAACCTTCTGGTTCCTAAAATGACTGCCATTATCAGAGATGATTCGGCTGGGAATCCCGAACCGAAATATTACATTCTGCCGGAAGAATCTTGCAACTAGTTCTCCCGTCACATCTCTTAGTGCTACTGCCTCCGCCCATCTGGAGAAGTAGTCCGTAGCTGCTAAGATGTATCTGCACCCTGATGAAGATGCTGGTAGCGGCCCTACTACGTCCGTGCCCCACTGAGCAAACGGCCAGCTTGGTAGGGTGGGATGCAATGGCACTGGAGGTCTCCTTGCTACATTAGCATGTTCTTGACACTTCTGACAAGCTTTGGCAAATCTGCAGCAATCGTCAAATATAGTGGCCCAATAGTAACCCAGTTTCTTTATCTCAATTTTCATCTTCGGGCCAGCCTGGTGTGCTCCAGCTGATCCTGCATGGACCTCCTGCATCACCTTTCCTGCTTCTGCTGAAGACAAGCAACGGAGTAGGACTTTCCTTCGGGCATCTGCCATAATTCAGAACAGGGTCCCGCTTCTCATCTCGTAAGAATCCTTGATCCTCAGGAGCTTCATTCTCTGTTCCTTTTCTTTTGGAAGTTGCTGGTGTTGAAACCAGCGTAGGAGATGCTCTCGCCAATCGGGCTGCTGAACCCCTTCGATGACTGCTACTTCCATCTCTTGTTCGTCGGCCAGGACCTCTGTTATGCTGGGGACCTGTCGGTGGTTGATCACTGTTATATTCAGGCTTGTGTCTGGCGGGACCGCCAATGAACTGGCCAGCTTAGCGAGGGCGTCTGCCTGAGCATTTCGGCCTCGATTGATGTGCTTGATGTTGATGAAGTAAATTTTTGACATCAGGCGAGTTGCCAACTGGTGATAGGGGAGGAGCTCTTGCTTTCGTACATCGAACTCTCCTTCCAGCTATTTTATAACTAGCATGGAGTCTCCGAATGCTTCCAGCATCTGAATTCCCATGGACAGAGCAATTTGCAACCCGATTATCAGGGCTTTATATTCCGCTTCATTGTTTGTGCATTGCTTGTTTATGGAACAGGATGTATGCACCACTTCTCCTTCTGGGGATTTCAGGACTATGCATGCTCCTGCCCTGACTCTGGCTGATCCAGTGGCAGAGGCGTCAATTCTGGAAGCGCCATCAAAGTGTAGCTGTCATAAGGCGGGTTGTACTTGAACGGCTTCTAGGGTTTCATCTTCAGGAAGCTCCGGCTCCAACGGGCAATCCCCGGGCACTGGGTGCTCAGCGAAGAAGTCTGTAATAGCTTGGCCCTTGACGGCCTTGAGCGGCACGTAGGAGATATCAAACTCCATAAGGATTACCGCCCATTTGCCCAGGCGGCCTTTGAGTGCCGGTTGAGACATGATGTACTTCAGGGGATCCTCTTTGGATACCAAGTTGATTTTATGCGACAACATATAGTGTCGGAGCTTCTTAACTGCGAAGACCAGTGCCAGACAGATCTTCTCAATATAAGTATATTTCTCTTCAGTTCTGACCAGTCTCCGACTGAGGTAATAGAGGGCTTGCTCTTTCCCTTCTTCATTATTCTGGGCCAGCATTGCCCCCAGAGAATTATGTGTAGCTGCTATATACAGTATCAATGGTCGTCCTTTCACCGGTGTGGCCAGCACTGGAGGAGTTTTCAGGTAGTCTTTTAGCTTGTCAAAGGCTGCATGGCAATCTTCATCCCAATAAAAGGGGACATCTTTCATCATTAGCTTGTGGAAGGGCTGGCATCGCCCTGACAAATTGGAAATGAACCGCCGGATATAAGCCAAGCGGCCCTGTAGTGATCTTAGCTCGGAGATGTTCCTTGGCGGAGGTAACCCCTGAATTACCTTGATCTTTGCGGGGTCTATCTCGATTCCCCGATATCGGACGATGAAGCCTAAGAATTTTCCGCTCGACACTCCGAACGCACATTTCATAGGGTTCATCTTCAGCTCATGCTGCCTTAGCCTCTGAAAGACAATCCGGAGGTCTTGCAGATGATCTTCTTTTCTTCTGGTTTTGATCACCAGGTCATCTATGTAGCATTCAACCTTGTGGTAGAGCAGCTCATCAAAGATTTTGGTCATCGCGCGCTGATAGGTTGCGCCAGCATTCTTCAGTCCGAACGACATTCTCTTGTAATGATAAATGCCTTTAGGGGTTCGGAAAGTAGTATAGACTCGGTCATGCTCTGCAATCCAAATCTGATTGTAGCCGGACCACCCATCCATGAATGACAGGGCTTCATGGCCGGTTTTAGCAGCAATCATGACCTCGGTTATTGGCACCGGAAAGTCATCTTTGGGATAGGCTTTATTTAGATCCTGGAAGTCGACACATATCCAGATCTATCCATTCTTATTTTTCACGGGGACGATATTCGCCAGCTACGTGGTGTACTGGTTTTCTTCAACAAATCCCACGTCAATGAGCTTGTCGACTTCAGCACAAATTTGGGTGATGAGCTCTGGCCTCATGCGCCGCGGTGGTTGCTTCACCGGTTCGGCCTCAGGGCTGATTATTAGCTCATGTTGTGAGACAGCGGGGCTTAGACCTGGCATCTCTTTGTAAGTCCAGGCGAAGCAATCCCGGTATTCTAGCAGCAGCTGAATGTACAGCTGCCGTTCCTCTGGGGATAGTTGGGTGCTGAGGAAGGTAGGCCTAGGGTCCTTCTCATTTCCCAAGTTGACTTCTATTAGTTCATCGACTGTGGCCTGGCCTCCGTCTTCTATCTCCGGAGGTGCCGGTTGGAGGTCAACGAAGTCTGGAATATCATCTTGAGGGTCGAGTACTTCGACTTCCTCGTCAGACACCACCAGAGCTTCTTGAGGTTTCTTGATTTCTTGTACTAGCGGCTGGGTGGATTGTTCTATTAGCAAATCCATTGCCGTCGCAGCTTCCAAGGATGAGAGAGCAGCCTTGGTGTTTGTGGATGAGGTTGCAGCCATAACGGACTGGTAGCTGTTTATAGCCGGACTCGGACAGCATACTGGTTTTATAGCAGAAGCTGAGGAAGTCTCACCTTCTGGGACAATTGTATCTTCCGCAGAAGTGGCTTTTTCTTTCCTGGTAGCTGGCTCCCCTTGATTGGAGTTGACCAAGGCTTCCCTGATTGGCAGAAAGGGTGTTGAAGTTGTCATTAGTAGGACCCCTGTGGAGGGAAAGACTCCTACTTCTTGAATGTCTTCGGCTTCGCTGCTGCTAGCCGTATCAAATTCGGCTTGAAAGGCCGCTTCTTCAGGATGAACTTGCTCCCAGCATCGGCAAGGGGCCGAGGTTTCTACTTCTTGATTCCCGGACCGAGCCAGTTAAAGATATTCGGCTTCCACCGGATACTCATCAAAGGTTGCCCCTAGAGGGCTATCTTCAATAGGATAGAAGGCGGAGATAGTATCCACCTCGTACCGCCCACTGTAATAATATTCCTCCAGGGTGAAGCCCAACCCTGAATGCTGAGAGACACGTCTCATTTCCTTATCCAGATTTGCAGGATACCACATCTTCTGGAAAGCTTCTTTGCGCTTTTGAGACTGATCGGGAGGAAGGTGTTGCTTCTGAAACATTCTGGCCATCCGATCGGTCGTGAACGCCAGACCTTGGATAGGAACCCGCGGGTTGGCTAGATCTTCAGGGAGGCTGCAGTGCTCAGCTGTATAGAACAAGCTGCTGGGCCCATCTTCCTGTGTCACCTCCCAAGCTTTGAAAGGTTCGACAGTGGGGTCGTTGAGGCCGAGGACTGGCTTGGTGAGGCCGGCCGGGACTCCGATGCGGTCGTGCTGTCGATTGACCTGCACTTCCTTAGCTTTGGGATATAATGCTGGGGGTGTTACCCTGCCGACGTCTCCAGAAGCCGTGATGTGGGAGACCACCTTCGGCTTGACATATCCGCGTGGCGGTGGTGGATACCAACCGTCACCCGATCTATTCTTCGAGGCCCCTATGGGGGCTTTAGCTTCAGAAACCTTCTGGGGAGGCCCCGTATATAGGTTGGCGTCTGCCAAGTGACATTCAAATACCTCGAACGGGTGAAGATCAGCAAATATCCTCTCCTCCTTCCCTTGGAGGCTGTATTTGATGCATTGGTGGAGCGTGGAGGGCACCACCATATTCTCATGCAGCCATGGGCGGCCGAGCAGCGCCTTGTAGGAGGTGCGGGAGTCAATGACATGAAACTGTACTGTTGTAGTGAAATCTGCCAGGGTCAGCGTAAATTCTGCCACTTCCATAGATACTTCACATTTTTGGTTGAAGCCAGCGATACGCATATCCCCGACTTTCTCGAGATGCACATTAAAGTGGTGCCTCTCGTATATTCTGTATGGCAGGATGTTGACTGCTGCACCGGGATCAACCAGTATTCTGTTCAGCTCCCTTCCATTCAGGTGCCCTTTCATATACAGCGGCCTGTTGTGGCTGGCAGTAGGTAGTAGCATGTCTTCTGGAGAGAGGGTCATACTGGCTTCTGGTATAGCCTCGGCTATGCAGGCTTCAAAATGAGCAGGCATCTGCAGAGCAGTGATGATCGCCTGTCGAGTTTCTTCACTAAAAGAGAGAATTTCCCAGATCGTAAATCGAGCGGGGAGCTTTTTGAGCAACTTCATTATTCGGCTCCCAGCCCGGACATTGGAGAGTTTCATCTCTTCAGCCCATCTGGGTTTGGGGAGGTTTTGATTTGTGGGTCCAGACGGACCTGCTTCATCTTCCTCGGACTCGGCACCCTCTTGGCTGGCACCGGCTGTCGGGTCTTCTTTATTAGCTGCTGCAGGGCAAGCTCCATCTGCATTTGCATCCTCAGTAGATTGCGCTGGCTGCGGGTGAATGGCCCCGGGTGTAGGGTTAGCCTCTTGGCAGAGCTGCTTCCCCTTCGTCATCTTCATGAATTCAGGGAATGAAGGGACTGCCTTGCCCCCACTCTTGTTGTATAGGCCTGACGGAGAAGGGATTTGAACTCCCTTAACTTCCGGTGGAGGTGTCTTGCAGGGTTGCTCCCCTCTGAACATGATGTTGTGATTGGGTGGTGGCTGGCGCCCCCATTTTCGGCCCGACCGAGTGGCATGCGTAGCAGTTGCGGCCTCGGCTTTGCCTCCCCCAGCATGGGGTGTGAAGCAAATTTCTTCTTCTTCCTCTTCTCTGGGTAGGTTGAAGAGTTCTGACAGGGTATTGCAGGAGACAACCTGTGCTTTATTGGCCCCAGCGGCCTTTCTTTTCTTCTTCTTTTGCTTTCTCTTCTTTTTGGTTTCTGCGGGTGCCTGCCCCCAGAACAGGCTGCCCTCTTCAGGGGGTGCTATTTCGGCTTCCTCCACCTGTTTGAGTGAGAGTTGTTCTAGTTCTTGCCATGGGACGTGGTCCCATACCAGCAAAGGTTTCAATTCGGGCTGCACATATTCATCTAGCCCTTCAATCAGGTGCTGCAGTCGAAGGACTCCAGGATTGGTTTCCTTGATTACTGGCAGCGGAGTCTGTCTCCTCCTGTTAGGTGTATGTATTCTGACAGCTGTAGGTGGAGTGACCCATACGGGTGCTACCACTGGCGGAGCAGGCCGGGGTGTAATGCCACGGATATGTGCCCCTTCTTTCGGGCGGGGTGCCCTCTTCTTCTTGTGCTTCACAGGGATCTGCTGCCACCCCTGTTGTTCTTTCACGGGCTCCAGGAAATGGATTTCATAGGTGCTCCGTGTGCTTGCTTCAGAGATCTCCTTAGGTAATGCCTGGTAGAGGGAGATCATGTTGACCGCTGCTCACCTGACAGGGGCTTCATGTGGCTGAGGAGGGTCCACTTTGTACTCTCCCAGCTCTATTTCATTCTTCTTTACCATTCCTTCGATGACGTCTTTGAAAACATAATAGTCTTCGATTGGATGTCCCAACATCTAGTGGTAGGGGCAGAATCTTGGACTATCTTTTCTTTTCAGGTCCTCCGGCCTCCTTGGCTCAGGCAAAGTGACAATGCTGTATTCTGTTACCCAGTCGAACAGGACTCGGGTCTCGTCTTTTGGAAAGGAATAGGCTTTCTTCATTTTGTCCCTCAGCGAAGGACCTTCTTTATCATCTAGAGCTTTCGCAGGTGGCGGGGGAGTCGCCTTCTTGCCTTTCTCCTTCTGCTGTTTGAACGCCTTGATATCAAGCGCATTCGCTTCTTTAGGTGTGGGAAGCCGTTCCGCAGCCTTGCCTTTCTGGGTTGTGCTGGCAGCTGACGCCAGGACAGGCTTGGCTAGGAAAGCCTCCACTTCGGCCACTACATTATTCAGCCGGTCGAACGACCGTATTTCCATTCCAATCATCTTCTCCAGGACCTCCCTCCTGAGGTTTTGTTTGCATATTTGTACCGCGTCCTCCTGATGCGGGGGCCGCTTGCATCTCATTCCGAGGTTCCTCCACCTCTTGATGTAATCAAGGGCTGTCTCATCTACCCTCTGTTTTGTTGAGTAGAGTTTGGCCACCGTGACCTCCCTCTCTGTGACATGGAATCTTTCTCTAAACTTTCTCTGCATATCCGGCCAATCACTGATTGACCCGGCCGAGAGGCTAGAGTACCACTCAAATGCGAGCCCTATCAGCGAGGACCCGAAGAATTTCAGCAAATATGACTCGTCGGTGGCCAGATCACCCATAACGGTCATGTAATATGCAATATGCTCTTTAGGGGACCCTTTCCCGATGAATTTGTCAAACTTAGGCGGCTTGTTGACCCCCGAGGGAAGTCGTTTAGCCGCATGGTGTTGCGGGTAGGGCACCCGATAGGCATCAAATGCTACGTAGTCGCCTTCACTTTTCTCTGTGAGCTTCAGCTCGATCATTCTCTCCACCATCATCTGGTTCACGACCGTGGGGTCGACCGGTTCTGGATAGAAGTGCGCTGGCTGCAGGTACGGGGTGACCAGGGTGGTCGCCTGTGGAAGACGCAACAGCGGGGGTGTCGGGTGCACCTGAGGGAGCACTGGAGGTAGCAGCGGCTGAGACTGTGGCGGCCGCTGTTGTGCTATCGCCATGCTTGGCTCTGACGGCTGGGACAGTGTATAGAGCGGTGGAGGGTCGTCACGACGAGCCGCTCCCCGAGATGACTCACCCTGGACTTCGGGTGATGCGGGACGGACCACGGACTCAACTCGAATTAGGAATGCGATCCTTGGACTCTAGACGAGCTCGCAATTGTCCCTTAGCGAGGGAAACGTGGGACGGGGCACGGTTAAGAAACCGGCCGTGAGTCACGGGTATCGGCTTTCCGTGTAGACTCAGATTAAGTCACGGGACGGTAACACTCAAACTCACTCTCTCGCAGCGGTGATGAAATGATAACAGGCTAATAATCCTACACTCGCAGCGGCATTCAAAAGTATACGAATTGAGCAAAATGCGATAAGAGAGAGGTAGCGAGTTTACCTCCACGCTCCGGACGTGGGGAAGACGTTCCCGGCCAGTTACGGCAACTCCCGGTTAACAATAGTTAAAAACTTAATTACAGCAGTAATTCTATTGCCCACTCCACGCAGGGAGGTAAAGGGCTACAGTGGGGCCCGGGAGGACCGACCCTGGGTTGACGGGCAGCAATCTGGAGGCGAACTCAGCACGAACTCGGCATGCTGGTCCGACTTGGCACTATTGCAACTCGGTGCTGCGCCAACTCGGTGACTGACTCGGTGGATAGCAAGCAATCCGTTCCAAAAAAACGTCACCTTCCTGATGTCTTCTGGAGGTGCCGCTTGGCTAGAATGATGGCGGGATGTCCCGGATCGACTCCCTGAAGGGGCGGCACCCGAAGTTGAATTTTGATATTTACTTTTGATTTTCCCCCGAACTGAATTTTCGGACCTGCACACAGAACAGATCTACAGGCTGCGGCGGCGAAAATCACTACGCTCAGATCTGGAAGCCGATCGAGGCGTGGCTGGTACCGATGGAAAGAGCACTCAGAGATCTACAACATAATATGTTTTTAGCTTCATCCACCATACGGATTGAAAATTAAAATCTCTACAAGCTGACTTTTGTTTCTGACCCGGACTGACAGACACAAAGAGGGTAGCAAACAATCTGCCTGAAACACACCCTTGACTGAGGGGTAAACGATTTTTGTAGACTCTAAGAAAATTATGGTTGAAGGGGATATACATGGGGAAGACTCAGTAATTTTTTGAGATTTTCTAAAAATAGATACGGTGGTGACAAAAATAGAACAAGACGACTCTGTACTGTAGATATGTAGAATGACAGATTGACAGGGGTGGACTAGAAATTGCGGCAAAAATATCAAACTAACTCAGAATGATGCATAAGATATATGGATGGAAAGCTAACAAAGAGAGGAACAAGCTATCAAAGTTGCAGCTCAATCAGACAACAGCATAAAAATATAGAACCACGGAGGTGGGGTTCTGTCCTGATGGAGATAGAACTCCGGTGGCGGTGGCGGCGGCGCGACGGCGGCGCGACGGCGGCAGCTTCAGAAAGGGAACTCAGAGGATGAGAGGGGGAGGTAGAAAGGGTCTCCTACCCTAGATTTCTGGAGGAAGGGGAAGAACAGCAAGGAGATAGGGGGAGAGGGGTGCACCCTCCAAGAGCTCTCTTGGGGCAAAATGCCAATGTTTTCCTTCATTTCTTCATTAATTTCTAATGACACTATACATAGGCTTATATAGAAAATGGCAAGGGGTGGGGGGCTGATAATTTCGTGGGAAATAGGCCATTTTCTTCCCCCATGTGGTCAAAACTCAAAATAAATAAATTACATATGGAGGGGGCACTCCTTTGACTAGGTAGGTAAGGTAGGTGGCCAACTTTGACATTTTACACCACTTGTCTCTCATGTGGTCAATTAGCATTCAAACCTTCTAGATGGCCACCTAGGATGGTTGACCAGCCCCACTTGGATGAGGTGGACCAATGGGGAAGGGGAGGGGGCCCCCTATCTGGACCTACTACAGATTTGCACAAAAACCCACACAATCCATGGGAATGACTCATTGGCTTATAAAGCCTTACATTTGCGTACATACTTTCCCAAGGATATAAACACAAACTAAAAGGACATAAATGCAAAAGAAAAAGTACATGCTCGGCGTCGATTCCCATCAACTCTCCCCGGGTGGGAGGAACTCGACCCCGTCGAGTAGGGGTATGGATGCTCGAGTACTCCGGCGGATCCGTCACCGTGCCAAGTAGTGCGAGTATGCTCCACTCCAAGTGATTGGCACCTGCTCATTCCATATATACTCGATATGCGCGGACTGCTATGGGCTGAAGGTGGACACTCCGGGTGGGGCACTCTCAAAAGGGAAGGAAGCAGCTCGAAGACTCACTAGGAATCACCGCTGAGTCCCTGTAGGTGACTGATCCAGGTATAGATGTAGAACCGATCCCATACTCATCGAGTGAGTCGACTCGCTTCACACTCATAAGGGACTGACATCGACGAGCTTGCACAAGACACATGCAGACAAACAAATGACACACAAGCCATGCAAACAAACCACACAAAACAAACCACACAAGAAAAAAACACACGGACTCATCTATGACCCTAGACACACCTAATGTTAGTCCGACCCGTACATGGGTGACGGCGGACCAGGACACCCGAATATGTGCCATGCATGCATGTTATGCAACTGGGGATGGATGGCATGGGGAACACCTATACGTCGGGTGTGGTTATGCGTGGATGGTCTTTTGTATGTGGGTGACTCGGGTGGTTTAGAAGGGCCGGGTGTAGGTGGGTCGGGATTGGGGGATGTAGATGGACCATCCCGAGGGGAAGGGGCATAAAAGTGGGCTTCCTTGAAGAAGGGGAGTACGGGTGGTAACTCGGGAAGCCTAATAGTGAAGGGGTCAAAAGGGTCAAAGAAGGTATGACCCCTTGTGGTGGGTTCCCACAAGTCACGGTCCCACGTGTAAAGGGTTTGAAGATGTGGGTAGTCACCTTCTTGAATTGTAACGAGTGGGACGGGGATCGTAGGCAAGAAGTATGATTCCTCCCTCGAACAAAAGGGGATGAATTCGGGCTCGTCCGGTAAGGGGAGGAGTAAGAGGACTCCGTGGTGACACAACCCACGGTGCACTCGGAGGTAATGGACCCGAAGGCCGGATGGGTGAAGCTAAGACTAGCGGGTTGGTCAAAGCCTCGGGCCAAAAGATGCGTCAACTCCCATTGTGAATCTAATCCCATGACAAGATCGTCCAACATATCAACATGGTGACGAGATCGAAATGTGGTATGGAATGAGTTGACCGGCACTATAGGTAGGATGGGGTCCATGGATGGAAAGGGATGTGGGACCAAGCCATCCTTGAGCCAACTAAGAAGTGGCTCGGCTATGTAAAGTGTTCCCGTAAGAAACACGGGTGGCTCGGGCTTTGGTAGCTCCAAAGAAGAAGGTTCCGAATAAAGCTCGGAAGGAGCGGGTGGTGATGGAGCACCTACGAGAGGTGAAGAAGCACTTATCCTTTCCAACAAATCCGAAATCATTTTCTTGCATTCCTCAAAGGAGCGGGTTGGAGTAGGGACCTTGGGGTGGACTCGCTCCTCGTCCCTCGACCTAGGTGTGGTCCTAGGCTCGGCTATAAGCGGGGCTTCCACTCGGTTGGAGGTACTTGAGTGGGTTGGGATGGGGGTGCCAAGGGGAAGTTGGTTGGAGGTGCTTGGGCGGGCCACTAGATTGGGGTCGCTTTGTTGGGCTTGGACGGCGGTGAAGGGGTGGGATTGGGTAGCGGTGTGGCCCACTTGGTTGTGGGTGAGTTGGTGGGGTGGGTGAGTGGTATGACCTCCGTGGTTAGAGGTAGGTGGGCGGGGCAAGTAGGCCCTCCTAAGCACTCTCTTCATTTCCCACCATGACTCGATGGGCCTTAGATTCCTATCCTCCCTCCAGTATTTGATGTTCCTCCAAGTTACGGCGGCTTCACCAAAAAGTCACCTTTTGGCAACATCGACTTGCATGGGCCCGTACATAATGTACACCTCGAAGTAATCATCCATAATGGCTTCCCATTCTAGGTAGACACTCGGGTCATCGGACCCGTAGAAGTCCCGGGTTTCGGGCCTCGTGGGGTGGTTCGGGTGATCCTTCCATTTGAGATAGTATCGCCACCATCCGAGAGTTTGGGAATCCATGGGTGATTGGGGACTAGTGGGTGGGCATGCCGACACTAGTAGATAAACCAACTAGAAAATGGACTACAACCCTAGACATGACTACCAAGACTCGGTACGTGGCGGAGATAACCGATCCGAAGACCACTCGCGCAAGTGTGCGGCCTTCCCGATAGGTGTAGCCTAACGTTCGGGCAACACCTTTTGATATATCGGGTTATTGGGATGCGATGAAAAAGACACTTTTTTTTTGTTTTAAAACAATGATGACCCTAAACACGACTTTGACAATGACTAATGACTCGATGTAAATGACACTCTTTTTTTTTTACACCCTAGACTCAAACTCGCTCTGATACCAAACTGATGCGGGACGGACCACGGACTCGACTCGAATTAGGAATGCGATCCTTGGACTCTAGACGAGCTCGCAATTGTCCCTTAGCGAGGGAAACGTGGGACCGGGCACGGTTAAGAAATCGGCCGTGAGTCACGGGTATCGGCTTTCCGTGTAGACTCGGATCAAGTCACGGGACGGTGACACTCAAACTCACTCTCTCGCAGCGGTGATGAAATGATAACGGGATAATAATCCTACACTCGCAATGGCATTCAAAAGTATACGAATTGAGCAAAATGCGATAAGAGAGAGGTAGCGAGTTTACCTCCACGCTCCGGGTGTGGGGAAGACGTTCCCGGCCAGTTACGACAACTCCAGGTTAACAACAGTTAAAAACTTAATTACAGCAGTAATTCTATTTCCCACTCCACGCAGGGAGGTAAAGGGCTACAGTGGGGCCCGGGAGGACCGACCCTGGGTTGACGGGCAGCAATCTAGAGGCGAACTCATCACGAACTCGGCATGCTGGTCCGACTTGGCACTATTGCAACTCGGTGCTGCGCCAACTCGGTGACTGACTCGGTGGACAGCAAGCAATCTGTTCCAAAGGAACGTCACCTTTCTGATGTCTTCTGGAGGCGCCGCTTGGCTGGGATGATGGCGGGATGTCCCGGATCGACTCCCTGAAGGGGCGGCACTCGAAGTTGAATTTTGATATTTACTTTTGATTTTCCCCCGAACTGAATTTTCAGACCTGCACACAGAACAGATCTGCAGGCTGCGGCGGCGAAAATCACTACGCTCAGATCTGGAAGCCGATCGAGGCGTGGCTGGTACCGATGGTAAGAGCACTCAGAGATATACAACATAATATTTTTTTAGCTTCATCCACCACACGGATTGAAAATTAAAATCTCTGCAAGCTGACTTTGTTTTCTGACCCGGACTGACAGACACACAGGGCAGCAAACAATCTGCCTGAAACACACCCTTGACTGAGGGGTAAACGATTTTTGTAGACTCTAAGAAAATTATGGTGGAAGGGGATATACGTGGAGAAGACTCAGTAATTTTTTGAGATTTTCTAAAAATAGATACGGTGGTGACAAAAATAGAACAAGACGACTCTGTACTGTAGATCTGTAGAATGACAGATTGACAGGGGTGGACTAGAAATTACGGAAAAAATATCAAACTAACTCAGAATGAGGCATAAGATATATGGATGGAAAGCTAACAAAGAGAGGAACAAGATATCAAAATTGGAGCTCAATCAGACAACAGCATAAAAATATAGAACCACGGAGGTGGGGTTCTATCCTGATGGAGACAGAACTCCGGTGGTGGTGGCGGCGGCGCTACGGCGGTGCGACGACGGCGGCGGCAGCTTCAGAAAGGGAACTCAGAGGATGAGAGGGGGAGGTAGAAAGGGTCTCCTACCCTAGATTTCTGGAGGAAGGGAAAGAACAGCAAGGAGATAGGGGGAGAGGGGTGCACCCTCCAAGAGCTCTCTTGGGGCAAAATGCCAATTTTTTCCTTCATTTCTTCATTAATTTCTAATGACACTATACATAGGCTTAATAGAAAATGGCAAGGGGTGGGGGACTGATAATTTCGTGGGAAATAGGCCATTTTCTTCCCCCATGTGGTCAAAACTCAAAATAAATAAATTACATATGGAGGGGGCACTTCTTTGACTAGGTAGGTAAGGTAGGTGGCCAACTTTGACATTTTACACCACTTGTCTCCCATGTGGTCAATTAGCATTCAAACCTTCTAGATGGCCACCTAGGATGGTTGACCAGCCCCATTTGGATGAGGTGGACCAATGGGGAAGGGGAGGGGGCCCCCTAGCTGGACCTACTACAGATTTGCACAAAAACCCACACAATCCATGGGAATGACTCATTGGCTTATAAAGTCTTACATTTGCGTACATACTTTCTCAAGGATATAAACAAAAACTAAAAGGACATAAATGCAAAAGAAAAAGTACATGCTCGGCGTCGATTCCCATCATCGGGTGGTTTAGACGCTGATGAATGTTCAGTTTTTTCCATCAGCTGCTTCTTCAGAGAGTCTATCTCCCGTTGATATTTTTGTAGCAGTATCAGAACTGATGGGTCTATAGTGGTGGAGATGCCCTCTGTTGTCTCCCCGGACGTACCCTCAGGCAGGATGTCGAGGAGGACGTCGTCTTCTTCTTCTGCCGTCACCACATTAGCGGTCAAGACGGGGGCCTTGTCGTCCCAGTGGGGATAGACCTGGGGCTGTTTCCCTTTAACCATCATCAGAAGCTCTCTTGCCGCTTCTGTTCTGCGGGCAGTTGACCCCGGCCGTGCGGCCAATTGAGCCAATTCTTGGGGGTCTTCAGGAAGCTCCCCATATCGGCTGGATATACCAGCCATGTTGCAGGTGAGAACCTGCATCCTTCTCTTTTGCTGATAGACCCTCCTTCTGGCTTGCTGCGGAAAGGTCAGCCTTTCGAACACAGAAACTCTTCTTCTTTCTTCCCGCTCGGGGAAGGCTTCATCGGCTTCGACCTCGAAGCCGTCATTATATCCATTGTCGTCGACTCACGACACCATCATTCTATCTTCCATATTTCCTTCTTCGGCCGCCGATGGGCAGTAATCTTTCTCAATGGCGACTGTCTGCATCAGTCGCTGCTGTCCGAGTGAGGGATTGCCTAAGCCTCGGAAATAATTTCTGACCAAACAGGTCATCTCTTCTTGAGCCCGCTCTTGATATAGGACGGGGGGTGATTGTCGACCTCCGGCAGGAGGGATATAGGCCAGCCGAGCTTTGTCGGCTGGCAGTGGGAATCTTCTTCCCGTAGCTGGGACATTGACTTGACGGGCCGCAGCCTGGAAACTTCTATGGCGCGGAGGATCCGCGACCACCTCTTCTTCCTTCTTCGGGGACAGGCCCCTTTCTCTTCTCACTTCCGCCTCGTCGTTCATAAAACGACGGCGGATGGGTGTTAGCTGGTGGGCAGGTCGGGTCCGCTTGGGAACCCACACCTGTTTAAACTTCCTCGGCCTGGGTGCCGGGCTTCCCTGGCCATAATGACCGATTTCTTCTATTTCTGCCCTCCTTCCAGCGAGAGCTTGATAGGCATTGTAAACAGGAATGTTGGGGATGACTCGGTCTGGGGTCACCCGTGCAGTGCGTCCGTCGAGGAAGACGCGTATACCCCCGACTAGCATAGATTTCCCAGACTGAGATAGAGTTCCGGTAACTACAGCAGCATTCTTGCAGGCCTGGCGATGCTGGCATCCTCCAGGGTGTTTGTTGATGACATTGGGGTGGGTCCCACGTATGACGTGGTGCACCAGACAGCTAGCGGCTGGGGCCGGACTTTCAGACAAGTCTTTGCAGCAGGGAACCCCCAGAGGCTCCATTTTCTCCACAGCTTCCTTGACAGGTTCTGGGGCTTCGACCTCCAGCATATCTACAAAGGCTAACCCTAAAAAGTTGGGGAAGCCCACTGTGGCAGGGAAGCTGCCGAATTCCATGGGTACCGCCAGGTACCCTTGTGTGTGTCCAGCGACTATCGAAAGATCGAAGTTGACGCCGGTTATCCCATTGGTTGTCATTGTCCGCCTGTAAGAAGTAAACAAGGTAAACATCAGTAGCCTCTGGGAGGGCCTCGAAGCCCAAGTATCTCGGCAAAGAGATGAAAGGTGACACTGGTCCCACCGGGCGTGCCAGACTGTTTGCGATGGGTTTTATCCGACCATCTTATTGTTTTATTTCGTGTATAGATGTATATATGCACATATATACATGTCTTATTTCACGTGTCGATCAACCAATTAACTAACTGGTAATTAACTGACTGATTGACGACGCGGGCGTGCCAGTCACATGAGTGACAATTTTATGATGCGCTCATTCTGACCCGGCTCGGGCGAATGTGAGGTTCGGTCGGGACCAGCAGTCCGCCATACCATAAAGGCTATGACGTTAATTACATCCCCCACGAGGAGGGAACACCTTTGATTAATTGCCGAGATGAAGGGCTGTCGAGGCCGGAATAAAGGATATACAGCATGCGAGTGATCATACGAGATGCTATGATTGACTACACACGATTTATTTGGGTGGGCCTCGGTACATGGCGGAGGACTTAGGCCCGAAGGCCACCTTCACGCGTAACAAGACCTCTGATCAGGCATAGCCCGACCTTCCGGCAATGTCATTTGATATACCGAGGAGGCGCACACTCAAGCATGCATTGACGCGACCTGAATGCATGGACTAAGGCATAACGGCGAAAACTCGAGACATATCAATTCAAGCTCGAACAAGCTAATTTATTCAGTTCACTGATCAAAGAGTTTACTTCATTTCATTTTTTTTTATGGTTGACACCAGAAATCATCCCGGGAGCGGGGAAGAGACTGGAACGACACAACGACATGATTCGGCATGAAAACGGTGCAACGCTTGCGAAGACAGGGGTTAAAATGCTTGAAACGGCGCCCTGAAACGTAGGTAAATGGCTTAAAACGATGCCGAAAACTGTAGGTGAATGCAAAAGATGTGCTAAACCGGTGCGGCCTGATTGGGGCGCGCCGGGAAGGGCGCGTCGTTTTAAGGCGCGCCGGGAAGGGCGCGCCATTTTAAGGCACGCCGTTTAAGGTGTGCCATGCATGAACGGCGCCGCTTTAGCCCAATTTCTCGGACACCAAGATCTTCGTTGGTTTATTTATGGATTTATTAAAATATTTTGAGAGATTTTGAAAGTTGATTGAGTTGATTATTCGCGGATCGGTCCCAAGCCATCCAAAAGTTAAGTCACGGGCTCGCGCGAGGTTCATACTCGAGCGCGGCGATCATTCCGAGTTTGGACTCGTTCAAGCCGAAATTTCGGCAGCATCTCCCCATCCCGGAGGATTTGTCGGGGAGAAGCGGGGAGTGCTCACGTGGCGGAGCAACCCCTAAAGGCCGGGTGGCACGACGACGGCCGGCAAAAACCCGAACGGAGAGGAAAACCCCGAGGTCAAACCTGCTAGGGGCACCAAATCCGTGGGCGGCAGTGAGCGGATGAGTTGACTCATGACGGGAGCGAAAACCCCGAGGGCCAGCCTGCGAGGGGCACGCAACTCGAGCCAACACAATGCTTGAATTGGGACGACCGATCTGGGAGGAAACCCCAAGGGCTAGCCTCTGAGGGGCACGCAACCTACGGCCACCACAGAGCCCACTAGGGGGGCTGTGGATTTGTAGTGTTGGGATTAACCCAATTTCTATGTGCTCACTGGCCTTCTGAAATCCATTATTGACAAATAGACTCATCGAATCGAGCAGTCAGGATGAAAGATCAAGGGAATGTTCCCCCTCCCCGGGTTACCGAACCCCACTAATGAAACAGCAGAACAGCACGGCGAGAACACTCGTATAATTAGCAGGCCAACGCTAATGCCTATAGATACGCATACGTACATGCATGCGATCGTTCACAAATTAATGCAACATTCATCAGTCGATGCCTAGAAAATAATGACGGGAATGTGGGGACGGCCTGGTCTCCCTCCGTTCATGGTCGAGAACAGAAAGGGTATTAAGAGGATAGCCCAGACAGGTTGAAGGAACACGCGTATAGACTCACCTCACACGGTGAAAATCCTTGACATTCGATCGGAAGAGAAACCCCCGGGGAGGGGGATTAATGTAGCCCCTACCATAGTAGGGCATGTAGCGTCGAGGGAGACGGAACGGGAAGAAAATCATTCAGACAGAGGAACGCACGGAGTTTCGCGTTCATCCTCCACGGTGCCGGCATCGCTGCAGGGCGCCGTTTCACCGGCTATAAGGAAAGGGGAAAAGCAACAGGGAAGAAGGGAGATCAAGAGGAAGGAGAAAGCAACATTCATTCACGATATGAACAACAGAAAAGGGAAGTGCACAGAGCATCATTCCGGCACCGGCGTTGTCGCTCGGCCACCGTTTACATTAATAGACGAGACTCGTTACAGATGAAGAGAAAGAACAGAGGTGCTGGTGAAGGAGGGGAGGTCAGGCTCGTATCATCGCCCCTCCCCTCACTCACTTACATTGTATCAGAGAAAACCGAAGATGAAACGAAGGGGGTCCGCCGCGAGAAAACACGGGAAACCCACCTAGGTAGATGAGAAACGGATGCTCTCCTTCTCCGATTCCGGGAGGCTCGGGTGGAGTGGGGTGACGGCCGCCGAGAGGCTCAGACGGAGGCTTCTTCAGACCGAAAAAACCCTCGAACCCTCTCTCTGGACCTCTCTTCTTTCTTTCTAATTCTCCTTTCTTTTCTTTTGATTTCGCCTCCTTCCTTTTTTTCCGTCGAAGACAGGCTATATAGCCTTCTTCTAATCTGGCGCCCCAGGGAGGGGCGCGCCGGATTCGATGGCGCCGGAACACACGGCATTAGCGCGCCGGATTGATGGCGCCGGGACACCCCCGATTGGCATTAGCGCGCCGGATTGATGGCGCCGTATTAAAGGGCGCCGACATTCCTTCACGCGCCGTTTTAACTTGTTTGCTCGGCGCGGCTCGGCCGGTGGGTCCGGGGATGATTCTGGAAGCTCCCTTTGACTGTTCCTTCCGCGCTGGCCTTTGCAAAACCTTGACGTGGTGTCGAGGAAGCTCTCGATATGACGAACAGCCTTGATCAGACCTCCACGTGTGTCTGGCCCGATCATACGGATATCCTGTTGACACGGCCTTCGACACTGTGATTTGTGCTTCTGGTCGAGATGGACTCGTGCTCGAGGCTTCTTGGCGGGACGGTGTTGCATCCCGGATGATTCTGCCCTGAATGGCAATCAATTGGCCACTAATGGGCCCATTATGACGAGGAGCCGAACCCATGTCGGGTGATCGGGGCCCTCTGCTGACAGAACCTTCGGCCCCTTGTTATGGACGGTCGGGGACGTTTTTCCTCCTTAGGAGAGCCATTGGGTAGACCGTCGTCCTTGGTCGGGCGACGGATGTGGGGTAGCGGCATGACGAGGTCGATGCCGGATCGTTGGGCAGGCTTGATCGCGCTGCCGGTTGGTTGTGGGTTCATTCTGACTCTCCTAAGGTGAAGTCCCCGGTGTTCCCTTCAAGGTGGCTCGGGGCTCTGGAAGCTTAAAGAATCTTTAGTATGTTGATCTTCATCGGCTTCTGTGCTTCAGTGGGTCGTATCATTCATCTTTGCGGCTTGGTCGCCGAAGGATCATATTTTGAGTGCCAACAGGCGCTCAGGTCAGTAAAGTGGTAATCCAAAAAAAAAGTTCCTCTTTATTCTCCTCCTAACGAGACTCCCAAAGGATGATCATCAAGAGTCCCGTCGGAGATCTCCTAACAAACCTATGTTCGACCCTCGTCATCATCGGCGAGATCGGTCGATCTCTACCCTTAACTTGAACCTTCCGTCCCTGTTAATGAGTCTATCCTTGCTTCGACATGTCACCCATGCCGATGAATAAACCTATGTTCAACCCTCGTCATCATCGGTGAGATCGGTCGATATCTACCCTTAACTTAGACCTTCCATCCCTGTTAATGAGTCTATCCTTGCTTCGACATGTGACCCATGCCGATGAATAAACCTATGTTCGACCCTCGTCATCATTGGCGAGATTGGTCGATCTCTACCCTTAACTTTGACCTTCCGTCCCTGTTAATGAATCTATCCTTACTTCGACATGGGACCTATGCCGATGAATAAACCTATGTTCGACCCTCGTCATCATCGGTGGGATCGGTCAGCCTCTATCCCTTAACATGGACCTTCCGTCCCTGTTAAGAACTGTACCCTTTGCTTCGGCATTTAACCAATGTCGACGAATTAAACCAGGATCCGACCCCTGTCATCATCGACAAGGCCGATCGACATGCTAGCGGGCAGGCTTTCCTGTGTCCCGGCTGTAGACACACTAAAATTGACATCATTTTGAGCATATCTCCTATCGCACTGTGATGCCCCATTTGACCCTCAAATCGACTTATTTGAGTGATTTTCCTCCTTTTTATTGAATATCCAACTTCCCCAAGCTTTCCACATGTTTTTCCATTTTTCTCCAGTTTTTTCTGAGCCATTTCTCCATTTTTTCGGGCCTTAAATCAAATGGGGGAAGGGACCCGTGCGTCATTTAAGTAACGCCCCGTCAGGGGGCGTCATTTCTTTAATTAGCGACCGTCTGTTCGGTCGTCAATTCTTGTTCAATTTCGAACTCCAAAAGCACCCCTTCCTTTCCTCACTTACACTCCTTTTTCACTTGGGAAAGAGTTCCTATAGTTTCCTAATATTGAAAGGACACTTGGAGGAAGGATCCCCCTTTCCATCCTACCAAAACTAAATTTTCTAATTTTTTATGGAATTAATTCCGAATTTCCCTTCTTTCCTCATTTAACCTCCTTTTCCACTTGGGAAAGGGTTCCTATGACTTTTCAAGGTTGAAGGGACACTTGCCTAATGCTTATCTCTTCCAAATTCTAACTAAAACATGTTTTCTTATTTTCTCTTGATTTAATTCTGAATTTCACTTCCTTTCCTCATTTAATCTCTTTTTCCACTTGGGAAAGGGTTCCTATGACTTTCCAAGGTTGAAGGGACACTTGCCTAAGGTTTATCTCTTCCAAATCCAACTAAAACATGTTTTCTTATTTTCTCTTGGATTTAATTCCGAATTTCACTTCCTTTCCTCATTTAATCTCTTTTTCCACTTGGGAAAGGGTTCCTATGACTTTCCAAGGTTGAAGGGACACTTGCCTAATGTTTATCTCTTCCAAATTCCAACTAAAACATGTTTTCTTATTTTCTCTTGATTTAATTCCGAATTTCACTTCCTTTCCTCATTTAATCTCTTTTTCCACTTGGGAAAGGGTTCCTATGACTTTCCAAGGTTGAAGGGACACTTGCCTAATGTTTATCTCATTCTAAATCCCACTAAAACATGTTTTCCTAATTTCCCTTGGAATTAATTTCGAATTTCAACCCTATAAATAGGACCTCTCTCTCCCTTGTGAAAGAAGGATAAAGATCAATTCAAGGGGAGGTGCTGCCGGACTAAAGGCTTAAGGAGGAAGACTCCCATGCACCTAAAAGCTTCATCCATGGAGTTCTTCTTCCTCTATTGAAGATTTGGAGCCTCTACATCCATGGAATTCTACATCCTCTTCTTCCTCTATTGAAGATCTTGAAGCCAATTGGAGAAACCACTAAGCTTTCCCCCTCCTATCTCTTATTTTTCTTTAGTTAATTGCATGCATCATTATTCCATCTCTTCCTTTTATTTCTTTTTATCTCCATGTTGAGATCTCCTTAGTGCAACACTTGCACACCTCCCTATTTGCATATCATTCATCATATCTCCCATACCCTTTTGCATAGGGGTTTAAAGGCCAAACACCAATAAGGTGTGTTCATATCCATGCTTTCTATGTCCATATTTACATTTGGATTTGATGCTACACATCTTGGTTTCTAATCCATGTTTGTTTATTGGTGTTTGTTAATTTTGCAAGGGTAATCAATCAAGGAAAACTCTCTTCATCGGCCGGCCGATAGAAAGAGAAGGTGCACTCACAATCTCCCCCACATTTAAGGTATTTATATCGCGATCCCTCCATTGATTATTTGTTATATCCTTTGAGGCCCTCGCGTCTCTGGCGATCACATTCCCCTTAGCATCCCCGCATGCTCCCCTTTTCTCCCTCTTTTCCACATTTCTTCTATTCATTTCTTTTTCCTTTTAATTATTCTAAGTGGATTTCTTAGAATCTACAAATTGGCGATCACGGTGGGACAACCATTGTTTTTCTTTGATTACCCTTCCCCTTTTGCACCCTCGGTGCAACTCCCTTTGTGCTCCACATAGCACTTTCCTTTTTGTTTTATCACTTGTGCATCGCGTGCACATCCCCCTCCCCTTATGTGATTGCTAACTTGTTGGTTTTTGAAAAATTCCACTTTCTTATCTCTCCATCTTTTTTTAAAAATTTTTTTTGGATGCCATGCTTCATATTATGTTTGATTGCTATGATTTGTATGGCCATGTGAGTGTTTTACCTTATCTTTCTTTGGTTTGGCTCATATCATGGTTCATACTTTCTTTTCTTTGTCTTTTACATTAGGACTTGCATTTAGGGCATTTGGCTTGGGAAACCTCCTCTCTCTACATTAGGATTTCACACACCCCCTTGGTGAAGGAAAGACCCTCCATTGAGCATTCCGTCTCATTGGATTGGAAATTCCTAAACCAAGCCTCCATAAGTCCCCGCACCCGTGGATTCCCTCACGGACGCCGGGCTGGTTGTACCCTTGAAGTTCCCGAGTTTAGTTGGCCTATACGTGGTGAGAGAGTGTTCCTAGTTGGCATTGAAGTAATCATATTGAAACTAGGTTCCTCCCTTGTGTGAATCATTCCAAATCTTTGTAAAAAATCATTAATTCACCAAGGTTCAAACATAAAAAAATGAAGGTAACCATTCCAACTTGTGTGCTTCTTTGCAAATTGTTTGCACATTAAATTGCTTACATAATGGCTTACTTTGATAGACAAAATAACATGTTCAATTCAATTAATGTTCATGAGGGTGATCAACCTAGCACATCTTATTCCTCTCAATTCCAACATGTTCAACATAATTCTCACCATAATTCTTTCAAAGGACCACGTTCTCACTCTTATGGTGTTGCCCGACCCATGGGCAATGTCCAATCCAATGGTCCTTTAATCCAATTGCGAGCCACTATTCCCTCGGGACCGTCTCCTCCCAATGATGAGAAGGTTTCCCAAATCATTCATGCATTAGATCATCTGACCCCTCAACAGATCCAAGCCCTTAAGGCCGCTGTTGAGGGTGCATCTCATTCCTCTCCCCCTCCTTCTAATCCTATTCGGGTGGCCCATCACCCAATTCCTCCTCCCTCTTCTATTCATACTCGGGTGGCCCATCACCCATCTCCTTTTATTCATCCTCCTCCTCGGGTGGCCCATCACCCGCCTCCTTCTATTTCTCCATCACGGCACCAAGGCCCATTTATTCCTTGCAATCCGGCCCATCCGGGTTCTTCCATGGGTCGGCCCATTAATTTCCCTCCACGGCCTTTATATACGGCCCCTCCTCCTTCAAGGCCCCGCCAACCTTCTGCTGCTCAGGTTACACCCCTCCAGCAAACTCTTCTTGATAAAATCACTCTTATGGAGGAACAATTAAAGAGGGTTACGAGCCCGCGGCCCGCTCCTCCTACTCCAGTCAATCCTCTACACGCTTTCCTGGATGATATTACGAAGATGGAGAATGAATGGAAAGACAGGATGGATGATTATGGCATCGGCATTTCAAGCAATCAAGAGCCGGCGATTGAAGAATCTGAGGCAATATATGATGGTGAAGCTCCGCAGGCACCCCTTCCGAGTTTCCTTCGTTTCCCTCTCCCCCCATTATCATTTGATGAACCCCCTGCTCAGGACGAAGCCACCGTCTCCGATCCAACCCCCGTTTATGAGACTAATTGGTGTTACGATGATGGGTCGATACTCCAATCACCCGCGCCGGCACATCTTGAGTCTCCTCCTATCCCTAACTCCGCTCACATTAAACCTCTACCAATTACACTTCCACTTGTCATGTCAACCTTCACAACGCCAGCTTTCCCTAAGCCTTCCCTTAAACCTCCACCAGTTACACCTCCACCTGTTATATCAACCTCCACGCCATCGGCCTCCATTGAGTCCACCATTGAACCTTCCCCAATTAACCTCCCATTACCACCGCCTCAACCCACCTTACCTATTCCACCACATAACCCTTCACCTTTACCCGTGGCTAATCCTGAGCAGGATTCACCCTTTTTTACACTCGAGCCAACCCCGACTGCTTCCGAGCAAAGGGAGAAGCTCGACGTGTTTGAACCTCCGTCTCCGTTTATCCTTCCTCCAACACTTTCCACTACACCTCCCATTACACCTTCCACTAAACCTCCATTATCCACAAAGCCTTCCGCCTCCGCCTCACCTCCCTTTACTACTCGGAAGGGGAGTGCTTCTACAAACACTTGTGCCGAGGATGATCAAGAGCTGCGAAAGAAGAATTTGGCCATGGCCGCGCTATTCAAAATGCAAGAGTTCATTTGCCGGATGCCAATCCGGGTTATTGTGCCAGGCATGATTGAAGAGGCCAAGTCACCGTCATGCCAAGCACTGATGCTGTGTAAGGGCCGGGCAGGGCACCCTCTGTTCCAACTTCCAAATCTTGAACCCCCGGGCAACATGATGCTTCTGAGCCCTACTTTCCAACTCCCTCACACCATTACTTTTCACCCTCCAAGGGAGTTGTCGTTTACTATTGAAGCTTCGTCATGGGCTTGTATTTCATCCATTAGGCCATTTGGCTGTATTCTTTCACTGCCGTGGAGGGGCAGTTATCTTGGTGCCGAAAGGCCTTCCGCTATTTCATCCACCTTCTTGTCTATCACATCTTTTCCATGGGCCATTCCCAGGGTTAGGAGGAGGATCTCGTCCTCTCGCCCTTCATATTCTCCATATTCTTTGCATCTCATTGCATTCGCGCATTCATTGCATTCATCGCATCCATCCCATTGCATGCATTTGCACCTCCTGCTTCCCGGGTTTCCAAACCCGTATCTTCCCCGCCTTCCGGCACCTCCGGATATTCCGCACTTCCCATCTTATTCATCTTCATCTTTTTATCCACTATCCCTGGGGCATCGCGTCCCTTTTCCTGCTATCTCCTTGGAACCTCCAGGAATTTTATCCCTCCTCTTTGGGCATCTCGCCCTTTCTGATTCTATTCCTCCGGAACCTCCGAATTTTCCCCTCGGGCATCGCGCCCCTTTCCATTCTCCTCCTCCGAAACCTCCAGACCTTTCCCTCAGGCATCGCGCCCCTTTCCACTTTCCTCCTCCGGAACCTCCGGAACCTCCGGACTTTCCCCTCGGGCATCGCGCCCCTTTTCATCTACTTCCTCTGGAACCTCCGGACTTTCCCCTCGGGCATCGCGCCCCTTTCCATTCTCCTCCTCCGGAACCTCCGGACCTTTCTCTCGGGCATCGCGCCCCTTTCCACCTTCCTCCTCCGGAACCTCCAGATTTTCCCCTTGGGCATCGCACCCCTTCTCATTTGCTACCTTCAGAACCTCCGAATTTTCCTCCTGATCCTCCTTCATTCCTCTCTCTTGGGTATCGCTCCCCTTTCTATATTCTTCCTCCGGAACCGCCGGATCCTCCACCTGATTGTCTCCATCTTTTCCCCGGGCATCGTGCCCCTTTCCATTTGCTTCCTCCGGAACCTCCGAATTCTCCGTCTTATTCTCTCTATCATCTTCCAGGGCATCGTGACCCTCCTGATTTCATTCCCCCGGAACCTCCGGACCCTCCATCTTTCTTCCGATTCATCTTTCTACTCCTCCGGGACATCACATCCTTCATTTTCTTCTTCCTTTTCCATCATCTTTTTCCCTATTTCTCCCCAGGGCATCGCATCCCTTCTTTCAATATTCCTCCGGAGCCTCCGGATTCCTCCTATCATGATTCTCCTCCTCTGCCTCCGGACCCTCCGGATCCACCTCTTTCCATCTACCAATTTCTTCTTCTGATTCCTCCTAATTCTGGGTCTGACCCAACTTCTTCCACATCCACTGCCTTGGGCATCTGCCCTTTCTCCCATTGCTTCCGAGGCTTTAGTCCTCACCCCTCTTCTTGATTTTCCGCTTCTTCTGTAGACTGTTCCATGTGATCAGGGTCTCCGCGCCTTAGTGAGGGAGTTCTAGCCCTCGCCTCTTTTCTTTTCTCCTTATTCGTCTGAGTCTGGTTTGAGCACCACTCATTCTTGTTAAGCCACTCCCAAAATCCTTTGCTTCCAATCCTTTTGACTGCCAAAGAGGACAAATCCCACGATGATCAACCTCGCCTCTGACAACTGCTTCTACAAAGGTTGCAAGGTAACATATTGGCGTAAGTATGCATTTTGATGATATCATTTTCTCATTACTTCACGCATGATTTTCAAAATCAAGTGCTTCTTAACGAGATTAAGAGTGGTGTTTTAAACCTTTATCTTAAGCTTTTGTTTAATTGAAATCATTCTCAAAAGAGTCCTTTAGGCTTGTTTTTTGCAGCACCTCTGGTTAATAAAAACCCGTGCTAGGAATTCAATATTCTCTCCCCGCTTGTTAAGAGCAACCCTTAGCTGGGCACCGCACACACTTCACGGCGTCCTTAGCCGGCTCCTTGGTTAGACACCATTGCTACTTTGGCCATGCCATGAGTATTCCTGAAAGTCTTTTCTCTTCTTTACTCGGCCGCATGCAGGGGCAAGAGGTTGACGGATGAGATGACCAACCTAGGTAATCCCCAATACGAGAGGAGTCTCAAATAGGGGCAGTCTTGACCCAAAATCAATATGAGTTTTCATGATATACGTTTCGCCAAAAGGGCTATTATGAAAATCAAGTCAAAATTTCGTTAAAAGCAAAAGTATGAATTATGACATGACAAGAGTGGCAAAGTCCCCGCAGGGAAAACCCTGGTCGTATGCATGTCGAGGGTCTAAAAATTAAAGGCACAAAGCCCCGGCACAACAGACTACCTCTTTGAAGGGAACACCTTGGAAGGAATTCAAGTCCCGATATCTCCCATACTGCACAAAGTTTATCCTCAATTATTCTTCTCTTCTCCCTCCAATACCGAATGTTTCTCGGGTATGGCCTTGGTAGGGGCACCGTTGATCAAAGACGGTCGGTTATAGGATGCCACTTTCAATGCACGTCCAGCTTTGGGCAGTTTTTAGCGAAAAGGGAAGGAACAAGGACCCCTAGCCAGTGGTTCAAAACACCCTTTGATGCTGCATTAACAATGTCTAAGCCAAAATCAAACAAAAATTGAATATTTCCTGATCAAAATCCAACAAAAAATGAATATTTTCAAAAATTCATAAAAAAATCAAAATATTTTCAAAATCCACATAAAAATTCATATATTTTTCAAAACTCATAAAAATTTGCATATTTCCAAAATTCAAAAATTTGCATTGTATTTTCTGATGGTGTTTTGCAGGAACAGCTTTGCAGAGACCAAAAACACGGGATGGGTCCTCTCTCTACTTATTGTTATCAATCTATTGATTCTTTCTCGATATTTTCATGACATGCCACCAGGGGCATTTTTTTTTATTATCATCTCCCTATATCATTCTGATTATCATATCTCATGATTATTCATCTCCAAATCTTTTTTAATCAACTCCTGCTAATTTCATCTGATCACTCCGCCGATGGGCATTATATCAGATCTTGATCATTCATCTCCAAATCTTGATTAGCCAGATTATCTCCTCATGATAAAACAACAAACAATGCTATGATTTGACTTATGCTATTCATGCCATATACATGCTATAATTGATGCTTTGATGATTGCTATGTTTAAATGCCTTCTTCATTGTTTGTTATCTTTTATATCTTGGCTAATGAATTTTTGAGCGCAGGATAAGAAGCTCTTGGTCCCGCCGACTGGGCATCATCATCAAAGTCCCACGGTGCTTGCAGCTCATTTCTCAGTTCCCATGCTTATTGATATCACCATCTCCCTGTATGCATTCTACTATATGTTACATATGTTACTAGATTATATCAAGGACCTTGTGGCTTTGGTAAATCTGGGATTTGAGTTCCCCTTCATCAAAAACAATGATGATTCCAGAGAAGTCTTAGTCACACGGATAGGCCGTTGAGCCGTCCAAGACTGGGGACGATGGTTCCCTTTTTACGAGTTGGTGCGTGGATAAACGGGCTTCGGCTTAGTATCAGCTCGCAGAATTGGTTTCTTGACCCAGTCTGGGCAGTTTAACAATATTATCCTTGATTATATTATATTTTCATTTGTTATTTTCCCTTTAGCCCAGCATGCATTCATGTAGGACTTTGAATTAACGTTGGAAAATCATTCTGATAAGCTGATATTGAGAGTTGAATTGATCTTAATCTTTCTCGATATGAGATTTTCATTGCCGAATTGGATCCTCAGTTCGTTTTATCGATGTTTTGGGTCTTTTCTCGAGAACTCCTTGTTTGGATTTTTATCATCTTATTTTTTCAATCATTCCCCTTGATCCACCTTGGCTGCAGCACGTCCACATTGGCTGGTAACCGCTCCCCAATGGTGAAATCTACAGGTTTGTGACCTGGGGTACTTCCACCGCGCTGGAAGTTGATCATTTTATTTTATCTCCTTCGTGCACCGCGTGCACATCTCCCCTTTTATCCAAACATTGTTGATTTCGTTGGATTTCTCGAGATTTACTTCATCTCGAGCTTTTGATTTCATTCTCATCAAGTGATGTTGATTGCGTGTCTCATCACACCTTGGCATCTACTTTTCAGTTCGCTCTCACTTCATTCCATTCCATTCCATTCCATTCCATGTTGCTTCACTTCATTCTATTCTATTTCATTCCGTGTCACTCCCTTGCAAAGCAGATGCCAAGGCGGGGCAGCTGTAGACACACTAAAATTGACATCATTTTGAGCATATCTCCTATCGCACTGTGATGCCCCATTTGACCCTCAAATCGACTTATTTGAGTGATTTTCCTCCTTTTTATTGAATATCCAACTTCCCCAAGCTTTCCACATGTTTTTCCATTTTTCTCCAGTTTTTTCTGAGCCATTTCTCCATTTTTTCGGGCCTTAAATCAAATGGGGGAAGGGACCCGTGCGTCATTTAAGTAACGCCCCGTCAGGGGGCGTCATTTCTTTAATTAGCGACCGTCTGTTCGGTCGTCAATTCTTGTTCAATTTCGAACTCCAGAAGCACCCCTTCCTTTCCTCACTTACACTCCTTTTTCACTTGGGAAAGAGTTCCTATGGCTTCCTAATATTGAAAGGACACTTGGAGGAAGGATCCCCCTTTCCATCCTACCAAAACTAAGTTTTCTAATTTTTTATGGAATTAATTCCGAATTTCCCTTCTTTCCTCATTTAACCTCCTTTTCCACTTGGGAAAGGGTTCCTATGACTTTTCAAGGTTGAAGGGACACTTGCCTAATGCTTATCTCTTCCAAATTCCAACTAAAACATGTTTTCTTATTTTCTCTTGATTTAATTCCGAATTTCACTTCCTTTCCTCATTTAATCTCTTTTTCCACTTGGGAAAGGGTTCCTATGACTTTCCAAGGTTGAAGGGACACTTGCCTAAGGTTTATCTCTTCCAAATCCAACTAAAACATGTTTTCTTATTTTCTCTTGGATTTAATTCCGAATTTCACTTCCTTTCCTCATTTAATCTCTTTTTCCACTTGGGAAAGGGTTCCTATGACTTTCCAAGGTTGAAGGGACACTTGCCTAATGTTTATCTCTTCCAAATTCCAACTAAAACATGTTTTCTTATTTTCTCTTGATTTAATTCCGAATTTCACTTCCTTTCCTCATTTAATCTCTTTTTCCACTTGGGAAAGGGTTCCTATGACTTTCCAAGGTTGAAGGGACACTTGCCTAATGTTTATCTCATTCTAAATCCCACTAAAACATGTTTTCCTAATTTCCCTTGGAATTAATTTCGAATTTCAACCCTATAAATAGGACCTCTCTCTCCCTTGTGAAAGAAGGATAAAGATCAATTCAAGGGGAGGTGCTGCCGGACTAAAGGCTTAAGGAGGAAGACTCCCATGCACCTAAAAGCTTCATCCATGGAGTTCTTCTTCCTCTATTGAAGATTTGGAGCCTCTACATCCATGGAATTCTACATCCTCTTCTTCCTCTATTGAAGATCTTGAAGCCAATTGGAGAAACCACTAAGCTTTCCCCCTCCTATCTCTTATTTTTCTTTAGTTAATTGCATGCATCATTATTCCATCTCTTCCTTTTATTTCTTTTTATCTCCATGTTGAGATCTCCTTAGTGCAACACTTGCACACCTCCCTATTTGCATATCATTCATCATATCTCCCATACCCTTTTGCATAGGGGTTTAAAGGCCAAACACCAATAAGGTGTGTTCATATCCATGCTTTCTATGTCCATATTTAAATTTGGATTTGATGCTACACATCTTGGTTTCTAATCCATGTTTGTTTATTGGTGTTTGTTAATTTTGCAAGGGTAATCAATCAAGGAAAACTCTCTTCATCGGCCGGCCGATAGAAAGAGAAAGTGCACTCACAATCTCCCCCACATTTAAGGTATTTATATCGCGATCCCTCCATTGATTATTTGTTATATCCTTTGAGGCCCTCGCATCTCTGGCGATCACATTCCCCTTAGCATCCCCGCATGCTCCCCTTTTCTCCCTCTTTTCCCATTCTTCTTCTATTCATTTTTTCTTTTTCCCTTTTAATTGTTCTAAGTGGATTTCTTAGAATCTACACCGGCTTCTTCCTAAAAAAAAAAAAGAAGAGAAAAAAAGATGGGGTTAAAAATAGAGATACCCCGCCGGCCTTGTTTCTACATTAGGGCAGAGGCAAAAATGGTCATAACCCGGCTGTAGCGAAAACCCGAAAGGGCGTTACAGGTAAAATCGGGTACCCCATCACGTGAAAACCCGAAAGGGCGCTTGAGTCAGTAATGTGATAAAAAAAAGAAAAAAAAATGAATGATGAGATGATGATGTAGTAGCGAGGTTAGCCTCGTTCACCATTCCACTTCCTGCTACCTTTTTCGGCCCTTGTCACCATCGGCAAGATCGGTCGCTACCCTTTTCGGCCCTTGTCACCATTGGCAAGACCGGCCATCTTTTCGACCCTTGTCACCATCGGCAAGATCGGTCGCTACCCTTTCCGACCCTTGTCACCATCGACAAGATCGGTGGCTACCTTTTTCGACCCTTGTCACCATCGATAAGACCGTCTACCATTCCGACCCTTGTCACCATCGGCAAGATCGGTCGCTACCTTTCCGACCCTTGTCACCATCGGCAAGATCGGTCGCCACCTTTTTCGGCCCTTGTCACCATCGGCAAGACCGTCTACCATTCCGACCCTTGTCACCATCGGCAAGATCGGTCGTTACCTCTTTCGACCCTTGTCACCATCGACAAGATCGGTCGCTACCTTTTTCGATCCTTGTCACCATCGGCAAGACCGTCTACCATTCCGACCCCTGTCACCATCGACAAGATCGGTCGCTACCTCTTTCGACCCTTGTCACCATCGACAAGATCGGTCGCTACCTTTTTCGGCCCTTGTCACCATCGGCAAGACCGTCTACCATTCCGACCCTTGTCACCATCGGCAAGATCGGTCACTACCTCTTCCGACCCTTGTCACCATCGGCAAGATCTGTCGCTACCTTTTTTCGGCCCTTGTCACCATCGGCAAGACCGTCTACCATTCCGACCCTTGTCACCATCGGCAAGATCGGTCACTACCTTTTCTGTCCTTGTCACCATCGGCAAGATCGTCTACCATCCCGACCCTTGTCACCATCGGCAAGATCGGTCGCTACCTCTTTCGACCCTTGTCACCATCGGCAAGATCGATCGCTACCTTTTTTGATTTTCGTGTCCTAGACTGACCGACTTTCTATCGACCCTTGTCGCCATCGACAGGACCGATCAACTTTCCCCCCTAACTTGGACCCCTCGTCCTCATTAAGCAGCATACTGCTTTTGCTCCATATAAACTCTGTTGATGAATAAACCCTACCCTCAATTTCTGTCAGCTTCAATGGATTCGGCTGACAAGCCATCTGTCCTTATTTCCTAGCCCTAAGGGGCCTCTATACCCTTTTGGTCCTTCGAACTCTTGGCCTGCACTAGCCGTTGCTTGATTCTGAGAATGGTCACGACGCGGTGGAGCGAACACCTCACCCCTTTGCTGAAGGCGTGAGCGCTCTCCTGCCCTTGTGACTCACATACTCGGGCTAGAATTAACTGGCGAATGGAAAAAAAAATAATAAAAGAATGGAGTCATCATTTAACAGCAAAATGAAGCTTTTTCATTCCTATGAAACAAAAGGTACATGTTACGCGGGGCATTCCCCGGAATACATGAAGTCCAGCGAAAGGGGCAAATAGAAAAGACTATGGCAGAGGGCGTCGGAAGATGTCCTCCAGCTCTGGAAGGCCCAGGGAAGGATGGCGGGTTAGTTCTTGCAGTCTGAACTCAGTGGCCTCCAGCTGAGATAGTTTCTCCCCGAGGGAAGTGTTGCATCTCTGTAGTTTTGATGATGACTAACACCATGAGTCAAATTATTTTTATGATAATTATTTTGATGCTCCTTGATGAATGATAAAGTTCCTGCATTGTCTAAATATTCTTAGGATCTAATGTTGTTGTCTTGCATGCACATCTATGGATCAAATACTTTTTCATCATGCTTTTCTGATTTAATGCTCCTCTATCATGTTCACCAATGAGCTCATACTTATTTGTCTTGTTTATATGGGTTCTGTGCATTTAGTGCGTTGACGCACTCGGCCGGCTGCGTAGACGCAATAGTGCATCTTTCGCTTGCTATTTTGTCCACTGAGTCGACGCTGTCACCTGAAGCATTGACGCATTGGCTTGGTGCCAAGGGCTTGAGCGTCTCGCCTATGAAGCTGAGTCGACACTGTCACCTGAAGCGTTGACGCATTGGCTTAGTGCCAAGGGCTTGAGCGTCTTGCCTATGAAGCTGAGTCGACGCTGTCACCTGAAGCGTTGACGCATTGGCTTAGTGCCAAGGGCTTGAGCGTCTAGCTTATGAAACTGAGTCGACACTGTCACCTGAAGTGTTGACGCATTGGCTTGTTACCAAGAGATTGTGTGTCTCGCCCAAGGAGCTGAGGCGACGCTACACAATGGAAGCATCGACGCCTTGAGTTTATGACCAAAGGTTCTTTTGATCAACCACCAAGCAGAAGCGTCGACGCTGTCAACTGATGCGTTGACGCATTAGTGTGTTTTGTCAAGGGACCTGTTCTCCATTATATCCATTGCGTTAACGCCTTGGCTTTAGTGCGTTGACGCGTTCTTCAGTCCTTTAATAAGTCTCGTGCAATCTGTGTGAACAAATGTATGACTTGAATATTTCTGAGATTGACTAAATGTTCTCTGAAACCTTACAGGGACTTAAAGATAAATTGGAACTTTATTCCAATCATGTGAGCACGTGATCCGAGGGAATAATCGTCTAACACGTGGCTCGGTTCATCTGGAAGCATGATTTCGTGTGTGTCTCCCAAACCCTCACTCTCTCGTGAGGTTGGATATATATATGAAGGTTTCTGCTCCTGAAAAGCTGCCGAAGCCACAAGGAGAAGGGTGAGGCCAGAGCAAGAGGAAGGAGAGGATAAGCCATCCTGATCCACTCGTTGAGCGTACCTGGAAGAGAGAGAGAGTGATGAAGGAGAGGATGGTTTTCTGCTATGTTTTGTCTATGCTTCTTTCAGAAGCTACATTGTTTCTCCGTTCGATTGTCTTCGATATTTCTTTATGTTTTCAGTTGTTTGTTCTTAAATTCCGATACTCTGTTTTATCGTTCCCTCTAGGTGTAGAGGAAGAGAGGTGAATCCTCTGGGTTGCATTGTGGTTCCCTCTGAATCAGATCAGAGGAAGGGAGGTGGTCTCTGGGGTTGTTGTGTTCAGATAGTGAGGAGGCTATCTGGGTTGTTCCCTCCGGCTGTGGAGGAAGAGAGACAGCGTCTCTGAATTGCAGTGAGGGTGAGTCACTGCTGGGTTCCCTCTTGTCTAAGAGGAAGGGAGAGTTATCTCTGGGTCAGGTCTTGTGGTGTGAGACCTGGGTGCAAGCTGTGAGTTCAGCGTCTGTAGGGATTTCGATCCCCAAGCTGTGGATCAGCGTGTTGTTGGCAGACTGAGTCTGCGGTTCTTTCTTGTGAAAGGGAAGCCTCACTCGGCCTTGAGTGAGGGATGGACGTAAGTCTACAGGTTGCAGACTGAACCATCTAAACCTCTTGTTCTTCATGGTGTGATTGTGCGCATCTTTTCTCTTTATGCTTCTGTCTGGTTTCATGAAGTAAGTGTGATTGTTGATGATCGAAACCTTGGTCTGACTGCTCGCTTAGTGCTTGCGCATATGTGCTGATGAAATTCTGAGTGATATATGTTCTGCGCTCGTGACCTGATTTATCTTGGTTGAGGTTTCGGATTATTTTACATATAGTCAGTCTTCCTAGCTCATCTCATCTTCTAAGATTTCCTCAGCTAGGACAAATAATTTTTAAACGGTGATCTATTCATCCCCTCCCCTTCTAGCTCACCGTCCTCCTGTTTAACAGTTGGTATCAGAGCGGGTTTACCCGAGATGTGGTCCAACGACCAGGGTAATCCTGGAACCAGTGGTCCTCGCAGCTACATAGCTGAAGGACAGTCAATCTCCCGTCCCCCATATTTTGATGGTTCTAATTATTTCTTTTGGAAAAATAGGATGGAAGTTTTCATCCGATCTCAGAGCCACAAGCTGTGGAGAGTCATTACAACTGGACCTTATGATTTACCTCCGAATGAGGAGATGTGGTCTGAAGAACAAGTCAAATTATCCAGACTGAACTGGTCTGCGCTCAACATCATCCAGTGCGCAGTTCACCCTGAAGAATATGCCCGAATTTCGGCGTGCAAGACAGCTAAGAAGATGTGGGATGAACTAGCGCTGATTTACGAGGGTACCTCTCAGGTCAGAGCTACCAAGGTAAACTACCTAACCTCTGAGTATGAATTATTCAAGATGAAGTCAGAGGAGAGCGCGACTGATATGTACGCTAGGCTGTCACTGATCACAAATAGCCTCAAGGGGTTTGGAAAGGAACTATCTGAAGGGGATATATTCAGGAAGATCTTGAGATCTTTGACTCCAGCGTGGCACACAAAGGCCACTGTGATAGAGGAATCGAAGGATTTAACAACCATGACTGTCACTGAACTCATAGGGTCTCTTATGACCTATGAGATAAATCTCAAGAAAACAGGAGAAGGAAGTGACAGAAAGGGCAAGAATGTTGCTCTTAAAGTTGAACGACACAGCAGCAGCAGCAGCAGCAGTGGAGACTCTGATGGAATTCCAGACCTTGACAAGAGTGAAAAAGCTTTGCTCACACGACAGTTCAGGAAATTTCTGAAACTGAAGGGAAAATCATATGGGAGAAGAAGAAACTACTCATCAGGTAAATATCCGAACAATGGCAATGACAAGGATAGGAATGCTAAAAGTGTGATGTGTTATCATTGCAGGAACTTTGGGCACATGAAGCAAGATTGCCCTGAGCTTCAGAAGAAGACACTGGATTACCATAAGAAAGGCTCCAAAGTGTACAAGAAAAAGCCAAAAGCTATGGTATGCACTTGGAGCGATGAAGAAGAAGACTCAGAGACTAATTCCTCAGGAAAGGAGACTGAAGGAGTATGTCTGATGGCCGACGAGGAAAATGAGGTAATCAATCCCTTTGTGACTTACTCTATTGATGACTGGGAAGATAAGTATGGTGAACTGCTAGATATGTACAATGCCTTAGCTAAAGAACATAAAGTCACTAAACGCAAACTCAATGTGGTTAATGAAGAACAAGAACTCACCAAGACAAAAAATTCCAAACTGATAGCTGAACTAGCTCAAATGGAAAATGTAAGAAATGAGAACAATCTTGTTAAAAATGAGCTTGAAAAACTTAGAAAACAGCTTGATGAAACCAATCAACATACTGAAGAAAACCTGAGACAAAATGACTTACTCAGGGAAGGATATGAAGCTGTTAAAAGGGTCAATGATGAATTGCTGGAAAATAATATATGTCTGCGGAAGGAGTTGGAAGATAAGAAGAAAACCCTTGAGAGGTTTGTTTTGGGAGAGAGTAACTTGAATGCCTTGTTAGGCACCAAAGTAAACTTTAACAGAGAGGGGTTGGGTTTCAACCCAAGTAAGAAGGAAGCATTTGGGGTAAAAACCACTACTTTCTGCACTGAGAAAGGAAAAGAGAAACTGGACATTCCATCCAGTTCCAAAACTACTGAACAACAAAAGAACATCCATAGACAACAGGCTGATTTTGGAAAAAAATATCTTCAAGAAATTCAACAAGCCCACGCACCAGAAGCAAGGTGTTTGTCAATTCAACAACTATGACTCTAATAAAAGAATGGGCTATTTTAAAAGAAACATGGGAACGTCTAACTACACACAGAATACTGTCAATAAAATGCCTTCATCTAGACAGGTTAAAAATTATGGTCTGGCTGGGACCCAAACCTTTGTCAACAGAAACTGGACACACCTTGAGAAACAAAAAGAAACAAATGAAATGCACATCAATAACAAAACTGTCAACTCTCAGCTCAGAAAGAAAAAGGGGTTAAAACAGATCTGGATTCCCAAGACTGTGCTTAATGAATTGAACGGTATTTTTGGACCCAACTTACCTTGGGTTCCAAAGCACACAACTTAAATTGTTATTGTGCAGGTGAGCCTAGCAGCCGAGAACAACAAGTGGTATCTCGACAGTGGCTGCTCGAGGCACATGACAGGGGATCAAAGAAAGTTCAGCAAGCTTGAATTGAAAGTAGGAGGGTCAGTTAAGTTTGGAGGTAAAAACAAAGGTCAAATCATTGGGACCGGAACCATCGGTAAGAAAACCTCCAACTCTGTTGAAAAAGTCTTGTTGGTTGAAGGTCTGCAACACAATTTATTGAGTATTAGTCAGTTGTGTGACAAGGGTCACAAGGTTCATTTTGATGAGCATGCTTCCAAAATTTTAGAACCAAACTCCGATACAATAAAGTTCATTGCAAATAGAGTCAATAATGTCTATATTGTGGATCTTGATGATGAGTCTGAGTCTAATCTGTGTCTCACTGTTGATTCAGAGAATAACATGTTTGACTGGCATAGGCGACTAGGCCATGCTAGCTTTAACACCTTGCATAAATTAGCTAAATTTGATTTAGTTAGAGGCATGCCTAGCTTAAAGTTCAAATCCGTTTCGAAGAATTGCGAGGCCTGTGCTCTAGGCAAGCAAACTCGAGCTTCTTTTAAAATTAGGTCTAAGAGCTTGTCAACAAAGATCATGGAACACTTGCACATGGATCTCTTTGGTCCTACCAGAACCCAGAGTCTAAATGGTAAGAGATTTGGTTTTGTCATTGTCGATGACTACTCTAGATTTGCATGGCTGTTTTTCTTGGCAAATAAGAGTGATGCTTTTCAAAAATTTGAACATTTTTTCAATAAGCAAAAATATATAGGGCACAAGATCACTGTTATCCAATCAGATCATGGAGGAGAGTTTGAGAACTCCTTATTTTCTAGCTTCTGTGACAAGGAGGGACTGACTCACAAATTTTCTTCTCCCAGGACCCCAGAGCAGAATGGAATTGTGGAGAGAAGGAATCGAACAATAGTGGAAATGGCAAGAACACTACTAATGGAGAGTCAGCTACCTAAGAGCTTTTGGGCAGAAGCGGCAAACACAGCCTGCTACATACTTAATAGAGCTTTGGTAAGACCCATACATAAGAAAACACCATATGAACTCCTGAAAGGTAAGAGGCCTAATGTCTCATATTTCAAAAATTTTGGTTCAAAATGCTTTATTCATAATAACAACAAGAGAGACTTAGATAAATTTGATGCTAGAAGTACTCCAGGAATATTCCTAGGATACTCTGAAACATCTAGGGCCTTCAGGGTCTTTAATAAAACTGATAGAACTGTAGAGGAAACCCCTCATGTTATTTTTGATGAAATAAAAATCTCTAACAGTCTAAATGATGATAACAGGTCTACAAGTCATGATGGAGAGTTCCTGAATCAAATGCAAGAGGAGGAAGTACAACCGGCTGAAGAACCCACTGATCTGAACCCAGTAAGTACAGCCGAACAAGGTGAATCCTCAACAAATGTTAGAGTTTTAAAAGACCACCCTGTAACCAATATTATTGGTAGTCTTAATGATCCCCCTAGGACAAGATCTCATTTCAGAAATGTTCAGAATCTGGACTTAATTGCTTTAGTTTCTCAAATTGAGCCTAAGACCATTGAAGAAGCCTTAAGTGATGAGAATTGGGTAACTGCCATGTGTGAAGAACTAGGGCAATTTGATAGAAACAATGTCTGGGAACTTGTACCTAGACCTGAAAATTTCAATGTAATAGGAACAAAATGGGTTTTTAAGAACAAACTGAATGAAGAAGGTGTCATCTCTAGGAATAAAGCTAGACTTGTAGCTAAAGGCTACAGTCAGGAGTATGGAGTAGATTTTGATGAATCCTTTGCTCCAGTAGCTAGAATGGAGGCTATCAGAATTCTATTAGCATTTGCTTGTTCAAACAACATAGAACTTCAACAAATGAATGTTAAGAGTGCTTTCTTGAATGGAATTTTAAAAGAAGAAGTTTATGTTGAACAACCTCCTGGATTTCAGTTTTCAACGAAACCTAATCAAGTTTTCAGGTTAAACAAAGCTCTTTATGGACTAAAGCAGGCTCCTCGGGCCTGGTATGAAAGGCTGACCAGTTTCTTACTGAATAAAGGATATAACAGAGGTAAAGTTGACCAAACCTTATTCACTAAGAATTCAAGACAAGATCTCATCATAGTTCAGGTATATGTGGACGACATCATCTTTGGATCAACAAATCCTGAACTATGTAAAGAATTTTCACAGCTTATGTCAGCTGAATTTGAGATGAGCTTAGTTGGGGAATTGACTTATTTCCTTGGCTTGCAGATAAATCAAATGACAGATGGCTGTTTCTTCCACCAAACAAAGTACACGCTGGACATCCTAAAAAGGTTTGGGATGACTAACCTGAAGCATATTTCCACCCCAATGAGCACAAGCATGACCCTTAATGCAGATGAGTCAGGTAAACAAGTGGATGAAAAACTCTACAGAGGTATGATCGGATCCCTCTTGTACTTAACTGCCTCTAGGCCAGACATACAATTCAGTGTTGGTTTATGTGCAAGATATCAGTCTAGGCCTATTGAACTACATTTGTCTGCTGTAAAAAGAATCTTTAGATATCTGTTTGCCACACATACATTAGGCTTATGGTATCCTGCTTCACGCACATTAGATTTAGTTGCATACACTGATGCAGACTTTGCTGGATGTAAGCTAGATAGGAAGAGCACCAGTGGCCACTGCCAATTCTTAGGAGGATACCTAGTTTCTTGGAGTTCAAAGAAACAACATTCAGTGGCTCTTTCCACTGCTGAGGCTGAATACGTGGCTGCAAGCAGCTGTGGCACTCAGGTTATCTGGATCAAGTATCAGCTCCAGGATTACCAAGTAGAGATAGGTTGCACTCCCATCTTTTGTGATAACACTAGTGCCATAAACATTGCAAAGAATCCTGTTTTACACTCACGAACAAAACACATTGAAATCAGGCACCACTTTATCAGAAATGAAATTGCAAATAAAACATTTGAATTAATTCATGTTGGGACTGCAGATCAAATTGTTGATATTTTTACAAAACCTCTAGATACTGAAAAATTCACTTCTTTGAGAAGAGAACTTGATATTTACAAACTCTGACTGATTTGAGGCAATGAATTCTAGTTCATGTATTTCCATAAATTTAGTGGTAGGTTTGTCATACTTTTTCTGGTGGGGGTCCCTATGTGAGGGGGAGCGGGTGTGTGCTTTGAGTAAAGTCAATTCTGCTTCTCTGCTGTTTTTCTGGGTAGAATGGAAGATAGAGCTACTAGAGAGGGGGAGCTTGACTAATTAGAAACGCTTGAGAGATGGTTGTTGTTGCTGGATTAAATGTTAGAATTGATCTTGAATATTCCTCTTAATAGAACCTCATTCATTTCCTACATTCTTAAGTTTGTGCAATTAAAGTCCAGCTAGAATCCTCTTCTAGTAAGTCTTAATAGGCTAAGATTAACCTTCACAAGTATATCCTCTTACTTTGTTGCATGACTCATGAACAAGCTAGACTTGTAAGAAATGGTTTCTGTTTATGAGTTTCTCATTGGACATCTTGATAAGACCTCTAATATTTGCCCTGGGTTTTGTCTTCAAACAACCCCTTGTTGAGCTAGTTAAACTGATCTGTGCTTAAATCTGCATACTGAGAAACTAGGAATCCCATCAATGAAATGAGAATTTCCTATGTCATGAGGTATCTGTTCTCATAAACAAAATCAAAAGAAAGAAATACAATTCAAAATTATGCTTGGCAGAGCAATGATGACAATATGGTGAGTAACTGGGGATTCTGGCCTCTGATCAAGGTGTCTCCTCATGTAACAACCAATGGTCACTATCTCTGTTCTCTAATTGAGAAGTGATGAGGCTCTCACACTGAGTAACTGAGGATGCTGGCCTCTGACCAAGGTGCATACTTAATGTCAAAAGTGTAACTGGCCAAATACACTCTATAACTGTGCTTTCTCTGCCTGGACTATTTGTCCTCAATGCCTACAGGCTGTCTTAGTGGTTCAAACTCTTGTTGTCTCTTTGACAAGCCTTAACAGCTACCTCAGTCATACTTGTTGCCACTTGCTCTTCTCTCATAATCATAGTAAGTTGATAAACTTCAAGTTTATTCTGAATCTCTTTCTCTTACCAGAACTCCAAGATTCTTCACTGGACCTTACAGCCCCACTTAAGCATCTAAGATTTGACAATGAGTGTCTACTGTTGGAATCCTCTCCATCTTTTCTCATCAGTCTAGCGTCAACATCTCTCTTTCTCCTTGTTTTGATGATGTCAAAGGGGGAGAAGGTTGAAAAGTCTGAAAAGGGGAGAAGGTTGAAAGGGGGAGTAAAGAGGTGATCTTCTAGCTAGTGGAAGGAAGGTTTTGGAATGGTTTTTGGTAAAAGATGATGAGTGCTGTGAGTTCAGGCATGTTCAGGCCTTGAGAGGTCACCATTGCTGCCTTTATTGAGAATGTTTTAAGTTGGTGTTTCTTCTTTCAATGAATTTGACTCATGGTGTTGCCATCATCAAAAAGGGGGAGATTGTCGCATCTCTGTAGTTTTGATGATGACTAACACCATGAGTCAAATTATTTTTATGATAATTATTTTGATGCTCCTTGATGAATGATAAAGTTCCTGCATTGTCTAAATATTCTTAGGATCTAATGTTGTTGTCGTGCATGCACATCTATGGATCAAATGCTTTTTTATCATGCTTTTCTGATTTAATGCTCCTCTATCATGTTCACCCATGAGCTCATACTTATTTGTCTTGTTTATATGGGTTCTGTGCATTTAGTACGTTGACGCACTCGGCCGGCTGCGTAGATGCAATAGTGCGTCTTTCGCTTGCTGTTTTATCCACTGAGTCGATGCTGTCGCCTGAAGCGTTGACGCATTGGCTTGGTGCCAAGGGCTTGAGCGTCTCGCCTATGAAGCTGAGTCGACGCTGTCACCTGAAGCGTTGACGCATTGGCTTAGTGCCAAGGGCTTGAGCGTCTTGCCTATGAAGCTGAGTCGACGCTATCACCTGAAGCGTTGACGCATTGGCTTAGTGCCAAGGGCTTGAGCGTCTCGCTTATGAAATTGAGTCGACGCTGTCACCTGAAGCGTTGACGCATTGGCTTGTTACCAAGAGATTGTGCGTCTCACCCAAGGAGCTGAGGCGACGCTACACAATGGAAGCGTCGACGCCTTGAGTTTATGACCAAAGGTTCTTTTGATCAACCACCAAGCAGAAGCGTCGACGCTGTCAACTGATGCGTTGACGCATTAGTGTGTTTTGTCAAGGGACCTATTCTCCATTATATCCATTACGTTAACGCCTTGGCTTTAGTGCGTTGACGCGTTCTTCAGTCCTTTGATAAGTCCCGTGCAATCTGTGTGAACAAATGTATGACTTGAATATTTCTGAGATTGACTGAATGTTCTCTGAAACCTTACAGGGACTTAAAGACAAATTGGAACTTTATTCTAATCATGTGAGCACGTGATCCGAGGGAATAATCATCTAACACATGGCTCGGTTCATCTGGAAGCATGATTTCGTGCGTGTCTCCCAAACCCTCACTCTCTCGTGAGGTTGGATATATATATATGAAGGTTTCTGCTCCTGAAAAGCTGCCGAAGCCACAAGGAAAAGGGTGAGGCCAGAGCAAGAGGAAGGAGAGGAGAAGCCATCCTGATCCACTCGTTGAGCGTACCTGGAAGAGAGAGAGAGTGATGAAGGAGAGGATGGTTTTCTGCTATGTTTTGTCTATGCTTCTTTAAGAAGCTACATTGTTTCTCCGTTCGATTGTCTTCGATATTTCTTTATGTTTTCAGTTGTTTGTTCTTAAATTCCGATACTCTGTTTTATCGTTCCCTCTAGGTGTAGAAGAAGAGAGGTGAATCCTCTGGGTTGCATTGTGGTTCCCTCTGAATCAGATCAGAGGAAGGGAGGTGGTCTCCGGGGTTGTTGTGTTCAGATAGTGAGGAGGCTATCTGGGTTGTTCCCTCCGGCTGTGGAGGAAGAGAGACAGCGTCTCTAAATTGCAGTGAGGGTGAGTCACTGCTGGGTTCCCTCTTGTCTAAGAGGAAGGGAGAGTTATCTCCGGGTCAGGTCTTGTGGTGTGACACCTGGGTGCAAGCTGTGAGTTCAACGTCTGTAGGGATTTCGATCCCCAAGCTGTGGATCAGCGTGTTGTTGGCAGACTGAGTTTGCGGTTCTTTCTTGTGAAATGGAAGCCTCACTCGGCCTTGAGTGAGGGATGGACGTAAGTCTGCAGGTTGCAGACTGAACCATCTAAACCTCTTGTTCTTCGTGGTGTGATTGTGCACATCTTTTCTCTTTATGCTTCTGTCTGGTTTCATGAAGTGTGATTGTTGATGATCGAAACCTTGGTCTGACTGCTCGCTTAGTGCTTGTGCATATGTGCTGATGAAATTCTGAGTGATATATGTTCTGCGCTCGTGACCTGATTTATCTTGGTTGAGGTTTTGGATTATTTTACATATAGTCAGTCTTCCTAGCTCATCTCATCTTCTAAGATTTCCTCGGCTAGGACAAATAATTTTTAAATGGTGATCTATTCATCCCCTCCCCTTCTAGCTCACCGTCCTCCTGTTTAACAGGAAGCAGCTTGTCCCTCGGCCATCTCTACCTCCTCCATCTTTTGGACTTCCAGGTGCTCTACTTCTTGAAGCTCAACCTCTGCCCTTGAAAGTTTGGCATGTAGCTCTGCTATCCGGGCCGTGAGGAAGCTTCGGCGCTGCAAAGAGGCATTAGCATCATTCCTCATCCTTGCCGCAGTCCCTTTCAAAGAGATGAGAGCTTCTCGGCATTAAGCTCGCTCCAGTGTTATGGCCGCTAGCTGGTCAGCTGCCTCCCGGCCTAAGAATTCCCTTCTGTTCACATATTTTAGAAGCAAAACCACCCGTGGAGTCCAGTCATCCATGGGGCAACCAAAAGCCAACATCGAGCGGGATAAGTGCTCTATCAAGCCCCTCAGCTGAACATAAGTCAAATCTCTGTTGGCTGTTATGGTCTGCTGAAGGGTCCCTAAGAACTGCCACACAAGGTCACTCGACGACTGGAGACCGAGCGGCGACGTCTCGGGTAGTTCGAACTCCACTCTGCTGTCCACAGTGGGCCAGATATCATCGCCCGTCCCAGAAGATGACGACGACATGATCTGCAGCGCACTGGTGTGGGGAACAACCGCGGTGGCCGATATGGTAGCTGGAGTCTCAATGACGATGACTTCTCTGCCAGCCCCTTGGGATGAAGCTGCAACATGAACATCAAGAGCCAAGGACATCTGTTCCTTGCCTCCAACTCGACTGACCCCCATGTGGCCAATTTCAGCAGTGAGAGCCAAGGCCCCAGTAGTCCCGGCTTCCTCTTCGACGATCTCTCTCGCCTCTACCTCGGAGGGGCCATCTTTCTCCGAAGCCGACCGTTGTGCAACTTCCAATGGCTGAGAGTCCTCGACTGCTACCAACTCATCAACCCTCACAAGTGCTCCGGGTCCCGCTGGAGCCGCTGCCGCTGCATAGTCCTTGGGATATCGCAGTACGATAGGCCGTAAGACGGGCGGGAAAGTTGTGTGACCCACGCCTAGAGCCGGGAGGGGTATCTGCACCGTCATGGTTGGCAACACCACCTCAGTCTACACCAGAAATATGTACATCAGAAAGCTAAAAAGAAAAGAAAGGAAGGGCAGCAGGCGCCGACCACGGGAGGATCCTCACCTCAGCCGGTACTAGGCTCAAATCTCCAAGGGCAACCTCTGCGGCCCCAGCCCCTTTGCTTACAAGTGAGTCAGACGGCCCAGGACCACTCCATGACAACCGGGGCGGGCTGAAAGTCAGGTGATCGCTTTCATAGGTCGAAGATGCCCCGACATCCTCAGTCTCTATGTCGACATGTGGGAACTCCTCATCACTGGAGCCGCCACCATAATCGACCTGCTCAGAGGAAGAGGATTCCTCTGCTCTTTCGGGATGCTCCACCATCGGAGCAAGAACCTCGCCATGAGGAGCATCACCCGCAGCAGGGACTTCCTCTGTGCACTCCACACCAGGGGCAATGATTCATGGGATCTCAAGGGCAAATTCACCCTGCCCCCGGGCAATCGCTTCCTCTGCACCCTCTGTGCCCGAGAGTAATGATGGTTGCATATCGACTGAAATTTACAGCAAGGAATAGTCAAGCCGACTGAAGGCATGAAGACTCGCGGTGGCGTCGCGATTATACTATAAATTACCTTCCATTTCCTGTCTGGGCGTTGGAGAGGGCAGATCTCTCTCTACGGGGGCAGTAAGGATTCCCTCTGCCCCTTCCTTAGCCACGATGCCTACCATCGCCTCCAGCTCGACGACCGTGGCATTTGTGTCGGCAACTGTCAGCATGGATTAGCCAAGGCAGCCAAAGTGAGCCAATGAATTCTAGAGAGATGAAGAGCTTACCTTCAGCTTCTGGCCCTTGCATGCGGGAAGCCTCGAACTCTTCGAAGGATACAACCGGAGGAAGAATGGTTGCTGGTTCCTTTTCTGCGGCCTTCCTTCTGTGTGCCCGTGTCACTCGAGTTACCGCCGCTTTGGCCTTCCCAATGGCCTCCCTCAACTGGGATCAGGTCTACTTTCTCGAGTCACCAGGAGGCAGTGGCATCGTGGTCGGGGCCGGCTCGGGAACCTCAAAGTGTGCTGGCTTCTGAGCCTTTATTATCAGCTCCCCAAAGTGCCGAGTCTCCTCCGAAGTTGGTCGGACTGCACATGCACGAAGGTGAAAATAATACACCACAATGAAGAAAAAGGCTGGCCGAAGGGCCTGAGTGAAAAAATAGAACATACTTGCTGGCCCCGTGTAGAAGGGGAAGAGAGGCCAATAATATAGTGAGGGCACTTTGTCTCTCGAAGCTGCCTCGCGAATAAGCCAACATAAATTTCCTATCTTCTCACTCGGCTCAGCCAGCAGCGCCAGGTCCTCATGGCCACGAGAAGACATGTGATAATATAAGCTCAGGTGGTCCAGCCCCCATCTGTCGACATATTTGAATGAGATATGAAGGGGCCGGTCCAGAATGGCTTTGCTAGGACCACCCACTGAAAGACCATGTGAGCGAAGGAGTGCAAATAGCCAGGGGGTGTTGTCATATAAAGCATCCCGCCTGTCTTCCCTACGGATGAAAATCTGATAGGGGTACAACCTATCCACCTCGGGACGCCAGTCGGCCACGACCGAGATGGGTTCCACCACCGGCAGAGGGAGTTGCTGAAGGACCACCCTCTCGCTGCTCACACGGCATAAACCCCGAAGTGTTTTCACATAGTCATCCTTGCTGATTGTGGGCAGCTTCAGGTCAACTTTCGTCCTGCGACTTTTCACGGCCTTTCGGGCCTCCAGATAGGCCCTCACTTCCATATTGGTCCAGGATTTCAGCTTCTTCAAATAGGAGGGCTCAATATCAAAGACTGGCTCTGGCTGAGAGTCCAGAAACCTATGCTCTGCTACGGCCCAACACTCCCATCGGGAGCTCCGGTAGAACCCCGTCCGCGCGTTCCACCACTTGATATACTCAGGAGTGACGCGGGGGAATCGGGCAGGGGTTGGCACCCGGAAAGAAACATCTTCCCGGCGGTGGAAGAAGTCCCACCATATCCGGGCATCATCATTTGAAACTTGTCCGGCCCTGTGCCTGCTAGGCAACGCAAATTGTGAAGAAGAATGTGGAATGTGCTGGTCATATCCAAAGTTTCGGCTGAAGCGGAACGGGTAATACGGCTCCAACCACAAGATGCCGCTCTTCTGGAATACAAGGACACTCGGCCTGATAGCCAGCGCCCAGTCAACCAATTCTGGCTCAAGAATGGACCTGGTACACTTGGCCCCGGAAATCGGATGGACATACTCCTCAGTCTCAAAAAGCTTGCACTGCCTCGTCCTGTTCACCAGCGGGCTGGAGTGGGCAGCTAAGCACCAAAAGTGAAGAACCCCGGGCGAATCTGTGGGAATCCGGGCCAACTTGCCCCGAATGGCGAAGAGTTGCTCCGCTAATGAGGACGACTCGACACTCGCGAACTCTATCATCCGCGGAACAAGAGGAGCCGACTGTAACGCCCGAGGAGCCGCCTCAGGGAACATGGTAGAGACCCAAGCATTGAAAAAGTGTAGTGGACCAACCGTCCGCAGATTCCTGGGAAGACGCGTCTTGTGCAGGTCTCCCAGCATCTTGTAAGTAAGGCATAGAGCCACAGGGCAGAGGGACAGCTTAGTACCCCAAGCCATGAGACAGGCGGGGTAAATGGCGTCTGCCCTAATCACACTCTCGTCACCTTGCGGAAGAGCGAAGGAACAGATCCAATAAACCAGATACGCAGCACAGTGGGTGACTGCGTCGACACCAGTGGGGTTTGGGTCCTCCCCTTGCCCTCCTCTTGAAGACGATGATGATGCGGCCTGGCGTCGGACTCTCTTCTTCCGCTTCGGAGCCATTGGCGCTATCGGGGGAAAGTCTTCATACTTCTTCTTCCCGTCGAAGAAATATTGGAGCCAGGTGCCCATCCGCATCCTCCGCTTCTCACCCGGCTTCCGAGCTTCCCTCGTGTCGTGCGGCAAATGATAGAGGGTGCAATACGCCTTCATCAAATAGCGATAAGCGTAACCCGCCAGATACCGACCCTCACCGTCGGTCTGATCCTTCAGCCAGTCAGGCCAGCATACTTCCTCATACGGCTCTCCGTCGATGGGTAGACCACTAAGCTGTGAGAGGCTCCATAAATCCAGAGAAGTCTCTCCTTCCGAGGTATAGAAAGTGTTGTACTCGGGGCAGAATACTTCAATCATGCCGCAGCATAAGCCTCGGAAGATGGGGTAGCAGTATCTTGAGGCGTATATGCTGTGATAGACGCCAGCCCTGGTCAGGATGGGAGCATAATGATGCAGCACATAATCTGTGAACTCCACTGCTCCAGGTCTGAATGCGTAAGTGTCGATGGCCCTTAGCTCGGCAAACCACCCCACGAATATCTGGTGCTTAAAACGGACCGCCAGGCAGTCCAGCAGAAATGATTCTTCTCTGTACCCCCATTTCAACGGGGCAAGAAACAAGCCAAAGATCGGCTTCTCCCGGTCCACCCTGCCTGCGAAATCATTCCACCGAGCGGGTACGAATTCAGGGGCCCTGGTCAGTAGCCCATCTTCTGGCGCCAGATCTTGTAGTCCCAGCATGACGCTCCATTTCCTGACTTCTACGGGAAGATAAATTGACCTTCCCCGCACCACACAGTCCGAGAGACTATCCCTCTGCACTAACAAGGCCTGCTCGGCTTTGCGGACGAGGAACAGGTCTCTCTTCCCCTGAAGGTTGAAGCGCCGTAGGAAGGACATCAGATGTTTGTCCTTGGGGTGATCCCACCTGACAGTGCCTTCCCAGTCATAATGAAAAGAATCACCTCCAAGGATGAGGAGACGACCAGTGTCCACAGTATCAGTCTCCGAATCTGAGGACTCTGCAACTATAGCAAGCTGATCGTGCCCCCGATCAAGGGAATGGACGTTCTCCCACATCACCATGGCACGGGAGGCAGAAGAAGAAGAACCAGATGCCATGTTAGCTGCAAAGAAGCACATCAAACAATAAGCAAAGTCAGAAAACAGCTGATCAAAGATAGATTTCTGACAAAATTTCGGCAGAACCTCCCCAGCACGGGAGATTGCCAAAGAGAAGCGGGAACACGTCCACTAAGGGAACGACCCCTAAAAGTAGCCATCGGGATTACACCAAGGCCAAAAGGGACACCCGGGGAAATAGCTCCGAGGGCAAGCCCTACTAAGAAGCCACCCGGGGCCCAAAGAATGGGTTTGAAACCCAAAGGAGCAACACTCCGCTCACCCCGAAGAAGAAGCCGCTCTGGCCCTCAGCCCACTCAGTGCCGCAGGGAGAGAAGGAAGGGAGGAGAGAGAAGGCGCTGTTGCAAATGAAAGGATTTAAAGAAAAGAATGAAGGGCGGAGGGCTTATATAGGGGAGAATTCCCCTTCTAATTCGGCGCGCTATTTAGCGTGCCAAATTAGCACTCCCCCAAACAAAAGGCGCGCCGGTTATGGGCACGCCAAATTAACACTTCTTCTAAACATAGAAGTCGCTCCGGATTAACATATAAAGCTCAAGGGCGCACCGTATTAGAAGCGCAAAGGGCCAGGGGCGCGCTGGATTAACCCGCGCCGTATTAACATTCAAACGGCGCCGAATTAACATCCGTGCCGGATCAAGGGCCGTCCCGAGCTTCCGTCAATTGAAGAGAAGATCATTCCGGGTGAAGTTCATCCGTCGGCCTTGCTGCACTCGTGCCTCGCTCGCAACACCCACGGCTGGGGGGCATTTGTTGGCACTCAAAATATCACTAGCGGCGACCAAGACTCGAAGACGAATGACACGGCCCACTGAAGCACAGAAGTTGATAAATATCAACATATTGAAGACTTCTCAAGCTGCCAGAGCCTCGAGTCACCCTATATGAACATGGGGACTTCACCTCAGGAGAACCGAGATGAACTCACAACCAACCGACAGTGCGACCAAGCCTGCCCAATGAACCGGCATCGACTTCGTCGTGCCGCATACACTACACTCGTTGTCCGACCAAGGATGACGGTCCACCCGGTGGCCACCCACCTCATGAAAGACTCTCCTGAGATAAAAGAATGCCCTTGGCTCTTCAAAACGGAGGACCGAAGGCTCTGTCGGCAGAAGATCCTGGCTACCCGGCACGGGTACGGCTTCTCGTCAAGTGGGGCCCGTTAGCAGCCGAATGATCGCTCAAAATGGGCGGAACTATCCCGGGTGCTATCCCACCCTCCAAGAAGCTTTGAGCACAAGCCAGACCGAGCCAGCGGCACATATCATAGTGCCAAAAGCCGTGTCAGCGGAAAACCCGCGTGTTCAAACGAAAGTCATCTGAAGTTTCGAGAATGGCCGTACGTCGGCCTGAGAGCTGCGACAAGGCATCTCATCGAGGTTTCAAAGGGCGATGGCGAGATAAATGTTCACGGTGACCCCCGGAACCATCCCCGGACTCATCGGCTGACTCGCGACGTGCGAAGGGCACTAATACGGCGCGCCCTAAATCGGCGCGCCCCCATTAGCCGGCGCCCTGCCATTCCGGTGCGCGAAAGGCAACAGAGCTCCTTCCCCGGCGTGCCATTCCTCACGCCGAATGAAGCTTCGAGCTTGCTTCTATTTATAGGTGGCTGCCCGAAAACAGGGAAAAAAAGGAAAGATAAAAAAAAAGAGAAGGAGAAAGAGGGGGGATAACAGAATAGAAAGGGTTCGGAGAGGCGAATTAGAGAGAGTCAATCGCCTTCAAGGAGGAGAGGGTTTTTCCTTGCGAAAGAAGTAGGGTCTCACCGAGGGTTCCTCCGGCCGCCGTCTTCGACCCCCGTCTGAAGCCCTCTAGAGTCGGAGAAGAAAGAGGCATCCCGATACTCTGTTCCGAGGGTAGGTGGGTCGTTTGCTTTCTTCCCGCTGTCTGCCGATTTGTTTCCCTTTGACCGAATGTAAATGAGAAAGGGGGGGATGGCGATGATATGAGCCAATCTCTCTTCCCCCCCCTCCTCGTCGTCTCTTCACCTTGCTCTCCCTCTGTAAATGTTTATCTACAAGTGAACGACGTCCGTGCCACAACGCCGGCGTCGGATTTGTAATGAATATATCGGCTCCCTCCCATCTATGGGGTAGTGGTATGCGTATATGAATCTTTTGGTGGACTGAATGTTTGACACCCTGTCTCCTTCCCCCACTGCTATCTCAGTCGGTGTACACGTCGGTGTCCTTCTGCGTATGGTTTCCGATTCTGATTTCTCCGACTCCGAATATGCCCTGAGATATCATGGGCTATAGAGATGACCCCTCCCCGGGTCCTTCCCATCGACGCAGCGTCTGTGTCTCATTCGATGCTCTTTGCATCCTCTGGGGATAGAGATATGCCTGTGCATACGCCTCTTCCCGCTTTGATACGAGGGCCGAACTCCATTCTCTCTCCTCTTTGCATTGCTCTATTACTCAGGAGAGTTGGAAGCCACCTCCAGAACGACAAGACCCGTCTGGTGATTACTGCGTTCTAGTCATTCGAGCATATGCGTATGTAGTTAGATTATCTCATATACGTACCAACTATCCCTCTGTGTGACTGCTAATCATCTGTTCCTCTGGGAATGCTAGCCCAATCTCGCGAGCATCAACACCTTGACCCTGTGGCTAGTAATCCATCTATGCCGAATATACTCATTCCTCCCGTTTGTGGTTTGCAGCCATTTGAGTTCCGTTGGTTTTATCCCAGTCATCCGGGGAGGGGGACATCCCCCATAGTCTCACGGAGCTGCTAATTGGTCGAGGGGCTCTACCTCTCAGTGGTAGATGCTCCCCAAAGGCCACAGAGCGGATAGTGACAGGGGCTTTAGCCAAACAATCCTAAACTCAGTAATTTGGGATCCGATGGTGACCAAGGGATGCGTGCTCCTAGCAGGCTAGCCCTCGGAGCTTCTCTCCCTAACGGTCTGTCCCTCTAAGGGATGCAATGCAAGCTGTGGGTGGCCCACCCCTCGTAGGCCAGTCCTCGGGGTGTTGCTCCTGCTATCAGCTGCCTCATCTCTGTGTCTTCACCCACAGAGCTTTGGTGCCCTTCGCAGGCTTGTCCTCGGGATATCCTATCTGGTTGAGGATTGGCTGGTTGCTACCATGCAGACCGGCAGTTTAGGGGCTTACTCCACAAGTGGGTATGACCCCGTTCCTCTCCTGTAACCTTTCAGGGACAGGGGAGATGCTGCCCAATTTTTGGCAGGTTTTAGACAGATAAGTCGTTTCTGTGGACTGGCCATAATAAAACATTCATTATGAGTCAAGGAACCTCCGTGCTCGAGTATGAACCTCGCACTGGCTCATGACTCTGCTCCTGGAGAGCCCCAGACTTAAATTCAACAGGCAATAAACCCAATTAAACCTTTAAACCTTCAAAACATCTTAATAAGTTTAAATGGTTTCAAAATTATCAAGAAAATCAGCTAAACCGACGCGGTCTTAATCCGGCGCGCCCTAATCCGGCGCGATACCCCCCGCGCCGTATTAACATTAGACTCATGTTTTTTTAAGAATCGAATGGCTCTTTCCCGGTGCGCCTTAAACCGGCGCACCCCATGCCTGCCGCGCCATTTTAACCATGGCCATGGGCTCATCGGGTTAAGCCCTTCTACCTACGTTTGGCCGCGCCGGGAAACCTATCCCTACGCGCGATCGCACCGGTTTCAAATGGTTGCACTGTTCTGATCACTTGCTCACCTCCGGAGCAATCCTCGTCTCCCGTGGTCGAGACTAATAAACCCTAATTAGTAATAAATCGAGTAAGGAAGGGGTTGCTCAAGCCCCGGACAATCTTATTATCATGCTTTCACTACCATGTCCGTCAGTGCTTCGCTTACGTTATCATGCTTGTGTTACCATTCTTGCCTCCCGTGGTCGAGATCAGCCACCCTAATCAATAATAAACCAAGTAAGGAAGAAGTTCCTCAAGCCCCGACGAGCTTATTATCATGCTTTAAATACCATGTGTGTTAGCATTTTGCTTTCGTCATCATGCGTATGTTGCCACCTTCGTCACTTTAGCGGAGTCTATTAAACTTGATTGGTCATTGTTCATTTTCATAACTCTATTTCCATGCTTAACGTCGTCATAAGTATCGTGTGTGCATGCCTGCATAGGCCCTCGGGTATATCAAGTGGCATTGACGGAAGACCGGGTTACGCCCGCTCGGAAGTCTCCGCTATGCGCGATGGTGGTCTTCGGACCTACGTCCTCCGCCTTGTACCGAGGGTCTCCAATTTAATAAACCATGCCTCTCTTGCATGATAGATAGACACATCTCATGTGATCTTGTCATGTTCATAACATCGCATCTTTATTCTGGCCTCGACAGCCCACTATCTCGGTAATTAATCAAAGGTTTTCCTTCCTCGTGGGGGATGTAATTAACGCCATAGCCTTTATGGTATGGCTGACTGCTGGTCCCGACCGAATCTCTCTCTCGCCCGACACGGGTCAGAATGAGCGCATAATAAACTCGTCACTCACTTGACTGGCACGCCCGCGCAGTCAATCAGTCAGTTAAACTATTAGTTAGTTAATTGGTTGATCGACACGTGAAATAAACCAAATAAACTTAAATAAATAAATAAAAAAAGAAGAGCAAGATTTCCCATCGCAAACAATCCGTGAGTTGTCTAATTTCACAACACGTGACTGATACCTTGTTTGTTATAATGACATGCAAGATTCATGATCCAAGGCAAAAGGTGAAGCTCTGTGTTTCACACGTGGATGGCAACCAACTCAAGATGCTGCCACGTGGCCATCGCAACTCAGATCTGAACTAACGTTTGGGCGGGAAATGTAGTTTCTAGGTGCTCATCATCTGCTGTCCTATATAGAAGGGGGAATATCGCTCAATCTCAGTGATATCCAAGATAGAAAGAAAGACACAGAGAGATAGAAAAAGAAGAGAGAATAACAGCAGCCAAGTCAAGAGGACATTCCAGCAAAATCGAGAGAGAAAGAGTTTAGAGATTTGAGAGAGCTTTAAGGGGAGATCATAGATTCGTTTGAAGGGTGTGAGTCTGAATTTCAGTAAGTAATTATTTCTGGATTCTTGGTACAATACCAGAGCTGATCTACTCTTTGTGAGAGCTACATATTGTTATACTATTTTTCTGTTGCTTTTTCTTTTCAATTTCAAACTCTTGTTATAGCAAGCGGTGAGTCAGCGGTGGGTAAGCTGTAATCCCTAGCGGTAGAGGAGGATTCCTCTGATAGCTTAAGCTGTAAGGCTCATAGTGTGTTGGGAAGTTTTTCCCGAAGCTGTGGATCAGCGGATTCGAAACTGTGAATCAGTAGTGAAGCCACACTTGGTTTAAGTGTGGGGTGGACGTAGATCTCTGCAGGAGATCGAACCACCTAAAAGTCGTGTGTCTATGTTTGATGATTTGTGTTTGTGACTGATATTCATCTGAGTGTTATCGTGGTCTTTTTAGTTGATATATTGAGTGTTCAAGAGCGTGGAGAAGGTATATCAAAAGGTACTGCTAGAATGATAAGTTAGGCTTATCTGAAAAGTGGTTTATCTTGCGTGAGGACACTCTTTGAGTTCTACCTCCGCCAAGTACCTCTTCACACTCCATCTCTTTGGAATTTAGCTTTGCTGCTGTTGGGTTTCACCTGTCTAATTGAATTTACTCATTCTCTATATTCATATCAATAGACTAAATCTTTTGTTAATTCAGTGACTCTAGTGATTCTGTGTTTACATTGGCTGTTGTGATTAAGCAACTTTTAATTCCGCATTTTATCTTCTTAATATTAGATTAATATTTGGGGTAGATCTATTCACCCCCCCTCTAGATCTATATCACGTCCTTCTCTTTAACTCCGTTAATAATTCCACCTTCCTAGAATATTCTCTATCCTTGGATGGTTCTAGAAATGAGGTATAATGATCCTCGAATCACGTGTAATGATTGGAGAGAGAGATCACGTGACTAGAAGTGGCCTGCTTAAAAACTCACGTGCTTGTATGGCTGGCCTTTGGTCTATCGACTGAATACCCAGTTCAGTCAGCTTGGTAAGGTGGCATAGAATAGCTTAGCAGAGTTGATTGTCTGACGTAGTGAGCTTAACAGAGTAGGTCTGTCAACTTCACTTGCGGGTCTGTCGACTTGACTTTCCATTGTCTGCTGTTCTGATGCCTCACACATGCTGACTTGATTCATAGGTCTGTCGACTTGACTTGAGGGTCTGTCGACTTGAACCTCATATATGTTAACCTGAAATTCAGATACTTAGTCAAAATTTTATAGCATTTGCCTGAGTTTTATGCGCCTGGTGAGAAGACTCATCAATGAGTCATAGTTGGACATCATCAAAACACAATTCCCAACATGGCGCTCCTAGACCTACTTCCACTTGGTCGGGACATAGACAGGATTATCAGCAAAAAACATTTCTATCTCGGCCACAGCATAGTTGAGTTGATCGAAACTCTTCATATTAGTGCCAAGGAGTTTCTTAGTGACCTCTGCTGCCAAACCTTTGTTGCAAAGAGTGATGGCATCTTCTTGGATTGGGGGATGAGTGCATCTCATGGTGAGGTCGCGCCATCGCTTGAGGAAGTCGAGACCTATCTCGCCTTTCTTTTGCCAGATAGAGCAAAGTTCAGCTAACGTGACTTTTCTCTCGGCCGCTTGGAAAGGTCAAGAAATTTATTCCGTAGATCAACCCAGTCCGCTACCAAATTGGGCTTCAAGCGAGAATACCATTGGAAGGCAATTCCCATAACAGAAGTGGCGAAATACTAGAGGAGGTAAGACTCATCTAGGGTAGCTCACCCATGGCCGTTATATAGTAGGCCAAATGTTCATGAGGAGATCCTTCTCCATTGAACTTTTACAGCTTTGGAATATTTTGGAGGAAGTTTCTTGAGTTGGTGATGCAGTGGGTATGGTACATTATAGAGGTCCACTGGGTCGACGCCTTTATCATAGTGAACTTGACCTTAATAATCTGCTCAATCATTTGTCGTTGTACCATAAAACTTTGTGGCATGAATGCATCTACCAGCTAAGGATTAGGCTCCACTGGGGGTGCACTGGGCCTTGCTATTTGTTGTGCATGTGTGGTTCATGTTCGATTTTGATGATGTCCAACTATGATTCATTATTGTGCATTTGATAATGATCCAACTATGATTCTGTCACGCCCCGAGATTTATGTACAGCGGAAGATAATCGAGAACGTGAATAGTCGGCTAGTACGTCTCAAGCAAGCAATATAATCAGAGCGCTAACACATTCACACATAAAGAGAATGCACAAGATAATATACTCAAAACTTCACTTTATTGAATAATATTCAAGTACATTGATAATTGACTCATTTCACTAGACTAAAAAAAAAGGAAAATACATAGACTCGACTTGACTCATGACTCTACAAAGTCTTCTCTCAATCTTTACTCACTCTCGGACTCGTCACTTGAGAAGTCTGAATCCCTGCTAGAATTTCCTGAAAAAGATTGGAAAAGTAGGGAATGACCACACTTGCCTCGTAGGTATCTTCGTATCAACATGAAGATAATGTTTAAGTAATTAACATTTTAGCTCTAGAAAAGAAGAATAAATGAATACGCGAATAAAACCAAAGTAACGACGTAAGTAACAAGACATGCCCATAAAATGTGAGAGTTTATATAGAGTGAGAGGATATTCGTTTCCAGAATGTATAGTGGCCTTTCATGTAACAAGAATGTACTAGCATGTATCGAGAATGTACTTTTCGCTTTTCATAACCGTAAAGGCTATGCACTAGAATGTCATGTAACAAGCAAGTAATAATTGCAAGAGAGCCTCGTGATTTTCACTCATTTATAAAAGAAAGTACTCCCAACGTAATGCGACGCCAGTGTTCATCATACCCCATGGTTTATAGCATGTTTCCGACAATCAGCCGAGGGGGCTAGTGTCGAGCCCTTGGACATAATCAGTGCCCGATCCGCATCTTCACGTTATAAATCCAGTTACTTCCACGAGTATAACAATAAAGCTCGGCTAATAATGTAACATTTCAAATAATAAGCTCATGGTAGCAAATATCAAAGTAAGAACGTACCAAATATGATCATGAGAGTTCAAAGAAGAATTTAAGACAAGGTCACGCCATGGGAGAAATCCGGCAGCATAACGGTACATTTATTAACTTTCATAGTTCCTTAGATAACTTTTAAACAAGGTGTCAGGTTCTAGACAATCAATAGACCATCTAGGAACTTAGAAAAATCAACCCTTAGGTCAAACCTTGGGTTAAGGACACTTGAGACAGAAATAGTCATGACTTGACCATTTATTGGAATTAGCGATCGTTTACTGGACCGTTTACATATAGTAGCGGTCAGTATAGGACCGTTTAATGACAGAGTCGACGCATGAAGAAAGAAAGTGTCGACGTAGTTAAAACTCTGGAACCTTGCGGTCATTCCAGGGCCGCTTGGCGTCTTTGGCGGTCAAGTATATGGTGGCTACTAGACACTTGCGGTCTAACGGATGGCCACTAAGATCTAGAACATAGAAAACATCGGTAAAGTACTTTCTAGATAATTGGGTTTTTAGGGTACAACCAGCTCGGCGTCCTAGTGGGAATCCTAGGCTCGTAGAGACTTATGGAGGCCTTGAAACAATATCACCTAGTCTGGTGGAAGGAATATCCAACAGAGAGGATCATAAGTTCAAGATTGTGTGCTTATAAGTGCAAAGTGTATCTAATGGCCATGCACCGGGGTACGCACCATGTACTTAAGAAAAGACTCTAGATGAGAGTGAATCGAGATAAACAGCGATCAAATATCATCAATGACACAAGTCTCGTAAGCACATGAACTTTAGCTTTAATACAAGAGTGTATGGTTTTGGCATAAAACTAACATACGTTTAAAATAAGCATTCAAACCATGTAAGACATGCAATCTATCAAAGATGATGCACAATATTACCAATATGACGAATGTGAAGTCCAAACTAGGAATAAAACCTATTTAACTAGGTTTATCATATAGTTATTTGGGTCAATCTGTAATCTATTTAGAATTAACATGTTGCAGAGAATAGCGGTCAGGGGGGAACTGCATGCAGGCATTTAGCGGTCTATCACAGGGCCACTAAAGACATATGGCGGTCTAAAAGAGACCGTTTCTTCCCTGTAGCAGACAGAGTTAAAAATCGAAGAACAGCCCTAATCCAGGGCAAATAGATGTATGGAAAAATATGCCAACAGGTAAATAAGGCCTAATACAACCATATTAAAATATGGAGATACATGGGGGTGCATAATTTAAGCCAAAGCTATAACTTTTCCCTTAAGGTGTAAGGGTAAGCATGCAGACTTAACCTATATGCGCAGTCATGATAAAACATGAAATATAACCAGTAGAAAGCATGAAACGAAATGAAACCATAGGGCTTTTATTCCTAACATGTTGATTTAGTCTTTTCATGAGATAACCTACCTTGGATTTAATCCCTAGACTTCGGATTTCTGACTGGAAGTAGACCCTAGTTCTTGCACGTCCTGTGCAAACTAGCAACTTTCCGCCCCTCTATCTTCTGATTCTCTTGACCTAAATACGTGAATATTGGAGGGTATGTAGAAGATATAAATGGGAACAAAAGTTCTAAAGCCATAATGTAAACTAACCTTGTTTAGGGCTTCTAATCTCCTATTCTTTACTGGACCGACACACTGGTTCCTGTGCAACCTGTAGCAAACCATCAACTTGTGGACGCCCTAATTCTTCAACGGTTGTGCCTTCTAGCATGAAAATTTGAGGGGAGTTAGATAAAACTAAGGAAAACAAATAGTTATAAAGAACCAACTTGAGATATCGTCTCCTTACCTTCGAAATACGTGAGCCAACATTAGGGTTCGCATGAGTCAAAATTAGGGTCTATTTATAGGGTTTTGAGTTAGGGCTGAGGGTTTGATCGAGTTGGGAGTCCTAATTAGGGGTAGGATCGATCCCTAAGAATCTTGGACAAGCTTACATGTCTACACACTTCGATCCATGAGGATTTGGATGCCAAAGATCCAAGTTTTTCACGTTTCTCCCATTCACGTAACCAGAAGGGTTTAGTGGTCATTGAAGGACCGCTAGGCTGGTTTAGCGGTCTCGCGATAGACCGCTAAACGGACATTATTCCAAAATTTTTGGATTTTCCTATTATCTCTTATTTATCCCCAAATGGGTGTATATATCCCATTTTAAATCCGTAAATCACTAAATTTACGTTTCTATTAATGGGCTTGGGTCTAAAGGTCTTGAAATTGGGTCTTTGGGCCTTTTTGAGTTGGGCTTAACCCTTTGATGAATATAGGGCCTTTAAAAGGTTTTAATAAATCCATAATTCCTTCTTAATAGATTATTAAGCCCTTTTAATTGCTTAATACTTATATTTAATCCCAAAAAATTCTTAGAAAAATCTGGGGTGTTACAGATTCACTGTGTGTGTTGATGACTTTCTTTATTATTATGCTGCTGTGCTATTTTCTATTATGTCAGTTAAACAGAGTTATCTGTAGGGTACAGGTCGGCTTAGGCCTAGGTCGACAGACTTAGTGTCCAAGTCGACAGACTTAAGATTTCAGTTGACAGATATGGCAACAAGTTGACAGACTCTAACCTGTTGACAAAGTAACTTCATCCCACAAAAGACCCAGCTAACATCAGAAGAAAGGCAAAAAGACAACTGAAGGTAATGAGCAAGGAGATGATCCATAGGAAAGTACAGTAAATTCAGGTAATGGATGTCCAGTAGGCCATTCAGGTAATGCTGAAGAACAGAGGTCTCAACCAACAATCTCAGATGGTTGGAGTAGCAAGACTAAGGCAGAAAAGTCAACTGAAGGTGAACATGAAATTTGGAAGTATAATGGTACAAATAAAGGTAAAAGAAGTGGTTAGAACCTAACAATGTCTTCTAACTATATCGAACAGACAGCCGAAATAGAGCAGCAGGTGGCAGTGGGGAATCCAATGATAAAGCAGATTGGGGAGGTGATACTGACAAATCAGGGTGTCTTGAAGCTGGGCATGGATTTGGAAGCAACTGGGCTGAAGCAACTACAGATGGTTGGGGTAACCAGGTGAAAGTAGATAAGTCAACTGAAATGAGAAGCTCAAGTTGCCATGCAAACAACAGATTTTGTGTGTCGACAAAATTGAATGAAGATGGCAGAGTGTGGAAGACAGTGATTCACATGCAATAATTCAGTCGATAAAGAAAGAAAATATCAGTCGACTAAGTCCAATTCAGTCGACAGATGTGAAACTTACTCGACAGATATACAGAAGAGTCGACAGACATCTTCGAGGTTGCTCAGCCTGATTGAACTGATGCTCGTGTGAGGATACACTGAGTCGACCTACCAAGCCAACTAGGTCGATTGATATCGTCTGAAGCTCACAGCACCAAGTCAACAGTCATGGAAGATCACGTCGACTAAATTATCAACTCAGTCGACTGACCAGAGCTTAGCCGTACAAACATGTGAGCTTTTAAGCTGTCACATGGATCCTCTCTCCAATCATTGGCACATGCCTCCAAGTCACGTGCCTTGGTTTCTGGAAAGGTCCTAGGATAGAATATTCTACTTTTGACATGGACCAATCATAGAATAGCTTGGAATTGGATAAATATCCATCATTTTCTGCTATAAATACCATCATTCACCCTGGATAAGACGGGGGGTGCCTGAGCACTTAAGAGGAATGCCCTGTGCACTTAGGAGTGAGCGGCTGAGCTTAAGAAGAAGAGAGAGAGAGAGGTGCCTGAGCATTTCAAAGAGCATTTGAGAAGAAGACTGAGCGATTCCAGTGCTGAGAAGAAAAATTTGAGAGGCATTTGTGAGAACCTTCCTCCCGAAGTTACTGCGTGGCTATTTAATAGAGTGGTGGACTAGTTCCCAGATCTGAGCCCAGATATGCCATTTACAACTTCTAGATTTCGATCTAAAGCTACATTTGGTTTTCTTGTTTCGATTTGTGTTTTCTTTTGAAACTCTTCTTCTGTCTTTCGTGTGTGGTCGTCGAGATTTCAGTGGTTTTTTTGGTACCCTGTTTTAGGGATTAGACTGTGTTTTGGCTGCTGAGTAGCCATGTGCAATTGAGGAGAGTGTTCCTCGAGGTCAAGCTGTGAATTAGCGTATATGGTTGTTTTTGGGGTTCATCCCTGTATGTTGATGCATCTTAGCAGTGTGTTATTCTTATGGGGTTTGTCCCCGTGTGGTTGCTGCGATTAGCAACATGTGTGTGTGGTTTGGGGTTCATCCCCGTGTGTGACTGTGAAAATAACGTATGTGTGTGTGGGGGGGGGGGTTCATCCCCATTAAGATGTGTATTAATGTTTTGTTGGAGACTTGTCCCCGTGTGTGTTGCTGCATTTGCAACGTAGTAATTCTCACCAGGTTTTGGTGAGGGGTGGACGTAGGGAGTCCGTTGTGGTCCCGAACCACCTAAAATTTTTTTGCTGTGCACTTATGTGAATGCCTATGTGATTGCTCCTTCTCTTCTATTACCTACATAGGTACATTTGATTTAGTTTGTGCGTTATCCATGATTCTACTCACGGTCAACTCAATTTGTGATCTGCAACTAAGTTTAACTTCTGTGTAGTGGGTTGAAAACTGTGTGATGTGACACAACCCCTCAGACCTAGAATTGCAAGCAACACAACGATTTTGGCAACGTGACACAAGCGGATTCACTCGCGTTGGCACACTCGGGTCCGTAGGAGGACCAGCGATGACGGTGAGGGTTCGAGGTTGGACCTCAATGTTCCAAGGGTATGGCCAGCTAAGGATGGACCCCAATGGGCCAGGGATGCCCCAATTCCGTGGGCGGCCAGCACGCCAAGGGCGTGGGATGTAGTGGTTCTCTCTTTGTGTTCCCACATTTTCTTAGCTAGACCCCGAAGTCGTGCCTTGGCCCTGCGGACTCTCTCGGATCCATATACCCAAGTTCTTTCAAATTCCCTTTCCATGGTATTCTCCCACCTAAGATAGGCATGAGGATCTCCATCAAAATGAAGGTCCTCATCTACAATGTAGTCCATGTGGAGGGGGTCAATCGGACCATTTGGCCAACGAGGGGTATGCATGATGATCGGGTGATGAATGCAACTGCCCTAGGACAAGACTTAGTAGAGACAAGTCTAGAACTTGCTCTGATACCAATTTGATGTGACACAATATGCAGCGGAGGACAATGATACCAATTTGATGTGATACGACTCCCTTGGACCTAGGATAGCAAGCAACACACGAGTTGGCAACGTCGCACTAGCGGACTCACTCGCGTAGGCACCCTCGGGTCCAAAGGAGGACCGGCGATGGCGGTGAGGGTCCGGGGTTGGACCTCAAGGTTCCAAGGGTTTGGCTAGCTAGGAAGGGACCCCAATGGGCCAGGGATGCCCGATTTCAAGGGCGGCCGGCACGCCGAGGGCGTGGGATGCAATGGCTCTCTCTCAACTCGCTCCGCGGTGAACACTTGATTGGATTGAATTATTGATCGAGCGCTCGTCTCACCTCCGACGGACAACTAAGAGCGATACTAAGCTAGCAATGGTAATAACCAGCAGCGAGAGTGGCCAGGAGCTCACCTGATCGGTGTGAAGACGCCGATCCCAGTCGGAGACGAGGGCGAGCGGGGAAGTGTGGTCCCCGCACACTGCGCCGGTGTAGCTTCAAAAACCTGTCAAGAGTACAATTACTACACCTCGCGCAGGAGGGTGATCTCGGGAGTGGGAATTGATTAATTACAGCAAACACTACCACCACGCAGGGTGGGGCGGTAAGCCGGCCAGGCAAAGGGGCGAGGAAACTATGGAAAGAACTGAAATGATCTTCCCGAGTTCTGCTTGCTGCCCGATCTGCTGACCCGTCTGTGCTGTGGAAGTTCCCGAGCTCGCTGACGACCTCAGAATGGCGTGGGACTGGCGCCAAATTGATGGTGATTGGTTCCTGGAGGTCTGTAAATTCTGGCCGGGCTTCTGGTGGTCGTCGCTGGCCGGTAGGAGCTTTGCAACAGGACCGAAGTGTTCTGGTCTGCACAGGTTCCAGGAGCAGGGGCTTGAAGAACTAGCTGCCACGATCACTCCCGGAACTCAAATGTGGCGGGATCAGCTCTGGAGCGTCCATGGTCGAGGTGGCTCTCAGCAGGAGTTGACGGAGCTGCAATCCGATGCTGAGAGTGGACGGTGTGCCCAGGAGAGTGGGCCCTGGTCGCTGTAGACTGCCAGAGACAGACCCGCACTGCCGTGGGAGAAAATCGTATCTCTGTCCTCCGGTGTCCGAATGCCGATCCGCCGCCTGATCCTGAACGGGGACAGAGAGGAGCAGAATTTTGATGAAGAAACTTGAGCCTGGTTCAGCCTTGGTTGATCGTGGCACTTTGCTCTTGCTGGTTCTGATTCTCTGCAGGGGCGGCACTGCGTGGTTCTTGGTTCTGTAGCAGCCGGTTGCAGATGCTGTCACGGGCGCTCCCGAACTCCGATTGGCACGAAATCAGAGGTGTCGGCTCCGTGGTCGAGGTAGCTTTCAGCTGGAGCTGATGGGGCTGCGATCCAAGGGCGTGGACAGTCGGTGTGTCCTGAAGAGTAGGCACTGGTCGCTGTAGACTGCAGGAGGCAGATCCACGCGACGGAGGGATAAAATTTGTAACTCTGGATCCTGGACGCCGAATGTCGTTCCGTTTCTCACTTCTGGTAGTGGACAGATGGAGGAAGAATTTTGAAGAAGAGAGTTCAGCCTGATTCCTCCACGGTTAGTCGTGGTGCAGCAACGAACCGGGTTGCAGACTCTGGCCACAGCGGCTACCAGAAATGAACAGTGGATTGCAGACGTTGTCCCGGCCGCTCCCGGATGCTAAATCTCGAGCCGCCAGAGTTGCTGGAACCATGGACAAGCCCTCTACGCTGCTAAACTGATGGGGAAGCCGTCTGATGTCGGGGTGGACTGGGGGACGCCAATGAGTGGAGGCAGGTCACTGCCCACTGTGGGAGGCAGACCCGACCAGTCGAGGGAGAAAGACCAAAACTCTGACCTCCGGATGGCGAACGCACTTCCGCTTCTTGATCCAGTAAGAGGACTAGTGGAGGAAGATATTTTTAGAAGAACTTACAACTTGAATCTTTCACCGTCGGCCGTGGTGTAGCTTTGAACAGGGTTCAGGGGCTCTGCTGATGGAGCTCTGCGCAGTCGGGGTAGAACAGCCTTCCCGGACGGCCATGAACTCAGAATGGGGTGATTCCACCTCGCCTGCGAAGAGGATAGGGAGGCCTTTCCAGAAAGGTAGGCCACGCCCCCAGAAGCTTCAATATGTTGTCGTGGTAGTCGCTGCAACTCGAGGCTGGTCTGCAGGTCAGCCTGCAGACAGAACTGAAGTTGACAAAAGGGGGGGGTGGAGGGGTCGGGCAAGGCAATGGGAGGGTGGAGAGGGGTTGAGGGGGTCGACCCTAAGAGGGAGGGGAAGGGGGTGGACGACCTAGGGAGGTGAAGGGGCTCCTTGGGGAGGGGAAAGGGCCCTTGGGAGGTGGGAGGTTGCTTGGGGAAGGGGGAGGGATGCCTTGGGAAGGTGAAAGGGTGCTTGGGGAGGTGGAGTGATTAATGGTGAAGTAATGGGGGTCTTGGGAGGTGAAGAGACTTGCCTAGGTGGCAAGTGAGGTGGCAAGGGGTGAGGAGAGAGGGGAATTTCGAATTTTAGAGAGAGAAGGAGGGAGGAGAGAGAGGGGGTTCGCCCCTAGGAGAGAGGGAGTGAGAGAATTAGAGAGAGAGAGAGAGATAGACTCAAAGGGGATTCAAGTGGATTTCAAGCTTTCATTCATTCATCAATTACCCTCTTCAAGTGGGGGATTGTGGTCCTTATATAGGAAACCCACAATTTACAATAAGTCCTCACATTGTGGACAACTGACAGAAGACCAAAGGTTGGGGAAGGGGGCGCCCATGGGCCAGGCCCAATGAACAGGCCCAATAACCTACTAAGCTAGTTAATGAAACTTGGACTTAGGTAAATGACTAACTAACTTAGGTAATAGACTCAATAAAGGGAAAATTACATAGATAAGACTCAAGAAAAATGAGAGAACTACATGGCTATACTCAGAAAATGATGGCGAACAAAATGGCGAGCAGCAGGACCATGTGAAGGGGTAAGCAATGTCCCCATCACTGTGTGACTAATCCATCTCTTCTACCCCCCTTCACAGAGTCTTGAGTTAATGCCAATCTCTAAATATCGAGTTGAACTCTAACACACTGCTCACACACACCCACTAAGTGTTCGATAGATTACTGCTCAGTGGTGCAGCAGATCCTTCTGTCTGTTAGAATTTTAGTTTGCTTCATCAAGCCAGTCAACTCTTAACCATGATCATTTTGACACCTAGTGAATCTAAATCTTGCTCTATTGTTTCTAAGCGTTATTGTTGAATCCGTGGTGTGTTAAAATTACAGCATCATTTGATTTTTTTTAAAGGGCGTAATCAATTCACCCCCTCTTGATTACGGTTGCACCAAACGACCCAACACTTGGTATCAGAGTGAAGCTCTATTTCACATGGATCTAACGATCTATAGAGAAGATCCCAGTGCAACTACGGCCTTGAGTTCTTCTGCCAATCAGTTTTCCATAGATTCTCCACCTATTTTTATTGGTTCTAATTACTCTTTGTGGCTAGGGAAAATGTGTGTGTTTTATAACTCCATTGATCTTAAGCTTTGGAGGTTGATTTCTCATGGTCCTCATGAATTACCTATAGATAAATCTGAATGGACTAGTGATCATAGGATCAAAAACAATGATAATCTTGTTGCTCTGAACTTATTGAAAGTTGCAGTCAATTTTAACAAATTTTCATTTGTATCTGGCTGCAGCATAGCCAAGGAGATATGGGATGGCTTGGTCAAGCTCCATGAAGGGAAGATGGAGAATGAATGTTTGGTGGCCAATAGCAACGGTCAAGTGAGTAAGGAATCCGAAGGGTAAATTCTGACTTTGATGAAGTATCAATTGAAGAGTTAATTGATGCTTATGATGAATTGTTAGAAACGTACAAGAAAATCAAATATGAAAATAAGAAGTTGAAAAAGTAAATTGAAAACACCACTCATGCTTCTCCTTGTAAAAATTGCTTTGTTCTAGAAGAAATGAATGAATTTCTTTTGCTTGATGTCGATTTGCATAAAGAACAAATTGGGTGTCTAAGAGCAGAAAATGAAACTCTAGCGGTTAAAATCTCTAAGTTGGAAGAGATTGAAAAATAACTTCAAGATAAATTGAAATCTATGTCTAATGATCAACATTTACTTGATGAATTGATTGTGAATAAGAAACTTGATGAGGAGAATGAAAAATTAAGAAAACAAAATGAGGAGTTGAATGATAGGCTCTTGGCCTGTGAAAAAGGAAAATGTGTAGTTAATGACTCTGAAAAATTGCAAATCTTAGAGCAAGAAATTGAAAGTTACAAAACTGTAAATGTTATGTTGAATGATAGGCTTGCTGCATGTGAGAAAGAGCTTGCTAGTTCAAAATTGCATATCTCATCTCTAGAAAGTGATATAAAAGAGTTGAATGATTCTCTGGAGAGATTTGTTAAAGGAAAAGAAAACTTAGATAAAATTTTGGGAGTGAAAGTCAATTTTCAAAGAGAAGAACTAGGCTACACACCGGTCAACAAAAAATTATTTGAAAATAAACTGTTAACTTCATTTGTTCATAGTTCTGATGTAGCCTCCACCTCTAAAACTCCCCCAAAATAATCTACTGTTCAGAAAAATCAAAAGCAGAACACAAATCTGAAAATGAAAAGCAATTTCCCCCAAAAATAGAAAAATAATTTCACCAATTCTAATGTGTGTGTTGAACACTCAACTGTCAAACACAAATTTACACCAAAAAGAATGAATGATTCATGTTTTTACTATGGAATGCATGGTCATCAAATGAGCAACTACAATGTCATGAAATATGATCACTTGAATGCATGCAGAAAGAAAACTATCTTTGAAAGACAGAATATTTTCAGATAAGAAATACATGTTCAGAAAATATCATCCATGGAATAACAAATCAATCAGCAAAAATGTGTCTTATTTTTATTGTGGTAAGCATGGTCATGTAATGGATGATTGTAATATGTTGAAGAATGATGATCTAAAATCATGTAGAAGTAGAAATATTCTTGAAAAACTAAGAATATTTTCAAAAAAGAAAAGCATGTTCAGAAAATATGATCCAAACAATGAAAATTCAGTCAAAAGAAAGATCTCTTCATACTGCTATCATTATGGAAAGCCTGGACACATGGTGTCAAATTGTTGGCAAATGAAAAGCGGAAACAACTGGTATGCAAGAAATTTTAAATTCTCTCCCCATCAACAAAAATTTGCTAATTTCATGCACAAGAAAAATGTGAAATCTTCTATGTGCTGCCACTATTGTGGCAAGTATGGGCATTAAATGCATGATTATTTTTGCATGAGAAATGATGAATTAAATGCAAGAAAAAGGAAGAATGTACTTGTTACAAATGGCGCTGATCCTCAAGGACCCAAGAAGGCTTGGGTATCTAAAAGTATCAAATGAGAACTTGTGGTGCAGGGATGCCTTAAGGCTGAATAAAGGATAGTAAGAAATGGCTACTCAAGGCATAGGTTTGAAAATAAATCTTCAATACATGTTAAGTTCTCTTTGAATTGTTATAGTTAATTTTTCCTGCTTACAATAAGTTTTGCTCAAACTAAAATTTCCTCTCTGAATTATTGGAAACCCTCCTGTGGTTGAACATGGAAATCTGACTAACTTATCTGATTGATCTTGATGTCGAGAGTATCTGGTTTCTGTGGTATATCAAATGGTGATCTATGGAAGGACAGATTAGGTCTGTCTGAAAATCATCACCATGTGTGAGTAAAATCTCCGGATTAACATCTCCGTCAAGTACTAGGAATCGGAGAAATCAGATGAATGCTTTTTGTGCATTTTAGTTCATTTTTACTTAGGTAAGCAATCATGATAATTAAAATTTGCTCAACTCAATCATGGAAAATAAAGATACATAAACACATTCCATTTCTGAATGCCAAAACAACACAGCTACACTCCCATGATCACTTTTTAATGCTTTTGCTAATGAGTTTTTACAGTTTGTGTGCTTATTTATGCAAATAAGTTTTCTCCGCAGAATGCATCAAGATCCCTTATACTTAGTCATCTACCTGACAGATTTCTAGTATATCAAAAGGTGTTTGTTGGAATGATAGGTTAAGCCTACCAGGAAGACAACACTTTGTGCGAGTTAGATCTTTGGGTTAATATCTCTACAAAGTACCAGAAATTTATTGGGTATGACAGATTATATTGGATCTAAACTGATTTCCTTCACATCTGAACTTCCTTCTTTCTCATATTATTTTCCATGTCATATCTTGGTTGGTTTTGAAAATGCCTCATGATTGCTGGAATGTCACTGCTAATAGATGTTCTTAATGATATCTACTTGAGTTGTATTGAAATTTTAATTCCATCCCTCGTGTGAACATATGTTCTGCTGTCAGTATGTCCTAGTGTTCATAAGCATTATATTAAGGGATGTAATTAAAATTTCATATTCTCAAGTCTGGTCTTTCTAACTGCATATGCATGGTTGACCATCTGGTATATCAAATAGTGATTTATGGAATGACAGATTAACTCTGTCTGAAAATTTTCATTATGCGTGAGAACTGTCTCTGCCAAGTATAGAAGGTCAGTCAACCTTGTTTTCATGTACTTATCCAAACTAATAGTAATATGTTGCATAGAGTCTCTAAATGAGGGGGAGTCAGTAGAGTTTTTTTGCTATTAAGACAGGTTCATTGCATATTTGATAAAAACATCCGCTGAGTGTCTTCTACATCTGGTCAGAAGTTATCAACTTTATGTCTACTGGATGGGTGTTGATTCAAGTCGACAGACATGATTCTTAGTCAACTTCCTTTACTGCAAACCTCCAGATATCTGCTAACTTGATACCTTATTTATGAACATCTACTCTGATATTTTTTGATCGTCTGATTTTTTTTTTGAAAAAAACCCTGCCTAGGGATGAGTGGGAGAGTGCACCCCTTACCAGAAGTAAGGAGAATAGCCACTCCACCACCCAACACTAGGAGGTAAAATTTATTAATAGTGGAATAAAGAATGACAATTACATCAGGCGGATGCTAGGCATACCTAGCTTATCCAATCGAGCTGCACCTTTAATATTATTCGATAGCTCTTGATGAATAAAAAAAGAATTACATTTGGAGCTACAAGCTAAAGAGGCTAAAGAGTCGGCGATTGTTCTAGCTTCTCTATAGATGTGAAAAATAGTGTCAGAACAGGAAAGGTTGCTCCAGATGTCGCGGACATATGTAAGAATAACCCATGGGCATGAAATTTCCTTTTTAACAATATGCACCAAGACTTTGGAGTCACACTCAATGTAAGCTGGCCGAGATGTGACGGTTTGAAGATATTTTAAACCATCTTGAAGAGCTCTAGCTTCGGCAATGAGACTGTTAGACTGAGCATAGAAGTGGGAGAAGGCAAGCAGGACATTGCCATGTGAATCACGGATGACACCACCACCACCGGATACACCCACATATTTGCATGCTCCATCAGTATTGAGTTTGAGAGAAGACTGATAAGTGTCCATTTTCTATGGTAATTCATCGCATGTACACCATTTTATGTGCATATAATTTGGTAATTATGCATGTTCTATCATTAATCTCAACTTCGTATGTAGATTGGACCTTCCACGTAAATTAATTAATTTGGTGATTTTATTTAATAAAATGGAGTTGAGGGTCATGAACATTAATTATCCATTACATAAAAATGAGCAATTGAGATTCATGTGCACATTATGGTAATTTTTCTGGACTAAATCATAATTATGTGTGTGCAGGACGCCGAAGGTAATTGCAAAAGAAGCCAGGGGCAGAACTATCATCACCACTTTGACCAAGTCAAATAAACAATTCAAAATATTTTGGTTGGAGGGAAAAGAAAGTTCAAAATTTTGAATTCAAAGTTTGAAAAGGAAGAATTCAAAGTTTAAGTTTGAAAAGGAGGAAAATGACATTCAATGTTTGAAAAGGAGATTCAAAGTTGGAAAGGGGGTGCCCACCTCCTTTTTCTTTCTCCCATACATCATCTTCTACCTAAATCCCAGCCATCCATCTCCTTTTGATATAATCTCCACCCTCCATTAACCTAACTTTTCCTATAAATAGCCCATGATAAGGAGGTGAAGGGGAGTTCTTCTTTTGGCAATCTCTCACTCTTTCTCTCCCAACATTAGGCCGCCGATTTCACCCTCTTCTGGTCCTCTTCTCCTCCGACTTTTTTCATGTAAGTTCTTAAATTTTAAATGGTTTACAACTTTTTCTTCTATATCATCTTCTAATTCCTTCTAATGTTTAAGCCATTTCGTATTTTTTACTATGCTATCCTGTGCATCTGCGAATCAGTGTTTCTCTATATTCTTTCCCTTATTTATCTCCATTCTTGTCATTTTCCTCTCGTACGTTCTTCATGAACGTTTTGTGTTTTTCAAAGATCTTCAACTTTATCTTCTACACCATCTTCCAATTCTCTACTGTTTTTAAGTTATAATCTTCTTTTCAAGGTGCTGTCCTATATTTTTATTGTTCATCCGAGATTCTACACCCTGTTCTTCTCAAGTTTTCATACCCTTCTGTTCTTCCTTTCATCTTAGTCTCTTCATGAAAGATCTTCATCTTTCTTAGATTTAAAATATCTTCTTCTATCACTTCCTCTAATTCTTCTTCGGTTTTAAGTTATTTTTAGTTTTCCAAAGTTCAGTTTTTTTGTCATTTTACTGTTCATCCGTGCAGGACACTTCTGTTCTTCCCCAATTTTCACTATCTTCTGATCTTCTACTCTCTCTACACTCTTCACAAAACTTTTTCTTCTCTTCCTGATCTTCAACTTTTGTTTCTACCACTTCTTCTAAATCTCTATGATTTCAAAGTTATTTCACTTCTAATCTTACTCCATTTCTATTATTTCTGTTTTACTATTTTTTAGCTCCCTTCCTTTTCTATCTCTCTCCCTCCTCTATTTTCATCCAAACATCTGTTTGCAACGTTTTTTTTTATTCGACCGTCTTGTCGTTCTTACCTTATTTCGTGTATATATGTGTATATGTACATATATACGCGTCTTATTTCACGTATCGATCAGCCATTTGACTAACTGGTAGTCAACTGACCGATTGACGACGCGGGCGTGCCAGTCACATGAGTGACGATTTTATTGTGCGCTCATTCTGACCCATGTCGGGCGAATGTGAGGTTCGGTCAGGACCAGCAGTCCGCCATACCATAAAGGTTATGGCGTTAATTACATCCCCCACGAGGAGGGAACACCTTTGATTAATTACCAAGATAGCGGGCTGTCAAAGCCAGAATAAAGGATACAGAGCATGCGAGTGATCATGCAAGATGCTACGATTGACTACACACGATTTATTAGGGTGGACCCTGGTACATGATGGAGGACTTAGGCTCGAAGGCCACCTTCACGCGTAACAAGGCTTCCAATCAGGCGTAACCTGACCTTCTGGCAATATTATTTGATGTACCAAGGATGCACATATTTAGGCATAGATTAATGCGATATGAATGCTTGGACTAAGGCATGACGGCAAGGATTCGAGACATATCGATTCAAGCTTGAACATGCTAATTTTATTCAGTTTATTTGGTCGAGGAGCTTGTGTCCTTCTATGATTAGCATAAGAAATCATCCCATGAGTGGGAAAAGGGTTGGAATGACACGACGACACGATTCGGAACGAAACTGGTGCAGTGCATGCGAAGAAAGGGGCTAAAACGCTTGAAACGGCGCCCTGAGACGTAGGTAAAAGGCTTAAAACGGCGCCAGAAACCGTAGGTAAAATAGAAAAGAGCATGTTAAACCGACGCGGCCTGATTGGGGCGCGCCGGGAAGGGCGCGCCGTTTTAAGGCGTTATCGTGTACGAACTGCACCGATTTAGCCCGATTTCGCGGAAACGGGAGTTTCATTGGTTTATTTATGGATATATTAAAAATGTTTTGGAAGATTTTGAGAATTTATTGAGTTTATCATTCATCGGATCGGTCCCAAACCATCCAAAGATCAAATCACGGGCTCGCGCGAGGTCCAGACTCGAGCGCGGCGATTGTTCCGAGTTTAAACTCGTTCGAGCCGGAATTTCGGCAGCATCTCCCCATCCCAAAGGATTATCGGGGAGAAGCGGGGAGTACTCACGTAGCGGAGCAACCCCTAAAGGCCGGGTGGCACAACGGCGGCCGGCGAACCCCAGGCGGATAGGAAACCCCGAGGGCTAGCCTACGAGGGGCACCATCATTCCGTGGGTTAAAAAGTGATCAGACGAGATGACCAATAAGAGAAGGTAACCCCGAGGGCTAGCCTACGAGGGGCACACGACTCATAGCCAAATCATGATCGAAAGGGACAGCCAATAGGGAAGGGAAGTCCCGAGGACTAGCCTGCGAGAGGTTTCCAACCTGTGGCCACCACGATATCCTTGAGGATAGTGGATTTGATGTTGGGCTAAAGCCCTGTTTATATTCACCGAACAGATTATGAGGATACATACCACGAAGGGGTATGACCCTGTGATCCACTGGTGATTCATGGGGAATGTCCCCTCTCCCTGTCGGACAAACTCTTCGGGAAAACCGTCATGAGTAGGACAGGACAGGATGCATTCGATAGAAAGGAGTTAATTAGACTATGCACATGATAAACCAGTCGGTTGACTAGCTAGCAAGGGGGATTAGCCTATGTTGATATCGGAGTTAGCCTGTTAGCACAGAGGTTAGCTTGTTAGCTTGTGGTTTTCCACAACCGAGGGAGGGCAAACCACTGAACAATCAGCATAATGAACAGACAGGTAATAGTACCCACAGACGATGCGTTTTGATTATGGGGATACCCCCATCCCCCTCCATTCATGACTGGGAACGGAAGGAGGGCGATGGGAGAGGGTCCCGGGGCTCTGACCAGGGGAGCATCGAGGTGCCTTCCTCTGGCCAATGGCCCTCCACGGAGTAGAAGTTGATGCGAGAAGAAACCCCTGGGGAGAGGGTGATATCACTGTTGCCCTTGAAATCATTAGGGCGTATGCATCGGAGAAACCATGGGAAGAAACCTCGATCCAGTATATGGCAACGAATCTTCGGATGTATAGATAGGTATTGGTGATTTTATTCAAATATAGAAAGGGCGAATGCCCAGATGGATCGTTACAAATGCTCCGCATCCCATAGTCAGCATTCAAGCCGGAAATAGGAGGGGTAAACAAAAGTTAGAAGAAGCAGGGCATCGCAGGCTCATATCATCGCCCAGGATGCCACAGTATCGCACCCGCGCAGGGGTTTTCTGAGAAAAGGGGAGGAGAAAGAGATGATGAAGGGGGAGAGGGCTCGTATCATCGCCCTCCCAGCTTCATTTACATTACATCAGAAGAGAGAAATCAGAGAGAATCGTCAGAAGAAAATCACGAAACCCACCTAAGCTTCTTCTCCAAAGCAGAGTATCGGATCTAGCTCTCCTTCTCCGACTACGGAGGGCTTCAAGAGAGTGGACAGAGGAGGGTCGCAGCGGCCCTCCGTGGAAACCCTTTCTTCTCCCCCAAGACCTCTCGCTCTCGGACGATTGGCTCTCTTCTATTTTTCTTCTGATTTTCTTTCTCCCCTTCTCCTCGTCTCTCTATTTCTCTTCTTTTTTTCTTTCTTTTTGGGGTCTCCGCCTCCAAATGCCGAAGGCAGGCTATATATATAGCTTCTGTTAATCCGGCGCCCCGGGAAGAGGGGCGCGCCGGATTTGGTGGCGCCGGGAAGAAGTCCCGGATTGGGCTTTTGCGCGCCGGTTTGACGGCGCCGGGGAACACGCCCCTGTTGCTCTTGCCGCGCCGGTTTGACGGCGCCGTTTCAGCTTGTTCTTGGCGTGCTGGGTCCGGTGGGTCCGGAGATGATTCCAGAAGCCCCCGTTGACTATTCCTCTCGCCCTGGCCCTTGGAAAACCTTGACGAGGTGTTGACACAGCTCTCGGTACGACGAGTGGCCTTGATCAGACCTTCGCGTGTGTCTGGTCCGAGCACACGGACGTCCTGCTGGTACAGCCTTCGGCACTGTGACTTGTGCTCCTGGTTGAGACGGACTCGTGCTCAAAGCTTCTTTGCAGGATGGTGTTGCATCCTGGATAATTCCGCCTTGAACGGCGCTCAATCGGCCGCTAATGGGCCCACTATGGCGAGAAGCCGAACCCGTGTCGGGTAATCGGGACCCTCTGTTGGCAGAACCCTTGGCCTCTTGTTGTGGGCGGCCGAGGATGTTTTTCCTCCTTAGGAGAGTCATTGGGTAGACCGTCGTCCTTGGTCGGGCGACGGATGTGGGATAGCGGCATGACGAGGTCGATGCCGGATCATTGGGCAGGCTTGATCGCGTTGCCGGTTGGTTGTGGGTTCGTTCCGACTCTCCTAAGGTGAAGTCCCCGGTGCTCCCTTCAAGGTGGCTCGAGGCTCTGGCAGCTTGAAGGGCCTTTAGTAAGCTAGTCTTCATCGGCTTCTGTGCTTCAGTGGGCCGTATCATTCGTCTTTGCAGCTTGATCGCCGAAGGATCATATTTTGAGTGCCAACAAATGCCCCCCAGACGTAGGCGGTGCAAGTGAGGCAGGAATGTTGCAAGGCCTACGGATGAGCTTCGTTTGGCTGACAGAAGCTCGGACGGCACTTAATTCCGGCTTCGGATGTTAATCCGGCGCCGCAGGAAGCTTGTACGGCGCTGTCTAAAACGGCGTGATCGTTAAAACGGCGCGGCCAAACCCGGCGCGCCTGAAGCTTTTGCAGGTTAAAACGGCGCGGGGTTCCCGGCACGCAAACCGCTTAAAACGGCGTGCCCCTGGGCGCGCCGTTTTAACAGGGGTGGAGCCCCCTATAAACAGCTCCTCTCTTATTTTTTTCTTCACATCTTCTCATTTGTGAAAAATATTTCTCTCTCCTCCCTTTCTCTTCCTCCAGCGACGCCGAGTGGCGATTGGGTTCGGGCGATTTCGCCGTGTGAGTGAGCGGGTGAGTTGAGCAGTGTTTCATTTGGGTTTTAAACCCGTCTTCCGGGCCCCGGGAGGCTTCTCGTAGGACTTGTCCTCGGAGCTAGATCCCTCGGGTGTCCCATTCGGCCTCGGCTTAGTGCTTATGGCTGCTTTTAGGGGCTGCTCCCTTTGTGGACGGCTTCCGCTTTCTTTTTGGCAAACCCTCGAGCTGAGGAGATGCTGTCAAAATTTTGTCAGAAATATTGTTTTGATCCACTGATTTCTGACTTTTGTTTTTGTTCTTTTCTAGGCGTTGCTTTGCAGACAATATGGCAGCTGGATCATCTTCCTCTGCATCCCGGGTTGCTGTGACCTGGGGGAATGTGCATTCCCTTGATCGGGGGCTTCGACATGTAGCTGTGGTGGCTGAGTCCTCGGACTCAGAGACCGACACCGTCGACACCGGCCGCTTATTGATTCTCGACGGCAACCACTTCCAATATGATCGAAGGGATGGCGTCAGACTTGACCATCCTAAGGACAAGCATCTGATGGCGTTCCTTGAGCGCTTCAACCTTGGAGGGAAGCGCGATTTAATTCTCGTCCGTCGAGCCGAGGGAGCCCTACTGGCGGAGAGGGACAGTTTGACCGAGTCAGTCATTCAGGGCATGCCTATATATATCCCAGGAGAGCCCAGAAAGTGGGGAGCCGTGCTCGGGGTGCAGGAGTTATCCCCCGAAGCTGGGATGCTGACGAGAGCACCGCAGTATACACCCGCTCGCTGGAATGAAACCGCCGGCCGTGTTGACAGGGAAAAGCCCGTCTATGGTTTATTCCTCGCACCGCTTCACTGGGGGTATCGGGACGAGCCTTTTCTTTTGGACTGCTTGGCGGTCCGGTTCAAACATCAGATTTCAGTGGGGTGGTTTGGAGAGCTCAAAGCCACCGATGCTCACGCCTTCAGACCGGGAGCGGTTGAATTTACAGACTTTGTGTTGCGGCAATACGCCCCCATCCTGGTGCACGCCGGAGTTTATCAGAGCGTATACGCTTCCCGGTATAGATACCTGATCTCCCGAGGTCTATGTTGCGGGATGATTGAAGTCTTCTGCCCAGAGTACAACACTTTCTACACTGCAGAAGGTGAGACTTCATTGGATCTATGGAGCCTTTCTCAGCTGAGCGGCCTGCCGATAGATGGAGAGCCGTATGAAGAAGTTTGCTTCCCAGACTGGCTGAAGGACCAGACGGATGGTGAAGGCAGATACTTCACGGGCTTCGCCTACCGTTATCTGATGAAGGCGTACCGCACCCTGCTGCGCCTGACACTTGACTCGCGGGAAGCGTGAAAACCTGGCGAGAAGAGACGCGTGCGGATGGGCACGTGGCTTCAATATTTCTTTGGTGGGAGCAGCACTATGAGGACTTCCCCACAGTGGTTCCGACAGCGGTGGCGCGGAAGAAGAGGGCTCGACGCCAAGCAACATATCCTGCTGTCTCAGGGAGAGGGCGGCAGGCCGGCCCGAATCCCACGGGAGTCGATGCAGTTACACACTGTGATGCGTACTTGACATATTGGCTTTGTTCATTCGCCCTTCCTCAAGGAGACGAGACGGTGATCAGACCGGAGGCGATTTACCCTGCCTGTTTGATGGCTTGGGGGACGAAGCTGTCCCTGTGCCCTGTGGCTTTATGCCTCATATACAAGATGTTGGGGGACTTGCACAAGTCGCGCATTCCCAGAAATTCACGGACAGTTGGTCCCATCCACTTTTTTAATGCCTGGGTCTGCACCCTATTTCCTGAAGCAGCTCCCCGGTCAATGCAGTCAGATCGTCCTTTGCCGCGGATGATCGAATTTGCCAGTGCCGAACCGTCCTCACTGGCGGATCAGCTTTTCGCCATTCGGGGGAAGTTGACTACAGTTCCAACAGATTCCCCTGGCGTTCTGCACTTTTGGAGCTTGGCTGCCAGCTCTAGCCCTCTTGTCAACAGGATGCGGCAATGCCGATTATTTGAGACAGAGGAATTTATTCATCAGCTGACCGGGTCGAAGAGCACAAGGCCCATCTTGGAGCCGGAACTGGTTGAGTGGGCGCTGTCTATTCGTCCCAGTGTTCTTGTCTTCAGGAAGAGCGGCTTACTGTGGCTGGAGCCGTACTATCCTTTCGTTTCAGCCGGAATTTTGGGTATGACCAGCAAATTCCTTCCTCTGCAGCCCAGTTCAATCTTCCGAATAGACATCGGGCTGGTCAGACGGCTATGGAGGAAGCCCGCTGATGGTGGGACTACTTCCATCGTCGAGAGGATGTATCATTCAGGGTGCCAACCCCGGCCCGTCTGCCCCGAGTGACTCCAGACTTCATCAAGTGGTGGAATGCACGAACAGGCTTCTATCAGAACTTCCGGAAAGACTGCTGGCATAGCGCCGAGCGTCGCTTCCTAGATTCGCAGCGGGAGCCTGTTTTGGATGTTGATCCAGCCTACTTGAAGAGGCTGAAATCCTGGTCCAACACCGAGGTGATGGCATATGTAGAAGCCAGGAAAGCTGCGAAGGGCAAGTCGTCCCGAGCCGACCCGAAGATGCCAGAGATCCAGAGGGATGATTATATCAAGACTCTCTGGGGGCTGTGCCGGGTTAGCAGTGACCGGATTGCTCTTCAGACAATCCCCCTTCCGGTGGAAGAACCTCTTCCTAGTGTGGCGAGCTGGCGCCCAGAAATCGACCGTTTTCATCCCTATCGGACCTTCATCGGGAGGGAAGACAGGCGGGCTGACTTATATTCCAACACCCCCTGGATATTCGCCCTGCTTCATTCCCATGGGCTTTCAGTTTCGATCCACTAGAAGCCATCCGGGACCATCAGCTCCTCATATCTTTTAAGTATGTCGACGGCTGGGGCTTCGACCACTTGAGCTTATATCATCACTTGTCATCCCGTGGCCATGAGGATTTGGCTCAACTGACGGAAAAAAGTGAAACAATCGGTGATGTGTGCTGGCTCATCCGCGAGGCGGCTTCTCGGGACAAGGTGCCAGCACTGCTTTACTGGCCGCTTAGTCCCCGATACACCGGGCTGCCAGGTAATGCGTGACTTCTTCTTCAGCCCTGCAGCTGCTTCTCTATATTCAGTGTGCATCTTCTTACTTATGTGTTTTTGCAGCTCGCCTTTCTATGGGAGCGACCCGACACTGTAGGGAGTTGATATCTAAGGCGGAGAAGCCTTCATATTTTAATATTCCAGAGCCGGCTCCGACCACGACACCATTACCCCCTGGGGACTCGCGGAAGCGGACCAGGTCCCAGGTCAGGGAGGCCATCAGTAGGGCCAAGAAAGCCAAGAGGGCAGAGTCCCGTGCTACTCGGGCACGTCGGAGGAAGGCTGCTGAAGAGGAGTCTACGGTTCCCCTTCCTCGGGTTCCGTCATTCTCCGAATTTGAGGTCGCCTGGACGCAAGGGCCCGAGGGCGAAGGTGACTTCTTATTCTTGCATGGCTTGTTTGTTTATTTCCCCCGCCCTGGCTGATCATCCTTCCTTTTAGTGGCTGCTGGCACTACCTCCGCCGCTGTTGGGTTGGAGGCGGCAACCGGAGCTGCTGCTGGGGAGAGAGAGGAGGAAGCCCCTCGGCCTCGGCTGAGGGTGACTTGCCTTCACCGACACCTCATCGAGACATGGAAGGTAATTTGCAGCATGCCTATAGAGCTTAACGGCATGTTGTGGTTTCAGTCGGGTCTTGACCATTTATTGTCTTTCAATTCCAGTCGATGTTCGACCCACGCTGCTCCCTGAGGTCGGTGCCTCGGCAGGGGTTGTCATCGGAGAGCAAGGGCTTCCGAGGGACCAGCCCTAGATATTCTACCGCTGGATGTTCCCGAGATGGCGATCGCCGAGGAGGTTCTGGATAGAGGGCCTCCTCTCAGTGGCACGGTTCCCGCTCAGGTGCCGGAGGTCGAGAACAAGCAGAAGAGTCCTCCTCCTCTGAACAAGTTGATTATGGTGGCGGCTCTGGCGAAGACGAGGGATTCCCCATGGTCGACACCGAGGCTGAGGACGCCGGGGCTTCTTCAGCTTACGAGAGCGATCTGCCGACGTTCAGCCCTCCGAGGCTATTGGGAGCCGAATACGGGCCATCGTACCCGACTGCAGGGGAAGGGCCAGAATCTTCAGAGGCCACTTTTGGAGGCCTAAATGTAGTGCCGGTTGAGGTAGGAAGTATTCTGATTCCCGCTTGCAGCACTTCTTTTAATTTTCAAGCCAGCTGGCTGATGTACATATATGGAATGCAGGCTGAGGTGGTACCGCCAGCTATAATGATCCGCATACCCCTTCCAGACGTGGATATGGGTCAGTCGGCCTTCCCACCAGTTGTGCGGCCCATTGCCCTGCGGCTTCCACGGACCTACGCTGCTGCAGCGACCTCAAGGGAGCCCGGTGCGACTGTTGAGGTTGGCGTCCTGATCGAGGTTGCGGAGACTCAGGCCCTGGTTGCCGGCGAAGAGCCACTACTGAGGCCAAGTGCTCTTCCGAATATAGAAGCAGGAGAAATTATTACAGACGAGGCCGATGTCATTCAGACCTTGTCGGTCATAGAGGGCTCTCCTCCTTTGGCGGCCGGTGAGACTACTCAAGAGGAGCAAGCGCCTTCCGTTGCCGATACGGCTGCTGTAGCCTCACCCCAAAGGGCGGGCAAGGAAGTTGCCATTATGGAGGCCCCTTTAGCCGCTACCGCTGCAATGATCGGGCCGGGTGTGGGCGTCGTGCAGACTATGCCGTCGACGTCCCTCGGGGTGGCCGATGACATTTGGGCCGAGATAGATAGCAGGGTAGACTTTCAGCTTCCCGAGACTTCGCCATTGGGCCTACAATTCTCTGGAGACATGGTGTGGCAGTCTCTGGATAATCTCCAGCGGGCCATGTCAGCTTCTCCGGATCTGACTTATGTGCAGCTGAGAAGCTTGGTGGACCACCTCTCCCGGTCGCTGTTAGCATTTGGTTGCCCCATGGATGATTGGACTCCGCGGGTCGTAATGCTGTTAAAGCACGCCAACAGGCGGGAGTTCCTGAGCCGCGAGGTCTCTGATCAGCTGACGGCCGTGAAGCTGGAGAGGGCAGATTGCCACACTGCTGCTTCTTCTTTGAGGGCTACCGCGGGACAGCTGAGAAACGCTGCCGCAGACATTTCAGAACGCCAGCTGCTCCTCAGGGCACGGGAGGCGGAGCTGCGTGCTGAGCTTGCCGAGGTCGAAAGCCGAACTTCAGGAAGGCGAACGTCTCGAAACCCGGTCAAGAGAAGAAGCCGATCTGGCCGAAGGACAACTTGCCTCATTGGGCGAAAGGTTATCAGAGCTGACAGCTACTGAGGCCCGGCTGCAAGAATTGACCCGACACTCTTCACTGGGCCTCCTGGAGTTGGCAGATATCTTCCGGCGTCCCTTGCCGTAACTTCGCTTTTGCTTTTTGTTTCCTTCCTTTTGGAAGTTCTACTCCTTTTTGTCTTTAGAGCTTACGTACCCCCGGGGGATGTTCCGGGCGTAAATGTATTCCGACAAGTCATATTAATGAAGATATCTCTGTTTGTCGCCTCGATCACGACTTCTTTTCCTTCCTTCTTTTCTTTCTTCTGGCTGATCACCTGAACCTGGGGATACTTGCCGATGGCGCAGGAGAGCGCTCACGCCTTCCGGGAAGGGGTGAGGTGTTCGCTCCACCGCGACATAGCCATTCCCGGAACAGGGCCTTTGCCAATGTGGTACATAGGTAGCGTAGGCAGATGCACCTAGCGAACCTTGCCGCTGGTGATGAGAGGCGTGTGGTGACCATTGACGTGGATCCACTGTAGACGCAATTATGCTTTGTTGGTCAATGAGGGCGGGAGGCCCAGGTTAGAGGGTAGTCGACCGGGCTTGTCGATGCTGACAAGGGTCGAAAAGGTAGACGGTCTTGCCGATGGTGACAAAAACCGGATAGGGTAGCGACCGATCTTGCCGATGGTGGAAAGGGTCGAAAAGGTAGACGGTCTTGCCGATGGTGACAAAAATCGGGTAAGGATAGCGACCGATCTTGCCGATGGTGACAAGGGTCGAAAAGGTAGACGGTCTTGCCGATGGTGACAAAAATCGAGTAAGGGTAGCGACCGATCTTGCCGATGGTGACAAGGGTCGAAAAGGTAGACGGTCTTGCCGATGGTGACAAAAACCGGGTAGGGGTAGCGACCGATCTTGCAGATGGTGACAAGGGTCGAAAAGGTAGACGGTCTTGCCGATGGTGACAAAAACCGGGTAAGGGTAGCGACCGATCTTGCCGATGGTGACAAGGGTCGAAAAGGTAGACGGTCTTGCCGATGGTGACAAAAACCGGGTAGGGGTAGCGACCGATCCTGCCGATGGTGACAAGGATCGAAAAGGTAGACGGTCTTGCCGATGGTGACAAAAACCGAGTAAGGTAGAGATTGACCGATCTTGCTGACGGTGACAAGGGTCGAAAAGGTAGACGGTCTTGCCGATGGTGACAAAAATCGGGTAGGGGTAGCGACCGGTCTTGCCGATGGTGACAAGGGTCGAAAAGGTATGACAATAGATGTATATTGCCGAGATATCGGATGAAGACTCCGCCACGACCTCGAAAGGGGTCTTCCGGACAGAGAATGAATCATCACTATTCATCATTCAAATTTTTTTATTCACGTTACTGACCTAAGCGCCATTTCAGGTTTTCGTCGAGGCCAGCCCCCTCTTGCTTTTGCCCGCGCGCCCTTTCGGGTTTTCACGCGGCGGGGTACCCGATTTTGCCTGCGACTCCTTTTCAGGTTTTCGCCACAGCTGGGTTATAGCCATTTTTGCACTTGTCCTGATATAGGAACAAGTCTGGCGGGATATCTCTATTTTTAACCCCATTTTCTTTTCTTTTTCTTTTTTTTTTGTATAGGATACAGAAGAACTGGACCATGAAAATGTTGACAGACCTTGTCGATGATGACAAGGATTGAACCCTGCTTCGGTTCGTCGACACTGGTTAGATGTCGAAGCAAAGGGGTATGGTTTATTAACAAGGATGTAAGATCCGAGTTATGGGTAAAGATCGACCGGTCTCGCCGATAATGGCGGGGGTCGAATGTGGGTTTATTTACCGGCATGAGTTACTGCCGAAACAAGGATGGGATTGTCAACAGGGACGTAAGGCCCAAGTTGAGGGTAGAGATCGACCGATCTCGCCGATGGTGACGAGGGTCGAAAAGGATTTATTCGTCGGCATATGTCACTGCCGAAACAAGGATGGGGTTGTCAACAGGAACGTAGGGTCCAAGTTGAGGGTAGAGATCGACCGATCTCGCCGATGATGACGAGGGTCGAAGAGGATGTGTTAAAGGATTTCCGGCGGGACTTTGATGATTGTCCCTTTCGGAGTTTTATTGGGTGGAGAATAGGAGAGGCATTTGGAAGTTACCACTTTACTGACTCAAGCGCCCTTTCGGGTTTTCGCCGAAGCCAGCCCCCTCTTGCTTTTGCCCACGCACCCTTTCGGGTTTTCACGTGGCGGGGTACCCGATTTTTCCTGCGGTGCCCTTTCGGGTTTTCACCACAGCTGGGTTATAGCCATTTTTACACTTGTCCTGATATAGGAGCAAGTCTGGCGGGGCATCTCTATTTTTAACCCCATTTTCTTTTCTTTTTTTTTATTGATATGTATAGGGTGGCAGGTCGAAGTGTGATGTTCAACTCCTGGTCGACAGTAGATGGCCCGTAGTGGCAACAATGTGAGAATGCCAGCTAGAACACAAAATCTCCAGCCGACTTGGGTTTATTCGTTAGCGGGAAGATAATGCTAACGCAAGGAAGGGCTTTCGTGCCAATCCGAACGCAAGGCTCGTAACGGCGGCGTGGCGTATTCTTTTGGAAGCTTGACTAGGGCGGAATGCCACTAGACCAAGGAGAGGGTAGCTTGGTTAGGGCGGAGTGCCACTAAACCAAGGAGAAGTAGCTTGACTAGGGCGAAATGCCACTAACCAAGGGAAGGGTAGCTTGGTTAGGGCGGAGTGCCACTAAACCAAGGAAAAGGTAGCTCGGTTAGGGAGGAGTGCCACTAAACCAAGAAAAGATAGCTCAATTAGGGCGGAGTGCCACTAAACCAAGGAGAAGGTAGCTCGGTCAGGGCGGAGTGCCACTAAACAAGGGAAAGGTAGCTTGGTTAGGGCGGAGTGCCACTAAACCAAGGAGAGGGTAGCTCGGTTAGGGCGGAGTGCCACTAAACAAAGGGAAAGGTAGCTTGGTTAGGGCGGAGTGCCACTAAACCAAGGAGAAGTAGCTTGACTAGGGCGAAATGCCACTAACCAAGGGAAGGGTAGCTTGGTTAGGGCGGAGTGCCACTAAGCCAAGGAGAAGATAGCTTGGTTAGGGCGGAATGCCACTAAACCAAGGGAAAGGTAGCTTGGTTAGGGCGGAGTGCCACTAAACCAAGGAGAAGGTAGCTTGGTTAGGGCGGAATGCCACCAAACCAAGGAAAGGGTAGCTCGGTTAGGGCGGAGTGCCACTAAACCAAGGAGAAGATAGCTTGGTCAGGGCGGAGTGCCACTAAACAAGGGAAAGGTAGCTTGGTTAGGGCGGAGTGCCACTAAACCAAGGGAAGGGTAGCTCGGTTAAGGCGGAATGCCATTAAACCAAGGGGGAAGGTAGCTCGGTTAGGGCGGAGTGCCACTAAACCAAGGGAAGGTAGCTCAGTTAGGGCGGAGTGCCGCTAACCCAAGGGGAAGGTAGCTCGGTTAGGGCGGAGTGCCACTAAACCAAGGAGAAGGTAGCTCGGTTAGGGCGGAGTGCCACTAAACCAAGGAGAAGGTAGCTCGGTTAAGGTGGAGTGCCATTAAACCAAGGAGAAGGTTTTCCGACTGATCACTTGGGGAATGTTGGGTGCGCTGCATGATACAGCTTAATGTGCTTTCCGTTGAGGGGAGAGAACTGGATAACCCCTTTGTGGTCTACCAGGACGTAGGCACCCCCTTCATATACTCGGCGGACAATATACGGCCCGACCCAGTTTTCGACCAGCTTCCCTTTGGGGTTGGAGGCCATCACTTCTTTTCTTTTGACCATTACCAGGTCTCCTTTCTTGAATTCTCGACCCTTGACTAGCTTGTCAAAAGCACGGGCCATGCGAGCTTGGTAGAGCTGGATGTTTTGCTGCGCCCGGAGGCGTTTTCCTTCGAGCTCAATTAGCTCTTCCAATCTTCTTTCTGCATTGGCCTGCTCACCATTGACTAGTCCGTGCTGGATGGCAACTCACAATGAAGGAACCTCAAGCTCGATTGGCACCACAGCTTCTGACCCGTAGACAAGGGAGAAGGGGGAACAGCCAGTTGGGGTCTTGTAGACAGTACGATAGGCCCAAAGTGCTTCGTACATCCTTTCCTCCCAATCTTTTTTATTAGACTTGACAGTCTTTGCCAGCAACGTGCACAGTGTCTTGTTAAAGGCTTCTGCGAGTCCGTTGGCCTGAGGGTTGTAGGGGGAAGATGTCCTCCAGTCGATTTTGTATTTGTCGGCCAGCCGATAAATCTTCTGATTTCTAAAATGGCTGCCATTGTCAGAGATGATTCGGCTGGGGATCCCGAACCGAAATATTACATTCTGCCGGAAGAATCTTGCAACTAGTTCTCCCGTCACATCTCTTAGTGCTACTGCTTCTGCCCATCTGGAGAAGTAGTCTGTAGCTGCTAAGATGTATTTGCACCCTGATGAAGATGCTGGCAGTGGCCCTACCACGTCCGTGCCCCACTGAGCAAATGGCCAGCTCGGCAGGGTGGGATGCAGTGGCACTGGAGGTCTCCTTGCCACATTAGCATGTTCTTGACATTTCTGACAAGCTTTGGCAAACTTGCAGCAATCATCAAATATAGTGGGCCAATAGTAACCCAGCTTCTTTATCTCAATTTTCATTTTCGGGCCAGCCTGGTGTGCTCCAGCTGATCCTGCATGGACTTCCTGCATCACCTGTCCTGCTTCTGCTGAAGACAAGCAACGGAGTAGGACTTTCCTTCGGACATCTGCCATAATTCAGAACAAGGTCCCGCTTCTCATCTCGTAAGAATCCTTGATCCTCAGGAGCTTCATTCTCTGTTCCTTTTCTTTTGGAAGTTGCTGGTGTTGAAACCAGCGTAGGAGATGCTCTCGCCAATCGGGCTGCTGAACCCCTTCGATGACTGCTACTTCCATCTCTTGTTCGTCGGCCAGAACCTCTATTACGCTGGGGACCTGTCGGCGGTTGATCACTGTTATATTCAGGCTTGTGTCTGGTGGGACCGCCAATGAATTGGCCAGCTTAGCGAGGGCATCCGCCTGAGCATTTCGGCCTCGGTTGATGTGTTTGATGCTGATGAAGTAAAATCTTGACATCAGGCGAGTTGCCAACTGGTGATAGGGGAGGAGCTCTTACTTTCACACCTCGAACTCTCCTTCCAGCTGTTTTATAACTAGCATGGAGTCTCCGAATGCTTCCAGCATCTGAATTCCCATGGACAGAGCAACCTGCAACCCGATTATCAGGGCTTGATATTCTGCTTCATTGTTTGTGCATTTCTTGTTTATGGAACAGGATGTATATACCACTTCTCCTTCTGGGGATTTCAGGACTATGCCTGCTCCTGCTCTGACCCTGGCTGACCCGGCGGCAGAGGTGTCAATTCTGGAAGCGCCATCAAAGTATAGTTGCCATAAGGAGGGCTGTACTTGCACGGCTTCTAGGGTTTCATCTTCAAGAAGCTCCGGCTCCAACGGGCAATCCCCGGACACTGGGTGCTCAGCGAAGAAGTCTGTAATAGCTTGGCCCTTGACGGCCTTGCGCGGCACGTAGGAGATATCAAACTCCATAAGGATTACCGCCCATTTGCCCAGGCGGCCTTTGAGGGCCGGTTGAGACATAATGTACTTTAGGGGATCCTCTTTGGATACCAAGCTGATTTCATGCGACAACATATAGTGTCGGAGCTTTTTAACTGCGAAGACCAGTGCCAGACAGATCTTCTCAATATAAGTATATTTCTCTTCAGTTCTGACCAGTCTCCGACTGAGGTAAAAGAGGGCTTGTTCTTTCCCTTCTTCATTATTCTGGGCCAGCATTGCCCCCAGATAATTGTGTGTAGCTGCTATATACAGTATCAATGGTCGTCCTTTCACCGGTGCGCCCAACACTGGAGGAGTTTTCAGGTAGTCTTTTAGCTTGTCGAAGGCTGCCTGGCAATCTTCATCCCAATAAAAGGGGACATCTTTCATCATCAACTTGTGAAAAGGCTGGCATCGCCCTGACAAATTGGAAATGAAACGTCGGATATAAGCCAAACGGCCCTGTAGTGATCTCAGCTCGGAGATGTTCCTTAGCGGAGGTAACCCCTGAATCGCCTTGATCTTTGCGGGGTCTATCTCGATTCCCTGATATCGGACAATGAAGCCCAAGAATTTCCCGCTCGACACTCCGAAAGCACATTTCATAGGGTTCATTTTTAGCTCATGCTGCCTCAGCCTCTGAAAAACAATCCGGAGGTCTTGCAGATGATCTTCTTTTCTTCTGGTTTTGACCACCAGGTCATCTATGTAGCACTCGACCTTGTGGTAGAGCAGTTCATTAAAATTTTGGTCATTGCGCGCTGATAGGTTGCGCCAGCATTCTTTAGTCCGAATGGCATTCTCTTGTAATGATAAATGCCTTTAGGAGTTCGGAAAGCAGTATGGACTCGGTCACGCTCCGCAATCCAAATCTGATTGTAGCCGGAAGACCCATCCATGAATGACAGGGCTTCATGGCCGGTTGTAGCATCAATCATGACCTCGATTATTGGCACCGTGAAGTCATCTTTGGGGCAGGCTTTATTTAGATCCCGGAAGTCGACACATATCCGGATCTATCCATTCTTCTTTTTCACGGGGATGATATTCGCCAGCCATGTGGTGTACTGGTTTTCTTCAACAAATCCCACGTCAATGAGCTTGTTGACTTCAGCACAAATTTGGGTGATGAGCTCTGGCCTCATGCGCCGCGGTGGTTGCTTCACCGGCTCGGCTTCAGGGTTGATTGCCAGCTCATGTTGTGAGACAGCGGGGCTTAGACCTGACATCTCTTTATAAGTCCAGGCGAAGCAATCCTGGTATTCTAACAGTAGTTGAATGTACAGCTCCCGTTCTTCTGGGGATAGTTGGGCACTGAGGAAGGTAGGCCTAGGGTCCTTCTCATTTCCCAGGTTGACTTCTATCAGTTCATCGACTGTGGCTTGTCCTCCGTCTTCTATCTCCGGAGGTGCCGGTTGGAGGTCAACGAAGTCTGGAATGCCATCTTGAGGGTCGAGTACTTCGACTTCCTCGTCAGACACCGCCAGAGCTTCCTGAGGTTTCTTGATCTCTTGTGCTAGCGGCTGGGTGGATTGTTCTATTAGCAGATCCATTGCCGTTGCAGCTTCCAAGGATGAAGGAGCAGCCTTGGTGTTTGTAGATGAGATTACAGCCATGACAGGCTGGTAACCGTTCACTGCCAGGCTCAGACAGCATGCTGATTTTGCAGCAGAAGTTGAGGAAGTTTTGCCTTCTGGGATAGTTGTATCTTCCGCAGAAGTGGCTTTTTCTTCTCTGGTAGCTGGCTCCCCTTGATTGGAGTTGACCAAGGCCTCCCTGATTGGCAGAAAGGGTGTTGAAGTTGTCATTAGTAGGACCCCTGTAGAGGGAGAGACTCCTACTTCTTGAATGTCTTCGGCTTCGCTGCTGCTAGCCGTATCAAATTCGGCTTGAAAGGCCGCTTCTTCAGGATGAACTTGCTCCCAGCATCGGCAAGGGGCCGAGGTTTCTGCTTCTTTATTTCGGGACTGAGCGAGTTCAAGATATTCGGCTTCCGCCGGATACTCATCAAAGGTTGCCCTCAGAGGGCTATCTTCAGTAGGATAGAAGGCGGAGATAGTATCCACCTCGTACCGCCCACTGTAATAATATTCTTCTAGGGTGAAGCCCAACCCTGGATGTTGAGAGACACGTCTCATTTCCTTATCTAGATTTGCAGGATACCACATCTTCTGGAAAGCTTCCTTGCATTTTTGAGACTGATCGGGAGGGATGTGTTGCTTTTGAAACATCCTGGCCGTTCGATCTGTTGTAAATGCCAGGCCCTGAACAGGAACCCGCGGTTTGGCTAGATCCTCAGGGAGGCTGCAGTCTGTGTCTTCCTGAGCGGGATGCTCCTCAGCTGTATAGAACAAGCTGATGGGCCCATATTCCTGTGTCACCTCCCAGGCTTTGAAAGGTTCGACAGTGGGATCATTGAGGCCGGAGACTGGCTTGGTGAGGCCGGCCGGGACTCCGATGCGGTCGTGCTGTCGATCGACCTGTACTTCCTTAGCTTTGGGGTATAATGTTGGGGGTGTCACCCTGCCGACATTTCCAGAAGCCGTGATATGGGAGACCACCTTCGGCTTGGCATATCCGCGCGGCGGTGGTGGATACCAACCGTCACCCGATCTATTCTTCGACGCCCCTACGGGGGCTTCAGCTTCAGAAACCTTCTGGGGAGACCCCGTATATAGGTTGGCGTCCACCAAGTGACATTCAAACACCTCGAATGGGTGGATATCAGCAAATATCCTCTCCTCCTTCCCCTGGAGGCTATATTTAATGCACTGGTGGAGCGTGGAGGGCACCACCATATTTTCATGCAGCCATGGGCGGCCGAGCAGTGCTTTGTAGGAGGTGCGAGAGTCAATGACATGAAACTGCACCGTTGTAGTAAAATCTGCCAGGGTCAGTGTGAACTCTGCCACTCCCATAGATACTTCACATTTTTGGTTGAAGCCAGCGATACGCATATCCCCGACTTTCTCGAGATGCACATTAAAGTGGTACCTCTCGTATATTCTATATGGCAGGATGTTGACTGCTGCACCAGGATCAACCAGAATCCGGTTCAGTTTTCTTCCGTTCAGGTGCCCTTTCATATATAGCGGCCTGTTGTGGCTGGCAGTAGGTAGTAGCATGTCTTCTGGAGAGAAGGTCATACTGGCTTCTGGTATAGCCTCAGCTATGCAGGCTTCAAAATGAGCAGGCGTCTGCAGAGCAGTGATGATCGCCTGTCGAGTCTCTTCACTCAAAGAGAGAATTTCCCAGATCGTAAATCGAGCGGGGAGCTTCTTGAGCAACTTCATTATTCGGCTCCCAGCCCGGACATTGGAGAGATTCATCTCTTCATCCCATCTGGGCTTGGGGAGGTTTTGATTTGTGGGTCCAGACGGGCCTGCTTCATCTTCCTCGGACTCGGCACCCTCTTGACTGGCACCGGCTGTCGGGTCTTCTTTATTAGCTGCTGTAGGGCATGCTCCATCTGCATTCGCATCCTCAGTAGATTGTGCTGGCTGCGGGTGAACGGCCCCGGGTGTAGGGTTAGCATCTTGGCAGGGCTGCTTCCCTTTTGACATCTTCATAAATTCAAGGAATGAAGGGACTGCCTTGCCCCCACTCTTGTTGTATAGGCCTGACGGAGGAGGGATTTGGACTCCCTTAACTTCCGGCGGAGGTGTCTTGTAGGGTTGCTCCCCTCTGAACATAATGTTGTGATTGGGTGGTGGCTGGCGCCCCCATTTTCGGCCTGACCTAGTGGCATGCACAGTAGTTGCGGCCTCGGCCTTGCCTCCCCCAGCATGCGGTGTGAAGCAAATTTCTTCTTCTTCCTCTTCTCTGGGTAGGTTGAAGAGTGCTGACAGGGTATTGCAGGAGATAACTTGTGTTTTATGGGCCCCAGCGTCCTTTCTTTTCTTCTTCTTTTGCTTTTTCTTCTTTTTGGTTTCTGCAGGTGCTTGCCCCCAGAACAGGTTGCTCTCTTGAGGTGGTGCTGCTTCAGCTTCCTCCCCTTGCTTGAGTGAGAGTTGCTCCAGCTCTTGCCATGGGACGTGGTCCCGTACCAGCAGAGGTTTCAGTTCGGGCTACACATATTCATCTAGCCCTTCAATTAAGTGTTACAGTCGAAGGACTCCAGGATTGGTTTCCTTGATTACTGGCAGCGGAGTTTGTCTCCTCCTGTTAGGTGTATGTATTCTGACAGCTGTAGGTGGAGTGACCCATACGGGTGCTACCACTGGCGGAGCAGGCCGGGGTGTAATGCCACGGATATGTGCCCCCTCTTTTGGGCGGGGTGCCCTCTTCTTCTTGTGCTTCACAGGGATTTGCTGCCACCCCTGTTGTTCTTTCACGGGCTCCAGGAAATGGATTTCGTAGGTGCTCCGTGTGCTTGCTTCAGAGATCTCCTCAGGTAATGCCTTGTAGAGGGAGATCATGTTGATTACTGCCCTCTTGAAAGGGGCTTCATGTGGCTGAGGAGGGTCTACTTTGTACTATCCCAGCTCTATCTCATTCTTCTTCACCATCCCTTCGATGACGTCTTTGAAAACATAGCAGTCTTCGATTGGATGTCCCAACATCTGGTGGTAGGGGCAGAATCTCGGACTGTCTTTTCTTTTCAGGTCCTCCGGCCTCCTTGGCTCGGGCAGAGTGACCATGCTGTATTCTGTTACCCAGTCGAACAGGACTCGGGTCTTGTCTTTTGGAAAGGAATAAGCTTTCTTCATTTTGTCCCTCAGCGAAGGACATTCTTTATCATCTGGAGCTTTCGCAGGTTGCGGGGGAGCCGCTTTCTTGCCTTTCTCCTTCTGTTGTTCGAACGCCTTGATATCAAGCGCATTCGCTTCTTTAGGTGTGGGGTGCCGTTCCGCAGCCTTGCCTTTCTGGGCTGTGCTGGCAGTCGACGTCGGGACAGGCTTGGCTAGAAAAGCCTCCACCTCAGCCACCACATTATTCAGCTGGTCGAACGACCGAATTTCCATACCGATCATCTTTTCCTGGACCTCCCTCCTGAGGTTTTCTTTACATATTTACACAGCGTCCTCCTGATGCGGGGGCCGCTTGCATCTCATTCCGAGGTTCCTCCACCTCTTGATGTAATCAAGGGCTGTCTCATCTGCCCTTTGTTTTGTTGAGTAGAGTTCGGCCACTGTGACCTCCCTCTCTGTGACATGGAATCTTTCTCTGAATTTTCTCTGCATATCCGACCAATCACTGATTGACCCGGCCGAGAGGCTAGAGTACCATTCGAATGCGAGCCCCGTCAGCGAGGACCCGAAGAATTTCAACAGATATGACTCGTCGGTGGCCAGATCACCCATAACGGTCATATAATATGCAATATGCTCTTTAGGGGACCCCTTCCCGTTGAATTTGTCGAATTTGGGCGGCTTGTTGACCCCTGGGGGAAGCCGTTTAGCCGCATGGTGTTGCGGGTAGGGCACCCGATAGGCATCGAACGCGACGTAGTCACCTTCACTTTTCTCTGCGAGCTTCAACTCAATCATCCTTTCCACCATCATCCGGTTCACGACCGTGGGGTCGACTGGCTCCGGATAGAAATGCGCTAGCTGAAGGTATGGGGTGACCAGGGTGGTCGCCTGTGGAGGATGCAGCAGCGGCTGAGGCTGTGGCGGCCGCTGTTGCGCTGCCGCCATGCTTGGCTCTGATGGCTGGGACAGTGTATAGAGCGGTGGAGGGTCGTCACGACGAACCGCTCCCCGGGATGATTCACCCTGGACTTCGGGTGGTTTAGAAGCTGATGAATGCTCAGTCTTTTCTATCAGCTGTTTCTTCAGAGAATCTATCTCCCGTTGATATTTTTGTAGCAGCATCAGAACTGATGGATCTATAGTGGTGGGGATACCCTCTGTCGTTTCCCCGGACGTACCCTCAGGCAGGATGTCGAGGAGGACGTCGTCTTCTTCTTCCGTCGTCACCACATTAGCAGTCAAGATGGGGGCCTTATCATCCCATTTCCCTCTCATGGTCGCTAGAAGCTCTCTTGCCGCTTCTGTTCTGCGGGTAGCTGGCCCGGGCCGTACGGCCAATTGAGCCAGTTCTTGGGAGTCTTCGGGGAGCCCCCCATATCGGCTAGATATACCAGCCATGTTGCAAGCAAAGACCTGCATCCTTCTTCTCTGTCGATGGACCCTCCGTCTGGCTTGCTGCGGAAAGGTCAGCCTCTCGAACACAGAAACTCTTCTTTCTTCTTCCCGCTCGGGGAAGGCTTCATCGGCTTCGATCTTGAAACCGTCGTTGTACCCATTGTTGTCGACTGACGACACCATCATTCTATCTTCCATATCTTCTTCATCCGCCCCTGACGGGAAGTAGTCTTCGTCAGTGGCGACTGTCTGCATTAGTCGCTGCTGACCCAGCGAGGGGTTGCCCAGCCCTCGAAAGTAGTTCCTGATCAGACAGGTTACCTCCTCTTGACCCCGCTCTTGGTAGAGTACGGGGGATAGTTGTCGACCTCCGGCAGGAGGGATATAGGCCAGCCGAGCTCTATCGGCCGGATGTTGGAATCTTCGTCCCGTGACTGGGACGCTGGCTTGGCGGGCAGCAGCCCAGAAACTTCTGCGGCGCGGAGGATCCGCAACCACTTCTTCTTCATTCTTTGGGGGCAAGCCCCTTTCTCTTCTCACTCCCGCCTCGTCATTCATAGGACGGCGGCGGATGGGGGTTAGATGGTAGGCAGGTCGGGTCCGCTTGGGAACCCACACCTGTTTGAACTTTTTCGGCTTGAGTGCCGAGCTTCCTTGGCCATAGGGGCCGGCTTCTTCTCTTTCTGCCCTCCTTCCAGCGAGGGCTTGATAGGTATTGCGGACAGGGATGTTGGGGATGACTCGGTCTGGGGTCACCCGGGCCGTGCGTCCGTCGAGGAAGACGCGCATGCCTCCAACAAGTATAGATTTCCCGGACTGCGATAGCGTTCCGGTGATTGCAGCAGCATTCTGGCGGACCTGGCGACGCTGGCGTCCTCCAGGGTGCTTGTTGATGACACTGGGGTGGGTCCCACGTATGACGTGGTGCACCAAGCAGCTAGCGTCCGGGGCTGGGCTTTCAAGCAAGTCTTCGCAGCAGGGAACCTTCAGAGGCTCCATCTTCTCTGCGACTTCCTTGGCAAGCTCTGGGGCTTCAACTTCTAGGATATCGACGAAGGCTAACCCCAAAAAGTTGGGGAAGCCTACAGCGGCAGGGAAGCTGCCGAATTCCATGGGTACCGCCAGGTACCCTTGCGCGTGTCCAGCAACGATCGAAATCGACGCCAGTTATCCCGTGGATCGTCATCGATCTGCCTGCAAAGACAAACAGGGAAATAATCAGTAGCCTTTGAGAGGGCTTCAAAGCCCGAATATCTCGGCAAAGAGATGAAAGGTGACACCAGTCCCACCGGGCGTGCCAGACTTGTTTGCGACGTATTTTTTTATCCGACCGTCTTGTCATTCTTACCTTATTTCGTGTATATATGTGTATATGTACATATATACGCGTCTTATTTCACGTATCGATCAGCCATTTGACTAACTGGTAGTCAACTGACCGATTGACGACGCGGGCGTGCCAGTCACATGAGTGACGATTTTATTGTGCACTCATTCTGACCCATGTCGGGCGAATGTGAGGTTCGGTCGGGACCAGCAGTCCGCCATACCATAAAGGTTATGGCGTTAATTACATCCCCCACGAGGAGGGAACACCTTTGATTAATTGCCGAGATAGCGGGCTGTCAAAGCCAGAATAAAGGATACAGAGCATGCGAGTGATCATGCAAGATGCTACGATTGACTATACATGATTTATTAGGGTGGACCCTGGTACATGATGGAGGACTTAGGCTCGAAGGCCACCTTCACGCGTAACAAGGCTTCCAATCAGGCGTAACCTGACCTTCTGGCAATATTATTTGATATACCAAGGATGCACATATTTAGGCATACATTAATGCGATATGAATGCTTGGACTAAGGCATGACGGCAAGGATTCGAGACATATCGATTCAAGCTTGAACATGCTAATTTTATTCAGTTTATTTGGTCGAGGAGCTTGTGTCCTTCTATGATTAGCATAAGAAATCATCCCATGAGTGGCAAAAGGGTTGGAATGACGCGACGACACGATTCGGAACGAAACTGGTGCAGTGCATGCGAAGAAAGGGGCTAAAACGCTTGAAACGGCACCCTGAGACGTAGGTAAAAGGCTTAAAACGGCGCCAGAAACCGTAGGTAAAATAGAAAATAGCATGTTAAACCGGCGCGGCCTGATTGGGGCGCGCCGGGAAGGGCGCGCCGGGAAGGGCGCGCCGTTTTAAGGCGTTATCGTGTACGAACTGCACCGATTTAGCCCGATTTCACGGAAACGGGAGTTTCATTGGTTTATTTATGGATATATTAAAAATGTTTTGGAAGATTTTGAGAATTTATTGAGTTTATCATTCATCGGATCAGTCCCAAACCATCCAAAGATCAAATCACGGGCTCGCGCGAGGTCCAGACTCGAGCGCGGCGATTGTTTCGAGTTTAAACTCGTTCGAGCAGGAATTTCAGTAGCATCTCCCCATCCCAAAGGATTATCGGGGAGAAGCGGGTAGTACTCACGTAGCGGAGCAACCCCTAAAGGCCGGGTGGCACAACGGCGGCCGGCGAACCCCAGGCGGATAGGAAACCCCGAGGGCTAGCCTACGAGGGGCACCATCATTCCGTGGGTTAAAAAGTGATCAGACGAGATGACCAATAAGAGAAGGTAACCCCGAGGGCTAGCCTATGAGGGGCACAAGACTCATAGCCAAATCATGATCGAAAGGGACAGCCAATAGGGAAGGGAAGCCCCGAGGACTAGCCTACGAGAGGTTTCCAACCCGTGGCCACCACGATATCCTTGAGGATAGTGGATTTGATGTTGGGCTAAAGCCCTGTTTATATTCACCGAACAGATTATGAGGATACATACCACGAAGGGGTATGACCCTGTGATCCACTGGTGATTCATGGGGAATGTCCCCTCTCCCTGTCGGACAAACTCTTCGGGAAAACCGTCATGAGTAGGACAGGACAGGATGCATTCGATAGAAAGGAGTTAATTAGCCTATGTTGATATCAGAGTTAGCCTGTTAGCACAGAGGTTAGCTTGTTAGCTTGTGGTTTTCCACAACCGAGGGAGGGCAAACCACTGAACAATCAGCATAATGAACGGAAGGTAATAGTACCCACAGACGATGCGTTTTGATTATGGGGATACCCCCATCCCCCTCCATTCATGACTGGGAACGGAAGGAGGGCGATGGGAGAAGGTCCCGGGGCTCTGACCAGGGGAGCATCGAGGTGCCTTCCTCTGGCCAATGGCCCTCCACGGAGTAGAAGTTGATGCGAGAAGAAACCCCTGGGGAGAGGGTGATATCACTGTTGCCCTTGAAATCATTAGGGCATATGCATCGGAGAAACCATGGGAAGAAACCTCGATCCAGTATATGGCAACGAATCTTCGGATGTATAGATAGGTATTGGTGATTTTATTCAAATATAGAAAGGGCGAATGCCCAGATGGATCGTTACAAATGCTCCGCATCCCATAGTCAGCATTCAAGCCAGAAATAGGAGGGGTAAACAAAAGTTAGAAGAAGCAGGGCATCGCAGGCTCATATCATCGCCCAGGATGCTACAGTATCGCACCCGCGCAGGGGTTTTCTGAGAAAAGGGGAGGAGAAAGAGATGATGAAGGGGGAGAGGGCTCGTATCATCGCCCTTCCCGCTTCATTTACATTACATCAGAAGAGAGAAATCAGAGAGAATCGTCAGAAGAAAATCATGAAACCCACCTAAGCTTCTTCTCCAAAGCAGAGTATCGGATCTAGCTCTTCTTCTCCGACTACGGAGGGCTTCAAGCGAGTGGATCGAGGAGGGTCGCAGCGGCCCTCAGTGGAAACCCTTTCTTCTCCCCCAAGACCTCTTGCTCTCGGACGATTGGCTCTCTTCTATTTTCCTTCTGATTTTTTCTCCCCTTCTCCTCGTCTCTCTATTTCTCTTTTTTTTTCTTTCTTTCTTCGGGTCCCCCTTTCTCTGGCCGAAGGCAGGCTATATATATAGCTTCTGTTAATCCGGCGCCCCGGGAAGGGGGGCGCGCCAGATTTGGTGGCGCCGGGAAGAAGTCCCGGATTGGGCTTTTGCGCGCCGGTTTGACGGCGCCGGGGAACATGCCCCTGTTGCTCTTGCCGCTCCGGTTTGACGGCGCCATTTCAGCTTGTTCTTGGCGTGCTGGGTCCGGTGGGTCCGGAGATGATTCCAGAAGCCCCCGTCGACTATTCCTCTCGCCTTGGCCCTTGGAAAACCTTGACGAGGTGTTGACACAGCTCTCGGTACGACGAGTGGCCTTGATCAGACCTTCGCGTGTGTCTGGTCCGAGCACACGGACGTCCTGCTGGTACAGCCTTCGGCACTGTGACTTGTGCTCCTGGTTGAGACGGACTCGTGCTCAAAGCTTCTTTGCAGGATGGTGTTGCATCCTGGATAATTCCGCCTTGAACGGCGCTAAATCGGTCGCTAATGGGCCCACTATGGCGAGAAGCCGAACCCGTGTCGGGTAATCGGGACCCTCTGTTGGCAGAACCCTTGGCCTCTTGTTGTGGGCGGCCGAGGATGTCTTCCTCCTTAGGAGAGTCATTGGGTAGACCCTCGTCCTTGGTCGGGCGACGGATGTGGGATAGCGGCATGACGAGGTCGATGCCGGATCATTAGGCAGGCTTGATCGCGTTGCCGGTTGGTTGTGGGTTCGTTCCGACTCTCCTAAGGTGAAGTCCCCGGTGCTCCCTTCAAGGTGGCTCGAGGCTCTGGCAGCTTGAAGGGCCTTTAGTAAGCTAGTCTTCATCGTCTTCTGTGCTTCAGTGGGCCGTATCATTCGTCTTTGCAGCTTGATCGCCGAAGGATCATATTTTGAGTGCCAACAACATCCCAAGGCGGAGATTCTCTTCCATTGGTCCTCTTGGCGGCGTCCATCTCCACGGCGGGGCGATCCACTCCAAGGCTCGGCACGGCGATTAGGCGGCGATCTTCATCTTCATCTTGGCTATATTCTTTCCCCTTTTCTTTATTTTATGAGTTGTAATTTTCATTTTCATAGAGTGTACTTTTCACTTCCATCTTAATAAAAGTTTATCTTTGTAAATTATGGTTGTCTTAGTTCCACTTTCTATCTCTTCTAAGTTCTTTTCTTTAGCCCTCTCATATTCTTTAGTGGGTTTATTTTCATGTAATTTATTTTTTTCCTTAGACTAATCTCACTCAAAACTTGACTTTTCAAAGCATAAGGATATTTTTCCAACTTGTTCCAAAATGTTATTTCCTCCTCGTGGGATCGACTCCACTTACCACTATACTTGATTTTCTAATCTTTAAAAGTGAGCGAGTCCGAATATTTTGAAATTGTAGCATGACTTTTCAACGACGTGTTTGTGGCTATCAATTTTTGACGCCGTTGCCGGGGAGGAAATTATTTTTCATAGTTGGATATTCTTGTGTTTGATATGTATATTTGTATATTAATTTTTATTTTTTTATTTTACAGGAAAAAGAAAAAAATCAAAAAATCAAAGAAAGAGGAAAATCAGACCTGAAATTCCCAGAAAATGAAGCGTCGCTGAAAGCCTGGAACTATAGCAGTCAAGCGTCGCTAAAGAGCTGAAACGTAGGAACATGTTCTATTTTTTCGATTTCTGAAAAATCTTCAAAAAATTTAAATAATTCTTGAAAAATCTATAAAAATTAAAAAAACCACAACATATAAATACATCATTTTAGGCTTCATTTTGTAATAAATTTACATGTCTTTGTCATTTTATTATTTATAACTTCTTGTATTCATTTCTTATTGAAAAATTCAAAAAAAATCAAAATAAAAAAAATAAAATTATGTTGGCTATATAGTTTCATTAACTAAAAAAAAGAGAACAAATCACTAGCACCAAAAATAAAATATTTCATTCAAGAGTAGAAACCACACCATCCATGTTCTAAGTCATGCATCATTTAGCGTATGATTTTTTCTTTTTATTTAATTTTTGTCATTGCATTTTGGAGATTGCAAGGGACAAGGTACGTTCTACTTATCCTATTCTAACATGCATATTGCATAAGGACCCCTTGTTTGAAATTATGATGTGCATTCCATTTTAAAATATTCTAAGGGCAACACCCCTAAATAACATAAGGTGGAGATTTCATCACCCTTCCTTAGTCCACAAATCACATTTTCCCTTGCATCTTTGCATGACCTAAGCCTTAAATAAAAGTCAGTAGACATTGGCCCTAGGATCACATTGTGATTTTAGTACGATTTGAGTTTACTCTCTTATGGAAACAGGTGTCTAAGGTAAGACGGTCGGACGGCAAACGCCTTAAGCGGGATTGTGGTTTGACATAATTAGGTCCCTACGAAAGTAGGGGGAGCCTCCCACTACCCCACCCCTTACCTGGCCGGTGAAAATATTGAGGGTGAATTTAAGTTACACTTTAGTCATTTTGTGAAACCCTATTTGTAGGTTTAGGTCACATCTAGGTCATTAGGTAAATTGTGTGTCAACTTGTTTGTGTATGTAAAAAAATAAAAAAAAATAAAAAAAAGATTTTTTCTGTAAAATACAACAAAAAATCATAATAAAAAATAAAAAAATAAAAAAAATCATCCCTTTTTCTTGGGCCTTTTACATTGCCATATCCACTTTTGTTCAGGCCCATTAATAAATTCTTTCATGTTCAACCATACAGACTATTTGAATTCAAATCCTTCATTTATTCATTGTCATCAAACTCCTTCACTATTCCACAATGGGGTTAACAATTCATGTTTCACCCAAGAACCTTATCAATTGTCATCGAATTTTTCCACCTCTTTCTCTCACACAAATCCATATCCTAGATGGGAAAACCAACAATCATCTTCTTGGACACATTACCAAGGCCCCATGCAAAATCCTTCAAACTTACACTTTTAAGATTGGGCTTCATATTCCAATGATCCTTATAATCAAGCCCATTCCCAAGGACAACCCATCTACTCCCCACTACCTCAGCACCAGACTGGCTTCTATTCTGGTTGTTACTCACCACAGTTTGAGTGCCACCCAACCTATCCAGCTCCTCCAAAGTCTGATAAGGAGGATATGTTCAACCAAATGACTCAACTCATCTTGACCAATCAGCAGTCCCTTAAAGCTCAGAGCCAAATTATCCAAGCCCAGCTTGACCAACTTGATAGAGAGCTTGAAATGGACCAACATGCTAGTCTCCCCACAAAAAATCTTGAAAATATATTTCCTGATTACGATTATAATATCACATTGAATGATCCATCCATCAATCATCAATTCAACAACTCTTAAATAATTTTTGATGATGAGGATAACATGGAGCAGCCATATCAGGAAAATTGGGGGGAAGCTAATGAATCTCAATTTGTAATGGTTAAGGAGAATAATGATGAGTCTAAGTTGGGGGGAGAACAAGAGAAAAATAAAAATCAAATTTGGGCCCCAAACTCTAATGACTATTATGATGCAGCCCAACATACAAATCATTCTTCTCCTTACTATTCACCTCTTACACCCTCAGATGATAACCCAGATGATCAATTCAATCAGTTAGTTCTCTAAAGTCAATCCCTCCAAGAGCAAACCAATAGGCTGACCAAGGAAGTCAAAAACATGGAGGGAGATCAATTCTTTGATTACTCTGGACCCACTCTTACTCATCAAATTCTTGATATTGACTACGATCAATCCTTGAATTCCCATTATCATAACATTCAGATCCACTGTAACTCAGAAGATGAAGGAATTATGGAGAGATCTTGTCAGGAAAATTTGAATGAGGAACCTATAAAATTTGAGGGGATTGAAGAATTTACTGGAAAAGAAATAAAAGAAGGTGATGAACAAATGAATGATCATATTCCCCCTCCTAAAATTGAATTTGAGGAGCTTATGCTTGATTATCCTTGTGAGGAGAATGCTAGAGAGGTGGATGATCTCAAGTTGGGGGGAGAGGTAGAAAATAATGAATCTCAAATCTATGATCAAATGTCTTTCCCCGGATTTGCTGAAATTCCCTTTGAAGATGGGAAGGAAGAAGAAGTGAAGATGGAACAAGAATTGAACATTTAGTTGAACAATGAAGTTGGGGTTAATGAGGAATTGAATGAATTGAGTGTGTCACATGATAATTTCAATCTGGAGGAAACGGTAGAGCTTTTGCCAATTCATGACCACAGTAATTCTTTTGACATTCTTCCAGCCGATTGGTCTGATTTTGCTCTAGCCGAGTTGGCAGATCCCATTGACTCTCACGACCATTATGTTGAGGAGCATGTTTCTTTGACTCTTGAGATTGATAATCTCCTTGACATTGATCAATTTATGGGAACCCGTCACCCTCCAATCTATTCTCACCTCAATAACATTCATGAAATTCCCAAAATTGAGGTGGAAAACAATTATTTGAGAGATGATAAGGTCTGCATTAATTCATTCACACATTCTTCATACCTTCAGGAGGAATATTTCATAATTGATGACATGATTTTTATCAATGTTCCTCCTCCATTCTCTGATTAGGGTGGTCCTTTTGCAATGCCTCCACCCTGATATATGCTTTGCCCTTATACTCACCAGTTACAGTTGTTTCTCTCAAGGCATGAAAAAGAAAATTTTGACAAGGATAAAATGTTCTGGTGGCTCATTTTAAAATCAACTAATTGGTTATGAAGCTTACCTGCGTCTGGCTGAAGACGTTAAACTTAGCGCTTCTTGGGAGGCAACCCATAGTTTTTATGATTTTTGTGTGCTAATAAATGACTTCTTAGGAGGCAACCCAAGTGTTTCTTATGTTTTTTTTTTGTAGGTGTGAATAAAGGATAAGTTGGGGGAGAGAAGATTGCTTGCTCTGTTGTCCAAATCTTCAAAGCCAAGTACCGCCTTTCATTCCAACAAGGATGTTCGTCGACGTTCACTTCCGTCAGGTTGTCCCGTTCCTTCACATATTTCATGTCTACATTGTTCTATTATTTTATATTGTTCATGCCATTGAGGACAATATCATTTAAGTTGGGGGGACGAAAATCATGCCATTGCACATGTTGCATTCATTTATATAACCTCATTTTTTCAAAAAAAATAAAATAAAATCCATTTGGAGTTTCATGATTCATGCTTCCATTGAAAGTAATTCTGAAATAGAAAAGACTGGGAGAATGATGATGAAAAATTTATTTAATCTAGCCATGGAAATTTGATCTATGAATCTCTTTAAAGTTCATGTGCACTTTAGAAAAATGAAAATCACTTGCACGCTAATGAAACATGATCGGACAAGCCTTATGCTATTTTTGGTATGTTACCTGACATTCTGCACTTCGTAAAGAAGAGATCTTTTTTAAGCTTTCTGCCAAGTTATCTATCAAAAATTAGTGCAAAAGCATAATTGAAAAAAAAAATAAGAAAAGAAAACACCATGAAAAATGCTCCGAATCTGAGTAACCGGGCCTACTTCACCTAAGCGTGTTGAGGTTCGCGTCAAAAGGATAAGGGAACCTTGATCTGCGAAACGGACTTGCTTCGAAGTTCGCGTTAAACAGTGAAGGGTAGTGCAGCATCATGTGTGTAGAAAAATAAAATAAAATAAATAGATCCCTAAGGGACGAAACAATAAGGCAGATAAAAAGCTAATATGCTTAATGCTCTGATTAAGAGGTGCAGGATTGAAAGGCACTTATTTAGAATAGCAAATGGGGGATGCAATTGTCTAAGCTGTAGATTTGGTAGTTACACATGCACAAGTGCTATTGAACTTTGATTTGAATTCTTAATCATGTATTATTAAGTTCCTACATAAGACTAGTGTGCATTAATGATTCCAGATTCCTAATCTTTGGTTGATTCTATGAAGGGAGAGCTAGATCTGAGAGTATGAATTTTATAAACTCTTGTTAGTCCTAAATTTTTATTTATTTACATTGCTAAGGGACTAGCAATGAGTAAGTTGGGAGGTGTGATAAGTGTCCATTTTCTATGGTAATTCATCGCATGTACACCATTTTATGTGCATATAATTTGGTAATTATGCATGTTCTATCATTAATCTCAACTTCGCATGTAGATTGGACCTTCCACGCAAATTAATTAATTTGGTGATTTTATTTAATAAAATAGAGTTGAGGGTCATGAACATTAATTATCCATTACATAAAAATGAGCAATTGAGATTCATGTGCACATTATGGTAATTTTTCTGGACTAAATCATAATTATGTGTGTGCAGGATGCCGAAGGTAATTATAAAAGAAGTCAGGGGTAGAACTGTCATCATCACTTTGACCAAGTCAAATAAAGAATTCAAAATATTTTGGTTAGAGGGAAAAGAAAGTTTAAAATTTTGAATTCAAAGTTTGAAAAGGAAGAATTCAAAGTTTAAATTTGCAAAGGAGGAAAAGGACATTCAATGTTTGAAAAGGAGATTCAAAGTTGGAAAGGGGGTGCCCACCTCCTTTTTCTTTCCCCCATGCATCATCTTCTACCTAAATCTCAGCCATCCATCTCCTTTTGATACAATCTCCACCCTCCATTAACCCAACTTTCCCTATAAATATCCCATGAGAAGGAGGTGAAGGGGAGTTCTTCTTTTGACAATCTCTCACTCTTTCTCTCCCAACATTAGGCCGCCGATTTCACCCTCTTCTGGTCCTCTTCTCCTCCGACTTTCTTCGTGTAAGTTCTTTAATTTTAAATGCTTTACAACATTTTCTTCTGCATCATCTTCTAATTCCTTCTAATGATTAAGCCATTTCCTATTTTTTACTGTGCTATCCTGTGCATCTGCGAATCAGTGTTTCTCTCTGTTCTTTCCCTTATTTATCTCCCTTCTTGTCATTTTCCTCTCTTACTTTCTTCATGAAAGTTATGTGTTTTTCAAAGATCTTCAACTTTATCTTCTACACCATTTTCCAATTCTCTACTATTTTTAAGTTGTAATCTTCTTTTCAAGGTGCTATCATGTATTTGTACTGTTCATTCAAGGTTCTACACCCTGTTCTTCTCAAGTTTTCATACCCTTCTGTTCTTCTTTTCTCCTTAGTCTCTTCATAAAAGATCTTCATCTTTCTTAGATTTAAAATATCTTGTTCTATCACTTCCTCTAATTCTTCTTTTTTTTAAAGTTATTTTTAGTTTTCCAAAGTTCAGTTTTTTATCATTTTACTGTTCATCCGTGCAGCACACTTATGTTCTTCCCTAGTTTTCACTATCTTCTGATCTTCTACTCTCACTACACTCTTCACAAAACTTTTCCTTCTCTTCCTGATCTTTAGCTTTTGTTTCTACCACTTCGTCTAAATCTCTATGATTTCAAAGTTATTTAACTTCTAATCTTGCTCCATTTCTATTATTTCTATTTTACTATTTTTTAGCTCCCTTCCTTTTCTATCTATCTCTCACTCCTCTATTTTTATCCAAACATCCCTAGGCGGAGATTCTCTTCCATTGGTCTCTTGGCGGCGTTTATCTCCACGGCAGGGCGATCCACTCCAAGGCTCAGCACGGCGATTAGGCGGTGATCTTCATCTTCATCTTGACTATATTCTTTCCCCTTTTCTTTATTTTATGAGTTGTAATTTTCATTTTCATAGAGTGTACTTTTCACTTCCATCTTAATAAAAGGTTGTCTTTGTAAATTGTGGTTGTCTTAGTTCCTCTTTCTATCTCTTCTAAGTTCTTTTCTTTACCCCTCTCATCTTCTTTAGTGAGTTTATTTTCATGTAATTTATTTTTTTCCTTAGACTAATCTCACTCAAAACTTGACTTTTCAAAGTATAAGGATATTTTTCCAACTTGTTCCAAAATGTTATTTCCTCCTCGTGGGATCGACTCCACTTACCACTATACTTGATTTTCCAATCTTTAAAAGTGAGTGAGTGCGAATATTTTAAAATTGTAGCACGACTTTTCAACGACGGGTTTACCAAGGAGGGCACATCCATTTGATGATTTTGATCTGAGGGTAATCTCTGTCAGTAGCTTGGATACCAAAGTTTGCCAAAATCTTTCGCCTGCTACAAGAATTTTCCTTGAAGCCAACAGCATTAACAACTTTTGTGGCCTGCAAAGACTCTGTTTGGATGATTTTTTTCCTTCATACTTTGCAGCATTCCTAGCAGTCCATAATTCCCACATCCCATATCCAATGACAACAAGAGTAAAGAGACCTAATTTAAAATTGAGTTTGTGGTGCTGAAGAGAGTTAGCAATAAGTGCTTTGGCTGATCTACCATGGCGCTGTAACCCCTTTAGTTGGAAAGAAGACCAAACAAATGAAGCACAGTCATTGTTGATAAATAAATGAGTTATATCTTCCTCAATCGGATCCTTGCAGCAAAGGCATTTGGAGCAGAGGGGGATGCCAAGCATTTTAACATTAGCATTAGTAGGGAGGCAATTGTTCAGAATTTTCATAAATGATTGGAGATTTTGGAGGGCAGCCAAGGGGACCAAAGGATAGTCCAAGGGGTAAAATTCTGAATCTGAGCAGAATTATAAGCAGCTTTACAAATAGAAGACACCGAGCACTCACCAGTGGAGGATAAGCTGCAGATTTCCTTATCAACATCAAGTGATAAATTGACATGGTTAATGGCAGTCCTGATATCTAGGGGAAGAAACCTGTCGAGTAGAGCATTAGAGTCATTGGCGGGATGAAAATAAAACTCCCTGGGAGATATCTTTGGGTTCAGAATTAATTCAACAGGAACATAGGAGGCCATGGTCTGGTTACCAAACCAGACATCATGCCAGAAGCTTGTATTAGTCCCATCGCCCAATATAATTCTTTTATGCTGGAGAATGAGATCTTTGGCTTGTAACCAGCTTTTTCTAGAAAACCCCTTCATATTCCTGAAGTGAACATCAGAAAGATGACAGCCACGGATGTACTTAGCTCTGAAGAATTCAGCCCACAGAGAATATGAATGCAGTGCTTTCCATAGCATCTTAACTCTCAAAGCAACCTCCATATGCCGAAGAGACATGACACCAAGACCACCCTGAGAAATAGGCTTGCAGATAGTATTCCAGGATCTCTAATGTCGCTTGTTTCCTTGTGTGGAAGAGCCCTAGAAAAAATTAGGAAAAGATCTCTCTAGGGACTGATGAGTACCCACATGGAGAGGAGATGATGCCAGAAAATAAATGGGGATGGTAGTGAGAACATGCTTAATTAAGCAGAGCTTAGCTCCCTGAGATAGGAATTTGGCCAACCAACCTTGAATGCGCTTTTGAATAGATTACAGAATACCTGCAAAATGCACTTTCTTACTCCTGCCAAGAACCAGAGGGAATCCCAAATATTTGTGCGGGAAAGAATGCCTTGAAAAACCAGTAATATCCCGAATGCGTTTAGAAATAGTCTTTGGTTTTTGGATGAATGAAAAAGCCACTCTTGCCAACACTAATAAGCTGGCCAGAGGCCCGTTCATAAACACTTAGCACATGAAAAAGATTTTTGACAGAGGCAGCCATGGCCTTGCCGAAGATTAGTGTATCATCAGCAAATAGCAAATGTGAAACATTTGGACGGCCCCGGGGGCCCATGAACCAGTCAATCCTGCCATTAATGTAAGCTTTATGCAAGAATCTACTCAGAGCTTCCTCAGCAATAATGAATAAAGAGGGGGCAATAGGATCCCCTTGCCGGATACCTCTTGAGGATTTGAAAAAACCAGCAGAATCACCATTGAGTAAAATAGAAAACCAACAATTATTCACCATGTTTTCTATAAGAGAGATGAATGACATGCTGAAACCAAACCTTTTTAATACTGCATATAAGAAATCCCATTCAAGTCGGCCATATGCCTTGGCCATATCTAGTTTAAAAATGACATTGCTCCCTCTGGTTTTCCTGCCAAGTTCATGGACCAGCTCTTGAGCAAGAGCAATATTTTCCACAATATTTCTCCCCTTCACAAAGGCCGATTGTTCAATGGAAATTATCTTCAGTAGAATGACTGCTAGTCTGTTGTTTAAGAAGGTGGAGATAATCTTGAAAACGTAATTGCACAAGCTAATAGGTCTGTAATCAAAGATATCAACAGCATTGCTTTTTTTGGGAATAAGTGCTATAAGAGTGGAAGTAACACTTCTGGGGAGTGGGAGCCGATTAGTGAAAAAAATTGGACAGTAGCCACCACTTCACTGGCATTGATGGACCAAGCTTTTTGATAAAAAGCACCCGTCATCAAGCCCAGGAGCACTGTCCGGAGACATATTGAAAACAACATCACGAATTTCAGCTTCAGAGGGAATAGCACAGAGCATCTCATTGTCATCCAAAGAATCAAGGAAGGTATACAGTTGAGCATGCTAATATCAATATGATGTTCCAGAGAAGTGAAAGCATGTTGAAAATGATCTGCTACAATACCTTTCATTTGTTCATGGTCTGAAACAAGAGTACCAGTAGAATTTCTAAGCTGTGAAATGAAATGCTTTCTTCTGTTAGCCATAGTTGTCATATGAAAAAACTTGGTATCTTTATCACCCTCAAGAAGCCATCGGACTCTAGACTTCTGTCTCCAAAAGACTTCCTGTTGGAGCAGTTTGTTAGAGAGGATTGTTTTTGCTTGATTCAGTTCAACAAAATTGGTGTCTGATGGGTTAAGATCAAAAAGATGTTCTGCCTTCAGAACCAGATCCTCAGCAGTCACAAGATTCATATGCACATTCCCGAAAATAGATCCGTTCCAAACCCCAAGCATCTTTCTCATATACTTCAGTTTTAAATATAAAGTCGTAACCGAAGAGGAAGCCAAGGGACTGGTTTTCCAGCATAGATCCACATCCTTAAAGAACTTTTCATGAAGGGTCCACATTTTTTGGAAACTAAATCTACTCTTTGACTTGCGTAGGGATGGCAGTTTTACAAGAAGGGGAGCATGATCAGAGGCTTCTCTGGATAAATGTTCAACTGAAATTGGCAGAATATTCAGCCACTCTGTATTGATCAGGACTCTATCCAGTATGGCCCAAATTCCTTTGCCTCCAGACTGATTATTATGCCAAGTGAATTTGGAACCCATAAATCTAGCATCATTGAGAGCACAGTTCGGGATGCAGTCCTTAAAATCAGAAATGGACACCAGGCTGGGAAGATTACCTCCTAATTTCTCATCTATATCCAAGACACAATTGAAATCTCCAGCCACTAGCCATGGGCCATTCATCTGAGAATGAAAATTAGTCAACGAATTCCAGAGCAAACGTCTCTCAGCAATGGAGCACTTAGCATAAACAAAGGTGAGATAGATCAGTGGCAAGGATGAGGAAGTTTGCAGAAGTGAAATTTATTGGTCATCCCGACAAATAATAAAAAAATTCAGGGGATCTTTCCACAAAACGCAAATGTGAGCCATGTCATAATTATTCGTGAAAGCCTTGTCCATCCCCAGTTTTTTACAAAGTCTATCCAGGTTGCTAGAATTAATTTTGGGCTCCAAGAGAACAATGCAAGCAATGTTATGTGCTTTAAGAAAAAATTTAACATGACCCTGGGTCTTTTTCTGTGAACATCTGATATTCATCTGTGAACATCTGCAATTGTCTCTGAGTCTTTTTATGAATCTATCAAAATGCTGCTTTATCTTTTTCAAAAATTCTTGAATAATGAGCTTGGATTCAAGGGAGGTTGCAATAAATTTTCTTTCTTCAGTTTTTCCTGTTCCAATAAATCTGTTAGATATCTGATCATGCACAATTAGGTGCATTTTGTATATTCATGCATATAGGGAATTAGATGCATAAAATGGAGCTTTCATCTCATTCATACATGTCATGTTGAGGAGGGTAAATCTGGTTTAGCCCAGATGCGGCCCACGCACGCGCGGCCAGTTAAGGTTCAGACGCGCCAAGCCCAGACAAGGGGAGAGCACACATGCTCAGCCCAATAAGGAAGAGGCCGGCCCAACAGAGCATCAGATTCCACGACGCCGATAAGGCCGGCCCAAGCGCGGTTCTCACCGGAGGACACTCTGACGACCGACCGTTGCCCCCCGCGACGTCGGCCTTGACCCCATAACGGGTGAGCACGCCCCATGAGTGCCGTAAGACTCGCCCAGGGACCGGCCGACGCCGGGGCTATCGCCCCCCAACGGGAAACTCTGCAAACATAGCGAGGAACGTTACTCCAACTAAACGGACCCTTCTCTATCAAGGGATGAGGCCCTCGCTCCAGGACAACCCATATAAAAGGGACACCGACGAGAGAGAGGAAGATGGTAGATTATTCTACTAGACTCCACGCTACTACGCAAGAGGATACTCCTGCCCCAGAGCTTCTTACTGAGAAGAGAGCAGCCCCGAGTAGCAACGACAACGAGAGGGTCATCTACATCCAGAGAGCTTCTTCCTCCTGAGCGGCCTTACCACCCAGCGAGCACTCTCCAAGAGCCCACTGGGATCGGCGAGCACACGTACGGAGGACCTACACGCCTCCTGGAACAACTACTATGGCCCCTACTTCTCTCTCACTCTGCTCCTCTCTATCGCTCATTAAATCCCTTGCTGACTTAAGCATTGGAGAGTTGTCCCCTGGGGTAACACCCGGGACTCCTTCTGACATCCTTCTGGTTTCTTGGTGTGTGCAGGCATCCACGGGGGCGAGACGACTTCCCCCAACAAATAAATAGAGAAGGTGGTACGTGGCCTAGGAACCATTTTCCTGTTGCTACACTTCTTGGCGCCGTCTGTGGGAATCCGTGTAAAAAGCTATGGCGCCCCGTGGAAGCTTTCGCAATGCCAGCAACCGAGGGCGGGGATCCGACCAGGGACCCAACTCTCGCCGGGAGTCGCAGGAAGCTTCTTCCCCGCACCGCCGACAAGAGGTCACCCGAGGTGACCTAGATGAGCTCCGCCAGGAAATACGAGTTCGGGAGGAATTTTACCGAGAGCTCCGGGACTAGAGGCCCCAAAACGCCCCACCCGAGCGACGGGAAGGCGAAGGAGGTCAGGCCGGAGAAAACTTCTGGCATGCACGAGATGCGTCCCGCGCCTCCGTCATAAGAAACCGGTGATCGCGCAGCGTACCCGCGTCTAGGGGACGCAGCCCCCTCCACTCCAATACGGAGATGGACCGCCGGCTTCAACGGTTCGACGAGATAGAGGACAAGGTACGGTACCTGGATGACGTCCTCCTGGCCACCAAGAATCGAGGCCTCATCGACGACGATCAAGACTTCCACGCCCCCTTTTCTAGGGAGATCATGGAAGCCCCCATCCCACCGAAGCTCCAGTTGTCGTCATTCACCTACTACGATGGCACCATCGATCCGGCCGACCACCTGCACGGCTTCGAGTCCCACCTGGTGTTCCACCGAGCCTCGGACACCGTAAAGTGCCTAGCATTCGTCACCACTCTTCGGGAGAATGCCCGGGCGTGTTCGAGTCCCTACCGGACGGAACAATCTCCTCCTTCCAACAGCTCAAGAAGCTGTTCAAGGAGAACTTTGTGGGCTACCGAAAGGTAGCCAAATATGCAGTAACCCTACTCACCCTCAGGCAGGGGAAGGAAGAGACGCTTTGGGACTTCATCTCCCATTTTCACGCGGAGGCACTCCGGATCCCCCACCTCGACGTTGGCATCACCACCACGGCACTTACTCAGGGGATGCGAGATCACATCCTCCAGCGCGCGCTCGGAGTCGAAGCCCCGACGACCCTTCCCGATCTCCTCGCGCTAGCCCAGAAGCATGCGCATTGCAAGGAGAACACCGTGGCCCTACACCGCGCGGCCGGGATCGACCAGCCCGACCGCAAGAGAACCGCCGACCCACCGCATGAGAGACGGAGCAAGCGAGAGCGGTGCGATGGAGACCACCGCGACCGCTCCGAGAAGGAAAGGGGCGGTTATCGCCATTACACGCCCCTGACGGCCCCGCCAGACCAGATCCTGATGGAGATCCAAGAGGAGCCATTCCTCAAATGGCCCTCGCGGATGAAGTCAGATCCCAACTCACGTAACAAGAAGAAGTACTGCCAGTTCCACCGGGATCATGGCCACGACACCGCCGACTGCATCAACCTAAAGGATGCCATCGAGGACCTCGTACGTCGAGGGCTCCTAGATAAGTTCCTCACCAAGGCCGCCGAGAGACGACAGAGGACGCCTCCCCCGATCGACAACCGGCCCAACGGGAAGGAGATTATGATGATCTCTGGGGGGCCTGCGGCCGGGGGAGATAGCGCTAGAAGAAGGGGTCGGTACGCGATGACACTCAACACGGCGGACCAGGGCGAAGAGACCCCGAGGGGATTATCCCCCCCAGGCCACCCGGGAGACCCCATAGTCTTCTCCGAGGATGACCTCGAAGGCGTCACGACGCCCCATTCTGATGCTTTGGTGGTTTCCGCCACCATCAATCAATGTACTGTGCGACGCATTCTGGTGGATAATGGAAGCGGACCCGACGTTATTACGTACGACTGTTTAGTACTCATGGGAGTGGATGTATCACAACTCGCACCATTGCACACACCGCTGTATGAATTCTCTGGTACGACTATTCCCCCAGAAGGATGAATCACGCTCCCGATCACGTTCGGGACGGCACCGAAAGAGGTAGCTTTCCTCGCCGACTTTACTGTGGTCCGTGCAATGATAGGATACAATGCCATCGTCGGTCGAGGAATCCTCGGTATACTTCGAGGTGTCCCTTCCTCCTACCACCAGAAGCTGAAATTCCCCACCCCTCACGGGGTAGGGGAAGTCCAGGGTGACCAATGGGAATCTAGGAGGTGCTACCTCATCTCCACCCGCGACCGACGTCCCGAAGAGGTGCCATGCGAGAAGAAGGTAAGGACCAAAGACCCAGGTCCAAGCACGACTACACTAGTCGAGGATCTATACCTCATCCAAGTCGGGGATGACCCAAGCAGATCACTGAAGATCGGCGCCATCTTGTCCGAATAGGATAAGCAAGCATACACAAGCTTCCTCGCAGCCAATCAAGACGTGTTCGCTTGGTCCGAGGATGAGCTCCCCGGAATTCCCCCGGAAGTTATCACACACCAACTAAGGTTGGACCCCAACTGTCGCCCAGTATAGCAACGCCGAAGACGATGCAACCCCGAGTGACTGGCCGTCATCCGGCAACAAGTGGGCGAAAAATTGCGATCAGGACTACTCCGGCCTACCCAGTACCCGGATTGGGTGGCTAACGTAGTCCTGGTTCCCAAGAGTAACATGAAGTGACGAATGTGCGTGGAATACACCAACCTCAACAAAGCCACGCCCAAGGACAGCTTCCCCATGCCACGAATTGACCAGCTGGTCGACGCCACGGCTGGGCACGAGATGCTGAGCTTCCTCGATGCCTATTCAGGGTACCATCAGATCAGCATGCACCAGCCTAACCAAGACAAAATCGTGTTCATCACCGACCATGGCCTATACTGCTACACTCGCATGCCGTTCGGGTTGAAGAACGCCGGAGCTACGTATCAACGCCTAGTCAACCATATGTTTGACTCGCAGATCGGCTGCAACATGGAGGTCTACATCGACGACATGCTCGTGAAAAGCCTCCAAGCGGCCGAGCACCTGCGCGACTTGGCTGAGACCTTCACCACACTTAGAAGGTACAATATGAAACTCAACCCTGCTAAATGTGCATTCGGGGTATGGTTAGGCAAGTTCCTAGGTCGTTACTCACCGAGGGATAGAAGCCAACCCCGACCAGATCAAAGCAGTGTTAGAGATGGAGCGACCACGACGGGTGAGGGACATACAGTGTCTCACCGGACGCGTCGCCGCTCTGGCCCGGTTCTTATCCCGAGCCGCCGAACGATGTCTGCCCTTCTTCTGGCTGATCAAGTAGGCCAACCTGGCACCAGAGAAGAAGGGATGGATCGACTGGGACCAGGAGTGTGAGTAGGCATTCGAAAAATTGAAGCGATACCTGACAACGCCTCCCGTCCTCACCAAACAGCCAAGGGGAGGAACTGCTACTCCTATACCTGCCCGTGACCCCCAGCACCATGAGTGTTGTGCTCACACGAGAAGAAGCAGGAGTCATGAAGCCCGTCTACTATGTCAGTCGAGCATTGCAAGGACCGGAATTTCGGTACTCGTGGACTGAAAAGTTCGCCCTCGCGTTGATCATGGCTGCTCGCAAGCTATGGCCATACTTCCTGGCCCACCCGATCGCCGTCCTCACCGACCAGCCTCTTCGGCAGATCCTTCAGAACCCTAATGCGTTCGGGAGACTGGTCAAGTGGGCCATCGAGTTGGGAGAATTTGACATCAAGTTCTGACCGAGGACAGCGATCAAGGCCCAGGCACTCGCAGATTTCATCGCCGAATGCACCCTACCAGTCGAGGATTCACCCGAGCAGACTACGGTCTCCAGCTCAAGATCGATCCTGATAGAGGAATTGTCAGCACCGAGCAAAGACGATCCAGCACTCCAGGTAAACGCCATCGACTAAGAACCCTTCTGGATGGATCCCTTGCTCGATTTCCTCCTTCGGCAATAGCTCCCCAGCGACCACGCCGAAGCACGGCGCACGCGGGCAAAGCGGCTCATTTCACTATGGGGGATGATCGGCTATACCGCCGATCCCTCTCAGGTCCTCTACTCAAGTGCCTCTTCCCCACGAAAGCCAGCCAGGCCAACCAAGAAGTCCATGAAGGACTCTGCGGAAGTCATGTGGGAGGGCGAGCACTCGCGAGGACATTGATCCGACAAGGGTACTGGTGGCCCACCTTGCAGCAGGACTGCCTCAACTACGTTCGAAGGTGCCCCCAATGCCAAAAATACTCCCACCTGCACCACCAACCGGCGACGTAGCTCCACGCCTTGACAGAGCCTCACCCATTCGCGCGGTGGGGGATCGACATACTGGGACCTTTCCCTGAAGCACAAGTGAGGAAGAAATTCCTCATAGTCGCTATAGACTACTTCACCAAGTGGATCGAGGCCGAACCATTTGGGAAGATAACGAGCGAAGTAGCTTGGAAATTCGTGCTACGGAGCATCATTTGCCGGTTTGGGATTCCCAGGGTTATTACTACCGACAATGGCAGATAGTTCGCGAGCACCGCCTTTCAAGAGAAGTGCTCAGAGTTGGGGATCTGGAACCACTACCCCTCGGTGGGACATCCCCAAGCCAACGGGTTGGTAGAAAATGCCAACTGAACTCTACTCCACGGCATCAAGACCCGCTTGGATCAAGCAGGAGACCCATGGATTGATTCAATCCCCAACATCCTATGGGCTCACCGGACCACCGCTAGAGCCGCCACCGGGGAGACGCCCTTCCATCTCGCATATGGAGCTGAGGCAGTAGTCCCGGTGGAAATATCCAACCCCTCGTTACGAGTGGGGCATTTTGATGAGGCCAGAAATAACCAGGCGATGCGAGAAAACCTGGACTTACTCAAGGAAAGAAGAGCCAACGCCCAGATAAAACTTGTGGCATATCAGCAGAAGCTGGCGTAGTATTACAATGCCCGGGTTAAGGAGCGACACTTCTTCCCAGGAGATCTGGTTCTACGGTGAGCAAGCGTGGCTGATCCGCGAGGAGCCGCGGGAAAACTCGCACCCAACTGGGAAGGCCCATATCGGGTAGCAGAAGCACTCGGCAAAGGAGCGTATATGCTAGTGACGCTTGGGGGGAGAGAGGTACCCAGGACGTGGAACTCCGTCAACCTCAGGAAATACTTCCAGTAAAACGTCACCAGCCGTACTCCATTGGGGTAAGTTGCCCGGGCGAGAAGGTGACCTACGGGTTCCCTAGAGGCGAGCACCGCTCTCCTTGAAAACAGAAGGTAACCTACGGGTTCCCTAGAGGCGAGCACTGCTCCCCTTGAAAATGAAAGAAGGTAACCTAAGGGTTCCCTAGAGGCGAGCACCGCTCCCCTTGAAAATGAAAGGAGGTAACCTAAGGGTTCCCTAGAGGTGAGCACCGCTCCCCTTGAAAATAGGAAGGTAACCTACGGGTTCCCTAGAGACGAGCACTGCTCCCCTTGAAAACAAAATAAGGTAACCTAAGGGTTCCCTAGAGGCGAGCACCGCTCCCCTTGAAAATGAAAGGAGGTAACCTAAGGGTTCCCTAGAGGTGAGCACCGCTCCCCTTAAAAATAGAAATATAACCTATGGGTTCCCTAGAGGTGAGCACTGCTCCCCTTGAAAATGAGAGAAGGTAACCTAAGGGTTCCCTAGAGGCGAGCACCGCTCCCCTTGAAAATAAGAAGGTGACCTATGGGTCCCCTAGAGGCGAGCACCGCTCCCCTTGAAAATAGGAAGGTAACCTACGGGTTCCCTAGAGGCGAGCACTGCTCCCCTTGAAAATGAAAGAAGGTAACCTAAGGGTTCCCTAGGGGTGAGCACCGCTCCCCTTGAAAATAGAAAGGCAACCTACAGGTTCCATAGAGGCGAGCACTGCTTGAAACAACAAGGTAACCTACGGGTTTTCTAGAGGCGAGCACCGCTCTCTTCAAAAATGAAATAGCAGCCTGAGGGTCCCTGCAGAGGACACGAGCACCGTAAAAGACGAGTACAGAGGATCGCCCAGAGAAGCACGCAGAGGAACTCCAGTAAACGGTACACATCAATGTCGGCTCAGAATAAAAGAATTTGTATTTCTTTAGTCAAAGTACAAGCTGCCAGAAAATTGGTAAAGTACCCTCACACGGGCCAGATATAAGTACATGGAGAAACAAAAGTGCTCGACAATGGCGACGAATGACTCCAACAACTCGCTTCCCAGGCACCATCCTCTGTCGACAATCATGCTAAATCTTCAAGCAAGCATAGGTACCCAGTTTTTGTTCTGTGGAAGGGTACCCACAGAGAAGCCTCCTATGCCAGAGAAGAGGGACAAAGGCCCCATCCCAACAAAGGGCTTCACTCGTAGAAGGCCCGCAGGAGGAAAACCTGGCCAGTAGATCCGGCCACCCACGCTCGGAAGAAGGCCAGCGAGGTCCACCCGTTATAGGGAACCAGCAGACCAACGCAAGCCAATGGGCGACAGCGGTACCACGAGGCCAACACATTAGGAAGGCCACCCCGATGAACTGGCCATGCCTTCAAAGTGAGGAGCCCACTGCCATCGTCCATGTGGCACAGCCAGACCCACTGAGTGGAAGAATGGAAAATAGATTCCACTCTTCCTTACGATCCTTCCTACTAAAAAGTAGGAAGATGTTCCAACAATAAGGAGCATCTCACCAAGCACCTGCAAGGAGCAAACAATGGTCATGCACCGCGAAGACGAGCAAGAAGGAGATAGGCTCTACCCTGACTCTTCTCGTCCCATCAAGGACGGATGCTATCCGACTCAAGAAGAAGGACTCCCCTGCCAGCGTACAAGCGGTTAACCTTTTCCAGGGCCTCCCGCCAGCCGTCTAGGTACCCAAGCCTATACTGCTCAGAGGCTGGGCCACCCTCTCCAGGCTCAGGCCACGTCCGCCAGGGTGCTGGCGCAGGGTTCCTCCGGAGGACTAGAGGTTGGCGGCAAGTCGACAGAGATTCATCATCTGACGAAGTACCAGACTCTCGTGAGGACATTCTCGTGGAGCCTACCTACTACGATTCGTCGGCACAAGAAGACCGCTAGAACACTGCAGAAGGCCACTATTTATAGTGAGAAACTAAGTCCCCGGAAGTGTGAGGACTCCTACCGCCTCGATCAAATCCGTGGAAGTCGAAGCGACGGATCCCGAAAGTCGCGCTCCTTCAGAAGCCCTCATTAAGGGCGCTGTTTCGTATCCCTAGAGGATCTCGCGACGGCTCAGAGGGAGGAAATACACGGAAGAAATCTTGAAGATTTGCAAGGAAAAGAAGGAAAGCCTTTCATTCCTAAAAAAGCGAAATTACAAAAAGAGGCTACCGCCTTGATAAGTACGGGGAAAATGTAAAGACAGCTAGGGGCATCCTTTCAAGGATCTGCCCCGGTTACATCATCGCGTGCCCTGGGTTCAACAGGCGCACGCACAGCAGCAGCATCAGCAGGAGGTGGCTCATCGCTCACTTCCACCACGGCAGCCTCCTTGGGTCCGCCCACACTCGGCACCGGTCGCTCAGCGCCCTCCTCCACGGGGTCCGGCTCCTCTTCCTCGTGATCGGCCTCCGAGCCGTACGGGTTGGAAGGAGGAGGCAGGACCGGAGCCTCGAGGTCAAGGTGCTCCGCTGTGGCCTTCACAGTAGCACCCCAACCCTCACGAAAGCCGCGGTCACGGGCCGGCCCATAGTACTCCAAGGCTGCCTCCGTCAGTTCAGCCCGGTAAGCAGCAGAGGAGCGAAAGGCTTCTACAGCCTCCTCGCCAGTCGAGGACAGAGAAGCGCACAGCTTATCGAGCTCCGCCTCGATCTCCTAGCCGTGAGCTCTCATGGCCCGAGCCTCCGCCTCCAGCTTGGCCGCACGCTCGCCGACAGCGTCAGCCCGCGCCTGGAAGGCGTCCCGGTCGCGCTCCATCCCGGATAACGCCAGCTCCAGCTGGGACAATCGCTCCCGAAGCCCTGCATTCGTAGCCTTAGACTCCTGCCAGCGGCCCTCGGCCCCCGCATGAAGGGCCTAGCTGGTCGACAGCTCACGGAGGACGTCAAGGAAGCGGTGCCTCCACAGACCGAAAGCGCTGACCCCCAGGCACTCGCTCTTCGCGGCGACGTCCGTCAACTCATCCACGATAATGAGACCCAGCTCCCCGACGTGCTCATGCCCCCCCGACGTGCTCGTGCCAGCGAGCACTCCGCACCATGAGGTCGATAATGCTTGGGACACCAGGCTCCCCCGCCGGTGAGTCCTCGGGTCGCGAGGGCTGACCGCCCGCAAGGACCTTATGCGGAGGAGGAGGATCAGCCTCAATAGCAGCAGGGGCCTTGCCCCTTTCACACCCCCGTCCTCCAGAGACGGATGCCAGAGTGGCAGTCGCCGGCACCACCGGCAACGACGACAGGCGAACACTGGGGGGAGGCACCCCGGACGGAGGAGGAGCCCGGCTCCGGCCCGGAGTCTAGTCCCTCCCCCTCTTCCTCGACCGACGGTGGGTGTCCATCTCTGCCAACTCATCCTCGGTCGGGCAAGCCCGACCACCGCCAGCCATGACAAACTCTTCACCGGGCGCGCTGAGAGTGGCTTCGGGGGAGCTCTATCAGAGACTGGGCCCTCCACTGGCCACCGATGCCTCGGGCGAGCGCGCCAAGGGGATGCCTACCGGGGCCGGGTACTGCAACCTCCCCGGAGTGAAAGTAACCTAGACTGGGGAGGCGGCGACCGACACCCGGCCAGTTCCTGAAGCGACGTGGTCCATAGGCCGAGGAACAAGCCTCGGCAGCCGGACGATCTTAGGAGTCCAACCCCGCGCTTCAACCGCCCCTGGCAACAAAGAAGAGGTTGGTCAAGCATCAGCCACTACCACCACAACCCTACGGGGAAGCACGGCTAGTACCCTGCGCCAACGAGGGACATAACCCCAGCTCTCGAAGCAGCGCTGGGGTCAGAACGTGGTCCGCATCAACGAGGGGGTACCGAGAAATTGCCCTTAAATTCCGGCGACCCTCACCATTCAGAGAGGGCTTCCAGTCGCGCCAAGGGCGAGGGTAGCCACTCCACATCCAGCCATCGGAGACCCTCTCCCAGTCCTTCGACTTGATCGAGTATATGTACCGCTCCGCCCACCCCTTGTGGTTAGACGCGGTATAAGTGTTGACACCCGTTTTATGACCAATAAGTTGGGTCATCTCCTTGTTTATCCATATGATGCTCCGAGTCGTTCACTCTTCATCGAGTCTCCTTGATCAGTTTGAAGCTTGTTTCTTGGGTCTTCTCTCCTTGGTTGAGTGTGGTTCCTTGTGACTTTTCATTGGATGAAGCTTAGCAAGCTCTTATCAATTTTGATCCTCATTGTTAATAACGGTCCTCACTGGGGGTGTTACTTCCATATAACGCATGATCCCTGGGCCGTTACTTATTGAAGAGTCCTAAAGTTTGAGGCCTTTGTTCTAAAGCTTATCCTCTTGCTTATCCGTTGAATCTAACGGTCTGTCGTGCAGCCGTTATTTATTCCAACGCGTCCAGCCTTGGCCGTTACTTTCCTTCGAGAGTCCAACTTGTTTGATCTTCTTCCTGTTGATCTCATCTCTTTTGAGATAAGGTTAAATGTAACAGACGTTCCCTGGCGCGTTATTTTCATGTGGCGGTCTGTCGAGGAGCCGTTACATCCAACAGAGAGTCCTGGCAGTTCAGGCCTTTTCTATGCTACTCCGTGGTCGAGATAAGAGTTTGAATTGTTGATTTCTCTTCCAAATCTGATCCTCAGAACCTTCTGTTTGTTTCTATGGACTCTTGGTGATATTATCTTCAAGGATTTGCTAAGAGTTATCCTTTTATCTTGCTGGATTATCCTCTGCTCGACCGGAGAGTTTGAGGGTCTATAAATAGCACCCTTAACTTCATGGCCCGATAGAGAAAGATCTGGAGTTCGCGTCGAAGTGCTGCCGCATTCTGGAGTCACATCTGACCAAGGAGAATTGTCTTTCACGTTCATCTGCTTCGCTGTGAAGGGAGTATTCGTTCCACTGGTTTTCAAAGTTCATAATTATATATTGTGTTCTTCCTCATCTCCCTTTCATCAAAAGCATTGTCCTTTTTCTTTTCTCCACGTTCTCCCTGGTTTTTCATCATCTAAACATCCTCCTATCTTTTTAAAACGCCCAGAGGGGTTAAAAACCAAAACCTCCCTGGTACTTTCCTTTCCTTTTGCATGCTATTGAGTTTATTGAAGAATTGATGCTGTATTATTTAAAGGGCTAATTTGGGTCTGTTTTCTTGTGTTTTCACGTTCTTTGGCAGGTTTACATGTTCACCATACGAGGCCCAAGTCTTCTGGCCGGCTGGAAGAGTTGGATTTAAAAGAATTCACAAACTATTACTGCAGGTTATTTGACGGTCTTGTGGAGGCGCGTCAGATTTATATAGCGGTTCATCGAGCGACCATCACTTCCAAGTGACGCGTGGACTTTCGGCCATTACATTCTGTTGATCTGCAGATTTTCCTGATTTTCTCTCTCCCGTGGGCGGGTGCTTCATCCACCTATTTCCAAGGTATTTTCAAGTCTTTGGCTTGTTTCTACTTTGGTGGCGATCACGTTCTTTCTTGGTATTGGGCATTAACTTTCTCTTTCTCTCTCATATCTCTTATTCTCTTTCCTTGCTCCACCCTTGCGGTGTGTTTTTATTTGCTTTTGCTCCATGCCCCGGCGTGTGTTTTTCTTTATTTCCTTAGTTCAGTTTGATGATTGAGATAGCATGCCCATGCTAGAGCTTGTTCTGGTTGCCTAGGTTCATGGTTCGCATGTCCTTGGGTTGATTGAGATCTTTGATTTTTGCTTATCATCTTTATTGCGCATAAAACAAAAGGAAGAAGAGAAGCAAAATAAATCAACAGATAATTTTTTGGCGATCACGGTGGGACAACTTGTGCCAATCGTGTCTTGATCTCTGTTTAAACCTGCCATCATTCCCTTGTTTGATTGTCCTCGGATCTCCCTCTCACTTCATCTTATTTCTGATTTTCTGGGTGTTCTGACGGCCCTCTGTCCCTGCGTTACTCCACTCTGACACAGGGGTATTGGACCGTTATACGCCTGATCCTGTGTGCGGGCTTTTCACGGATTTCCCTTTTATTTCTGGTTGTTTTTGGCTCTCGGGCTCATCCGACGGTCCTGGTGCTCTGCGTTATATTACTTCTGGCGGTCTGGTCCTCGACCGTTATTATATTCTGACACAGGGTCTATAGACCGTTATAATCCAGACAGGTACGCATCCCGAGGTGCATTACTTTCCATAGTTTCTGCTGTGATTTCCTTGCTTGGGTCATATCTGACTTCCTCCCTGATTGTTCTACATATTTACATCATTGTGTGCATAGTTGTTTGCCAGATTCTAGGCTAGATTTTGCATGCACTCCGGTGCACATAGGTTCATTCATACTTTCATACATTAGATTGCATTTTCCTACCTTGGTGTGCGGATGATGTGATACCTCCTAGGACTTAAGGCAAGCAAGCACAATCGCATTCAAATGGGTCGAATTGGGCCGCCGCTCTCTCGTCGCTCACCCAAGCCCGGGGTGACTTGGCGATGCCAAGTGGAGGATGTGGGGTTGGACCCTTGCTGGTAGAGGGCCAGCAAGGCCAAAGTTTGATACCCAAGGATGTGGATGCCCTAATTCAATGGGGCCGACGAAGTGCCAAGGGCACCGGTTACTCTCTTCCCCACGGTGATCACTCAAGACAACGGGCTTGAGGATCGAGCTCTCACTCACGGCCAGCGGAGTTATGAACCAATATTGAAAGAACAAGCCTAAATTAGAGCAAAGTTTAGAGCACTTACTCAACCGGTTTGAAGAAACCGGTCCCGCTCGGAGACGAGGGCGAGCGAGGAGGCGAGTGGATCCCCACACGCCGCAGCGGTATAGCTTGACCTGCCCAAACAAATTACAACACTACACCTGTCGCAGGAGGGGGATCTTGGGGTGGGGGTTAATGGATTACAATTAAACTACCTCCACGCAGGGAGGGGCCTTCAGCCGGCCAAGCGGGGTGGGGAAAACTAGGGCTAAAACGATGATGAAGTGAAGATGCCGAATCTGCCTTCTCTCGGCAATTGTGGATAGACAGTCGGTACTATGGCTGTAGAACTTGATCAGGAATTTTTCCGAGGGCGAGACCAGTGAGGAAATCTTCGTTACTGGAACTGGAGTGCCACTGAATTTTTCCGAATTCTTCTGGGGTCGCTGCTGGCCTGGGTAGGAGCTTGAACAGGGTCGCTGATTCTCGCTGATTCTCGAACTCCGAATCAGGTGCCATCAGAACCGTTTGAACTGTGGACAAGTCCTTTTTGCAGCAGAACAAACGGGGATGCCAAACAATGTCGGAGACGATCAGTGGATCCAGAAGAGTGAGGAGAGGTCGGTGCAGACTGTGGGGAAGCAGAGTCACACTGCCGAGGAAGAAAATTGATAACTTCTGCTACCGGATGCCGAACGGGATTTCGCTTCTTGATTCTGAAAGTAGACAAGAAGGAGAAGAACTTTTCAGAAGGAATTGTGGCCTAGTTCCTCCTGGGTTCGTCGTGGTGAAGCTTTTTCTCTGGCTCAGAACCTCTGCAGGTGTAGATCTGCGCAGTCGTGGTAGAATGGGCCTCCCGGGCAGCACCGAGCTCGGAAGAAGATGAAACCACTTCTGTTGCAGAGAAGACAGATAGACGCTTCCGTGGATGCCTCTTGCGCCTTCAGATTCGCTGGGATGTGGTCGGGGTTACCTCTGCAAACTGCTACTCTTCTGCTATTTGCGAACTAAAAACTGGAGGTTGAAGATGATGGGGGGAAATGGGGTATATGGGAGGGGAAATGGGGGTGGTTGAGTGTGGGAGTGACCACTGGTTGTAAGGCGGTCTTGGAGGGGGTGTTCTAAGGTGTGGGAGGGGGAGAATAAGGTCTGGAAGGGGGTCCAACAGATGGTGGGAGTGGGGGCTGCGAATTTGGTTGGAATGGAGAGAGGGAAAGGATATTTGAAAATAGGTTTAAGGGTGGGGTTAATTTTTTTGTCTTGGGAATGGGGGGGGTTGTGTTGGGGAAGGGAAGGGGTGCTTGGGGTAGTGGGAAGGGTGCTTGGGAAAGTGGGAGGGGTAGTTGGGGGTTGGATGGTGAGGAGAGGATTGGTGGAGGGGGTCTTGGGAAGGGGTGGAGTATTGATGACGGTTGTGGGGAATGGGAAGAGGCTTAAATGGGGTAGGTGGGGAGTGGAGGTGGTTGGGAAGGGAGGAGAGAGAAGAAAATTCGAATTTGGGTGTGGAGGAGAGAGAAAGGGGAGTGAAAGAGAGAGATTAAGAGAGGGATGGGTGGGGAATCTCTCCCCAAGGGTCTCTCACCCAAAAAATGGAATCTCTCCACTAGATAAGAAGTGTAAACTCTCAAAAATGGCAAGTTTTTCATTCATTGATTCATTAGTTCCAAATGAAGGGAATGGGGCCCTATATATAGGCAACCCACATTTTACAATAAGACCCTGACAAAAGACTCAATGACAAATAACCGAGGGGGTAGGGGGGGCTCTTGGGCCAAGCCCAATGAAATGGGCCCAATAGCTAACTAAACAACATAATGACACTCAAACTTAGGAAAATAAACACAAGACCTAGGGACATGACTCAAGAAAATAAAAATTACATCAAATGACTCAAATAGAAAGCACAAAAAGGATAATTGGGCCTTTATGGAGAGAGGCCCGAACTCAAATGGTGCCGGAGTGTGAGGAAGACCCGAGCCAAAGGGAGTCACGGGTGATGTCTCCATCAAATCCCCTGGGCTGTGAAGAGCTCGACTCCGTCGAGTAGGGGTCCATCCGGCTGTGGTACTGCTCGAGAAGGTCGAGATCGAACTGCTAGAGATCCTCCCGACTCACCCATGAATCCTCCGAAGGAGGCCGATCCTTCCACCTGACGAGATAGCGCTCGTATACCTTGCTCCGAGTGGTAGTGACTTGTTCATCCAATATTTGTTCTATGCATTCACGCTGGGCTCTCTTGGCTGGTGGTCTCTCCTCACAGGTGGGTGCTCTCTCAAGGGAAGGAATAGGCTCAATCTCCTCACTGGGTACCACCGTGGGTCCCTTATATGGCACTAAGTCGGCGACATTGAATGTGGGACTTACCCCATATTCCTCTGGGAGATCTAACTCATAGGCATTTACATCAATGCGCCTCAGGACCTGGAAGGGACCAGCCCCACGTGGCCTCAATTTGGAGGTGGCTCCCAGGGAGAGCCTCTCCATCCTTACCATCACAAAGTCACCCTCATGGAATTCTTGGTGACGCCGATGAGAGTTGGCCCGCCTCTTATAAGCCTCATTCTTTTTGCTTATGTGCTTGCAAAGGCTTTCATGCAATTTTGTGAATGTTGACATTCTAGGGGTGATGGGTGGACCTGGGCAACCAAAAGTAGACCAATCATGCTTTGATGCCAAGAAGACTTTGATGGAATGGGGAGGACCGGGGCATCCATAGGTGATCTGGTCATGCATGGGGGTGACAAATGCTGGGGGACCCGGACATCCATGAATACTCCTATCATGCCTACGACTCTTGATGAGTGAAGGTGGACCACTACATCCGAATTTGGACCTCTCATGCTTTCTACTTGACATGTGGGTGATATGAATGAATGGACCCAACATAGTGTTCGTGCCAAGGGGTGTGGAAAGCCTAGACACATGCATACTTTTCCCAAAAGTGACTTCCATGTGTATAGGTGTGGGACAACCTTTGAACTCCCATTGGAAAGGATCAAATGGATTTAAGAAGGTGGTCATCATGGGGTGGGGCACAACCTTATTACCAAGGGATATGTGGTCTAAGGTCATGGCTCCCAAGGTGTAACCCGGGTCTAGGATGGGATGGATTGGGTCAAACATGGTGGGTTGGGATAGAGAAAGGTGGGTGGTGGATAAGGTGGTTGGGTCCCATGGTTTCTTTGACCCCCATTGGAAGGGATCAAAGGGATCATAAAAAGGGTTATCGAGGGGGAGGGGCCCTATGTCCTCAAGATCCTCAAGTGGTGATGGGTCATCCTCCTCTAATGAGATAATTGGGCCAAAGTTCTTTGTGAGTGGGTCGGCCATGAGGGGAGGGCTTGACTTTCCACCCGATATAAGAAGCTCCAAATTGAGGAGAAGGTCGGGCTCATCGGGTGTGGGGAGGAATAGAAGGTGGTCGCTAGTGTAGCAACCAATGGTGCAAACCGAGGTGATAGACCCGACACAAAGGTATAGGAGGTCAAGGCTCCTAGATTGGTGAGCCATGGGGGTCAACAAGCTGGTCAACTAGCTGGTCAACTCATATTGACAAGCTAAGACCTTGAGAAGGTCCTTTAAGGTTTCCACTTGGTAGGATGTTTGGATTATGGTGTGATAGGAGGAGATGTGCATTATGGGAAGGTTTTCCTTTATGGGAAGGCAATCGTGGGCCGTGATCTCTCTTATTGGGCTCTTCTTTAGCCAACTAATAAGGGACTCTTCCAAGATGAATTCGGCCTTATCTAGAGGGGGTGGTGGAGGGTGAAGATCCTCGTGCGAGGCTTCCTCTTCAATTGGGGCATGGGTGCTCTCCATGGAGGGGATAGGTTCTCGAGAGATATTTGTCTTCATGTGGTAAAGTGGGTGGATTACTTCTTCCAAAGCTAATGGAGTGGGAAGGTTCTTTGATGGTGGGGTGATGATGGCCGGAGTATGGTGCACCCGGGGTGGTGAACAAGGGCGGGATTCCCGCGGGTGGGAGAATACAAGGTTGTTGAATTTAAAGGTTCCCGAAAGGTGTGGCGGATGCACTAGGCAATTCCGACGTGTTGGGTCGATGTCGGCATTCCTTTCATCTAACCATTTCTTACCTAGGATTATACATGGACCTGCCAATGTTCCCTTTTGACACCAAGCCCCATCCAAATACTTAGTTTTCCCGAACCATTTATGGAATTCAATAAAGACTTGGTCTCCATTGTGCACAATTTGTCCGGTCCTACAAAGAGAGGTAATGATATCGGGGGACACCCAATTTTCAGATTCTAGGTCAATGAAATCAATTTCTACGGGCTCTCCATTAGGTAAGCATGCATGGGATATGATTAGGAGAGGGGCCATGTGACCCAAGACTCAATGTTAACAATGATGGGTTTGACAATGCACGATTCGGACAAGAATGCAAGCATGCCCTAGGACTTGACTTGTAGAGACAAGTCAATGACTTGCTCTGATACCAATTGATGTGATACCTCCTAGGACTTAAGGCAAGCAAGCACAATCGCATTCAAATGGGTCGAATTGGGCCGCCGCTCTCTCGTCGCTCACCCAAGCCCGGGGTGACTTGGCGATGCCAAGTGGAGGATGTGGGGTTGGACCCTTACTGGTAGAGGGCCAGCAAGGCCAAAGTTTGATACCCAAGGATGTGGATGCCCTAATTCAATGGGGCCGACGAAGTGCCAAGGGCACCGGTTACTCTCTTCCCCACGGTGCTCACACAAGACAACGGGGCTTGAGGATCGAGCTCTCACTCACGGCCAGTGGAGTTATGAACCAATATTGAAAGAACAAGCCTAAATTAGAGCAAAGTTTAGAGCACTTACTCAACCGGTTTGAAGAAACCGGTCCCGCTCGGAGACGAGGGCGAGCGGGGAGGCGAGTGGATCCCCACACGCCGCGGCGGTGTAGCTTGACCTGCCCAAACAAATTACAACACTACACCTCTCGCAGGAGGGGGATCCTGAGGTGGGAGTTAATGGATTACAATTAAACTACCTCCACGCAGGGAGGGGCCTTCAGCCGGCCAAGCGGGGTGGGAAAAACTAGGGCTAAAACGATGATGAAGTGAAGATGCCAAATCTGCCTTCTCTCGGCAATTGTGGACAGATAGTCGGTACTGTGGCTGCAGAACTTGATCAGGAATTTTTCCGAGGCGAGACCAGTGAGGAAATCTTCGTTACTGGAACTGGAGTGCCGCTGAATTTTTCTGAATTCTTCTGGGGTCGCTGCTGGCCTGGGCAGGAGCTCGAACAGGGTCGTTGATTCTCGGACTAACAGCAACTGGTTACTAACAGTATGAAGAAGAGGTTGCCCCGGCCGCTCCCGAACTCCGAATCAGGTGCCGTCAGAACCGTTGGAACTGTGGACAAGTCCTCTTTGCAGAAGAACAAACGGGGATGCCAAACAATGCCGGAGACGATCAGTGGATCCAGAAGAGTTAGGAGAGGTCGGTGCAGACTGTGGGGAAGCAGAGTCACATTACCGAGGAAGAAAATTGATAACTTCTGCTACCGGATCCCGAACGGGATTCCGCTTCTTGATTCTGAAAGTAGACAAAAAGGAGAAGAACTTTTCAGAAGGGATCGCGGCCTAGTTCCTCCTGGGTTCATCGTGGTGAAGCTTTTTCTCTGGATCAGAACCTCTACAGGGGCAGATCTGCGCAGTCGTGGTAGAATGGGCCTCCCGGGCAGCACCGAGCTCGGAAGAGGATGAAACCACTTCTGTTACGGAGAAGACAGGTAGACGCTTCCGTGGATGCCTCTTTCATCTTCAGATTCGCTGGGATGTAGTCGGGGTCACCTCTGCAAACTGCTACTCTTCTGCTGTTTGCGAACTGAAAACTGGAGGTTGAAGATGATGGGGGGAAATGGGGTATATGGGAGGGGAAATGGGGGTGGTTGAGTGTGGGAGTGACCACTGGTTGTAAGGCGGTCTTGGAGGGGGTGTTCTAAGGTGTGGGAGGGGGAGAATAAGGTCTGGAAGGGGGTCCAACAGATGGTGGGAGTGGGGGCTGCGAATTTGGTTGGAATGGAGAGAGGGAAAGGATATTTGAAAATAGGTTTAAGGGTGGGGTTAATTTTTTTGTCTTGGGAATGGGGGGGTTGTGTTGGGGAAGGGAAGGGGTGCTTGGGGTAGTGGGAAGGGTGCTTGGGAGAGTGGGAGGGGTAGTTGGGGGTTGGATGGTGAGGAGAGGATTGGTGGAGGGGGTCTTGGGAAGGGGTGGAGTATTGATGACGGTTGTGGGGAATGGGAAGAGGCTTAAATGGGGTAGGTGGGGAGTGGAGGTGGTTGGGAAGGGAGGAGAGAGAAGAAAATTCGAATTTGGGTGTGGAGGAGAGAGAAAGGGGAGTGAAAGAGAGAGATTAAGAGAGGGATGGGTGGGGAATCTTTCCCCTAGGGTCTCTCACCCAAAAAATGGAATCTCTCCACTAGATAAGAAGTGTAAACTCTCAAAAATGGCAAGTTTTTCATTCATTGATTTATTAGTTCCAAATGAAGGGAATGGGGCCCTATATATAGGCAGCCCACATTTTACAATAAGACCCTGACAAAAGACTCAATGACAAATAACCGAGGGGGTAGGGGGGGCTCTTGGGCCAAGCCCAATGAAATGGGCCCAATAGCTAACTAAACAACATAATGACACTCAAACTTAGGAAAATAAACACAAGACCTAGGGACATGACTCAAGAAAATGAAAATTACATCAAATGACTCAAATAGAAAGCAGAAAAAGGATAATTGGGCCTTTATGGAGAGAGGCCCGAACTCAAATGGTGCCGGAGTGTGAGGAAGACCCGAGCCAAAGGGAGTCACGGGTGATGCCTCCATCAGCGGACCTCTCGTCTCCATATTCCTTGGGGCCGACTAGGAAATCACACCAGGGACCTCCATAAGTCCCCGCGAGCCGTGGATTCCCACACGAACGCCGGACCGGTTGTACCTTTTTCACCCCGTGTCTAGGGTTGCATAAGTGAAGGAGTGGTCACACTTAGAGTCAAACCAAGCTTTACATCCATCTCTCGTCAGGAACCTATTGTTGAGAGCTCATATTAATCCATCCATTAAAGTTCCAAAGGAGAAATCATAAGAATCTTGAAGCATCATATTAAACAACTTGGTTGACTTTGAGTGTCTTCATCTCTAGCTACTTACATCTTTGTGGTAAATCGTCTAAGTTTGGTTGCTCATTGCGTGTTGGTGTTGTGTTGTTTGCATCTTGTTAAGGTTGTTCGTTGCATGTGGAGTTATTTTCATCAGTTGGAAGCACCTCCTAGGGTCAACTCATTCTCCAAGTTCTACTCAAATCCGCTCTTCGAATCCACCATGGCTTCTTTCAATCCTCCCCGTTCCCAGGAGGATTCTCTTCCTCAAGGGCTTCTTGAAAACCCTGCTAGGGTTACCTCGTTCTCTTCTGGAGAGGGGATGGCCCCTCTTCCCTCCTCTACCTCCATGGAAGGTGGTCAGGCTACCCCTTCCTTCTCTACTCCTTCTGCGGGCTCCATTCTCCAGATGATGGCCCAATTGGATCCGGCCCAACTCCAAACTATCTATAAGGCCATGCAAGGATCCAATATCTCCCCTCCCACGATTATGCAGGGTCAATCCAATCCTCTCATCCAGCCCACTCCAATTAATCTCACTCCGGTCCAACCCCGGACCATCACATTCACCGGCATGGAGACGGGCCAATCTTCCGCTTCGGCCCAGCAATCTTTTGACAAAGGGAAGTCTCCTATCCCTTCCTTCACTCAGATGGATCATCACTTGTCTAGCCCACTTGTTCCACAAGTTCTGTTGGGTCCCTCTGATTTTCTGCACCCTCAGTTAGGGGTGGTCCAAGCCTACTCCAATCTGGGTCAATCTCAGGCCCAATATCCTTCTTATGGACCCTCTACGTCGGCCGCTTATCCTTCGACTCCTCGTTATGGGCTCCCACCTCCTACTACAATTCACCCCTCTGCTCCTCAACTTCAAGCATCATCTCTTGCTACCCCTGCTCCATCTAGAGAGTAGGAATTACTTGATAAATGGGCCACCATGCAACAACAACTCGACTTCCTCCAGAAGCGGGTTGGCCCACAATCCTTGGCAGATGTTCCTGTCCCTAGCTTCCAGAACATCTGGTTCCCTCCCCAGTCTGAGCTCCCCAATTATAGAAAATATGACGGGAACGGCAATCCCTTTATTCACGTGAGGGATTTCTTATATGAATCGGCCCAATTCCAATATGATGATCATCTTATGGCGTATTTATTCTGCCGATCATTGGACGGTGTTGCACTGGAATGGTTTTATTCGCTGCCATTGGAAGAAGCAGAGAGCTTTAAGGTAGTAAAAGATAAGTTTATTCAGCGGTTTCAAGACCGGGTCGGCACGAAATATTCTTTCACAGATCTGGTGGCCGAAATGATGAAAATAGATGAGGAGTTTGCCACTTATGCAGATAGGTGGAGGCAGATGGCCGCTAGGGTACCCGACCATATACCGGAGGAAGAGAAGGTAAAGCTACTTATTTCAAATGCTACTCCAACCTTCCGAAACATCCTGGCAATGAATGACATAGCCAACATGCACCAACTATATAGCCGGGCGCGCTTTATTCAGACTCAGTTCAAGGATTCTCCTATCCATTCTCTGTTCGAAAACCAAAAGCCCAAGTACCATAAGAAGCCACAAGGGCCGGTTACCGAAGGGGTCCAAACGAATGAGCAGGTTCAAGCCGTTGCTTTTCCATTCCAAAACGCACCTTTCCGCTTCCCTCAAAACCCCCGCACTCCACAAAATCCCGCTCCACAGAACTTCCAAATCACTCCGCAAAACCCTCCGCCCACCTTCACCATTCCACAAAACACCTTTGCCGCACCACAGCAACCACCACAACCCCCACAATACCACAACGTCCCTCCACCCAACGGCTATAACAACAACCCAAATAACAAGCGCCCGGCTCCCAAGAGGGCACAATATCCTCCACTGCCAGAAACCCTCACGGATATTTTCTCGGCTCTTATGTCGGTTAATGCTATACAGCTTCCTCCGGAACGGCCCAACTGGAATCCGGCCATTGATCAGACGAAGTATTGTATGTTCCACAGGCAACCAGGACATACCATTGAAGGATGTTTTCAATTCCAGGACCTAGTATATGATCTTCATGAAGGACAGAGGATAGATTGGGCCGAAATGCACAGGGCCATTGTTGAGATTAAAGAAAAGAGAAGGAAGCCGCAGAGGCAGCAAGTGCAGCAACATCAAGCACCGTAGCCGCAGCAGCCGCCACAACAGTAGCAACCACAGCAGGTTCAGGATCTGGGGATCCATCAAAATCCAATGCCAAACCATCCACCCGCTCCACAACCTCAGCCGCCGGCGCTGGCGCAAGTCAATGTAGTCCAACCCCCGGCTCCTAACATCGAGTGGTCTTTTGATGATGATGGTACTGCACCACAAGTAATGGCCCTCCACCATAACCACCGCAACCCCCTCACTCCTTCATTTATCTTCCCTACACACCCAACACTCTCTCCGCTTGTCCTTCCATTCACACCCGCACCAGCAAATCCACCACCACCCACAGTGCCATCATACCCACCATTAGTTACCCCCGCTACGGTCATAACCATCCCCTCATCCAATCCTCCGCGCGTCACCCTACCTACACTCATCCTCCCACCATCCGCACCATCCCCCATCATCACCCCACCTTCCGCTCATCCCACGCCACTCATCCAGCCACCATCTCTTGTTAACCCCAACATTAACTACCACCAAATCACCTCTCCTACGTAGTCTATTCCACTCATCCACCCTACCGGGCCAATAATATCATCTCCCGACGCCGCGGCAACTTGCGCCTTAAGAAGCGGGAAGTTGTTCCATCGGAATTACCCCACTACCTCCAATCCCCAGTCCACTCAGCCAACGGTCGAACAAGAAGAAGCCGAACCGCTACCGGGTACTCAATACGACTTGCTACATCATCTGGACCGAGTGCCCGCCAAAATATCAGTTCTGGAACTTATCAAAAGATCCACCCTGCACCAGGACGCTCTCAGGGATTTCCTACAGAAGGTGATGGTCAGCGAGGACATGGCAGTTGACAGCTTACCAACAGCACTAGCAACTATTTCTAAAGGGCCGACAATTACATTCTCAGAAACCGAGCTAGCACCGCCAGAGGCTCGGCAGATGCCGCTCTGCATTACAATTATTCTGAATAAGGTCAGCATTGAGGCAGCACTGGTTGACACAGGGGCTTCAATTAATGTATGCCCGCTCAGTACTCTCCGAGCTTGCAATATATCTGAAGGGCTACTGCGACCTACCCCCACCACTATAGCAGCATATGACAACTCGAGGAGAGCATGCCACGGGGTAGTCACTATTCAAGCGGAGCTCGGGCCCCTCACTATGCCCGTGGAGTTCTATGTGCTGGACATTGACCCCATGTTTAAGGCGATCTTGGGTCGTCCATGGATTGATACACTCGGTGCCGTACCCTCCACCGCACATTAGTGCGTCAAATTCCCTTTCCAAGGGAGGGTCGTCAAAGTCAAGAGCTTGTCCACGGTTCAATCGGTTAAGGCCATTTCAGAACAGATTCTTCCTACACTTTGGCCAAGCAGCCGACCCGTCATATCAGTGCTGGATTTGAACTTTCCTTGGGCTTATACACCTCCTAGGCCCATCACTACTCCAGTTAACATCAAGATGAAGCCCCAGATCCGAGACTCAAAAGGCTGGAACATTATACTGAAACTGGGCTACCAACCGGGGAGAGGCCTCGGTGCACAATTACAAGGAATGACCAAGCCCATACCCAAGGGGAGAAAGATGGGGAGGAGAGGTCTTGGCTACAAAGAAACCGCATTATCTATGATGGGTGATTCTGGGCCACTCACCTGGGACTACCATCAACACTTTGTTCGAGGGCCTCTCCAGCCCGGCACATTAGCTTTGCAGCCAGCTCCGTCAGGGAAAAATACAGTATGTCCGATTGCCAGTCCACCGCCAGCACTGAAGAGGCCATAAGATGATATGATTGATTATGGTCAAGCCCTTCAGGGGTTGTTTCATGAAGAAGACTACCAGAAGAAGTAAGAGGTTCGGCTCATGCAATGGAGACCGAAGAAGCGGCCAGTCGATGATCCACGGGAGGAGGGGAGCTCGCCGATTGTCTTTTCTTGGTCTCCCTCCCGCTTTCAATCTCTCCTCCAGTAATGGGATTTCTTACCCCATCTTCCTCCTATCATGGTAAATCCATCCTTTGTTGATCCGCCCGAGATTCTATTTGTTCCCTGCGCTTGCGGGCACTACCCGCCCATTGATCTATCCACTCTATTCACTCCTCCTCCTCCCAACGCCCAACTCCACGAGATGTGGTTCTCATCTTCCGATCCCTTCTTTGACTGCATCTTCCCCGAGCTATTCCCTATGCAGCTCCCGCCTCCTCCATCTTGTTGTATAGTCTCTGCTGATCTCCAAAAAAAAACGTCAAATTCAAAACGGAGATTTCAGTGGAAGATTATGCTACCCTGTCTCCATCCTCATCCCAGGGGCACGAGTCCCCTGCTCCTTCCCTTCCACTAGGTCTCCTTTCTCCTAGGTTAGGATTAGGGTCTATCGAGTCTAGGGAAGTAGAATTAGTTAGATCTAAAGAAGTAGGGTCTTGTTCTAGGTCATCCAACCCTTCCTCCTCTGAGCCGCGCCCGCTTGCGCGTCCTCCCAAATCTGTTCCTGATAGGTTCTTGCAAGACCTAGCTCAGCGTTGTCATGCCCTTTTAAAATGTCTGGAATTTATTGCTACGGCAATTACGATTGAGGATGGAGAAGAAATAGAAGAGGCGTGGGGCGATGACGGACTCGGCGTCTATGAAATCCTGGATGAAAAAGATCCGGTTAATGAGGACATCGACGTAGATGACACTGCTAATCTGTACGAGCAAGGACTTAAGAAATTCGACGAGCCATCATCAGCAGTGGATGAACCTACGAAAGAAATCAATCTGGGAATCGAAGAAGACCCCAGGCCCATCATTATTGCTGCTAATCTCCCTCCACAAGTAGAAGAAGATTTGATCAAGGTTCTAAGGGAGTATAGCGATTCCTTCGCCTGGTCTTATGAGGACATGCCAGGTCTTGACCCCTCTTTAGTAGAACATCGACTCGTGCTTAAACTAGGGGCAACACCTGTGAAACAACGGTCAAGAAGATTTCACCCCCACATGGCCTTAAGGATTAAAGAAGAAGTTGACAAGTTATATAAGGCCAGATTCATTAGAGTTATCCTATATCCTCAGTGGGTGGCAAACATAGTCCCTGTCATCAAGAAGGATGGAAAGGTGTGTTGAGTTCGGTGCTAGTATTCAGAGGGGGGTGAATGAATATAACCCGTTTAAAAATCTTTCACCCAATTAAAATATGATGCTCACTAGAAATACTAGTTCGCAAACTAGACAAGCTTAAAAGCTAATAATCAGTTGCAGAACAAAAACAAGCATACAGTGAGATCACTAGGATGTTAACTAGGCTGAAATAGACAATCTGAAGCTCAATTGGAATTACGCTCTCTTCAACTCTTCTACTCAATCAGAAGCCAAACACTTAGAGCGCCCCTATGCAATCATCTAGCGGAAGCAAATAGTTAGAAACATCAAACCACTGCACAAGGGTTTTTTAGGTGGTTCGGTCCTCCAGACCTACATCCACCCCACACTCAACCCGAGTGTGGCTTCACTAACCGCTGACTCACAGCTTGAACAGCTAGGCATCACAGCTTGCCATACATCCGCTGGGCAACACAGCTTGCCGTCCGAGGAATCCTCCTCGCCCGCTGAACAACACAGCTTGCTGTCCAGTGGAATCCACCACTGCAAACCGCTGGGGATTACAGCTTACCCGTCCAGAGGCAGCACCTCTGCAATCTTCTGACTAACAGCTTGAAAGGAAATGTAAAATGGAAAACAAAATACAAGATAACAGCATCGGAAAGCTGTAAACGATAAAGCACAATATGGCTCTTAAAGAGCTGACTGGCCTGGATTTGATCCACGGTCCAGTGAACAGATCTCCCTCGATCTCACACTCTTTCTTCACTCTCTCTCTTTCTCTTTCTTCTCTTCACACTCTTCTTGAGCTCTCTGCCTCTCTTCTTCTCCTTCTGCTCTTCTTCTTTCTCTTTTCTTTTTCTATCTGGATCGTGGCTCTCTGTATGAGCTTTTCTTCTCGCCAACTCGATCAACCTTCTTCTGTGGAAGAAGGCTCATATATATAGCAGCAGCAGCAGCTAGGGCGCGTGTGGCTTCCACAACTCCCGCCCTAAGAATTCGGACCACGTGGCAGTCTCTCAGCAGACTTCATTCCAGCCTCGGATCACGTGCTGCCAGTCACTGGGGAATATTTCTTCCTCGGACCTGCAAGGAGATGAAAAGCCATTAAAACTGAGGGCCACAATAACTAGATCTGCACGAAGTATATAGTAGCAATACTAGATGCACTGAGAATGACACGAGATACACAGGGTGACTACAGCACGAAGTAAGGAAAGAATGACACGAGATACAACTAGATGGCAGAGAGAAGCGACTCGAGGTTCACACAGAAACGACACGAGGTGGCACAGAAAGCAACACGAGGTGCTGCAAAGTTCTGCACGCAGTGGAACAAAAAATGACACGAAGACACAGAATCAGTAACCGACACGAAGTGTGGTTACTAAACAGGAATGACACGAGGTCTACAGGGAAACGACTCGAAGTTCATCAGAACTATATGAGCTGCTTCAGAAACACGGCACGAAGACATGATACGGACTTGACACGGAGTGTGGTCAAGGTGGGAAGGACACGAAGTCTAAAAGAGTGAAACAACACGAAGACCAAAACTGAAACCTACACGAGGTGAAGTCACAATGCGACAGAGAGAAACGACACGAAGTCAGGTTATAACAGCACGAGGTGAAACAACACGGACTGACAACGACACGAAGTCAAGAACAGAAACCAACACGAAGTGTGGTTTCAGCACAAGAAAGACACGAAGTCTAGAAAACACGACACGAAGACATGAGAGGGAAAACGACACGAAGTCATGAGAACAGCACGAGGTGAAAACGACACGGGCTGACCACGACACGAAGACAGAAACAGAAATTGACACGGGTTGAAAACAACACGAAGATAAATAACAGAAACCGTCACGAGTTGAAAACAACACGAAGACGGTGAGAACAGCACGAGGTGAAACGAGAACGACACGCAGTGTCACTGTAGCAACACGGAGACACGAATGCAAAAACAACACGAAGTGAAAACGACACGAAGACGTAGACACTAAAACAACACAAAGAACAACAGTAAGTGACACGAAGACACAATAGAGGGAATGACACGAAGATGAAGGGAATAGTGCAACGTATATACTTGAAGTTCAAAGCAAACGGCTGTACAGACTTGAAGATGTGAAGCCAAAGTACAGACTTTGAAGAACAGTCCAATGTATGGACTTTGTCATCGAAGACCAATGTGCAGACTTGACAGTGAAGACTAATGTGCAGACTTAGGAGCATATGACACGGCTGTACAGACTTCATGAACAGTGCATGATTGTACTTGACGATGTATACACTTAGCCTATGCAGACCAATGTACAGACTTTGGCGAAGCAAAAGGCTGTATAGACTTGGAGACCCAAAGCCATTGTATAGACTTTGTCTAAGACAATGCATGAACTGACGTTGTATATACTTAGCCAATGCATACCAGTCCGATGTATAGACTTTAAGGAAATGCATGCTACAGTGCAATGTCTAGACTTGCGATGTGCACGAGACGCTGTCCACTGTCTAGACTTGCGATGCCTTCGCCAAATGCACACAACAGTCCAATGTATGGACTTAGACGAATGATGCATGAGATGCTCAATGTATCGACTTTGAGCTTGCTGTGCAGTGAATAGACTTAGAGCATAAACCCCACGATGCAATGTATAGACTATGCACATAACATAAGTCTAACACAAATAATATATCAGTTATACCAGTCACAGTCATGATGCAATCATCAAAGCACAATGTCATGAAAACACTATATCATTGCTATCATCAAAATACAATATCAAATGCACTCACTGTCTTGCAATCATCAAAACCAAATAGCATTGCTATCATCAAAGCAACATAGCACATGCTTGTGCCTAAGGGGCACAATATTCTCCCCCTTTTTGATGATGGCAACACACAGTGACAGTGAGTCACACACAAGATTTTTCTCCCCCTTTGACATGATCAAAAAGAGAAAAACAGTAAAAACAAGAGTGCAAAGTGCAATATGCATGCAAAATGACTGCTAGAGCAAGAAGCTCCCCCTGAAGGTATGACTCCTCCGAAATTATTTCTCCCCCTAAATAATAGCTCCCCCTTTGAGAAGGAATATGAACAGATAACCAAGGTAGAGAGGGTAGGAGGGTCACTTGACAACAGCTGAATCATAGGTTCAGAGAATAAGCCTGATTATAAACAACTGTTGAGTATAAGAATCATCAATATACAATTTTCAAAAATTCAGGTTTAACAGTGATAAATCTAGAGTGAAAGATCTTACCTCTGAAAGAGAGTTTATAGATTCCATTTATAGCAATGAATCTAAGGCACATGGTATTAATAGATAAGTCAGAAATAATACCCTTATGTGATTAAGCATGGAAGATCAAGAATGGCAATTTGAATATGTATTGGAAATAATTTTCACTCATTCACTTTTGATTTCACGGGGTTACAGCAGTTTGATTTTCATTTTTCAAATTCCAGAGCCTGAACTAAGTAAATAGATCAGTGGCATTTATGCTGTTGACATTAGGTGTACACCTTGATCAGAGGCAGGTACCCCCAGTTACTAGGCATAAACTACTAGATCTATTTCAGATCAAGACCTACAAGGAATAGTCTTCACTTTTGACATTAAGGGTACACCTTGATCAGAGGCCAGTACCCTCAGTTACTTGGTGAGGACTCCCCCTATGGATTTGACCCTATGAACAGAGATATTCTGAATCACCTCATGACATGTGAAGTTTTCTACTTCTTTGGAGGAGTCCACAGTTTCTCAGTGCAATCAGCCATTGCTCTGTCACTATGTTCAGTTCTTAACATTAATGAACTTATTTACTGCTGCCCTTAATTCTTTTAGAGTGATTGTTTGAAAAATAGTACACACTCTTATTCACCTTTTCTAGAAATTTCCAAATCAACACATTAGGCATTACAAAGACTTTTTCTAATCTTTCCATGAGACAAAGATTAAGAGCTATAAAAGTTTTCTTTTATCTCAAATTCTGAAGTGCAGACTCTTAACTCTCCAATTTATAAAGGTTAAACCTTTAGTTCTTTTCAATTTGTAAGAGTGATTCTTATAAGTGAACAAATGCAATAATCACCACTCAATGTACTAAACCAGATGCAAAGCTGTTGTTTAGTAAAAATGATGGGGAGAGGATAGCAATTGGCAATATGGTCCAATGACATCTGATGTCAAAAGATATGAATCAATTAAAATTGGGACAATGAGGAGTAAATAGGATTCAATGAATTGAATAGAACTCTCAACTCCCCCTGACACCATGATGCAAAAATATGCTATGCACTAGACTGTTCTACATGCAGACTATGCAACAATGATATATAAGGTAAGTATGCAATCAATTCAAGTTTATGCATCCAAGTCATGCACATTTTTATCCTTTTTCAGATTTTCAAAAAAATATGATGCAGTACACTGTTCTATATGAGGACTAGACCCTTGGTACTTGGCAGAGAACCTGGTCACAAGGACCATCTCACACATAGTAAGAACCTCCAGACAGATTTCCCTGCCTTTTAGTAGCTTACCATTTGATATACCAGGGTTATGCAAGATAATGCAACATAAAGCAGTCCTACATGCATTGAACAGCATCATTGACACATGCAATGACAATCAGTCTATACACAATCAGTCCAAGTATGCATTCAATAACAAGCGTGCAATGCATTAACACAAAACACATGCATGGACATAGAGTCTATATAGTGCATCAACTGTATACACTAAAGAAGCATTCAAATTCAGTTCAACATATAGCAAGAGAAGAGCATCAGATATGCAGAATTGAATTCAATAGCTGAGTCTGGAATGCAGACTGATCAGCTAGACATGAAGAGTTCATTAAAAAAATCAACCAAGCAAATCAACATGAAACTCACAATTTTCATGCTCACACTTTCAGATAATGGAATTTAAAACAGATTTCAGAACTGACCTGAATTGAATCATGGGGTTTTCTTTTTGAGTGCCTTGGTTGACCCCTTTTATTTCTCCTTCCAAGGCACACCTGCAGTAAGTCAATCAAGTTGATCCTGCAGAGACCCAAGCAGTCTTGGGTCCTGCACTACCCCTATCAGGTGTTCTAAACAGTTTCCTAGCAACATGGTCATCAAATTTCATCAGAAAACAATTGTCCATAGAGTGGCCAAGTTTACCACAATATCTACATGAAACAGCAGATTTTCTGGTCCTATGATGCATATCAACAGCAGCATGAGACCTATGATAATGAGCATGAATTGTTCTATTGTAATCATGAATTTTTGATTTACCATTACCTGCCCACCAGCATTCAGAAGCTCGGTGGCCAGGTTTTCCACATTCATAACAACCAAGAGTCTTTTCTTTAAGACCAGCTTTATTTCTGCCCAAGAAATTTTTGTTTGGAGGGAATCTTACAAATTTGGAATTAAAATGATTTCCCTGAACAAACCAGCAGTCCTTGACTGCATGCCCATACTTGCCACATTCAATGCACCTAGGGTGCTTACCTCTTGAGCCAGTAAATCCCCATGAAGGCCTAAACTAACACTCAACAGCTTTATGACCACGTCTGTTACAATTGTAACAAATGATATGTTGGTTTGAGGAAGAAATGTTTCTTTTGGGGTGGTGATGATTATTTTGAAATGTTTTATCATGCATCATATCATCACTTATCATCACTCTGCAGTCATCCATATAATGACCATGCCTACCACAGTAGTAACAAGAGGCATCAGATTTCCTAGGAACATGGTTTCTATCATATGAGTTCCTAGATGCATGTGAATAAGTATAGGAAGCATGAACAGTGTGTACACCATCAGGATCAACCGAGCTAGCAACTTTCTGTTCATGAGCAGGAATAGTCTTTACCTTCTTTATTTGACTCTTTCTTTTCAATTTCTGATTATCCTTAACAGATTCTGTTTGTTTTTTCTATTTTCTGGGCTCTGAACTGAAAAATGGATTTTGAAGGTGATTTTTATTTTTCATTTTGTTTTGGGGATTGCCTTGAAGTACCAGCTACATTAGAGCCTTTCACAAAAGTAGCATATAGCTGGTTTTTAGTGATTTTCTTAACATCAGAACAGCAATTTGTTCCCCCTTCAGAGTTATCATCCTTCCTCTTCCCAACAGTTTTCATTTTTCCTTTAATCTTGGCAGACTCAATAGCTGAATTTTCCAGATTATGAATTTTATCTTCCAAGCTGGCAATGTGAAGTTCATAACTGGCTATTTCCTGTTCACTGCAAGTAACACATTCGCTTAAAACTTTGTTTATAGTTTTGTACTTCTCAACTTCTTGTTCCAGATTGATCAAAGTTTGTGATTCTTTATCATGGACATCTTTTCCTTTTTCTAAGGTGAGAAGTCTTTCAGATAAGCCAGTATTTAACCATTTCAATTTTTCAACTTCAGCTTTTAATTCAGTGTTTTCATCCTCAAGGTTTTTATCCTGAATTTCATTATTAGCACATCTCTCTCTTCCAGACATTTGCTCCAATTTTTCAATCAGTTCATCTTCTCTTTCTTCTGCTTTAATTTTCTCATCGAGCAGATTTGTGTGATCATCTTTAAGTGAGGTAATCTGTTTATTTAGCCATTCATTCTCACTAAAGAGATCTTCATTACGTTCTCTTAAAGCAGAGCATATTTTACAATCTGATTTAGCAGAAGAAGACTATGAAACCTCATTGATTTCATTCATTCTGATAATAAGAGTTTTATTCTTCTTTTGAAGATCCTCATTCTCCAATTTCATTTTGTCCAATTCAGAATTAACTTCAGTTAGTTCTTGCATGCCTTTTAGATGCTCATTTTTCTTATCATTCAGTTGATTCTGAAGTTCAGACATTTTATCTAAGCATGTTTATTTTTCAATTTTTAGAGAATCATTTTGTTTCTTAAGATTCTGAACATCTAGCATGTATGCATCATAAGACTTTTTCATATTTGGACAGTTTTCACAGGAATCTTTCAGATTTATTCTATCACATTTCTTTTTCAACTTTTTGTTCTCAGATTTCAATTTCTTGGATACTTCTAACAAATTTTCATACATCTCTATTAATTCATCGAAAGAGTATCCTTCTGATTCAGAACTTACCTGAGATGAGATCTCATCTTCATCATCCCGGTTGGCCATCAAGCAGCTATCACCTTGCTGATTATGCGCAGAGACGACTCTGTCATATATCTCCTTTCCAGATGTGCACCTGAGAGCAAAAGAATATACATCAGTATTAACAGCAGCTTTCAAGATATTAAGAATTATGACATTATCACGGTTCTTAAACGTGTCCTCACTAGACCACTTGGTCTGGTCTTTGGGTAGTCGATGTGGGCCTTTGGATAGTAAACTCCATAGTTTGGGATCAATGGAATCTACATACACAACTAGGCCTCCTAGCCAATTTTCAAAGTTAGAACCATCATAAATTGGAGGACGATCCATTTTGACAGATGGCAAACAGAATCAACTTACTAAAACAACCGACAGGAAATGCAGCAAAACTAAATGGGTAAGGTAAAGCACTAAACCGGTGAAACAAGACAACGAGCACAATGCATCCACTCTGAAAACGCACTAAACAGTTAGCAGGATCCTCTGCAGATTGTTAGATCTGTTAGATCAGAGACCCGCTCTGATACCAATTGTTGAGTTCGGTGCTAGTATTCAGAGGGGGGTGAATGAATATAACCCGTTTAAAAATCTTTCACCCAACTAAAATATGATGCTCACTAGAAATATTAGTTCGCAAACTAGACAAGCTTAAAAGCTAATAATCAGTTGCAGAACAAAAACAAGCATACAGTGAGATCACTAGGATGTTAACTAGGCTGAAATAGACAATCTGAAGCTCAATTGGAATTACGCTCTCTTCAACTCTTCTACTCAATCAGAAGCCAAACACTTAGAGCGCCCCTATGCAATCATCTAGCGGAAGCAAACAGTTAGAAACATCAAACCACTGCACAAGGGTTTTTTAGGTGGTTCGGTCCTCCAGACCTACATCCACCCCACACTCAACCCGAGTGTGGCTTCACTAATCGCTGACTCACAGCTTGAACAGCTGGGCATCACAGCTTGCCATACATCTGCTGGGCAACACAGCTTGCCGTCCGAGGAATCCTCCTCGCCCGCTGAGCAACACAGCTTGCTGTATAGTGGAATCCACCACTGCAAACCGCTGGGGATTACAGCTTACCTGTCCAGAGGCAACACCTCTACAATCTGCTGACTAACAGCTTGAAAGGAAATGTAAAATGGAAAACAAAATACAAGATAACAGCATCGGAAAGCTGTAAACGATAAAGCACAATATGGCTCTTAAAGAGCTGACTGGCCTGGATTTGATCCACGGTCCAGTGAACAGATCTCCCTCGATCTCACACTCTTTCTTCACTCTCTCTCTTTCTCTTTCTTCTCTTCACACTCTTCTCGAGCTCTCTGCCTCTCTTCTTCTCCTTCTGCTCTTCTTCTTTCTCTTTTCTTTTTCTATCTGGATCGTGGCTCTCTGTATGAGCTTTTCTTCTCACCAACTCGATCAACCTTCTTCTGTGGAAGAAGGCTCATATATATAGCAGCAGCAGCAGCTAGGGCGCGTGTGGCTTCCACAACTCCCGCCCTAAGAATTCGGACCACGTGGCAGTCTCTCAGCAGACTTCATTCCAGCCTCGGATCACGCGCTGCCAGTCACTGGAGAATATTTCTTCCTCGGACCTGCAAGGAGATGAAAAGCCATTAAAACTGAGGGCCACAATAACTAGATCTGCACGAAGTATGTAGTAGCAATACTAGATGCACTGAGAACGACACGAGATACACAGGGTGACTACAGCACGAAGTAAGGAAAGAATGACACGAGATACAACTAGATGGCAGAGAGAAGCGACTTGAGGTTCACACAGAAACGACACGAGATGGCACAGAAAGCAACACGAGGTGCTGCAAAGTTCTGCACGCAGTGGAACAAAAAATGACACGAAGACACAGAATCAGTAACCGACACGAAGTGTGGTTACTAAACAGGAACGACACGAGGTCTACAGGGAAATGACTCGAAGTTCATCAGAACTATATGAGCTGCTTCAGAAACACGGCACGAAGACATGATACGGACTTGACACGGAGTGTGGTCAAGGTGAGAAGGACACGAAGTCTAAAAGAGTGAAACAACACGAAGACCAAAACTGAAACCTACACGAGGTGAAGTCACAATGCGACAGAGAGAAACGACACGAAGTCAGGTTATAATAGCACGAGGTGAAACAACACGGACTGACAACGACACGAAGTCGAGAACAGAAACCAACACGAAGTGTGGTTTCAGCACAAGAAAGACACGAAGTCTAGAAAACACGACACGAAGACATGAGAGGGAAAACGACACGAAGTCATGAGAACAGCACGAGGTGAAAACGACACGGGCTGACCACGACACGAAGATAGAAATAGAAATTGACACGGGTTGAAAACAACACGAAGACGGTGAGAACAGCACGAGGTGAAACGAGAACGACACGTAGTGTCACTGTAGCAACACGGAGACACGAATGCAAAAACAACACGAAGTGAAAACGACACGAAGACGTAGACACTAAAACAACACAAAGAACAACAGTAAGTGACACGAAGACACAATAGAGGGAATGACACGAAGATGAAGGGAACAGTGCAACGTATATACTTGAAGTTCAAAGCAAACGGCTGTACAGACTTGAAGATGTGAAGCCAAAGTACAGACTTTGAAGAACAGTCCAATGTATGGACTTTGTCATCGAAGACCAATGTGCAGACTTGACAGTGAAGACTAATGTGCAGACTTAGGAGCATATGACACGGCTGTACAGACTTCATGAACAGTGCATGATTGTACGTGACGATGTATACACTTAGCCTATGCAGACCAATGTACAGACTTTGGCGAAGCAAAAGGCTGTATAGACTTGGAGACCCAAAGCCATTGTATAGACTTTGTCTAAGATAATGCATGAACTGACGTTGTATATACTTAGCCAATGCATACCAGTCCGATGTATAGACTTTAAGAAAATGCATGCTACAGTGCAATGTCTAGACTTGCGATGTGCACGAGACGCTGTCCACTGTCTAGACTTGCGATGCCTTCGCCAAATGCACACAACAGTCCAATGTATGGACTTAGACGAATGATGCATGAGACGCTCAATGTATCGACTTTGAGCTTGCTGTGCAGTGAATAGACTTAGAGCATAAACCCCACGATGCAATGCATAGACTATGCACATAACATAAGTCTAACACAAATAATATATCAGTTATACCAGTCACAGTCATGATGCAATCATCAAAGCACAATGTCATGAAAACACTATATCATTGCTATCATCAAAATACAATATCAAATGCACTCACTGTCTTGCAATCATCAAAACCAAATAGCATTGCTATCATCAAAGCAACATAGCACATGCTTGTGCCTAAGGGGCACAACAAGGTGCGTATTTGCATCGATTTCAGGGATCTCAATAAAGCATGTCCCAAGGATGATTTCCCGCTACCTCACATTGATGTCTTGGTCGATAGTACCGCTGGATACGAATCGTTGTCATTTATGGATGGTTACTCAGGATATAATCAAATCCGTCTCGCTCCAGAAGATCAAGAGAAAACCTCCTTCACCACGCCCTGGGGCACATATTGTTATGTGGTTATGCCGTTCGGTCTGAAGAATGCAGGTGCCACCTATCAAAGGGCGATGATGGCCATCTTCCATGACATGATGCATATCTATATGGAAGCTTACATAGATGACATTTTGGTGAAGTCAAGAACCAAAGAAGAACACCCCTCTATCCTGGCTAAGGTGCTGCAAAGAGCCAGGGAGTACAAGCTTAAGATGAATCCGAAGAAGTGTATATTCGGAGTCTCTTCAGGGAAGCTGTTAGGTTTCATAGTGAGCAAACGGGGGATCCAGATTGATCCTAACAAAGCATAGGCAGTCATGGACATGCCTCCGCCTAAGAACATTACGGAACTTCGAGGATTGATCGGTCGATTGCAATTCATTAGAAGATTCATATCCCAACATTCTCAAAGGTGCCAACCATTTTTAGAATTGCTTAAGGCACGAGTTAAGTTTGAATGGAATGAAGATTGTCAAAAGGCCTACGAGGACTTAAAGGAATATCTATCCAATCCCCCGATTTTGCAACCTCCTGTCCCTGGGAAACCCCTAATCCTATACATCTCGGTTATCGAAGACTCCCTAGGGGCGGTATTAGCACAAGTAGACGATGAAGGGAAAGAGCGGGCTGCGTATTACCTCTCTCGGTTTCAACCCAGCTGAGTCCAGATACACTGCTATGGAGAAGACTTGTGCCGCCTTAGTGTGAGTAGCTCAGAAGCTTAAACACTATTTTCTTGCCCACCCAGTTAGGTTGATCTCTAGAATGGACCCGATTCGCTATCTCTTAGAAAAGCCCGTCCTTTCTAGTAGGTTAGCTCGCTGGCAGAGCTTCCTCTCTCAATTTGAGATCATATTCGTCGTTCAGAAGGCGGTCAAAGGATACGCCATCGCTGAGCATCTTGCCCATCTTCCTATTCCTCACTTTGATTCTATTCAGGATGATTTCCCAGATGAGCATCTCTCAGTTCTCTCTCACCATCCCTTCTAGTCTCTGCACTTCGATGGTGCACTCAATTCTCAAGGCCGAGGGATCAGTGCTGTTCTGCTTACTCCCGAAGGAGTAACTATTCCCTTTGCTTATCAATTTTGATTTCCTGCTACCAACAACATTGCTGAGTATGAAGCTCTCCTGGCTGGACTGAAGCACACCTATCTCCTAGGTGCGCGTTATTTGAACATCATCGGAGACTCTCAGCTTGTCTTACGGCAAGTTCTATCCACTTACCGTACTCGTGACCCCAAACTCAAGCCCTATCAAGACTTGGTCACGCTTCTTGCTAGGCAATTCTGTAAGCTAATCTATATCCATACTCCTCGTTCTCAGAATATCCTAGCTGACGCTCTAGCATCTCCTGCTTCCTCTCTATCTTTTCCTCTCAGTCGAAACACTGAGACTATCATCGTTCAGAGATTGGACGCACCCTCTCCTCAGGACCCTTGGTTCATCCACCTTAGGAAGGCTGTAGAGGCGAGGGCTGAGAAGGAAGATCTCAAGGAAGTATCTCTAATGGAGTTAGAAGAGATTCTGGATGAAGAGGAGTTGCCTTGGTATCATGAAATCGAGTTGTTTTGCAAAGAAGGGTCATTCCCAGAAGGGGCAAACGCTGAGCAGTGCAAGTCAATAAGGAGAGCCGCCTCAAGGTATACTATTATCGCAGGAGAACTGTACAGGCGCTCTACTAATGGAATGCTCATGAGATGCTTGGATGATAATGGGGCTTGGAAAGTGGCTGAAGTAGCCCATTCTAGTGAGTGTGGAGGTCATGTCAATGGCCAGGCTTTAGCAAAGAAAATCATTAGGCAGGGCTACTACTGGCCCACTCTAGAGGAAGATTGCTCCCTCTATGTCCGGAGGTGTCTTAAGTGCCAACTCCATGCTGATAAAATCCATCCTCCAACTTCATCTCTCCACCCTCTCTCTGCTCCTTGGCCATTCTCTATGTGGGCTTTCAACGTTGTCGGCCCGCTCAGTGATCCTAATTCTCAGACCAAGCAGAAATCCTTTATCCTTACCGCCACTGAGTACTTCACCAAATGGTCCGAAGCCGAGGCGTACGCAGAGATCAAAGCTTCAACGGTTTGCCGCTTTATCATGAAGAATATCATCTCGCGGTTCGGAGTGCCAAGCAGCATCATCACCGACAACGGGCCCCAGTTTGTATCTCAAGAGCTCAAGGACCTATGTAAGAAGTTCAATATTGCATTGCATCATTCATCTCCATATTATCCTCAAGGCAACGGTCAAGCCGAGGCCACTAATAAAACCCTTCTTAAAATCATCAAGAAAACATGCAAATCTCATAAGTTTTCGATTGGCCAGAAAAATTAGTGGAAGCTCTGTGGGCTTACCGCACCTCCGTCCGTACTCCCACGGGACAGACTCCCTATGCTCTTACCTACGGGATGGAGGCGGTGCTCCCATATGAGATCCTGATCTCTTCCCTTAGAGTGCAGCTCGATAAGGAACTTAATCTCGATGAACGTCGAGAGGCATTGCTGGTCCAGTTGGAACTCTTAGATGAGAAGAGGATAAATGCGGCCGATCACGTATCCGTTTATCAAAAGAGAGTTTCGCGTTATTTTCAAAAGAAGGTAGTCGAACGTAAATTTCAAACAGGTGATATGGTCTTGAAACGCAAATTCATTCAGTCTGTAGGTCCTAGGTCTAAATTGTAACCTAACTGGGAAGGGCCGTTTGTCGTGAAAGAAGCTTATCCAGGGAATGCTTATCGTTTAGTGAACGCGGAAGGTGAGGAGCTCTCTCACCCGTGGAATGGGTTGTACCTTAAGCGTTTCTTTCCTTAAAGTCTAATCAGTGCCACCCCGGGCAACAAGATGTTCCTCCTATTTCTCTAAAAAGGGTCCCGAGTAAAGGCAATCACACACTACACGATATCCCTGGTCAGGTTTTTCCGCTTTAAAAGACACCGTTTCTCCTTGGCCATGCTTTGGGGGAAAGTCTACATCCATGTCCGTTTCTTCCTTTGGCTGAATCCAGGGGCAAGAAGTAAATAAGGAAGTGATAACCAATCCAGACACCCTGACGAGAGGAGGTCTCAAATAGGGGCAGTCCGTTATGACCTGACGCCACGAGCAAAAGAGCAAAAGAGCAAGAAAAAGAAAGCAAAGGATTAATCTCTACGACAAAAATTAAAAGTATCATCTCGAAGGTCTATAGAATACGATTCAAAAGCTCCAGAAAAGCAAGAAAGAAAAAGAAATCTAGGCATGACAAGAGTGGCAGTACAGTTTCCCGCGGGACAAATGAGCCCGGTCGCACGCATGCCTAGAGTGGACTAAGGTTCGATGACAGACGCAAAGCCCCGGCGCAACAGACCAAATTTCTAATGGATTTTCTGGAGAGGAACTCAAGTCCTTAAAACTTTTAAGTCTGGCCTAAGCTTACCCCCGTGTTCTATTTTCCTTTTTCAGGATTGAAACTAGTACCCTGGGTATGGCCCTGGAAGAAACACCGTCATGAAAAATCTGGGCCTTGGTCAGGGGTGTCACCTCATTGCACGCCAACCTCGGGATTCTCAATACAATACGGAGGGCCCGCGTTGCTAGGGAAAGCACTGGTTTCCAAAATCCAAAAACAACATATATTTTAAAATCCAAAAACAACATATATTTCAAAATCCAAAAACAACATATATTTCAAAATCCAAAAAAATAACATATATTTCAAAAACCCAAAAACAACATATTTCAAAAATCCAAAAACATCAAATATTTCCAAAACACAAAAAAAAATTCGAATATATTTTCCAAAATCCAAAAATACCATCATATGCGTCGCATGCATCGCATTATTTCTATTATGTTTTTTTCCACCTATTTAATAAGGCTCCACCCCTTGACCAAATATCAAGAAACGGTCATTATCTAACTCGCTTCGAGGCAAGGGGTTGAGTCTAAGAACAGATCTAACTTGCTCCATGTTTAAGTATGTGCAGAACGTAGGACCAAGAACAAAGCTGAAATCTCACAACCATGCAGGTTCAAGTCTGTGACGCGCCAGATACAGGCCGTCACATTCGTTTAACGGTCCATGCTAGCCCATTACATCTCTTCAGGCCTTCACTTTGACTCTCTCAGCAGCTCTCTCTCTAACGGCCTGGGGCACGGCCGTTACTACTCCTAACGGTCCATCGTTGGACCGTTACTTCCTCCAGAGGATTTAGTTCTTAGATCATACACTATAACGGTCTGTAGCCTCACCATTATCTCCTTGTAACGACCCTGATAAGATCCGTTACATTCTCCAGAAGCTCTGTTCTGCTGGTCATACTATCCGATCAATCCACGAAATGCACATCCATTCAACTGAGGCAATCCCATCTTATTCAAGTGAACTTAATGAAACATGAGATTGATAAAAATTCCATTTCCGATTGTCAAATCACATCATTCATGAAAAGAAAATCAAACTACATTCAGCCGCTTATCCGCAAAAGGGCGGATCTTCCTCAACTCTTTCAGGTAGCCACGGCGTGCTTCGTCGTTCTCTTCTACTTCTTCTTTCCACGGGCGCACCTTGCTGATCTCCCACATGGTCAGCGCGTTCTGTACTGTTCTTTCATCTTCCTTGGTCCCCATCTTCCTAGGTAGAAGGGGAGGGTAGTGTGATAGTGCAGATACTACAATCCGAGGTAGCCCGATCTGAAGATGGCACCGGTGTGGGTTGTAGATCGCCATGGTGGTGTTTCCCACTAGCTGGAGGTCCAGGCCTTGACGCCGCGGTATTCTAAGAAGAGTGCTCCGAAGGATCCTTGGTCGCATGATGAATTTGTCCATTGGAAGGGTGTTGAAGAAGAGGCGCCATTCATCCCGAGTTTTCTTGTCCGCCGTCTTACATTCAACCTGTAAAGAAAATCTAGATGCCCCTCCAATGAAGAAGAGAGGGTGGCTCCCGAAGATCCGGCTAGCAGAACTAATATCCTCCTTTGGTTGGAATTTGATTCTCACTCCCATCCAACACTCAAGGAGTATCATGGAACTGAACAAAGGTCCTCCTAAGCAAGCCGAGCTGAGTCCTTCATAGAGGTACGAGAGGATCGCTTGAGAGATGGACATTCCCCGCCACAACCCACTAATAATGCTGAGATTTTGGGTATCTAAAAGGTGGTCGGTTGTAGTGAAAAGGAAGACTCCACATAAGCAAACCGCCACCGCCTTGGCTATTGCTTCGTGTCTCTCCCACTTGTTTTTACAATGAGACACTATCCACTGTGCTAAGGGTATCAAGTGAATGTGCTGTGGGCTGATCATGGTCCTCACGTCCTTTGGATTATGGATGAAATCACTCAAAATTAAAGACGGGTCGATAGGCTCAATCGTGTAGCAAACTCGGTCTTCATCCCCCACCTTAGTCTTAGGAAGGGCTAGGTAGGTTTCTACCTCCTTTAATAGGACTGTTGCTTCGAAGGAAGGGAAGATGAAGGTATGTGTTTGTGGATGCCACAATTCTATGAGGGCTGAAATGCTCGGCCAATCTAATGTCAATTTCTGGAAATTCTTGCCTAAAACCAAGAGAGGTTGGAGGTGCCATGCTTTGAGAATTGATATGACCTCTAAAGGGAGTGCCTTTACCATGGGAGCCACCCACTTTAGATTAGAATAGCATCTTGGACCGGGGAGGGGCTAAGAAAAGAAGAAGATCATGAGGAAGAAGATGAAGTGCAGAAATTTCTGGACTTGGTTAGGCCATGGAAGCTTACCACTCTTTGAGCATCAGAGCTTAGGTGCTTGGGAATTGAGGTTAGCCTTTGTAGCTCTCTGTACTCCTTTCTTGCAGCTTTGGGTCTGGTGTAGACTTTCTCCTCCATAGCCATCACCTCGAAGCTTCTCTTCATCTTGTTTCCTGCCCTTAAGAGAGGTTTTTTTAGCCCTTCTAGCAGAGAATTCAGAAAGATACGATTTTGGCTAAGTTTCCAAGTTTTAAAGGTTTGGTTTCGGCTTTAAAGAGATAAGATTCGGATTGGAAGGCTTTATCTTAAGTCTGGGAGGAGTCTAGAACGGATTTGAGGCTTCCTATCTCGAGTTTTTCCCCTTACGGCTCAATCCGTCTCGGAGTACAATTCATTATCTAACGGTCTGTCGCTAGACCGTCAATTTCCTCTGACGCGCCATATCTGGGCCGTCACATTTTCTGTGGGTTTAATTTGATCAAACATGTTCTGTCAAGCTTAACGGTCTAGAATTAGACCGTTATATTCTTGTGACGCGTTCTATCTGAGCCGTTACATTCTCTGCTGATTAGTTTTGGCCTCTGATTGGTCAATCATTCTCAACGGCCTTGCTTATGGTCGGTATCTGCCTCTGACGCACTGCGCCTGAACCGTCACATTTCCTGCATATTTGGTTAAGTCTGTACATCCCCTTCATCATCCCAGTCTGCATTCATTTATCATGTTGAAGTCTGTACATTCATTTAAGTCCATGCACTTTTGAAGTCCATACACCGTTGATGAAGTCTGTACGTTCGTTGAAGTCTGTACATCAGCTTCAAGTCCATACATCAGCTTCAACTCTGTACATCAGCTTCAAGTCCATACATCAGCTTCAACTCTGTACATCAGCTTCAAGTTCATACATCATTTTCGAAGTCTATACATTCTTCACCATCGTTGCCAAGTCTATACATTCCACATCTTCACCCAAGTCTATACATCTCCCATTCTTTGAAGTCTATACATCCCATTTGTTGAAGTCTATACATTCTTCACCATCATTTTCGAAGTCTATACATCCCCCATTCTTTGAAGTCTATACATCCTATTCGTTGAAGTCTATACATCACATTCTTTGAAGTCTATACATCCCACATTCGTTGAAGTCTATACATCCCATTCACTTTGAAGTCCATACATCAGGTGCAAGTCTATACATTCGTTGAAATCCATACATTTGTTGAAGTCTATACATTCCCATACCTTCCCCCAAGTCTATACAGCCTTCGTCCAAAGTCTACACGTCGTTCAAGTCTGTACAGTCTTCATTCAAAGTCCATACATTCTCCAAGTCTGTATAGTCTTCATCCCAAGTCTATACGTCCACACCGCTTCAAGTCTGTACATTCTTGATTCAAGTCTATACATTGCCCAACATGAGCACAAGCCCCAAGTCTGTACATCCCTTGTCCAAGTCCATACATCCTTGCTGCTGTATGCATGAAGTCTACAAATCATCTGGACGTCTAGACTCGAAGTCTACACATCGCTTGGGCAAGGTCTACACACTGAGTATAGTCAGTACGTTCATAGTTAAACATTGCTCTGCCATCTCTAACGGTCTAGCATTTAGCCGTTACTTGTATATGACGCACCATCTCTGAGCCGTTACTCTTCCTGCTGCTCAGTTCTGCAAAGTTGGGCACTGTCCTTTCTAACGGCCTCCACCCGATGCGTTACTTGATCCTGACGGTTTGTGTATAGACCGTTACATTATCTGCTGCAGTGACTTATGCTACTTCTATCTGCCTCCGTGTAGACCTGGCGGTCCTACAGGCTTCCAATTCTGTTTATCCTGTACATCCACACATTATCTCATCCCCATCGTTCACATTTCATCCGCTCTTTAAACCCGTTCTTTAGCGCATCCACATACATTTCCTGCATTACCAATCACACATTCTCACATTCGTTCTTGCCTTCATTTACGCATCCATTCATTCACGCATTCACAAACAAAAAAAACCAAAAAGAACTTTTCATTCTCATTTTCATTTCATATAAGTCATGTACAAGTAAAAAAAAAACAAAAGAAAAATGCATCACTCGGCCGGCTTGTCTCCCGGGCCGCCGTCACTATCCCCTGTGCCCTCCGGCTGCCTGGCTGATGGTCCCATGGCACTGTGCTCTCCCTCCTGCTGGCGTCTCTGCTCCGCCTCCTTGTTCCTCCGATGGCCGGAAGAACTAGTGAAGTACCCTTGAAACCCGCTGCTAGGGGCCGCGTTCTGGCTCCGACTGCTCATCCCCGACTTCTTCCCTAGGAGACGGAGTGCATCCTTCAAGGCCCCGATCGCGCCCTTCATCTCGAAAGTTTGCACTCGAAGTTGGTCTCGCTCACCTCTTAGGCGCACAGCATCAGCCCCAAGTCGCTTCACCTCTACATCATCCGGACGTCGCGGGGTCTCCGCTCTCAATCGGGCCATCTCTGCCCGCACAAGCTCTGTCTCTGCTCGGGCTCGCTCAGTCTCAGCCCGGCTCCTCTCTATCTCTGCCTGGAGACGCTCTGCCTCCGTTCGAGCCAGCCTTGCCTCGGCCACTGCTACGGCTAGCTCTCTCGCCTGTAGTTCGCATTTCACCTAGTTAGTCACATAAGCATCTAAATTGCATAAAAGCATAAGCATTTGAGTATAGCATTTAGCATCTTACCCTCTCCGCGAGGGTGGCCTCTGCCTCCTCGGCCCGAGCAACTGCTCGAGCAAACTCGGCGTCTCGCTCAGCCCTGCCTCCGGCAGGCTGTGAGGATGACGATGGGGCATCCGGTCCCGCTCTTTGGGCTCTCTCGGCCTGTTGCATTTAGAAGTCATGATCAGTCAATCGCATTTGCATCATTAGCATCATAAAGCATAATCATAAGGTTCTAGGAATCTTACCAGGAGCTCCAAGGCAGTCCGGTACTCGTCCTGTTGCTGGACGGTGGCGTGGAGTAGCCCCTCGAGCTCGGCTATCCTTCCCTCAAGGTCTAGCTGCATTTTTAGAAGCATGTGAGTCAGTGCATATAGGGGCATTTCAGAGTTTTGAGTTTAGAATTGCATACCGGTCGTCGGGTACCTCGGTACACCCGGTCCCCGTACAGTCGAGCGAAGGCCTTCAAATACGCCTCATTGCTCTCATCCCGCTCTTTCACTGCTCTGCCCCGCTTGTTCCAGTCATGGACGTACTTTGCTTTTCGGGTGCACCAGTCTATGTCGCCGCTGATTCCCTTCGCTGATTTCCCCGGGTGGTCGTCACTACGGCGTGGGAAAGTCACCTCAGGCTGATGTAGTCTCCGAGTCCTCAGAATCAGCCGATAATGAAGAGGCTCGATGATATGGATGCAATGCAACCATATGTCTCGTCCCCGGTACGAGAGGGCTGCCTCCACCCATGGCTGTCCCTCGTAACTCTCGCCTCTGTACGGGGTCCACCTCACCTAGAAGCATGATAGCCCATTCATCAGCATATAAGATCATCATTTAGAAGCATATAAAAGCATTTAAATCATTTAGAAACCATTTTTGAGTTCGGGATTACCACCGTGTGCGGGAAGGAATCCAAATCATCCTGGATCGCCCGGGTCAATCTGATGATCGACCCCGGGTCCCTCGTGACCACCCATCGCCTGGCGATCGGGATGCGATCGGCGTGGAGTAGTGTGCCCCGTCCGATGCCCGGGAGGTACATGTAGCTCCAGAACTGCATTTAGAAGTTAAATCAGTCAACTGCTGTGGACGTGCAAAATTGCACACCCATACGTCCCAACTAGTCTAGCATCAACAATGATTCCAAATAGAAAAAAAACCACGGGGAAGATGGGCCATCTGAACTCTCCAAACAAACGCATATACTGCCGTGAAGCCGTCCCCGGAGTCTCGACAATGAAGAGAAATCAACCGCCAAGAGCCCCACAATCCATGGGCCTTGAAGAAAATCAAATAAGCCATAACTCACGCTCACAACGGGCTCATAACTGCCCATTGAGGCCTTCAGCGGCACAGCCCTTGGCCCTTCAGCGGCACAGCCCTTGGCCCTTCAGCAGTACGCCCCTGGGCCCTTCAGCGGCACGCCCTTTGGGCCCTTCAGCGGCACACCCCTTCTAGCCCTTCAACGGCACACTATTCTAAGTCTTCAACGGCACACTATTTTAGGCCTTCAACGGCACACTATTTCAGGCCTTCAACGGCACACTATTCTAAGCCTTCAACGGCACACTATTTCAAGCCTTCCACGGCACACTATTTCAAGCCTTCCACGGCACACTATTTTAGGCCTTCAATGGCACACTATTTCAAGCCTTCCACGGCACACTATTTCAAGCCTTCAACGGCACACTATTTCAAGCCTTCAACGGCACACTATTTCAGGCCTTCAACGGCACACTATTTCAAGCCTTCCACGGCACACTATTTTAAGCCTTCAACGGCACACTATTTCAAGCCTTCAGCGGCACACTTCTTGGGTATTGGCCTTCAGCGGCACACCTGCGAGGCTCTCCAGCGGCACGCCTTCCTCAGCCCCCAGCGGCACAGCGTTCAGCCCATCCACGCCGGTCAACGCTCGTAGCTCTCGGCGCACAGCGAAAGCATGGCAGGCCCATGCCTGCACCTTGCTGGGTTGTCCTCGCCCCACCTACTCCTGTCCTCGGTTTTTGTCGGCTTGACCAGGGGTATAAGAACCCCTCGCTCCGACGAAAAAGGAGGCGGAGAGAGGGAAGGATACACAAAGAGAGAAGACAGAAGCAAAACCAGCGACAAGAGAAAGCCGCCGCCAGAAAAGAGAAGAAAGAAGAAAAAGAGAGAAGAGAAGAAGGAGGGCTCCGGCGTGGGGTTCCTCCAACGACCACCGAGCAAGAGAGAGTAAGAGAGAGAGAGAGAGGGAGCTCGATGTAGTAGGGGGAAGTGGGGGAAAGGGGCAATGGGTGGTCACCCTGCTCCGATCCCCAACACTTCCCCCCTTTTCTTCTTCTTCTTCCCCATTCTTTTGTTCTTCCGTTTTATTTCTTGTTCGTAGCCTTAGCTTGGGCATGATTGGTAATGTGTATGGCTGGCCACGGCCTTTTGTTCCCCCATGAATGAGTATTGTCCCCTTTGATGGGTTTTCCCATCATCTTGATTGATTTGTGCCGCCGTGTGCTTGATCGTGCTTCCTCCCCCTCTTCCCGATGTTTTCCTTAACTCCTCCTGCCGACAGTTTCCTCCGGACACCGCACCACCTCGGGTGGTATGAGGTCGTGAGCCTTTCCAGTGCACATCCCCTCCGCGTTGTGATCTTCTGGTAGAAGCCCACCTGCAAGTCCCTTGCCTGCCCTTTGAGCCACCTCCCAAAAATCTTTTCCTCCTGGGCTTGATCAGCCCAATGCCCCTGCCCCATTAGCACGCCAGCCCCTTTTGGGGGCCTTGCCCGGTGCGCCTGCACCCCCGTCCAGCGGTACACCTTCTAGCTCCTTGGCCGGCACACCCTTCTACGCCTTCAGCGGCACACCTGCACTTTCCCCCAGCAGCACACCCTTTCGGCACCTTGGCCGGCACACCCATAGTAGCCCTCCAGCGGTACACCTCCCCTTGGTGCTTCAGTGGTACGCCTGGCCTCTCCCTAGTCCGGTACACCCCTCAAGCACCCTGTGCTCGTCCTTGGCCGGTACGCCTTGGCTAACCCCCAGTCCACCCTATCCAGTCTTAGAGGTCTCCCGCTCGTTGTTTTGTCCAGGGTTTTCTGAAGTTTCATTAAAGGTGCTGCCGCCTTTGGGCGCCCACCTCCAGTTGACGGGTTCCGCCACTCCCTGTGGGCGCATTCCCTTTATCTCCCTTACGCTCGGGTCAAGGGGAGATGCTGCCGAATTTTCGCTAGAAACGATAACATATTAAAAGGATAACAGGAAGCAACCAACAAATGGAACAACAAAATATTATAAAGAATAGGCTGTGAGGAAAAGGAGGAAAGACTTGTATAAAACTACTCAAAACCCAAAGAAAAGAAGAAAAGAAAAGCCTTAAAGCAAGTAGCAGGGGAGTGGGCCTTCATCGGTACGTCTGTTCCAGCCTTCACCGGTGCACCCTATTAGCCCTTCAACGACACACCCTCTTGGCTCCTCACCGGTACACTCTCATCCTCCTTCGCCGATACACTCCCACCGTTTCTCCCTCACCGGTACACACCTCCTCACCATCCCACTCTCTTTCTTACTCTCCCTCTCACCGGCATACTCCATTTCCCCCCTCACCGGTACACTCTCTCCCTCACCATCATACTCTCTCCCCCCACCGGTACACCCTCTGTCTCTCCCTCATCTATCTCCCTGTCTTACCTCTTCTTCCACCGTCTCCCAGAAATAGAAACCAATGTACAGACTTGGCAGGTTGAGGCATGAACGCAGCAACAAGCAATGTACAGACTTTGAGCTGCAATGTGTAGACTTCGAGCTGGCCAATGTACAGACTTTGAGTTGGCCAATGTATAGACTTTGAGCTGCAGCCAATGGGTAATGTACAGACTCTGAGCTGCAATGTACAAACTTTGAGCTGCAATGTATAGACTTCGAGTTGGCCAACGTACAGACTTTGAACTCCAGCCAATGGCTGATGTATAGACTTTGGGTTGGCTGACGTACAGACTTTGAGCTGTAATGTACAGACTTTGAACAATGTATAGACTTTGGGTCGGCCAATGTACAGACTTTGGACTGGCCAATGTATAGACTTTGAACTCCAGCCAATGGCTAATGTACAGACTTTGAGCTGCAATATACAGACTTTGAGCTGGAATGTACAGACTTTGAGATGTAATGTATAGACTTTATGTTGGCCAATGTACAGACTTTGGGATGGCCAATGTATAGACTTTGAAATCCGGCCAATGGCCAATGTGTAGACTTTGGGTTGGCTGATGTACAGACTTTGAGCTGCAATGTACAGACTTCGAACTACAGCCAATGGGCAACGTACAGACTCCAAGCTGCAATGTATAGACTTTAGGCTGGCCAATGTATAGACTTTGAACTCCAGCCAATGGCCAATGTATAGACTTTGGGTTGGCTGATGTACAGACTTTGAGCTGCAATGTATAGACTTTGAGCTGGCCAACTTACAGACTTTGGGTTGGCCAATGTATAGACATTGAACTGCAGCCAATGGACAATGTATAGACTTTGAGCTGCAATGTACAGACTTTGAGCTGCAATGTATAGACTTTAAGCTGGCCAACGTACAGACGTTGAGCTGGCCAATGTATAGACTTTGAACTGTAGCCAATGGACAATGTGTAGACTTTGAGCTGCTGCCAATGCACAATGTATAGACTTTGGGTTGGCCAGTGTATAGACTTTGAGCTGGCCAACGTACAGACTTTGGGCTGGCCAATGTATAGACTTTGAGCTGCAATGTGTAGACTTTGAGCTGAAGGATGTATAGACTTTGTATGCAGCAACCAGACGATGTACATACTTCGGGTCGCAGCGACCAGCCAATGTATAGACTTTGGGCTGAGGGACGTACAGACTTCGTGTGTGCTAGTAGCCAGTGTACAGACTTTGAGTTGCAGTAAATGGACGATGTACAGACTCTACGCGTGTGCTAGCAGACGATGTGCAGACTTCGAGTTAGCCCGGCACGCCCGCCAACTCCCTCCCCGGCATACTCTCTTGGCGCTTCTCCGGCACCCTCTAACCTACCCGGTACACTCTCCCAGCCCCTCTCCGGTACGCTCTCCCAGCCTTCGCCGGTACACCCCTTTCTGCCCCCAACGGCCCACTTTTCCTCCCAAAATAAATATGTATATAAATATGTCATGATAATGATAATGATAATAAATTAATAAAAATCATGATAAACAAATAAACCTGAATATATATATATGAGAAATAAACAAAAAAGTGAAATAATAATAATAATAGTAAAAAAGGGTAGGGAAGATATAATAGTAATAATAATAAACCATACAATCCTCTCTCTAGATTTTAGAGAGAGAAGCTCTGGTTCGAGCACTCCCGCCATTATCTTTTTGTCTCTTCAGCTTATCCCCCTCCCATGCCGGCCATGGCCGGTGTGGCGGGGGGTCCCCCGGCACCGGCGGGGGCTCTCCGATCTTCTCCGGAAAATAGTCCTTCCTCTTCCCGAGATGTTCCGCGAAAATCCTTTGCACAAGCTCTCATGGATTCTGCGAAGAGACCAAACATCTCCATCCAGATCAAGAAACCGGCGTTTACTGATCGAGGAGAACCAGCTGTCTTCTTCTCCAAGGCTGAAGTCCAGGCTTCGTTGCAACTATTACCATTCGCAATTGTGGCTAAATGCTCATATGGTAGGCCTTCTTTCACTGATCTCAAAAGCTGTCTGATACAGCGACTGGGGATCTGTTCAGGTTTCGTTATCAGCAAACTGAACTTGAGGCACATTCTTCTTCGATTTGATAATGAGGCGGATTTTTTGAAGCTCCTCATACAGAAAAATTTGTATATAAAAGGTTTTCTGTTTAGGTTCTTTCGATGGACCCCGGATTTTAACTTCGAAGCTGATCCACCAATGGTGCCTGTATGGATTGGTTTTCCTGGTTTACCGGCAAACCTGTATCAAGAAGATTGTCTTCAATCCATTGCTGGCAACTTTGGTCCTGTTCTGCGTATTCATGAGCGGTCCTTAACATTGACAGACACCTCTGAAGCTTTAGTTTGCATTGAGTTGGATATCGTAGCTTCGCGGAAAGAGCGACTGTGGATTGATATGGATGGTGTTGGATATTGGCAAAATGTCAATTATCATCGAGTCCCTACCCTATGTAGTTTTTGTCATAAGATGGGTCATTCGATTGACGAATGCAAGAAAAAAATGAGTAGGTCGGATCGACCGCGTGTAATTAAAGAATCAGGAAAGAAGAATATACAATAGGTTTTCAAACCTCAGTTCATGGGTCCTCAAGATGTTCGACACAATGTTGCTTTGGAAAATCAATTTGAAGCTCTTCTTCAGGCAGTTGAATTGCAAGAAGAGGCCCATAATACAGATAACTCTCTGGTTGGTCAGGTCTCCCAGGATCTTATACAGTTAGAGGAGAAGAGGCTAAAAATTGATACTCAGCAACCAGGCACTATGGAGATTCATTCTTCCAATAAAAATAATGCAGAAGAATCTTCTGAGTCAAGAAATTTAGAGTATATTCCGGAAAGAGGGAATTCACATGCATCTATATCTCTAGATATCATGGCAATAAATAATTCTGACGCAGTGGCAGGTGAACATAAAACAGGGGGAGATGTCAATATCAAGACCTCCTTAGCAGATCAAAGTGAAATGAAGTCAATTAGCATTTCAGAAGGGCTATCTGAAACTGATACTCACATGCCAAGGACAACTAAGCAGCTTGAATTTTCTTCTGATCAGTATCGAAAAGAGGTTATGATCATTAAATCCAATGAAATTTCAGTATTAGCTGAATCTGAAAATTCAAAAATGATCACACAATGGAGCAAACTCCCAGGAAAAATGTTTCAAGGCAAAGAGTACACTGAAACTTCTGTAATACCGGGTGAACTTATTAGTGATGCCCGCCTTACTAGAGCCAAAGCCAAGGTGCTGGCAGTAAACTCCTCCACCACTATACATGATTGATTCAGCACTTATATGGAATGCTAGAGGTATAGGGAATAAGGCGACTGTTAGAAGTCTTGGCCAAATTATCAAAGCTCACAAAATTAGCTTAGTTGCTATACTAGAACCTCGTATTGATTTTTGTCGTGCCAAACAGGTGGCCGGAAAAATTAATCTTCATTTTGTGTTTGTAAATAATGGAAGCTCTTCAAATATTTGGCAGTTTCATTCTGCTGATACTTGCATCCAGGTTACTGAGCAACATCTGCAATTTATTACTGTGGCTCTGAAGGAAGACAATAATATCTGCATGTATATCACTGCAGTATATGCATCTTGCAATGCTTACACCCGCAGGGATTTATTTGATGCTCTTTTGGCTTCAAGTTCAGAGATTGCAGTCCCTTGGCTTATTGGTGGAGATTTCAATTGTATTATATCTCCAGAAGAAAAGTTAGGAGGTTTGATGCCTTCAAATAATACAATGTTAGACTTTCAAAGTTTTATCACTGCTACAGGTCTTATGGATGCTGGATTTTCTGGGTCTTCTTATACTTGGACCAATAATCAAATTGGAGCCAACCACATTAGGGCAAGACTAGACAGAGTCTTACACAATGAAAGCTGGCTTAATTCCAGAATCAATATATATGTCCAACATCTTCTTAGAGGTCCCTCAGACCATGCTCCTTTGTTATTAAAGATGTGCCCGAGCCACTCTCATCCAGGGAGATTCATTTACCACCAAATGTGGCATACCCACCCTGAGTTTCTGGAATTTGTTAAATCTCAATGGAGCAAGCCAGTGGATGTTTGTCATCCCTTTCTCTTTTTTCAAAACAAGCTGAAACATTTGAAAGAGGCTCTAAAAAATGGAACAAAGAGACTTTTGGTGATATTCAGAATGCTAAGGAGGCAGCAGAAACTCACCTTCTGTCTACTCAAAATGCTTTTGATGAAATCCCCTCAGTAGAAAATCAGGAGAGATTAAATAAAGCCAATGTTGAAATGAGACTTGCGCTTCACAGAGAAGAACTATTCTGGCTGCAGAAATCCAGAGTTCAGTGGCTTAAAAGTGGTGATCGCAATACTCAATTCTTTCATCACTATACCAAACTCAGACGACAAAAGAATTACATTCAAAAGTTGAAGATCAACAATATCTGGGTAGAAGATCAGTCAGAATTATTAAATGGAGCTGCTAACTTCTTTCAATCTCATCTCTCTACTGAAGCCCACACCATCAATGAGCAGATCATTTCTTGCATTCCCTCCATAATAACAGAAGAACAAAACTACTATCTCTGCTCCATCTCATCGAAAGAAGAAATCAAAAACATTGTATTTTCATTAAGTGGTAGCAGTTCCCCTGGCCCTGATGGGTTTACAGGTAATTTCTATACCTTTTGTTGGGAGATTATTGGTAAAGATTGCATCTCTACAATTCAGAGCTTTTTCCAGGGGTGGGGCCTCCCGAAAGGAACAACTTCAGCTATCTTATGCATGATTCCTAAAGTCAGAAACCCCACTACCTTTGCTGAGTTCAGACCGATCAGTCTGTGTAATTTCTCTTGTAAGGTTGTCTCAAAGGTGATAAGAAATAGACTGAGGAGCATTTTGCCTTTGATTGTTTCTGATCATCAAAGTGGATTTATTAGTGGTAGAGGTATCACTGACAGTTTTTTGTTGGCCAGAGAATTATTCATGGAAATAGATAGGCCTGTTAGAGGTCACAATATGCTGATCAAATTAGATATGGCCAAAGCATATGACCGGATTGAATGGGACTTTATTCTCATTGTGCTGAAAAAATTTGGATTCTCAAACAGATTTAACTCACTTATAGCTCAGTTATTGATGAACTGTTGGTTCTCTATTTCATTCAATGGTCAAATTCATGGCTACTTTAAATCTACCCGGGGAGTAAGACAAGGGGACCCTTTAGCTCCTGCTCTATTCATATTGGCTGAAGAGGTTCTTAGCAGAAGTTTAACTCAGTTATTTCAGTCTGGCCAATGCAAGTATTATCACGTATCCCGCAATGTCATGCCCATTTCTCATATACTTTTTGCGGATGATTCCATTATATTCTTGAATGGGGGACTTCCATCCATCAGAGCCTTGTTGAGACTGGTGAAACAATATGAAGAATCTTCATGACAGTAGATTAATCCTTGCAAAAGCTCGTTTATGGTTTCCATGCAGATGAAAAAACATGCTATTAAGAGGATCAGCCAAATTACTGGATTCCAACACAAAACTGGTAACATTATTTACCTTGGAATTCCACTTTTTAAGGGAAGAATTAGGGTTCCTCATTTCAAATACTTGCTAGACAAAATTAACTCCAAGCTAGTGGGTTGGTAAAGCAAATTTTTATCCCAAGCTGGTAGAGTTGCTCTTATTAAATCTGTTCTTTCGACTATTCCCATATATACTGCTAGTGCTGCCAACATACCATATACCATTATCAAACAAGTGGAAAGAATATGTGCAAATTTTTTCTGGCAAGGTCTGGAACCTACTCACAGAAAGCATTGGGTCTCTTGGGATAAAATATGCCAACCCCATTCAAAGGGTGGTCTAGGCATACGCAGTCTTTTGGATATTCAGCTATGCTCTCAGGTTAAACAGTTATGGAACTCTCTTCATAGCAACTCTCTATGGGCTTGTTATGTCAGAATGAAATACATTCATGGCCAGCACATTTCTGATTGTAAGTCTCCCTATCCAGCAGGCATTAAAGTCAGTGACTTTGAAAGAGCACGCTCTATTCTCTTGGCTGGCATGCGGAAAATTGTTTTCAATGGTGCATCTACCAATTTTGTCAAAGACACATGGTACAAAGCAACACCTCTGCAAGACAACTTTCAATTACAGATAAATTCCTAAACAGAAAATTGCTCAGTCCAAGAAGTTTTGGCCAATTCCCAACATCCTATATGGCAGAATTTCACTGATTCTAATATGAGAACTGAGTTGTCAAATTACATTCTTAAAGAAGGAGAAGACATCTCTATATGGTCTCTAACAAACTCGGGTAAATTTGATTTCAAATCTGCATATTGCTACACTAAAGAACAACATGTAGATGCCCATTCTCATTCAGCAAAGCTTTGGCACAAAAGCTATCCCCCTCGAGCCTCCATGTTTTACTGGAAATTGATCAATCATGCTGTTCCTACTGATGAAAGAATACAGAACAGTGGAATTCAAATAGCCTCCTGCTGCAATTGTTGCCAGGCTTCCTCTTCTATAGAAAGTTTGGATCATCTCTTTATTAACAGTGAATTAGCCTCTTTCTTATGGACTAAATTTAGTTCTATAATTGACAGTCACTTCATGAATATTCCTTCTATAAACAGTAGATTACAGCTGATCATCAGTGAATCTGTCACTACTAAACCGCAGGGCTTTATAAACTTACTAATGGCTATGCTTATCATATGGGAAATCTGGAAGCAAAGATGCCGAAATAGATTTGAGGGGATTAAATCCAATCCTGCAAGAATAGCTCTGCATATACATGAAGAAGCCATGTTAGTGCTGCAGCAGACTACCTTTAAGCAAGAACCCAATTGGAATCTAAGACAGATCATTAAAGCTATGAGCTTAACCATCAAATACAAAACTCTTCATGCTATTATAGTATGCTGGCAGGCTCCTACAGAGGCATTGTCTCTCAATATAGATGGCTCAAGCAAGGGTAATCCTGGAATATCTGGAGGTGGTGGCTGCTTTAGAGATGTCCGAGGCAAGTTATTGCTGGGTTTCTCCTATCACTATGGTTATGGCTCATGTATGGTGGCAGAGGGGAGAGCGCTGCTAGATGGCCTGAGGTTGGCTCGTTTCCATAGTATCCCACTGTCCATTATATATACGGACTCCATGGTATTGGCTGATATACTGAAAGGTAAAAGAGACCCTCCGTGGTCACTTCTCCCATGGTGGAAACATCTCCAAGACCTCTTTGCAACATTCCAATGCCCTTTAGTCCACATTTACAGAGAAACAAATCAGGTAGCTGACTTTTTGGCAAAACATGCTATGACTATGGGGCACAATTCTGAGTTTCAGTCCATGAGAGAATTGCCAATTTTGGCTAGAGGCTACATTAAGGAGGATGCTTCGCATCTTCCGAATATCCGTATTAAAAGGGTATAGATAACATGCATTGAGGCAGCAAAGTGAAGAGTGTGGGCACCTTGACAGGGAGATTTATTGCATATTACTTCAATTCTTATCATGTTCGGGCTCACTATATAAGCCCTTTGTTTTCTTTGGGGTATGCTCCCCTTGAGAATGTACTTTGTTCACTCTGTCAATAAATAAAATCAGGACCACAGGGTATGCCAGGAGGAGTGAGAACATTCTCCCTCTCTGAGGGAGGGTGCATTCGACCTGTGCTTATTCTGATTGGTCGGTGTTGGCTTAAAAAAAATGGAGAAATCATCCAGAAGAAATACATAAAAGGGAAATAAGCAATAAAATATATATGCACATAATTTAAAGCCCAGATAAAAAAATGGTAAAATCTATGTTGCAGCCCCGCCTCCCCCGTGACCCGATGCTGAAGGAACAACAATGTCGCCCTTCCAGGTTGGGCCCGAGTCTTGGAAATTATCCCGAAATAGCCATGGCCTGACCTCACCTCGGGCTGACATTCCGATTAAACCGGACTCGTTCCTCAGGCTGGATCCCTTCCGAGCCACTACTAAAATTGCCGCACGTTCGGCAAACATTTGAACGGGTTCACCTCGGTTTTCGCCGCGTTTCTATTATGGACCTGTGTCTGAATATGAAAAGACCCGTGAGCAACCAACATGGCCGACGGCTCCTACTCCGACGTGGTCGTGACCCAGTATTGCTCCGGGCCGATAGCTCGTCATATCGGATTCACTCTATCAGGATTCGTTCCCGCCCTTTCATCGAAATTGCCGCAAACTCGGCATATATTTGTACGGGATTGTTCCTATCTATGTCGCACCTTCAATATGGACCCTTGTCCGAATATCAAGTGGTCCGCAAGTGACCGACAAAAATCTGAATAGAACAAGATGGCTCCTGTCATCCCTGGACCCTATACATGGGAATATCAATAAGGCCTTTGTGGGCTGTGCTTTGACCTCGGGTCCGTCCCGATTGTGGTCACCGTCTGACCCACACCCTCGGCCTATAGCTCGCTTCCTTCGATCATGTTTTGGTTTTGGAATCTAGTCCCGGGACTCTTCCCCGTTGCCCTCCGGCACCGGGAACATTAATGATGCCTACGCAAGCCCCGTTTGGACCGCGGGAGGCGCCCCCGGTATGGTACCGACTCGATCTCGCACCGGGCCAATAAATTTTCTAGTCTCCTACTACACTAACCGAGGTTTAACAGAATGTTTTTAGTGTCTCAGAATAATGTACTTGCCGTATCACGGCATACATATGTTCCAGGTCCTCCTGCGACGATTATGATATTCTCAAGCCGGACACCCGTCCGAATATTAAACGGTCTCCCGAATGACGGACACGTTTCGAACTTCCGCTTCCCTAGACACAGGGCTTTTCAACTGATTCAAGGGATATTCCCTCGTTGCCCCTTGGCACCGAAAATATTAATGACGCTCATGCAAGTCTTGTTTCGACCGCGGGGGGCCCACCGCAGTATGGTTGCAGATTGCTCCTGCATCGGGCCAACAGATTTACTGGTTTGTGACCGCTTTAACCGAGGCTTAGCCGAATGTTTTCCGCTCTTCCGAACAATAAATTTGCCGCACCTCGGCATACATGCGTTCTGGTTTTCACGCGATAACCGTGATTTTCTCGAGCCAGACATCGTCCGAACATTAAATGGTCAGTACACGACCGACATGACGGCGAATGCTTTCTTCTCACCCTCATACGGGGATTTCAATGCTCCCTAATAGGCCTTTCCATGCAATTAATTTTCTGGCCATGAGGCCCTAAATCCTGGCGATTAATCAAGGGTGTTCCCTCATATGGGAAATGTAAATGACGCCGTGACCTTTATGGCGCGGCGGGTTTTGCTCCCGACATGAACCACACAATCGTCTGACCAAGTCAGGTCGAGCGCACCATGGGCTCTTCGGGGCCCGAATAAATTGTCACTTTGTGACTGGCACGCCCACGCACGCAATAGACGAACCACCTGAACAAGCGAATTTTAGTGCGTCCACAAGTCTGGCACGCCCGGTGGGACCTAAACCACCCTTCATCTCTTCGCCGGAATTTAGGGCCTCATGGCCTCCTAATTAACGATGTTTGCCTGCTTTGATGAATGGCAGGTGTTGTCTCCGCCAGTCCTATGGGGAGAAAAGCCAAACTCGGTGCAACTGCCTTCGTGGCCTCGAGGACGCTGCTTAGAAGCATATGCAGCTTCCAAGAACCATGGGGGCTGTTATAAAAAAAAGGGGAGAAGAGAAAGAGAAGAGGAGGGAGGGGAAATCAAACCCCCCTTTTTCCCAAAAAGAAAGAGAAGAAAAGAAGAAGAGAAGAAGAGAAGAAGAGAAGAAGAGAAGAAAAGAAGAAAAAGAGAAAAGAAAGAAGCAAAAAAAAAGAGAGAAAGAATTGGCAAGAGAGGGTTGTACGGCCACGTCCGTCGAGACCCGTGCTGAACAAAGATTACCACTGTGGGGTGTTGATATGTTATTCCTCCTCGAGTTAAATAATATTGAAGAGATAAAAAACAACAGGAGGAAAGATGAAGCTGTTGACCGTGATCGCCACCCGGTGAAAGCGCCGGGACTCGGAAGCTACGGGAGAATGCGGGTCCGTTCCTCCACTCCTCCTGGCCGGCCAGAAGGTGCGGGCCTCGTGCTTTTGGTTGCTGACCTGAAAGCAAACGGTGAAACACACAGATAAACGGAGATTAGCTAAATGATAGTGTAGTAGGTGTACTAATTGAAATAAAGCAAAGGAAGAACATGGCCCGGCGATACCTGGAGGTTTTGAAACCCCGTTTAGGGCACCGGAAACAGTAGGAAAGATAAGAAATGCCAACTAAATGATGTATGTGATGTGTGATGCAGTGAAGAAAAGGCGTGTGTGGTGAGCAAACAGAGAAGGAAACACAAAGGCATGAAGCGTGAGGTTCCCTGCACCGGGGGCCTGCGAGGGATGTAGAAGGCCCCCACTCCCTGACGAACGGGCGTATGCTGTATGAGATTTGGCGATGGAATTCGACAGCACTTCGTGATGGTCCCCCCCCCTCTCTTCTTTCTGTCAGAACCCGTGAGCTATATATAGAGCCCACGGCTTCGAGCTTAATCAGGGGTTAAGGGGAATGATGGTCGGTCAAAGGCCGGTAAATGAGAGCATCGTGTCAATATTGCCAACGACATTCTCCTCTTAATCCGCCTGGAATCACGGTGGTCTAATCTGGGTGGCCTTAAAAATGACGGTCCTACGAAGGCCGCCAAACATATATAACGGTCTTGGAGGGACCGTTCAATATACATGACGGTCCTAGAAAAACCGTTATACTCAAAGAGGAGTCAACGCCCGGACAAACAACTTTTCGTGAAGCACGTGGCTATGACCGACTGTCGGGCCTCTGAACCCTTTTCTTGTCGGCAAATAATGACGGCCCATGGACGACCGCTATATTGACTATAACGGTTGGCATTGAGCCGCTATAAAAAGCGTATCACGAGATACAAATAACCCGGGGCAGCGGAACAAAACGGCCAAGTGGGGACCGTTATATTGAGAAAAACGGTTTATAACAGACCGTTAAATCCAATGAGAGGGAGGGAGGCCTTCTTCGCTGGGAAGAGCCCAAAATACTGCCAGAGGAATAATCTTTCATGTGATTGACTGTTCGGGACATCAATAACTGAGACGCAGGAACTGATTCGATTCATCGGTAAAAAACGGGTGTCAACAGATGCCCCTCCTTAACGTCCGCCTTGCAAGGGAACGAGCGGAGGTGTAGTGGAGGCGTCATGGAACATGGAGTTGTAGCGGAGATGAAGCGGAGTGGACTGCAAAAGCGAGCGTTAAGGCAATACGACACCCGTTTCATACCAATAAGCCATAGAAATCTTCCGGCAACCTTCGAACCAATTTGCAAGGTACTGTGGGACTGAGTGTTAAACCTGAATCTGGAGGAACTAAGGTAAAAGAGCAAGGAGCGGCCTCGTCGGCGGACAAGCTGTGGTCCTAAATGAGGCGATATAGAAGCTGGCAATAGCGAAATTAAAAGGATTTTAAAACTCCAGACGAGGGAAACACTTAATTCATCAGAACCGAACAATTAGGTCTAAAGAAATACCTTCTAATTTTGGAGTGGAATTATTCCTTCGGTGGGACATGGAACACAGAAAACAGTCAATCATACGCAAGATCATTTCTCAGGCAGACCGTAGGTCGTGAATGCTCAAAAGGTGCTTGTGATGCATGCTGGGCTAAAAGAAAGAAACATGTAAAATCGAATGCAAACAAAGGATAAAAATATAAAATACTCGAGAATATTATTGCAGAACTGAATGAGTCAGGGTCAGGACACTTCTTGCAACCACAGCGTGCAAGAGAGAACCGTCGTCCCCTGACTTCTTCCAACTTAGCGGCCTTTCCGAAGATTAGACACGCATACCTAGATCATCATGTGTTTTTGTTGACGGGGAACGTCAGATCCTAGAATGCGTGAAGAATCGACTGGTTCTCGAGATAGATGTTTATTACCATATAGTAATGCAATAAGAGTTTTGAGGGATTGAGGGCCATACCTGACTTACCTGTGCAGGCGTAACGGCGGGACATTGATGTTGTTTTAGCTTTAACTGCAATCAAAACTCATTGGCACATGAATTTCACAACAATGATACATTCAACAGTTAAACGGCTCATAGGGACCGTTCTTCAATTAGACGGGCTCATGGTAAACCGCGATATTTATCTTAAACGGTCATAGGAAGGCCGTTCAATGATAAGTAACCGCTTGCAGAATAACGGTCTTATGGTAGCCGTTCTTATTGTATGGCGGTCTATCGCTAGACCGCCATCTCAACGTCGGTTCAAAAATATAAACCTCTTCTCCTTCCCTCCTCCCACCGTAACGCAGGAAGAGAGAAGAAGAAGAGGAAGGAGGAGCGACCCCCACCCCCTTTCTCCCACACTCTCATTCTCTCTCTCTTTTCTCTCGTGTTCTCCCTCTCTCACAATGGCCTCTCTCCTCTTCCTTTCCATCACCCTCTTCCTCACTCTCTTGGGATTTCTCTCCCTCGCGATGGCGGTGGATGGCGACGGCGACGAGCGGCGGCGGTCGGAGGCGGTTGCTCCGGGGGAAGAAGCCGGGACGATGGACTTCTCGGCGGAGGTGGAGCGCTACCGAGCGGAGGTGGAGCGCTATCGAGAGGAGGTGGAGCGCCACCGAGCGACGATAGCGGAGCTGGAGCCTTTCAGGACCGAGGCTCTTGTGCTGCGGGGCCAGGTTCAGGGTATGATGATGAGCCGTTCGAGGAGCCGATCGGTCGTACCGAGTGGCAGCCAGGCTACTCACACCTCGGTGAGACGTTACCTGGCGAGTTCCTCTCAGCGGGAGAGGAACGAGAGTGATGAGCGACGACGACGTCGCGATGATGCTGAGACTTCTTCGATGGCCCCGCCAGCGAAGAGACAGGAGGGAGGTGGAGACAGTGACAGGCCAGAGGGTGAGGCCTGATTTTGTACTTTTTCCTCTTTTTTTTTCCCTTTTTTTTTTATGAGATTTTTATGTTTTTGGGATGATGATATGTATATATGATGCACCCCCTTTTTTAGTTTTTGTATGGATGTATGAATGTATGCAAATGGATGAGTGTATGTATGAATGACAATGGGTGAGGGAGGCGATGACAGACTCGGGTGAGCTGCGTGAGAGGTAGCGAGGTATGCCGACTCAGGGTGAGCGACGCGAGCGGGGGTGAGGCACGCCGACTCAGGGAGAGTGACGCGAGCGGAGGTGAGGTACGCCGACTCTGGGCGAGTGACGCGAGCGGAGGTGAGGCACGCCGACTCGAGTTGAGCGACGCGAGCGGAGGTGAGGCACGCCGACTCGAGTTGAGCGACGCGAGCGGAGGTGAGGTACGCCGACTCGGGGTGAGTGACGCGAGCGGAGGTGAGGCACGCCGACTCGAGGTGAGTGACGCGAGCGGAGGTGAGGCACGCCCATGAGTTTAGAAAACAACGGCCAGGAAAAAACCGTTTTGGAAAGAATGACGGCCAAGACAGGGCCGTGGGTTGCTTAAGAATAACGGCGATGCCATAGCCGTTATGTAACATAACGGTCAAGGGAAAGCCGCTATTTGGCGCTGGCCGACTGAAGAACGACGGTCCATGGTAGACCGCGGACATGAGAATAGCGGTCTCCATTGGGCCGTGCTTAGATGAATGACGGTCTATCGTACGACCGCCAATCAGCACGATCTTAGAAGCCAAATTGAATTCCCTTAAGCCCATTCAATCCTGGTGTGCTCTCGTGCATCATGCGTTCCAGTGGAGCGAAACACGGGATGAGACCTCCTATAAGTAAGGGGTGCTCTGCCTTCAGGCTGAACCCAACCTCTTCTTCTCCTTCTTAAGTTTCTTCCCTCTAAATCACCACCAAATCATCATGAAGAGGAGTTTTGGTGAGCATTCTTTGGGTGAGGGAGACCATTCAGGCCCTAAGGCTGCGAGGAAGGAGCGAGAGGAGATTGCGCATTTGGGTTCTATTCCTCGACATCTCAGTTCAAATCCTTCTAGAGAGGTATGTTTAAATCACTTCAAACTTGGTTCATTTGATTCTGTTCGTCTAATATCTCTTTCTTTCTGCATTACTTTCCTCGTTTTCTCCTTTTTAGCTCCTTCCTGGCTCTCGCCGATACTCTTCTCTTAAGTGGGTGGCTCCCATGGTTCGTGCCTTGCCCCTAGGGGTAACCCACATCCTTAATTCTTGGCACTTACAATCCTTGCTGTTCTTAGGTCGTAACTTCCAAAAGATTTCCTTTGACTGGCACAGCATTTCAGCCCTTATAGAAATGTGGCACCCACAGACCCACACTTTTATCTTTCCATCCTTTGAGGCCACCGTCCTTTTAGAGGAAGTAGAGGCTTATCTGTCTCTCCCTAAGTCTAGGGTTGGGGAGGAGGATCTAGTGTGTCACACAGTTGCCCCTATAGATCCAGTTGCCATCTTTAGCGAATTCATAGAAGACCCGAGTGAGATCAAGACCTTTGTGGGAGCCCGTCATATTCACCTTCTTCCTCTCAGCCAGTGGGTGGTGGCACATTGTAAGAACAAATGCGGGTGGCATGAGGCTATCGCCAAGGCTGCATCCATTTGCTTGTGTGGTGCTATCCTCTTTCCGTCAGCCGACCACGTGCTAGATCTTCCCATCCTTAGCACCATCAGTGGTTTATGGAGAGGGCTTTCTATTTCCCAGGCTATCTTAGCCTATTTTTATGAAGGGCTTAGCTCTGCTGCCCTGAGTGGTCCACTGTTTGGTTCTATGATTCTCTTAGAGTGTTGGGTGGGCGTGAGACTGAAGTTTATCCCTAGGGCAAGCATAGAGACTGAGAGTAGGATCTTCGGGAGCCATCCACTTTCCTTTATCGGTGGCGGGTTTGGTTTCTCTTCGCAGGTGGAGTGCCGTACGGGGGATATGCGGACCAGAGAAGAATGGCGCAGGTACCTGAGTCGGCTACCCGTGGAGAGGTTCGTGATGCGGCCTAACTTCTTGGTGACTACGGAGGTCAGACTGCCCAGAGGACAGGGTCTGGATTTGAGGCTAGTGAGTGATACCGTACTGGCCGTGTATTATCCACACAGGTGCCATTTGCAGGTCGGTGTACCGCGGACCTTGCTTCCTCCGTTGTCGCACTTCCCTTCTCTTCAGGCTAGACAGATTGGCACTGAGCACGATGAGCAGAGTGTGAGGAGTGCACTAGCGATGTGGGGAATCAGCAAGGTGCGTGCCTTGCCAGCAGAGGTGGAAGAGGCGACCGAGACTCGCCAGGCGTATATCAGAGAACTGAGAGAGATGTGCCCCTGCGGGAATGCCCAGCGGAGGATTGAGTGATTGTACTTTCCCTTCCTTTTTATGATGCTTGATAAGTGAGAGTGCCTTGTTTGAGAGCGAGAATTGTTTGTATCAGGAATAAAAGTTGGAGTGACTGATTTTGCCCCTTGCAGTTGTTCTGTTGTTACTTCGTCTTCTTGCTCCATCGTCCTGCACACTATTAGCAATGAAACAGGTTAAATCTGTTTTAGGCTTAGCCCCTTGCCTTGTGACAAGTGCGGAGGTAACCAGTGCTTGATTTTTGGTCAAGGGGCAAGCCTTATTAAATAAGCGAAGGAAAAGAGAAATGATAACAATGCAATGCATGCATGCCATGAATGCAAGTCATGAATATTTTTGGATTTTTTTTTTTTAATGTTTGGATTTTGAAATATCCAATGTTTTTGGGTTTTAAGTTTTTTTTTTTTTTTAAAAGATATTTGTTGTTTTTTTGGATTTTGAAATATTTGTTGTTTTTGGATTTTGAAATATTTGATTTTTTTTTTTGAAATATTTGATTTTTTTTTATTTTGAAATATTTGTTGTTTTTTTGGATTTTGAAATATTTGTTGTTTTTGGATTTTGAAATATTTGATTTTTTTTTTGTTTTTGAAATATTTGATTTTTTTTTTTGTTTTTTTTTGTTTTTTTTTGTTTTTTGGAAAACCGATGCTTCCGTAACAAGACATGCCTCCCTCGTAACCTGAGGATTCCTCCTGAGATTGGCGTGTGATTGAAGGGACCCTCCTGGTCCGAACTTATATTTGCCTGACGGTGTTCTGCCAGGGCCACCCCCAGGGTACTCAGCTTTGTCCTGAAAAGAAAAAAAGAATACGGAGACAAGCTTACACCCGTCATGTGAGGTTTTAAGACTTGAATTCTTTCCTGGGTACCCCTCAAAGCTTCGGTCTGTTGCGCCGGGGTTTTGTGTTCGTCATCGAACCTTAAGCTACCACAGTTGTTCCAAATATTTTCATTTATTCATTTTCCTTTTTGTTCTTTTCCTCTCTTTTTTCTTTCTTTTTCTTGTGGCTTCAGGTCATAACGAACTGCCCCTATTTGAGACTTATCTCGTATTAGGGTACCCAGGTCAGGCATCGCCTCCTTATTTACTCCTCATTCTTGGGTTCAGCCGAAGCAAGAAACGTACAGGGACTACAACTTTCCTCCAGAGTGTGGCCCCGGGAAACGGTGTTTGGCGGAACTGGGGACAGGACCAAAGGGTCGTGTTTGTGTGTTCAGCTTCTCTCAGTGATTCTTATGAACAGGGGAGGCTTGCATTGCTAGGGAAGCACGTGGTTAGACTCTTTTTTAGGGATAGAAGCGTTTGAGATATAACCCGTTCCACGGATTTGCCAGTTCTTCTCCTTCTGAGTTTGTCAACCGATAGGCATTACCTGGATAGACTTCCTTGATGACGAACGGCCCTTCCCAGTTTGGCTGCAACTTAGCCCTTGGACCACCTGTTCGGATGAATTTCCTTTTCAAAACCATATTACCTATTTCAAACTTTCTTTCGATTACCTTCTTTTGAAAATGACGTGAGACCCGCTTTTGATAAACAGAAGCGTGATTGGCCGCATTTAACCTCTTCTCATCTAATAGTTCCAGCTGCGCTAGTAACGCCTCTCGACGCTCGTCGAGATTAAGTTCCTTATCTAGCTGCACTCTTAGGGAAGGGATGAGAATCTCATACGGGAGTACCGCCTCCATCCCATAGGTGAGGGCGAAGGGAGTCTGCCCTGTAGGAGTTCGGACAGAGGTGCGATAAGCCCATAGAGCGTCTATCAATTTATCAGCCCAATCAGCGTGCCGGTGGGATTCACACGTTTTCTTGATGATTTTAAGAAGGGTTTTATTGGTGGCTTCGGCTTGACCGTTGCCTTGTGGATAATATGGTGATGAATGATGCAATGCAATACCAAATTTCTTACAGAGGTCCTGGAGTTCTTGAGACACAAATTGTGGCCCATTGTCGGTGACAATGTCGCTTGGTACCCCGAACCGCGAGATGATGTTCTTTGTGATGAAGCGGCAAACTGTGGTAGCTTTGATCTCTGCATAGGCTTCAGCTTCCGCCCACTTCGTGAAATACTCTGTAGCGGTGAGGATGAAGGATTTCTGTTTTACTTGGGCGTTAGGGTCACCTAACGGACCGACAATATCAAAGGCCCACATGGAGAAAGGCCATGGGGCGGATAGTGGGCGAAGAGATGAAGCAGGGGCGTGGATTCTGTCAGCATGGAGCTGGCACTGAAGGCACCTACGGACATAGGTAGAACAATCTTCCTCTAGGGTTGGCCAATAGTAGCCCTGCCTAAGGATCTTTTTAGCCAATGCCTGTCCATTCACGTGACCTCCACATTCACCGGAGTGAGCAGCTTCCACTACTTTCCAAGCTTCACTGTCGTCTAAACACCGCAATAGAACTCCATTGAGAGCGCGCCTGTACAATTCTCCTGCAACGATTGTATACCTCGAGGCGACTCTTCTGATGGCTTTTCTTTGTGTCGCATTGGCTTCCTCCGGGAGAGAACCATCCCGACAATATTGCTCAATCTCATGGAACCATGGCAACTCATCTTCGTCCAAGATTTCTTCCAATTCTGCCAAGGATACTTCCTTAACCTCTTCTTTAGCCGCTTTCTCTTCCATAATCTTCCTAAGGTTAGCAAACCAAGGATCTTGCAGAGAGGGAGCGTCCATCCGTTGGACCACAATGGTCTCAGTGGAACGACTAAGGGAGAAGGATAAAGAGGAAGCGAGAGATGCTAATGAATCAGCAAGAATATTTTGAGATCGGGGAACATGAACGTAGATGAGTTTGCTAAATTGTCTAGCCAAGAGTGTGACCAAATCTTGATATGGCTTTAGTTTGGGGTCACGGGTGCGATAAGTTGACAGAACTTGACGCAGCACCAATTGAGAATCTCCCATGATGTTGAGGTATCGTGCGCCTAAGAGATAGGCGTGCTTTAGTCCAGCTAGGAGAGCCTCATACTCGGCTATGTTGTTGGTGGCAGAGAAAGAGAGCTGGTAGGCAAAAGGGACGGTGATACCTTCGGGAGTAAGGAGGACAGCGCCGATGCCACGGCCCTGGGAATTGAGCGCACCATCGAAATGTAGAGACCAAAAGGGAGGCGGATGAGAGATAACTGCAAGGTGTTCATCAGGGAATTCGTCCTGGATTGAATCAGTGTAGGGGATAGGAGAATGAGCAAGATGCTCAGCAATAGCATACCCCTTGATGGCCTTCTGGACGACGAAGGTGATATCAAATTGAGAGAGAAAGCTCTGCCAGCGAGCTAATCGACTAGAGAGGACGGGTTTCTCGAGGAGGTAGCGGATTGGGTTCATTCTAGAGATCAACCTTACCTCATGGGCTAGGAAATAGTGTTTTAACTTCTGAACTACCCATACCAATGCTGCACTAGTCTTCTCCATGGCAGTGTACCGGGATTCGGCAGAATTGAACAATCGGGAGAGATAATATGCTGCCCTCTCTCTTCCTTCATCATCCACTTGTGCCAGGACAGCACCTAGGGAATCCTCAGCGACAGAAATGTATAGGATCAAAGGCTTTCCGGGGACAGGAGGTTGCAAGACAGGAGGGTTGGACAGATAGACCTTAAGCTCCTCATAGGCCTTCTGACATTGTTCGTTCCATTTAAACTCGGCCCCCGCCTTTAATAAGTCGTAGAATGGGCGGCATCTTTGAGAGTGTTGAGATATGAATCTTCTAACGAACTGCAAACGCCCAATCAGACCACGAAGCTCCTTAAGATTCTTAGGCGGTGGCATTTCCATTACGGCCTTTGCCTTATTAGGATCAATCTGAATCCCTCGTTTGCTAACCATGAACCCAAGTAATTTCCCGGATGCGACTCCAAAGACACATTTCTTAGGATTCATCTTCAATTGGTATTCCCTAGCCCTTTGCAACACTTTGGCTAAAATGGCGGGGTGTTCTTCTTTTGTCCTCGACTTCACCAGAATATCATCCACATAGGCCTCCATGTAGACGTGCATCATGTCGTGGAAGATGGCCACCATTGCCCGTTGATAGGTAGCACCTGCGTTCTTCAATCCAAATGGCATGACGACATAGCAGTAGGTGCCCCAAGGCGTGGTGAAGGAGGTTTTCTCTTGATCTTCTAGAGCAAGACGGATTTGGTTGTATCCTGAATACCCGTCCATGAACGAGAGAGCCTCAAACCCAGCGGTATTATCTACCAAAACATCGATGTGAGGAAGCGGGAAATCGTCTTTCGGACATGCTTTGTTTAAGTCCCTGAAATCAATACAAATTCTGACTTTGCCATCTTTTTTTATTACCGGGACTATATTGGCCACCCACTGTGGATAAAGCACAACCCTGATGAATCTGGCCTTATGTAATTTGTCCACCTCTTCTTTCATTCTCAAGGCCATATGTGGGTGGAATCTTCTGAGCTTTTGTTTAACAGGAATCGCCCCTGGCCTTAAGATTAACCTGTGTTCCACTAAAGCGGGGTCGAGACCCGGCATGTCCTCGTAGGACCAGGCAAAAGAATCGCTGTACTCTCTCAAAACCTTGATGAGCTCCTCTTCTACCTTAGGAGGGAGATCAGCTGCAATAGATATGGGCCTGGGATCCTCTTCGGTCCCTAAATTGATTTCTTTAGTGGGTTCATCCACTGCTGACGAGGGTTCGTCGAATCTTCTCAATCCTTGTGCGTATAGGTCAGCAATGTCCTCCACATCACTTTCCTCATCATCCGCTGGGTCTTTCTCGTCTACAATTTCATACACTCCTAGTCCGTCATTGCTCCACACCCGGCCTTCTGAATCCTCATCCTCTTTCAAGGAGACGGTGGTGGCTATGAATTCTGGGCATCTGAGGAGGGCCTGGCATCTCAAGGCCAGATCCTGTAGGAACCTATCGGGAATGGAACGGGAGTGACATGCCAGTGGTGGCGTTGCAGAGGTGGATGGGCTATCTAAGGGGGAACATGCTTCTACCCTGACTGACTCGACTAACCTAGGAGACCTATCTACCCTAGGAGACAGAAAATCTAGTGGAGAAGGAGCAGGGGTTTGGTGCCCCTGGGGAGTGGATGAGCAGAAGACAGCATAGTCTTCGACTGAAATGTAAGTTTGAAAGTTGACGTTTTTTTTTGGGTATCTTCTACTACCAGAAGAGAGCAAGAAGAATCAGAAGGTGGAGGCAGAGGAAGGAGTTTTTTTGTGAAGAATTGAGGAAAGAGAGAGAGGAAGGTATCGGGGGAGAACCACATCCCGCGAACTCGGGGGTTAGGAGAAGGTGGTGAAGATAGATCGAGTAGATCAATGGGCGGACAGTGCCCGCAATTGGAGGGAATGAATAGAATTTTTGACGGTCTCCCTGTGAAACACGGTTTGACCAGTATTGGAGGGGATCGAATCACAAAGTTTGGGTAAACTGTTGAGGCCAAATGAGCAGGAGGAATAAAGAAGGAAATGTCGGAGCTTCCTGCCTCTTGTATCTTCTGTGGCCTTATCAGAGCATGCCTAACCATGGGCATCTCTGTCCCCTTCATTTGAGTGGCTGGATCAGTAAACAGACTTGACATTTCAGCAAAATAATCTTCAAGATCCCCTACCAACCCCTGCAGAGGCGGCGGTGGGTCAGCAACAATATTAACAATGGGAGCATCTTTCTTTTCTTCCTTGGATTGTGGCTTATTTGCGGTGCCGGGCTGTAGTGGACCCTTTACAAAGTGTTGCCGGTAGTCCCAGGTTAGTGGCCCAGAATCTGCCTGAATGGTAGTGTTATGATAGCCTAAGCCCTGACGACCCATCTTCTTGCTTTCAGAGATGGGTTTGGTCTTTCCCTGTAACCGCGCGCCGAGACCAAGGCCTGGCTGATAGCCTAGCTTCATGATCATGTCCCAGCCTTTAGAATTTTTGGGTTTAGGCTTAGCTCCGGCATTCTTGCGTGTTGTAATGGGTTTGCCTGCCGCATAAGCCCATGGGTAATTTATGTCCATAACTGACAATACTGGCCTATTGCTCGGCCATAGAGTGGGGAGAACCTGGTCAGTGATGGCGTCCACTGCCTGGACGGTGGAAACACTCTTGACTTTGACCACCCGCCCCTGGAAGGAGAATTTCAGGCACTGATGGGCGGTGGAAGGTACCGCTTGCAGAGCATTTATCCATGGACGACCCAGAATAGCCTTGAACATCGGATCTATGTCTAGGACGTAGAATTCCACCTCTATTTGTAACGGCCCTAGCTCAGCCTGTAATGTGATGACCCCGTGACATGCCCTTCTGGAATTGTCATAGGCGGCAATGGTTGTCGGTGTCGGCTTCAGCATACTTTCAGAAATGTTGCAGGCACGCAGAGTACTTAATGGACAAACATTTATTGAAGCCCCAGTGTCCACTAGCACTGAGTCTACCACTACCTGGTTCAAGGTGATGGTGACGCATAGCGGCATTTGGCGTGCTTCAGGGGGCGCGAGTTCGGCCTCAGAGAATGTGATAGCGGGCCCTTTGGTAACAGTAGCCAACACTGACGGCAAGCTGTCTACCGCCACATCTTCGTTCACTATGACCCTTTGCAGAAACGTCCTTAATGCTTCTTGGTGTAGAGGTGAACGTCTGATCAACTCCAAGACAGAGATCTTTGCCGGCATGCGGTCAAGATGTTGCAACAGGTCGTATGTGGAACCGGGCGCGGGGTCAACTTCATTGTCTTGTGCTGCTGATGCTGAGATGGAGGGTATTTGGGGAGGTGCACTGGTAGAGGGGTAAGTCCTTTGAAATAACCGCCCGCTCCTGAGGGCAAGGTTTTGTGCTGGCATGGCTGTAGGTGGGCTCCCGCTTGACCCAGTGGGGTGAATGAGAATGGAAGGGATGGCAGTCTTGGTGATGGAGGATATGATAGGCATAGTAAGCGAAGGTTGTGGTGAAGGTAAAATGGGCGATGGGTGAGGTAAAGGGGCGGTTAGTGGACTGCAGTGATTGGTGGACAAGATAGTGGAGGGTATAGTAGGTGGGGAAGTATAATGTTGTGGGGGGATAGGCGAGAGAATATGGCTTCTCGGAGTGGTAAGTATGGTGGAAGGATGGATGACGGGGGAAGTTGTGGAAGGCATGGAAGGCCGAAGGATGGAAAAGACGGCGGGTGAGGTAGAGTGCGTAGGGATGTGGCGTAAGGTTAACAGGTGTGCGGGATCGTCAATGGTCCACCCTGCGTCAGGAGCCGGGTGGCGTAACATGTTGACTTGGGCCGGTGCCGGCGGCTGCTGTTGTTGTTGAGGAGCGGGTGCATGTACTGGCATGGGATTTTGGTGGATCCCTAAGTTTGGCTGCTGCTGCTGTTGCTGTGGCTGCTGTGGCTGGAATTGCTGAGGTTGTTGCTGAAACTGCTGTTGCTGTGGTGCTGCCTGTTGCGGCCTTGCTGGCCCTCTTCTCAGATCTTCAATCAGCTTCCTCATCTGAGCCCAATCGATCCTGTGACCTTCGTGCAGGTCGTATACCAGGTCCCTAAAATGATAACACCTCTCAATGGTGTGCCCCGGCTGCCGGTGATATACACAATATCGGGACAGATCGGCGGCCGGATTCATGTTCGGGCGCTCAGGTGGCAATTGTAAATCGCCAGTATGCATCAGCGCTGCAAAGACATTAGTGAGCGTCTCTGGGAGAGGAGGATAGTTGGCTCTTTTAGCAACCGGACGAGCAGGTGCGTAGGTAGCAGGCGGGGGAGTGTTATGGTATTGCAGTGGTTGCTGGGGCTGTTGTGGTGGTGGCGGAGATTGTTGTTGAGGGTGTTGCTGCGTGGGAAAGGAAGGGCGAGGTGATGCGGAGAAATGGGGGTTGCTTTGCTGGGGGAAGTGGGAGGTGGCAGTCTGGCTAACTACCTGCACCTGCTCGTTTGTTTGGACTCCCTCGGTAACAGGGCCCTGTGGTTTTCTGGAACTCTTGGGCTTCTGGGCTTCGAAGAGAGAATGAATGGGGGAGTCCTTAAACTGGGTCTGGATAAACCGGGCCCGACTGTACAGTTGATGCATACTGGTGATGTCATTCAACATTAGGACATTCCGGAAGAGAGGGGTTGCATTAGAAATGAGCAGTTTGATCTTTTCTTCTTCCGGAATCTGCCCGGGCACACGGGAGGCTATCTGCCTCCACCTATCAGCATAGGTAGCGAAGTCTTCATCAGCTTTCATCTTCTCGGCCACTAAGTCCGTGAATGAGTATTCGGGTCCGACCCGATCTTGGAATCTTTGCACGAATTTCTCCTTGATCGTCTTGAAGCTCCCAACCTCCTCCAATGGCAGAGCGTAAAACCATTCGAGTGCCACCCCGTCCAGGGATCGCCGGAATAGATATGCAAGGAGGTGATCGTCATGCTGGTATGGTCCCGACTCGTACAGGAATTCCTTGACGTGGATGAACGGGTTGCCGTTCCCATTGTACTTTCGGTATGTCGGGAGCTCTGACTGAGAAGGGAATCGGATGTCCCGGAAATTAGGAGTGAGAGCATCTGCGAAGGATGGTGGGCCAACCCTCTTATTGAGGAGATCGATCTGCTGTTGGAGAACTGCCAAGCGATCGTCACTTCCTTGTTGAGGTAGAGGGACTTGAGGTGGAACTGAAGGGTAGTGAGAGGCAGCTGGATGGACAGTAGAAGCCGAGGGATAATGGGAGACAGCCGGATGGATAGTGGGGGCCATGAGCCCGTAAGATGGATGTTGAGTCCAAAAAGGACCCACATCAGCGTAAGCGAGTTGAGCTATTCCGGGCTGTAGTCGAGTAGAATCCACTTGGGCCAGAGGGGCCGGTGGCGCTGATGAGACGGCCGCGTGGGCACTAGCACGAGGAGATAAGGGAATTTGACTCTTCCCTTTGTCTGCAGGAGGGTGGGCTGAGGTAGAAGCCTGGCCAGATTGATATATTGGAAACTGGAGGACCTGTGGGCGAAGAGGGGTATGGTCCACTGGGGCAACAGACGGTGCTCCGGACCTCTCAGCAGGATGGGTGGAAGAGACAGGAAGGGTTACAGCGGGCGGGACCTCTGCCCCGAGGGCTTGCTTGAATATCTGGAGTTGATCCTGGTCAAGTTGGGACATGAGTTGGAGTAGTTGGCTCGCCGACGGGGAGCCAAACTGAGGGAGCGTGGGTGGCGCAACCTCAGCGATGGAGGAAGGGGGAACAAAGACGAACCCCTCCCCATTCAGGGAGGAGGCAACCCCGGAGACGTCCTCGAGGAGCCCCTGAGGAAGAGAATCCTCGCGGGCGGGGATGGACCCGAAAGAAGACATGCTGGATGATGATGAGTTGAATAAAGGGTTGCAATAGAGGGAGAGTAGAGAATCGCCCCTAGGAGATGATCCCGAGGGAGGGGAGCAATGCTGCATGCAATGGGATGCACAGACTAGAGAGACTTAAGACCAAAGTACACAAGTAGAAGCAAAGCAACCACACAATGAAAGGTGGAGACGAGAAGGGAGTCAACCAAGTATGCACACACTTTGAATGATGCCGCAGATTTTCAGAATTCTTTTCTCTGAGGCTTAGTGTTTTGATTAAGATGTAGAGTTCACTCGGACACTTGGGAGCCTAATAACGGCATGATGGGGGAACTGGCTGACTTTAAGGGGAAGCACTCTCCACGTATGCAGAACCTAGACACGGTGTGGCGATGGTACAACCGGCCCGGCGTCCGTGTGGGAATCCACGGCTCACGGGGGCTTACGGAGGTCCTCGGCAAGATTCCCTAGTCGGCTCCAAGGAATATGGAGACGAGAGGAAATCCTACTTCGGTAGGAAATGCAACTACAGTATGAAGTGAATGATCCTAGGTGCACCGGAGTGCATGCAAAGCCTAGCCTAGAAATCTAGCAATCACATATGAAATCAAATGATAGAATCATGAAGCAATCAATAATATGATAGAAAATAACAAGTGGACAGCAGGGGGACCAATGCTGGGAATAACAATCAGGGATAACAAGTGCCAGCCGTAGACTCTACACCAAAATAACGGTCTACAGGGGACCGCTGAATTGATTATAACGGCTCTGGAAGAACCGCTAAAGTGCAGAGCTCAAAACGCGAATGGCGGCCTGATGATGACCGCCATACGAGTATGACGGCTTGATGGAAGCCGTTAAATGAGCAGAGTACAACAGTGATAATTGCGGAGAATACCAGAGACCGACGGCTGAAGAGAACCGTTTTACACAGAACGACGGCTGTTACAGAACCGCTGAACTTCACAGAGACAGAGATTGGTCAGCAAACCAGAAGCACGATGGGCATCAGAAGTCCCACCGTGATCGCCAAAAAAGGAGAGGTGTTGATATGTTATTCCTCCTCGAGTTAAATAATATTGAAGAGATAAAAAACAACAGGAGGAAAGATGAAGCTGTTGACCGTGATCGCCACCCGGTGAAAGCGCCGGGACTCGGAAGCTACGGGAGAATGCGGGTCCGTTCCTCCACTCCTCCTGGCCGGCCAGAAGGTGCGGGCCTCGTGCTTTTGGTTGCTGACCTGAAAGCAAACGGTGAAACACACAGATAAACGGAGATTAGCTAAATGATAGTGTAGTAGGTGTACTAATTGAAATAAAGCAAAGGAAGAACATGGCCCGGCGATACCTGGAGGTTTTGAAACCCCGTTTAGGGCGCCGGAAACAGTAGGAAAGATAAGAAATGCCAACTAAATGATGTATGTGATGTGTGATGCAGTGAAGAAAAGGCGTGTGTGGTGAGCAAACAGAGAAGGAAACACAAAGACATGAAGCGTGAGGTTCCCTGCACCGGGGGCCTGCGAGGGATGTAGAAGGCCCCCACTCCCTGACGAACGGGCGTATGCTGTATGAGATTTGGCGATGGAATTCGACAGCACTTCGTGATGGTCCCCCCCCTCTTTCTTTCTGTCAGAACCCGTGAGCTATATATAGAGCCCACGGCTTCGAGCTTAATCAGGGGTTAAGGGGAATGATGGTCGGTCAAAGGCCGGTAAATGAGAGCATCGTGTCAATATTGCCAACGACATTCTCCTCTTAATCCGCCTGGAATCACGGGGGTCTAATCTGGGTGGCCTTAAAAATGACGGTCTACGAAGGCCGCCAAACATATATGACGGTCTTGGAGGGACCGTTCAATATACATGACGGTCCTAGAAAAACCGTTATACTCAAAGAGGAGTCAACGCCCGGACAAACAACTTTTCGTGAAGCACGTGGCTATGACCGACTGTCGGGCCTCTGAACCCTTTTCTTGTCGGCAAATAATGACGGCCCATGGACGACCGCTATATTGACTATAACGGTTGGCATTGAGCCGCTATAAAAAGCGTATCACGAGATACAAATAACCCGGGGCAGCGGAACAAAACGGCCAAGTGGGGACCGTTATATTGAGAAAAACGGTTTATAACAGACCGTTAAATCCAATGAGAGGGAGGGAGGCCTTCTTCGCTGGGAAGAGCCCAAAATACTGCCAGAGGAATAATCTTTCATGTGATTGACTGTTCGGGACATCAATAACTGAGACGCAGGAACTGATTCGATTCATCGGTAAAAAACGGGTGTCAACATGGGGCTGATGCGGTGGAGCGAACCACTCATCCCCTCCCTGAGGGGATGAGCGCTCTCCTGCACCTCCACCCTGGGCAATCATACAAAAAAAGGGAGAAATACAGAAGAAAGGAAGAAAAGTTGGCTAGCATCGCCGACTGAAAGAGCAAGAAGAAACCCGGTATCCCGCCTGAATCTGGGAGGTCCCGAGTCCGCGGTGCAATGACCCCGCTCGTTCCTCCTTCCTGCTGCCTCCATCTGGCACAAAACGGCCCCCGAGTGGTTGTTAAAAGACCCAGCGAGCCACAATTGTAGCCTGGTGAATGGTTACCCGCTGTGGGGAATGCTTTATAGCAATGAGGCCAAGCACGGCCACCACTCCCGAAGAGAGCGTGCACATACCCCGCCATGGGGGATAAGAAGAAGATATATACCCTGCTACGGGGGCATAAGAGGCAAAAAAAAGAGACACACCCCATTCCCAGGGGCACATGAAGAGAATCCGCCCCGACTGAGGGGCATAAAGTAAAAGCTACACCCCAGCTTCGGGGCATTTGAAGAAGAATCCGCCCTGACCTGGGGACATAAGAAGAAATAGAGTTGCACCCTGGCTTAGGGGCATTTGAAGAAGAGAAATACACCCCGATATGGGGGCACATGAAGCAAAAGACATACCCCGCCATGGGGGCATAAGAAGAAAAGAATTCACCCCGGCCTGGGGACACACAAAAGGAGAAACTCACCCTGGCTTAGGGGTATATGAAGGAGGAACGTACCCCGGCCTGGGGGCATAAGAGACAAAAGCACACCCCATGCTAGGGGCACATAGAGAGGAATGCACATCGCCCTGAGGGGCGCAGAAAGTCATAAAGAATACGCCCCGGCTTAGGGGCATTTGAAGAAGCTACGTCCCGCCTTGGGAGCATAAGAAGAGAAGAATACACCCCGACTTAGGGGCATTCGAAGAAGGAATACATCCGGGCCTCGGGGTCCATGAAGTAACATATATCCCCCCCGGGGGGGCATCTGAAGCAGAACACACAATATTCCCCGGCTTACGGGAGCACACGAAGAAAGGAATACACCCCTATGCGGGAGCACATAAGCATAAGAAGAAGAGACTGCCCCGGCCAGGGGTCATGAGAAGAAGCAGAGTTGCACCCCGGCTCAGGGGGGCATATGAAGAGAAGTGTACCCCACCTTAGGGTATAAGAGGCAGAAGAATCAACCCCGACTCAGGGGTAACTGAAGAGAGTTCCACCCCATCCCTGGGGGGGGCACAAGAAGCAAAATACCCCCCGTCTTGGGGGCATATGAAGCCAAGAATCACACCCCCGTCTTGGGGGTATTTGAAGGGGAAGCCCACCTCGCCTCGAGGGCCTAGAGACAAAAGCCACGTCCCGGCTCAGGGGCATAGGAAGAGAAGTCCACCCCGGATTAAGGGCATTGGAAGAAGAAACAAACCCCGCCAGTCGGGACACAGAAGTCATGAAGGATATGCCCCGACTTAGGGGCATTGGAAGGAGAAACAAACCCTGCTAGTCGGGACACAGAAGTCATGAAGGATACGCCCCGGCTTAAGGGTATTTGAAGAAGTCACATCCCGTCTCGGGAGCATAAGAAGCAGCAAGAATACACCCCGGCTTAGGGGTATTTGAAGAAGAAATATACCCCGCCTGGGGGCATAGAAGTCGTAAAAGAACACACCTCGGCTCAGGGGCATTTGAAGAAGTCACATCCCGCCTTGGGAGCATGAGAAGCAGCAAGAATACACCCCGGCCTAGGGGTATTTGAAGAAGAAATATACCCCGCCTGGGGGCATAGAAGCTGTAAAGAACACGCCTCGGCTCAGGGGCATTTGAAGAAGCTACATCCTGCCTTGGGAGTGTAAGAAGAAAAGAGTCCACCCCATCTTAGGGGTATTTGAAGAAGAAACACACCCCGCTACGGGGGCATAGAAGCCATAAAGAATACGCCCTGGCTTAGGGGTATTTAAAGAAGAAGGATACCCTGCCTCGGGGGACATTGCAAGCAGCGATACACCCTGCTAGGGCGCACAGGAAGCAAACCACACCCCACTCCTGGGGACACATAAAGAGAATACACCCCGTCATGGGGGCACATGAAGAGAATACACCCCGCCATGGGGGCACATGAAGAGAATCCACCCCGACTCGGGAGTACATGAAGCAACAAAGAATACACCTCGCCTTAGGGGAGTCTGAAGAAAAAGCATACACCCCACTTTGGGGGCACAAGAAGCAAATATTCCCCAGTGTGTCGGGGCAAAAGAAGAAGAATCCCCCCTCGGGGGCATATAAAAAAAGCAAAGATACACCTGGTGCCCGGTGCACATGAAGAGAAAGGCACCTCCCTCTGGGGGCACAACAAGCAACAAAGATACACCCCATTCCCAAGGGAACATGAAGAGAAATACACCCCTGCTCCAGGGGCATATGAGACAAAACTATACCCCGATTTAGGGGCATTTGAAGCAAAGACTTCACCCCGCCTCAAGGGGGGGGGGCGTAAGAAGCAAAAGATACACCCCTGCCTCAGGGGGGTGTAAGAAGCCAAGAGATATGCCCCGCCATGGGGCAGTAGAGGCAAAATGCATTCCCCCCGGGGGGCACATGAAGCAACATACCCATCGCCTCGGCAGCATATGAGGCCAAGAGGCTACATCCCGGCTCGGGAGCATAAGAAACAAAAGATATACCCCACGTCGGGGGCATATGAAGTCAGGAATCACACCCCCATCTTAGGGGTATTTGAAGAAGAAGCATACCTCGCCTCGAGGGCCTAGAAGCTATAAAGAGCACGCCCCAACTCAGGGGCATATGAAGAGAAGTCCACCCCGGCCTAGGGGTATTTCAAGAAGAAATATACCCCGCCAGGGGGCATAGAAGCCATAAAGAACACGCCCCGGCTTAGGAGTATTTGAAGAAGATACATCCCGCCTCGGGAGCATATGAAAGAGAAGAATACATCCCGTCTTAGGGATATTTGAAGAAGAAATATACCCCGCCAGAGGGCATAGAAGCCATAAAGAATGTGCGCCTACTCAGGGGCATTTGAAGAAGAAACATACCCCGCCTGGGGGACGCAGAAGCAAAGAGACAGAGTACACCTCCACCCGGGGGCATCAAAGCAAAGAGGCTTACATCCCGACCTGGGAGCACATGAAGAAAGAATATACCCCGACCTAGGGGCGTCAGAAGAAGAAACATACGCCCTGATCCAGGGACATGAGAAGCAAGAGAATATGTCCTGCCAAAAGGGTATGAGAAACATGAAGAATGTACCCCAGCCTAGGGGCACGGAAAGAGACACACTCCGCCCTTGGCGCATAAGAAGCAGAAACACCTACCCCAGCCCGGGGGCACAAAAATACACTCCGTCCTTGACGCATAAGAGGCAGAAGCACCTACCCCAGCCCGGGGGCACAAAAATACACTCCGCCCTTGGCGCATAAGAGGCAGAAGCATCTACCCCGACCCGGGGCACAGAAACAAAGAGACATACATCCCAATCTGGGAGCATAAGAAAAAAGATATACTCGCCCACGTGGCATTTGAAGAAACAACATACCCTGCTTCGGGGACACAGAAGCCATAAAGAGATACACCCCCGCCTCAGGGGGGCGTAAGAAGCAAAAGATACACCCCCGCCTCAGGGGCATTTGAAGAGAGCTACGCCCCGTACCAGGGGCATATGAAGAAGAAACATACCCCGCCTGGGGGCATAGAAGTCGTGAAGAGTATACCCCGGCTTGGGGGCATTTGAAGAGAGCTACACCCCATACCAGGGGCATATGAAGAAAAAACATACCTCGCCTCGAGGGCCTAGAAGCTATAAAGAACACGCCCCGGCTCAGGGGCATATGAAGAGAAGCCCACCCTGGCTTAGGGGTATTTGAAGAAGAAACATACCCCGCCTGGGGGCATAGAAGCCGTGAAGAGTATACCCCGGCTTGGGGGGGGGCATTTTAAGAAGCTACATCCCGCCTTGGGAGCAAAAGAAGAAAAAAGAATCCACCCAGCTTAGGGGCATATGAAGAAGAAACATACCTTGCCTCGAGGGCCTAGAAGCTATAAAGAACACGCCCCGGCTCAGGGGCATATGAAGAGAAGTCCACCCTGGCTTAGGGGTATTTGAAGAAGAAACATACCCCACCATGGGGGCATTTGAAGAGAACTACACCTCGCCTCGGGGGCATAAAAAAAAAGCAACAAACACACCCTGGTCTGGGGACATAGAAGCAAAAACATACACCCTGCCTGGGGGCACAGAAGCAAAAAGGCAAAACACGCCCCTCAGGGGGGGGATGCACACCAAATGAAGCTACACCCCAACCCAGGGGCACATTAAGAGAAATACACTCCAGCGCGAAAGTATCAATGAGAAGAGAATAGCAGAATAAAGAAAGAAGAGACATGAGGTAGCCGTGGTCCTCGAGCCTGCCTCATCACATAAAAAGAAGGAAAAAAAGAGACATGGGGCAAACATGGTCCTTGCACCTGCCTCCCCACAAAAGAAAAAAAAAGAGAGACATGAGGTAGACGTGGTCCTCGAGCCCGCCTCATCACACAAAAGAAGAGAAGAAAAGGAAAAGAAGACACATGAGGCAAACGTGGTCTTCGAGCCCGCCTCATCACACAAAAGGAAAGAAGAAAAGAAAGAGCAGTCATGAGGCGAACATGGTCTTTGCACCTGCCTCTCCACAACAAAAAGAAAGAGCAATCATGAGGCGAACATGGTCTTTGCACCTGCCTCTCCACACAAAAGAAGGAAAATAAAAAAGAGAACAGTCACGAGACAAACGTGGTCCTCGAACCCGCCTCTTCGCACAAAAAAAAGAAGAGAAGAAGAGAGAAAGGGATGATCACAAGGCAAACATGGTCCTTGCACCTGCCTCTCCATAAAAAAGAAATAAGAGAAGAAAAGGGAGAAAAGATACACAAGGCGAACATGGTCCTTGCGCCTGCCTCTCCATAAAAAAAGAAAGAAGAGAAGAAAAGGGAGAAAAGATACGCGAGGCGAACGTGGTCTTTGCACCTGCCTCTCCATAAAAGAAGAAGAGAAGAAGAGAAAGAAGATTCGTGGGGTGAACATGGTCTTTGCAACTGCCTCTCCGTAAAAAAAAAGGGAAGGGAGTCACGAGGCAGACACGGCCTTTGCACCCGCCTCTCCACATGAAAGAAGAAGAGAAGAAGAGAAAGAAGAGTCGCGAGGCAAACATGGTCTTTGCACCTGCCTCTCTACAAAAGAAGAAGAGAAGAGAAAAAGAGATATGAGGCGAACATGGTCTTTGCACCGGCCTCTCCATAAAAGAAGAAGAGAAGAAGAGAAAGAACAGTCACAAGGCGAACATAGTCTCTGCACCTGCCTCTCTACAAAAGAAGAAGAGAAGAGAAAAAAGGAGACACGAGGCAAACATGGTCTTTGCGCCTGTCTCTCCAGAAAAGAAGAAGAAAAAAAAGAGACACGAGGCAGACGTGGTCTTCGAACCCATCGCCTCACACAAAAGAAGAAGAAAAAAAGAGAGTCACAAGGCAGACATGGTCTTTGCACCCGCCTCTCCACGCAAAAGAAGAAGAGAAGAAGAGAAAGAAAAGAGACATGAGGCAGACGTGGTCCTCGAACCCACCTCTTGACATAAAAAAAAGGAGAGAAAAAAAAGGAGAACAGTCATGAGGCAGACGTGGTCCCTGAACCCACCTCTTCACATAAAATAAGAAGAGCAGAACCAAAAGAAGACACATGAGGCAGATGTGGTCTTCGAGCCCGCCTCATCACACAAAAGAAGAGAATGAAAGAAAGAATTCACATGAGGCGAACATGGTCTCTACACCTGCCTCTCCATAAAAGAAGAAGAGAAGAAGGAAAAGAACAATTTTGAGGCGAACACGGTCTTTGCACCCGCCTCTCTACACAAAAGAAGAAGAGAAGAAAAGAAAGAAATGAGCAACGAGGCAAACATGGTCCTTGCACCTGCCTCTCCATAAAAGAAGAAGAGAAGAAGAGAAAGAGTAATCATGAGGCAAGCATGGTCTCTGCACCTGCCTCTCTACAAAAGAAGAATAGAAGAGAAAAAAGAGACATGAGGCGAACATGGTCCTTGCACCTGCCTCTCCATAAAAGATGAAGAGAAGAAGAAAAAGAGCGATCATGAGGCGAACGTGGTCTCTGCACCTGCCTCTCCATAAAAGAAGAAGAGAAAAAAAAAGAGCAATTATGAGGTGAACATGGTCTTTGCACCCGCCTCTCCACACAAAAGAAGGGAAGAAGAGAAAGAACAGCAACGAGGCAAACATGGTCTTTGTACCTGCCTCTTCAAAAAAAATATTTATGAGGTAGACTGTTACCTCCGCCCTCCAGCCACCCAACAAATAGAAACCAATCAGCATTCCGCCGACGGGGCGTTAAACCGAAAGATATTCAGCCATCGGGGCTTCAAGCCGATAAATATTTAGCCATCGGGGCTTCAAGTCGACAGATATTCTACCGACGGGGCGTTAAACCGACTAAACCTTCCGCCGACGGGGCGTTAAACTGACTAGACCTTCCGCCGACGGGGCGTTAAACCGACTAGACCTTCTGCCGACGGGGCGCTAAATCGACCAACTTTCAGCCATCGGGGCTTCATGCCGACAACTACCCCTTCATCGGCCTTCGGGTCGACAGCTACCTCATCATCGGCCTTCGGGTCGACAGCTATATAATCATCGGCTCCTAGCCGACAACTACCTCATCATCGGCCCCTAGCCGATAGCTACCTCACCATCGGCTCCTAGCTGACAGCTATATAATCATCGGCTCCTAGCCGACAGCTACCTCATCATCGGCTCCTAGCCGACAGCTATCTCATCATCGGCTCCTAGCCGACAGCTTCCCAGTTAAAAAAAAATAGACCTCTCGCTTTGGTTCGGATCCTTCCCCGGCGAGAGAACAAAAGAATAAACCTTCCATTTTGGTCCAGACCCTTCCCTGGCCAGAGAACAAAAGAGACCCTTCTCTTCGACTCTCACGTCCCGCTACCCAACGCCCCTCTGCAGGGCCATTTCGACCGGGGCCCACTGCCAGGATTAATCCATCCGTCCCACCGCGCTCTCCGATATCTTTTCGGCTTTACAGCCTACTCCTGACATCGCTCGGCTTGTCAGCCTGCTCCCAATATCCCTTGGCTTTTTAGCCTACTTCCCAATACCTTCGGCTCTTGCAGCCCGCTTCCCAATATATTCGGCCTTTATGACCTGTTGCCCAGAATTCGGCCTTCGCAGCCCGCTCCCCAATTTTGGCTCTTGTAGCCTGCTCCCCCGATTTGGCTTCCGTAGCCTGCTGTCCACAATTTTGGCTCTTGCAGCCCGCTTTCCAATATCTTTGGCTCTTGCAGCATGCTTCTCAGAATTAGGCCTTTACGGCCTGCTTCCCAGAATTCGGCTCTTGCAGCCCGCTTCCCAATTTTGGTTCTCGCAGCCTGCTTACCTTTGGCCCTCGTGGCCTGCTTCCTAACTTTGGCTCTCGCAGCCTGCTTCCCTTTGGCTTTTATAGCCTGCTTCCCACTTCTGGCTCTCGTAGTCTGCTTCCCTTTGGCTTTTATGGCCTACTCCCCAATTCTGGCTCTTGTAGCCCGCTTCCCTTTGGCCTTCGTGGCCTGCTTCCCAAGTCCGGCTCTCGTAGCCTGCTTCCCATGATTCGGCCTTCGCGGCCCGCTTCCCATAACTTCGGCTCTTGCAGCCCGCTTCCCAATCTCGGCCCTTATGGCTTGCTCCCCTAATGTCCCTTGGGTTCTATAGCCTGCTTCCCTAATAACTTTACTACCACTACACTTACACGTAACAACAATATTTTCTTATGCAAAAATAAACAAATAAACACAAAAAAAATAAACACAAAAAAGAAAATGGAAACAAAAAAGAGAATGCATGATTGCCTTGCTTGCATGGTTGCTTAATATAGAATAATACACCTCCTTGAAATTTTCTAGGACCGTATTTCCTTGCTAAATAATATCGCCCCGATTCCAGATGCACGCGCGTCACGGCGTACGCTCGAAGGGAACCCAATTATGGCGAGTGCACACGCCAAGGGGAAGAGTCATGGCCGAATCGCTAAGCCCAACTCACAAAATAAACCTGAGGCAACGCTCCCACACTTAGCACTTAATGTGTTCAATAACCTTCCACTATAGGGATTGCCCGAATTTCTTCTTAGCACTCTACGAAGACTTGAATTCCTGCACTCGCGTGAAAGGTAATCGTGAGGAAAAAGTTGCCTACCCCCACTGAAAAAAAAAGAGAGAGAAAAAAAAAAGAGAAGAAAAGAAAAGAGAGGGAAACGCGGAGTCGAGTAGCCGGGAATCCCCACTGAAACAAATGAGGAGACTCGCGCGAAATGGTGAAGTGAATCACAATAAGGATGAATCTTAGTAGCCGGGAATCCCCATTGAGACACATGAGGAGACTCGCGTCGAACGGTGAAATCTGCTACCAAAATAAACCGATGGGGGCTGTGTGAAGCTACCGAAAGTCGAAAGCCTGGAACTAATGTGTAGGCGCTAGAGTGATCCTCGAGTGTCACCAGAAAAACATGCATATCCCTATGGTTAGGGCTCTTTGTTCACACATTTGTACTGCCATGCCACAGAGAATTGCTTCGGGTGAAATGCGTGAATTTAGGCGATGCATGTAAGACATGCGATATCCTCTTGACGGGTGCACCACCCCTCAATTGTGCCTCGCGGCCCGCACCGCATCTACGAATTACGGGCGACGTCCCTATCCTATCCCCTATAGAGGGAGCTGCCTTACTTATATTTATGTTATGCCTGCTAATGAATGCTTGCATGCTTTAAAAAAAAAAGAAGAAGAAAAATGATTAAAAAAACAACATAAAAATAATAAAAAAATATATAATAACAATAAAATAACAAGAATGTGCGTATGCAATAAACTCAATTTCGGCCATTGAAGCCTACTTTCCTAGCACCGGCTCGTAGAGCCCAATCTTGGCCCCCGTGGCCTACCTCTTGCCCTCACGGCTCGTTAATCCCCAACTTCGGCTCTTTAAGCCCGCGGCCTTGGCTGTTTTGACTTCCCTTATCGGCTCCTGAGCCGATAGCTTTCAATTATCGGCCCCTGAGCCGACAGCTTTTCAATCATCAGCCCCTGAGCCGACAGCTTTTCAATTATCGGCCGCTGAGCCGACAGCTTTCAATCATCGACCTTCGGGTCGACAGCTTTTCAATTATTGGCTCCCATGTCAACAGCTTCCAATTATCGGCCGCTGTGCCGATAGCTCTTATATCATCGGCATCCACGCCAGCAGTCGCCCGGAGTTCTCCAAAGAAAAAAAGAGAAGGGAAGAAGAGAAGAAGAAGGAAACAGAGAAGAGAAAAGAAAAAAGAGAAGAAAAGAGAGAAGAAAAAAAAGATAACAAAAAAGAGAAGAGAAGAAAAGAGAAGACAAGGCAAAGAGACAAAGAGACCAACAAACCAGGTCAGCTCCCGGCGCCCTGTCGGCATTGACGAAGAGACAAAGAGACCAACAAACCAGGTCAGCTCCCGATGCCCTATCGACACTAACGAAGAGACAAAGAGACCAACAGACCAGGTCAGCCCCCGGCACCCTGTCGGCACTGACGAAGAGACAAAGAGACCAACAAATCATGTCAGCTCCCGACACCCTGTCGGCACTGACGAAGAGAAGAAGAGACAGACAAACCAAGTCAGTTCCCCACACCCTATCGGCACTGACGAAGAGATAAAGAGACAGACAAACCATGTCAGTTCCCGACACCCTGTCGGCACTGACGAAGAGAATAAGAGACAAATAAACCATGTCAGTTCCTGACACCCTGTCGGCACTGACGAAGAGACAAAGAGACCAACAAATCAGGTCAGCTCCCGACACCCTGTCGGCACTGACGAGGAGATAAAGAGACCAACAAACCAGGTCAACTCCCGGCGCCCTGTCGGTACTGACGAAGAGATAAAGAGACCAACAAACCAGGTCAGCTCCCGACGCCCTGTCGGCACTGACGAAGAGAAGAAGAGACAAACAAACCATGTCAGCTCCCAACACCCCGTCGGTACCAACAAAGAGAAGAAGAGACCAGTACACCCACGGGCACCGCCCGGCTCATCCTTCGCCTGTAATACCCGTCGGTGGGGGGCATTTGTGGACGTGCAAAATTGCACACCCATACGTCCCAACTAGTCTAGCATCAACAACGATTCCAAATAGAAAAAAAACCACGGGGAAGATGGGCCATCCGAACTCTCCAAACAAACGCATATACTACCGTGAAGCCGTCCTCGGAGTCTCGACAGTGAAGAGAAATCAACCGCCAAGAGTCCCACAATCCATGGGCCTCAAAGAAAATCAAATAAGCCATAACTCGTGCTCACAACGGGCTCATAACTGCCCATTTAGGCCTTTAGCGGCACGCCCCTAGGCCCTTCAGCGGCACAGCCCTTGGCCCTTCAGCGGCATAGCCCTTGGCCCTTCAGCGGTACGCCCCTGGGCCCTTCAGCGGCATGCCCATTGGGCCCTTCAGCGGCACACCCCTTCTAGCCCTTCAACGGCACACTATTCTAAGCCTTCAACGGCACACTATTTCAGGCCTTCAACGGCACACTATTTCAAGCCTTCCACGGCACACTATTTTAAGCCTTCAACGGCACACTATTTCAGGCCTTCAACGGCACACTATTCTAAGCCTTCAACGGCACACTATTTCAGGCCTTCAACGGCACACTATTTCAAGCCTTCCACGGCACACTATTTCAAGCCTTCCACGGCACACTATTTTAAGCCTTCAACGGCACACTATTTCAGGCCTTCAACGGCACACTATTTTAAGCCTTCCACGGCACACTATTTCAAGCCTTCAATGGCACACTATTTTAAGCCTTCAACGGCACACTATTTCAGGCCTTCAACGGCACACTATTTCAAGCCTTCCACGGCACACTATTTCAAGCCTTCAGCGGCACACTTCTTGGGTATTGGCCTTCAGCGGCACACCTGCGAGGCTCTCCAGCAGCACGCCTTCCTCAGCCCCCAGCGGCACAGCGTTCAGCCCATCCACGCTGGTCAACGCTCGTAGCTCTCGGCGCGCAGCGAAAGCATGGCAGGCCCATGCCTGCACCTTGCTGGGTTGTCCTCGCCCCACCTACTCCCATCCTCAATTTTTGTCGGCCTGACCAGGGGTATAAGAACCCCTCGCTCCGACGAAAAAGGAGGCGGAGAGAGGGAAGGATACACAAAGAGAGAAGACAGACGCAGAACCTGCGACAAGAGAAAGATGCCGCCAGAAAAGAGAAGAAAGAAGAAAAAGAGAGAAGAGAAGAAGGAGGGCTCCGGCGTGGGGTTCCTCCGACAACCACCGAGCAAGAGAGAGTAAGAGAGAGAGAGAGGGAGCTCGATGTAGTAGGGGGAAGTGGGGGAAAGGGGCAATGGGTGGTCACCCTGCTCCGATCCCCAACACTTCCCCCCTTTTCTTCTTCTTCTTCCCCGTTCTTTTGTTCTTCCATTTTATTTCTTGTTCGTAGCCTTAGCTTGGGCATGTTGGTAATGTGTATGGCTGGCCACGGCCTTTTGTTCCCCCATGAATGAGTATTGTCCCCTTTGATGGGTTTTCCCGTCATCTTGATTGATTTGTGCCGCCGTGTGCTTGATCGTCCTTCCTCCCCCTCTTCCCGGTGTTTTCCTTAACTCCTCCTGCCGATAGTTTCCTCTGGACACCGCACCACCTCGGGTGGTATGAGGTCGTGAGCCTTTCCAGTGCACATCCCCTCCGCGTTGTGATCTTCTGGTAGAAGCCCACCTGCAAGTCCCTTGCCTGCCCTTTGAGCCACCTCCCAAAAATCTTTTCCTCCTGGGCTTGATCAGCCCAATGCCCCTGCCCCATTAGCACGCCAGCCCCTTTTGGGGGCCTTGCCCGGTGCGCCTGCACCCCCGTCCAGCAGTACACCTTCTGGCTCCTTGGCCGGCACACCCTTCTGCGCCTTCAGCAGCACACCTGTACTTTCCCCCAGCGGCACACCCTTCCGGCACCTTGGCCGGCACACCCATAGTAGCCCTCCAGCGGTACACCTCCCCTTGGTGCTTCAGCAGTACGCCTGGCCTCTCCCTAGTCCGGTACACCCCTCAAGCACCCTGTGCTCGTCCTTGGCCGGTACGCCTTGGCTAACTCCCAGTCCACCCTATCCAGTCTTAGAGGTCTCCCGCTCGTTGTTTTCTCCGAGGTTTTCTGAAGTTTCATTAAAGGTGTTGCCGCCTTTGGGCACCCACCTCCAGTTGACGGGTTCCGCCACTCCCTGTGGGCGCGTTCCCTTTATCTCCCTTACGCTCGGGTCAAGGGGAGATGCTGCCGAATTTTTGCTAGAAACGATAACATATTAAAAGGATAACAGGAAGCAACCAACAAATGGAACAACAAAATATTATAAAGAATAGGCTATGAGGAAAAGGAGGAAAGACTTGTATAAAACTACTCAAAACCCAAAGAAAAGAAGAAAAGAAAAGCCTTAAAGCAAGTAGCAGGGGAGTGGGCCTTCATTGGTACGTCTGTTCCAGCCTTCACCGGTGCACCCTATTTGATGTGAAACAAATGTCGAAGTCGATTCTGTCCGGTTCTGGAATCTGTGACCAGCAGCTGTTGAAGTGGCTGTGGATCGCACTCTGGAATTTTTCCGGAGGCGCGGTTGGTGCCGTTGGCTTCGTAACAGGGTAGGGATACAGCACAATTTTTCTGAATTTTGGTTCCGCCCGAACCTGGTCGCCACGGACGACTGAGCGGGGACCCCGTTCTGGTTCTGTGCAGGGGCAGCTTCTGAACAGCGGCTTGACAGGGACACCACGAGCAACCCCGAACTCCGTTTGGTGCGCGGCAGGTGGCGTTGGAATCGTGGGGACGACTACTTTCCAGCGGCACTGGTCTCGCCTCAGTCGGATGTCGGTGTGGACGTGCAGGTCCCGTTGAGTGGGGACTGGTCGGAGGAGACAGACAGGAGGCAGAATGGGGTCGTCGGGGTATAAAATTTGTAACTCTGGCCACCGACCTCTGATTGCGGTTCCGTCTTCTGATCCCGGTAGCTGACTTGAGGATGGAGAACTTTGATGAAGATTCTGGAGCCTGAATCCTTCAAGAAGAGGTCGTGGTTGCTGCCCCAAACCGCTTCAGGTCGCTGTCAGGCCTTCTCTGCGCAGTCGGGGAAGAAAGTCCCTTGTGGGCGGCCACGAACTCGGATCGACACGATTCCAACTCGCTTGCGAAGAGGACTTGTGGACGATCAACTTTGCTGAAGACCTTGGATGCAGACTCCACCTGGAACGAGCTGGAAGTTACTCTGCAAATTGGGCCAGAAGCTGCCTGCGGGTTTGGGATGGGCTTGTGGAGTGGGGGCTAAGTTTAGTGGTGGTGTTTGTGGGTGTAAGCTATGGGGATAGTGGGTGGACGTGGTTGGGGTTGCAGGGGGTTGTCTTGAGGCTGTGGAAAGGGGTGCAGTGCGTGTATGACGGGAACGGAGGTAGCGTGGGCGTATGAGGTAATAGCGTGGCCGGGAGGAAGAAGCTTAGAGGGTGAGGCAAGGAAGGTAGACTGCCGCAGCAGTGAAAGATTGGGTTAGAAGACAGGAGGAACTGGGGAACGGGAAGTTCGGCCAAGCTGTGGGGGTGAGCGGAAGATGCTGGTGGCTGGAGGAGAAGGGAGGAATGAAGGGCATCAACACCCGTGGCAAGGAGGGAAGAACTGGGCATCTCACCCGTGGAGAGGGAAGGAAGAACAGGCACTCACGGCCATGGGAATTAAAAGAGGGGGGGGGGGGAAGAAGATAAAGGAGGGGAGGGCCCCTCCTACGTGGGCATCACATGGGGGTTCCAAAAATAAGATTTCATTCACTGTTTTTCAAATGAAAGATACATGACTCTTTTATAGACTCTCAAAGAAGACCAAAAGACACTATCCTAAACACTTAATGTCTACTTATTATAGTTCTCTTGGGGAGACCAAAAGACACTATCCTAAACACTTAATGTCTACTCATTATAGTTCTCTTGGGGAGACCAAAAGACACTATCCTAAACACTTAATGTCTACTCATTATAGTTCTCTTGGGGAGACTAAAAGACACTCTATTGGAAGACTTAAAGACAAAAATATGAAAGGACTATTACATAATTGCTACGGACATAACCCATAAGGCCCATAAAGAGGCCCATTTATCATGAGACAAATAGATTGGCCATTTGATTGTGTTGATGAAGTTGATTGCCGATCCCCGTCAAATTTTTAAATTTTGAATCTTGAACCGAGGATTCCATCATACTCCTCCGCTTGGAGGAGGTTCGACCTCGAACCTCAAAGCTCAGGATCTCGGTCCGATGGGACGGCCCGATTCCCTAAGCTCTGATACCACTTGATGTGAAACAAATGCCGAAGTCGATTCTGTCCGGTTCTGGAATCTGTGACCAGCAGCTGTTGAAGTGGCTGTGGATCGCACTCTGGAATTTTGCCGGAGGCGCGGTTGGTGCCGTTGGCTTCGTAACAGGGTAGGGATACAGCACAATTTTTCTGAATTTTGGTTCCGCCCGAACCTGGTCGCCACGGACGACTGAGCGGGGACCCCGTTCTGGTTCTGTGCAGGGGCAGCTTCTGAACAGCGGCTTGACAGGGACACCACGAGCAACCCCGAACTCCGTTTGGTGCGCGGCAGGTGGCGTTGGAATCGTGGGGACGACTACTTTCCAGCGGCACTGGTCTCGCCTCAGTCGGATGTCGGTGTGGACGTGCAGGTCCCGTTGAGTGGGGACTGGTCGGAGGAGACAGACAGGAGGCAGAATGGGGTCGTCGGGGTATAAAATTTGTAACTCTGGCCACCGACCTCTGATTGCGGTTCCGTCTTCTGATCCCGGTAGCTGACTTGAGGATGGAGAACTTTGATGAAGATTCTGGAGCCTGAATCCTTCAAGAAGAGGTCGTGGTTGCTGCCCCAAACCGCTTCAGGTCGCTGTCAGGCCTTCTCTGCGCAGTCGGGGAAGAAAGTCCCTTGTGGGCGGCCACGAACTCGGATCGACACGATTCCAACTCGCTTGCGAAGAGGACTTGTGGACGATCAACTTTGCTGAAGACCTTGGATGCAGACTCCACCTGGAACGAGCTGGAAGTTACTCTGCAAATTGGGCCAGAAGCTGCCTGCGGGTTTGGGATGGGCTTGTGGAGTGGGGGCTAAGTTTAGTGGTGGTGTTTGTGGGTGTAAGCTATGGGGATAGTGGGTGGACGTGGTTGGGGTTGCAGGGGGTTGTCTTGAGGCTGTGGAAAGGGGTGCAGTGCGTGTATGACGGGAACGGAGGTAGCGTGGGCGTATGAGGTAATAGCGTGGCCGGGAGGAAGAAGCTTAGAGGGTGAGGCAAGGAAGGTAGACTGCCGCAGCAGTGAAAGATTGGGTTAGAAGACAGGAGGAACTGGGGAACGGGAAGTTCGGCCAAGCTGTGGGGGTGAGCGGAAGATGCTGGTGGCTGGAGGAGAAGGGAGGAATGAAGGGCATCAACACCCGTGGCAAGGAGGGAAGAACTGGGCATCTCACCCGTGGAGAGGGAAGGAAGAACAGGCACTCACGGCCATGGGAATTAAAAGAGGGGGGGGGGAAGAAGATAAAGGAGGGGAGGGCCCCTCCTACGTGGGCATCACATGGGGGTTCCAAAAATAAGATTTCATTCACTGTTTTTCAAATGAAAGATACATGACTCTTTTATAGACTCTCAAAGAAGACCAAAAGACACTATCCTAAACACTTAATGTCTACTTATTATAGTTCTCTTGGGGAGACCAAAAGACACTATCCTAAACACTTAATGTCTACTCATTATAGTTCTCTTGGGGAGACCAAAAGACACTATCCTAAACACTTAATGTCTACTCATTATAGTTCTCTTGGGGAGACTAAAAGACACTCTATTGGAAGACTTAAAGACAAAAATATGAAAGGACTATTACATAATTGCTACGGACATAACCCATAAGGCCCATAAAGAGGCCCATTTATCATGAGACAAATAGATTGGCCATTTGATTGTGTTGATGAAGTTGATTGCCGATCCCCGTCAAATTTTTAAATTTTGAATCTTGAACCGAGGATTCCATCATACTCCTCCGCTTGGAGGAGGTTCGACCTCGAACCTCAAAGCTCAGGATCTCGGTCCGATGGGACGGCCCGATTCCCTAAGCTCTGATACCACTTGATGTGAAACGAATTAACGTCGGGCATAAAACTGACTCTTCTTTCATATTTCTCCAAATTCTTTTATCAGCCCGGTTCTGGAATCTGTGACCAGCAGCTGTTGAAGTGGCTGTGGATCGCACTCTGGAATTTTGCCGGAGGCGCGGTTGGTGCCGTTGGCTTCGTAACAGGGTAGGGATACAGCACAATTTTTCTGAATTTTGGTTCCGCCCGAACCTGGTCGCCACGGACGACTGAGCGGGGACCCCGTTCTGGTTCTGTGCAGGGGCAGCTTCTGAACAGCGGCTTGACAGGGACACCACGAGCAACCCCGAACTCCGTTTGGTGCGCGGCAGGTGGCGTTGGAATCGTGGGGACGACTACTTTCCAGCGGCACTGGTCTCGCCTCAGTCGGATGTCGGTGTGGACGTGCAGGTCCCGTTGAGTGGGGACTGGTCGGAGGAGACAGACAGGAGGCAGAATGGGGTCGTCGGGGTATAAAATTTGTAACTCTGGCCACCGACCTCTGATTGCGGTTCCGTCTTCTGATCCCGGTAGCTGACTTGAGGATGGAGAACTTTGATGAAGATCTGGAGCCTGAATCCTTCAAGAAGAGGTCGTGGTTGCTGCCCCAAACCGCTTCAGGTCGCTGTCAGGCCTTCTCTGCGCAGTCGGGGAAGAAAGTCCCTTGTGGGCGGCCACGAACTCGGATCGACACGATTCCAACTCGCTTGCGAAGAGGACTTGTGGACGATCAACTTTGCTGAAGACCTTGGATGCAGACTCCACCTGGAACGAGCTGGAAGTTACTCTGCAAATTGGGCCAGAAGCTGCCTGCGGGTTTGGGATGGGCTTGTGGAGTGGGGGCTAAGTTTAGTGGTGGTGTTTGTGGGTGTAAGCTATGGGGATAGTGGGTGGACGTGGTTGGGGTTGCAGGGGGTTGTCTTGAGGCTGTGGAAAGGGGTGCAGTGCGTGTATGACGGGAACGGAGGTAGCGTGGGCGTATGAGGTAATAGCGTGGCCGGGAGGAAGAAGCTTAGAGGGTGAGGCAAGGAAGGTAGACTGCCGCAGCAGTGAAAGATTGGGTTAGAAGACAGGAGGAACTGGGGAACGGGAAGTTCGGCCAAGCTGTGGGGGTGAGCGGAAGATGCTGGTGGCTGGAGGAGAAGGGAGGAATGAAGGGCATCAACACCCGTGGCAAGGAGGGAAGAACTGGGCATCTCACCCGTGGAGAGGGAAGGAAGAACAGGCACTCACGGCCATGGGAATTAAAAGAGGGGGGGGGGAAGAAGATAAAGGAGGGGAGGGCCCCTCCTACGTGGGCATCACATGGGGGTTCCAAAAATAAGATTTCATTCACTGTTTTTCAAATGAAAGATACATGACTCTTTTATAGACTCTCAAAGAAGACCAAAAGACACTATCCTAAACACTTAATGTCTACTTATTATAGTTCTCTTGGGGAGACCAAAAGACACTATCCTAAACACTTAATGTCTACTCATTATAGTTCTCTTGGGGAGACCAAAAGACACTATCCTAAACACTTAATGTCTACTCATTATAGTTCTCTTGTGGAGACTAAAAGACACTCTATTGGAAGACTTAAAGACAAAAATATGAAAGGACTATTACATAATTGCTACGGACATAACCCATAAGGCCCATAAAGAGGCCCATTTATCATGAGACAAATAGATTGGCCATTTGATTGTGTTGATGAAGTTGATTGCCGATCCCCGTCAAATTTTTAAATTTTGAATCTTGAACCGAGGATTCCATCATACTCCTCCGCTTGGAGGAGGTTCGACCTCGAACCTCAAAGCTCAGGATCTCGGTCCGATGGGACGGCCCGATTCCCTAAGCTCTGATACCACTTGATGTGAAACAAATGCCGAAGTCGATTCTGTCCGGTTCTGGAATCTGTGACCAGCAGCTGTTGAAGTGGCTGTGGATCGCACTCTGGAATTTTGCCGGAGGCGCGGTTGGTGCCGTTGGCTTCGTAACAGGGTAGGGATACAGCACAATTTTTCTGAATTTTGGTTCCGCCCGAACCTGGTCGCCACGGACGACTGAGCGGGGACCCCGTTCTGGTTCTGTGCAGGGGCAGCTTCTGAACAGCGGCTTGACAGGGACACCACGAGCAACCCCGAACTCCGTTTGGTGCGCGGCAGGTGGCGTTGGAATCGTGGGGACGACTACTTTCCAGCGGCACTGGTCTCGCCTCAGTCGGATGTCGGTGTGGACGTGCAGGTCCCGTTGAGTGGGGACTGGTCGGAGGAGACAGACAGGAGGCAGAATGGGGTCGTCGGGGTATAAAATTTGTAACTCTGGCCACCGACCTCTGATTGCGGTTCCGTCTTCTGATCCCGGTAGCTGACTTGAGGATGGAGAACTTTGATGAAGATTCTGGAGCCTGAATCCTTCAAGAAGAGGTCGTGGTTGCTGCCCCAAACCGCTTCAGGTCGCTGTCAGGCCTTCTCTGCGCAGTCGGGGAAGAAAGTCCCTTGTGGGCGGCCACGAACTCGGATCGACACGATTCCAACTCGCTTGCGAAGAGGACTTGTGGACGATCAACTTTGCTGAAGACCTTGGATGCAGACTCCACCTGGAACGAGCTGGAAGTTACTCTGCAAATTGGGCCAGAAGCTGCCTGCGGGTTTGGGATGGGCTTGTGGAGTGGGGGCTAAGTTTAGTGGTGGTGTTTGTGGGTGTAAGCTATGGGGATAGTGGGTGGACGTGGTTGGGGTTGCAGGGGGTTGTCTTGAGGCTGTGGAAAGGGGTGCAGTGCGTGTATGACGGGAACGGAGGTAGCGTGGGCGTATGAGGTAATAGCGTGGCCGGGAGGAAGAAGCTTAGAGGGTGAGGCAAGGAAGGTAGACTGCCGCAGCAGTGAAAGATTGGGTTAGAAGACAGGAGGAACTGGGGAACGGGAAGTTCGGCCAAGCTGTGGGGGTGAGCGGAAGATGCTGGTGGCTGGAGGAGAAGGGAGGAATGAAGGGCATCAACACCCGTGGCAAGGAGGGAAGAACTGGGCATCTCACCCGTGGAGAGGGAAGGAAGAACAGGCACTCACGGCCATGGGAATTAAAAGAGGGGGGGGGAAGAAGATAAAGGAGGGGAGGGCCCCTCCTACGTGGGCATCACATGGGGGTTCCAAAAATAAGATTTCATTCACTGTTTTTCAAATGAAAGATACATGACTCTTTTATAGACTCTCAAAGAAGACCAAAAGACACTATCCTAAACACTTAATGTCTACTTATTATAGTTCTCTTGGGGAGACCAAAAGACACTATCCTAAACACTTAATGTCTACTCATTATAGTTCTCTTGGGGAGACCAAAAGACACTATCCTAAACACTTAATGTCTACTCATTATAGTTCTCTTGGGGAGACTAAAAGACACTCTATTGGAAGACTTAAAGACAAAAATATGAAAGGACTATTACATAATTTCTACGGACATAACCCATAAGGCCCATAAAGAGGCCCATTTATCATGAGACAAATAGATTGGCCATTTGATTGTGTTGATGAAGTTGATTGCCGATCCCCGTCAAATTTTTAAATTTTGAATCTTGAACCGAGGATTCCATCACTATTAGCCCTTCAACAACACACCCTCTTGGCTCCTCACCGGTACACTCCCATCCTCCTTCGCCGATACACTCCCACCGTTTCTCCCTCACCAGTACACACCTCCTCACCGTCCCACTCTCTTTCTTACTCTCCCTCTTACCGGCATACTCCATTTTCCCTCTCACCGGTACACTCTCTCCGTCACCATCATACTCTCTCCCCCCACCGGCACACCCTCTGTCTCTCCCTCATTTATCTCCCTGTCTTACCTCTTCTTCCACCGTCTCCCAGAAATAGAAACCAATGTACAGACTTGGCAGGTTGAGGCATGAACGCAGCAACAAGCAATGTACAGACTTTGAGCTGCAATGTGTAGACTTCGAGCTGGCCAACGTACAGACTTTGAGTTGGCCAATGTATAGACTTTGAGCTGCAGCCAATGGGCAATGTACAGACTCTGAGCTGCAATGTACAGACTTTGAGCTGCAATGTATAGACTTCGAGTTGGCCAACGTACAGACTTCGAGCTGGCCAATGTATAGACTTTGAACTCCAGCCAATGGCTGATGTATAGACTTTGGGTTGGCTGACGTACAGACTTTGAGCTGTAATGTACAGACTTTGAACAATGTATAGACTTTGGGTCGGCCAATGTACAGACTTTGGACTGGCCAATGTATAGACTTTGAACTCCAGCCAATGGCTAATGTACAGACTGAGCTGCAATGTACAGACTTTGAGCTGGAATGTACAGACTTTGAGATGTAATGTATAGACTTTATGTTGGCCAATGTACAGACTTTGGGCTGGCCAATGTATAGACTTTGAAATCTGGCCAATGGCCAATGTGTAGACTTTGGGTTGGCTGATGTATAGACTTTGAGCTGCAATGTACATACTTCGAACTGCAGCCAATGGGCAACGTACAGACTCCGAGCTGCAATGTATAGACTTTAGGCTGGCCAATGTATAGACTTTGAACTCCGGCCAATGGCCAATGTGTAGACTTTGGGTTGGCTGATGTACAGACTTTGAGCTGCAATGTATAGACTTTGAGCTGGCCAACGTACAGACTTTGGGTTGGCCAATGTATAGACATTGAACTGCAGCCAATGGACAATGTATAGACTTTGAGCTGCAATGTACAGACTTTGAGCTGCAATGTATAGACTTTAAGCTGGCCAACGTACAGACGTTGAGCTGGCCAATGTATAGACTTTGAACTGTAGCCAATGGACAATGTGTAGACTTTGAGCTGCTGCCAATGCACAATGTATAGACTTTGGGTTGGCAGTGTATAGGCTTTGAGCTGGCCAACGTACAGACTTTGGGCTGGCCAATGTATAGACTTTGAGCTGCAATGTGCAGACTTTGAGCTGAAGGATGTACATACTTTGTATGCAGCAACCAGACGATGTACATACTTCGGGTCTCAGCGACCAGCCAATGTATAGACTTTGGGCTGAGGGACGTACAGACTTCGTGTGTGCTAGTAGCCAGTGTACAGACTTTGAGTTGTAGTAAATGGACGATGTACAGACTCTGCGCGTGTGCTAGCAGACGATGTGCAGACTTCGAGTTAGCCCGGCACGCCCGCCAACTCCCTCCCCGGCATACTCTCTTGGCGCTTCTCCGGCACCCTCTAACCTACCCGGTACACTCTCCCAGCCCCTCTCCGGTACGCTCTCCCAGCCTTCGCCGGTACACCCCTTTCTGCCCCCAACGGCCCACTTTTCCTCCCAAAATAAATATGTATATAAATATGTCATGATAATGATAATGATAATAAATTAATAAAAATCATGATAAACAAATAAACCTGAATATATATATATATATGAGAAATAAACAAAAAAGTGAAATAATAATAATAATAGTAAAAAAGGGTAGAGAATATATAATAGTAATAATAATAAACAAAATGGAGAAATCATCTAGAATAAATACATAAAAGGGAAATAAGCAATAAAATATATATGCACATAATTTAAAGCCCAGATAAAAAAATGGTAAAATCTATGTTGCAGCCCCGTCTCCCCCGTGACCCGATGCTGAAGGAACAACAATGTCGCCCTTCTAGGTTGGGCCCGAGTCTTAGAAATTATCCCGAAATAGCCATGGCCTGACCTCGCCTCGGGCTGACATTTTGATTAAACCAGACTCGTTCCTCAGGCCGGATCCCTTCCGAGCCACTACTAAAATTGCCGCACATTCGGCAAACATTTGAATGGGTTCACCTCAGTTTTCGCCGCGTTTCTATTATGGACCTGTGTCTGAATATGAAAAGACCCGTGAGCAACCAACATGGCCGACGGCTCCTACCCCGACGTGGTCGTGACCCAGTATTGCTCCGGGCCGATAGCTCGTCATATTGGATTCACTCTATCGGGATTCATTCCCACCCTTTCATCGAAATTATCACAAACTCGGCATATATTTGTACGGGATTGTTCCTATCTACGTCGCACCTTCAATATGGACCCTTGTCTGAATATCAAGTGGTCCGCAAGTGACCGACAAAAATCTGAATAGAACAAGATGGCTCCTGTCATCCCTGGACCCTATACATGGGAATATCAATAAGGCCTTTGTGGGCTGTGCTTGGACCTCAGGTCCATCCCAATTGTGGTCACCGTCTGACCCACACCCTCAGCCTATAGCTCGCTTCCTTCGATCAAGTTTTGGTTTTGGAATCTAGTCCCGGGACTCTTCCCAGTTGCCCTCCGGCACCGGGAACATTAATGATGCCCACGCAAGCCCCGTTTGGACCGCGGGAGGCGCCCCCGGTATGGTCCCGACTCGATCTCGCACCGGGCCAATAAATTTGCTAGTCTCCTGCTACACTAACCGAGGTTTAACAGAATGTTTTCAGTGTCTCGGAATAATGTACTTGCCGTATCACGGCATACATATGTTCCAGGTCCTCCTGCGACGATTATGATATTCTCAAGCCGGACACCCGTCCGAATATTAAACGGTCTCCCGAATGACCGACACGTTTCGAACTTCCGCTTCCCTAGACATAGGGCTTTTCAACTGATTCAAGGGATATTCCCTCGTTGCCCCTTGGCACCGAAAATATTAATGACGCTCATGCAAGTCTTGTTTCGACTGCGGGGGGCCCACCGCAGTATGGTCGCAGATTGCTCCTGCATCGGGCCAATAGATTTACTGGTTTATGACCGCTTCAACCGAGGCTTAGCCGAATGTTTTCTGCTCTTCCGAACAATAAATTTGCCGCACCTCGGCATACATGCGTTCCGATTTTCACACGATAACCGTGATTTTCTCGAGCCGGACATTCGTCCGAACATTAAATGGTCAGTACACGACCGACATGACCGCGAATGCTTTCTTCTCACCCTCATACGGGGATTTCAATGCTCCCTAATAGGCCTTTCCATGCAATTAATTTTTTGGCCATGAGGCCCTGAATCCTGGCGATTAATCAAGGGTGTTCCCTCATATGGGGGATGTAAATGACGCCGTGACCTTTATGGCGCGGCGGGTTTTGCTCCCGACACGAACCACACAATCGTCTGACCAAGTCAGGTCGAGCGCACCATGGGCTCTTCGGGGCCCGAATAAATTGTCACTTTGTGACTGGCACGCCCACGCACTCAATAGATGAACCACCTGAACAAGCGAATTTTAGTGCGTCCACAACTGCATAATCATTTGCAAAAACATTTGCATAAATCATATACAAAGCATTTAAATTGCATTTACCTGTAGAAAAGGTGAGAAGCCACCCAGCATCGTCTGTCGGTCCGTCGTGTTGAGGGACTCGAACAGGAAGGCTAGCACTGCCGCTCCCCAGGCGTACTTTCCAACTCTGCCCAAATCCTTGATCATCGGCAGCAGCCTGCAGCTGATCACATCTGCTCGAGTCGCGAACAAGAGCTTCCCGAACAAAAGCATCAGGAACCGCCTCAGGGTGCGATCTCCCTCCGATCCCGCCTCTGCCGCCACTCGTGGGCGCACCTGGTCTATCACTCTACCCAGATGCTCCTCTGGTAACTCACCCACAGCTATCGCTGCTCCTCTCAGTCCTAAGCTCTCCTGCAGTACTGATCTCGAGAGCTGGGATGACGTCTGCCCCGGTCTAATCAAATCCAGCCCCAGCAGCTCCTGGGCCATCTCCCGGTAGTTCCTGTAAGTCCATCCTGTCACTGCGGCTCCATGGACTCGCAGCCCGGCAATCCTCGCCATGTCTTCTAGCGTGGGGATCATATGACCCCACGGGAAGATGAATGCCCTGCTAATCGGATCCCATCTATCGTGCAAGGCGTACAGCAGAGGCGTGTCCATTCTGGTCACCTCGATGCTCAGCACCTCGGCGAATCCCATCCCAGCCAGCCACTCCCTCTGGTAATCGGGCAGTGACTGGTACACCGCCCGGATCTGGAGCCAGGAGATCCTCGTCCGTCTTTTTCCCTGCATCCATTTAGATCATGAATTAGTCAAATGCATCATAAAATCATTGCATAGCATTTATAAAATGAAAACAAAACAAAAAACTGAATAATTGAAAACCTAAAAAATAGTTCTAGCCTCTGGTGGATGTAACGGCCCTGGAGTGGGGCGTCACATGTCTCTAACGCACCAGGGGTGGCGCGTTAGGTGTGTGACGGTCATTGGAAGGGCCGTCACATTCCCTGCTAGAGGGCGTTTTTCCTTTGCATTCCCTGGCTCTCCCACTTTGGCCAAAAGGGCCTACAATCAATCCTAATGGGTTCGTAGACCCATTTTCTACCCCCATTCCCACATGCATACACATAAAAAAACTATAAAAATTAAAAATTGGAAGATTAGGGTGGGCGGCCTACCTCTCGGTCTTGGCCTCTCTTCCTCTTCTTTTCTTGTTCCTTGGGCTCTCCCTCGTCCATGGGGATTTCCCCTTGGTCCTCCTCGGCCGTGGGAACCTCTCTTTCCTCTGTTGTTGGCCCCCTCGCCCTAGTTTCTTCTTCCACGGGCCTTGGCACCTCCTCTCGTTCTATTCGACGGTGGAGGCGTCGGATGGCCTTCTTCTTCCCTCTCTCCCTCTTCTTCAGCAGCGGTGGAGGCTCGTCGCCGGCCATTTCGTCGGTGGTCGTGGATGGTCGCCAGTGGTCTTCTCGGGTTGGGGTGTGTAGGCGTTTGAGGGCGATTGGGTGTTGAATGCATGAATGAGGTCATGGGCTGTTCGGTTTGTTTTTTTGAACGCTCAGGAAATGTGACGGTCTGTCGTGTGACCGTTACACTCTCTGACGCGTACTATTCAGACCGTTACATGAATTTGAACTGTTTCATTAGAGAATGTGAACCGCTTAGTTTATAACGGCCCAGGGCTGGTCCGTTACTTTATGTGACGCCCTCTAAGTAGACCGTTACAAACTTGCAAGTTTCTTGATGAATCAAATGGTCTATTTGATGCTTGAATGATTACATTTTTTGCCATGGTGCATATTGTTGATGATTATCACACGTACAAATGGTTATGCCTTGATTTATACTCATATTGTTATTGGCTAACCTCTTTCTCATGAATGAAACACCATGCTTTGACATTCATCAGGCAGGTAAGTCAAGTATTGTATCTCTTTCCCTTAATCCATTAATGCATTACTATATGTTATCTATGATATATTATCTCAAGAACCGGCTGGTCATTCGTGTATTCTAGGATCTGATGTTCCCCTTAAACAAAAATGATGATGATCTAAGTTCACATGTTTAATCGTTGGATAGGCCGTTAGGTTGGAAAATTTTGGGGACGATGGTTCTGTCTTGCACGCCGTGGTTGCAGATGGTGTCCTGACCCTGGTTTCTCCAACTTAGCAATATTATTCTCGAGTATCTTGATATTTTATCTTTCTTTGCATTCGTTTTAAAGATTTCTTTTTCTTTAGCCCAGCATGCATCATACGCATCTTTTGAGCATTCATGTGCGTCATCTGTTCAAGGTATCTCGATGTTGGTGAAGAGCTATATTCTTGATCTCGAATGAGGAGAATTATTCCACTCTGAATTAGAAGGTTTCCTTTGATCTCGTCGCTTGATTTGGTTGGCTGAAGATTCCTATCTGGAGTTTAGTCGGTTCTCTTTCCTTTCCGTTGCCTCCGGCGGCTAGCCGTGTTTCCTTTCCTTAGTTGTTAGTTCCTCCAGACATGCGTCCTTTGGTTGGCTATTTCCTTGTGATCGGTTCGAAGTTTTCCAGAAAGTTCCTATCGCTTGTTGGTAAAGAACGGGTGTCGTTTACCTTAACGCCCACTTTTTCACTTCACTCCGCTTCATCTCCATGTTCTATTTTCATTTCCGCATTACCTCCGCTCGCTCCCCTGCAAAGAGGGCGTTAAGGAGGGGCATCTGTTGACACCCGTTTTATGACCAATAAGTTGGGTCTTCTCCTTGTTTATCCATATGATGCTCCGAGTCGTTCACTCTTCATTGAGTCTCCTTGATCAGTTTGAAGCCTGTTTCTTGGGTCTTCTCTCCTTGGTTGAGTGTGGTTCCTTGTGACTTTTCATTGGATGAAGCTTAGCAAGCTCTTATCAATTTTGATCCTCATTGTTAATAACGGTCCTCACTGGGGGCGTTACTTCCATATAACGCATGATCCCTGGGCCGTTACTTATTGAAGAGTCCTAAAGTTTGAGGCATTTGTTCTAAAGCTTATCCTCTTGCTTATCCGTTGAATCTAACGGTCTGTCGTGCAGCCGTTATTTATTCCAACGCGTCCAGCCTTGGCCGTTACTTTCCTTCGAGAGTCCAACTTGTTTGATCTTCTTCCTGTTGATCTTATCTCTTTTGAGATAAGGTTAAATGTAACGGACGTTCCCTGGCGCGTTATTTTCATGTGGCGGTCTGTCGAGTAGCCGTTACATCCAACAGAGAGTCCTGGCAGTTCAGGCCTTTTCTATGCTACTCCGTGGTCGAGATAAGAGTTTGAATTGTTGATTTCTCTTCCAAATCTGATCCTCAAAACCTTCTGTTTGTTTCTATGGACTCTTGGTGATATTATCTTCAAGGATTTGATAAGAGTTATCCTTTTATCTTGCTGGATTATCCTCTGCTCGACCGGAGAGTTTGAGGGTCTATAAATAGCACCCTTAACTTCATGGCCCGAGAGAGAAAGATCTGGAGTTCGCGTCGAAGTGCTGCCGCATTCTGGAGTCACATCTGACCAAGGAGAATTGTCTTTCACATTCATCTGCTTCGCGGTGAAGGGAGTATTCGTTCCATTGGTTTTCAAAGTTCATCATTATATATTGTGTTCTTCCTCATCTCCCTTTCATCAAAAGTATTGTCCTTTTTCTTTTCTCCACGTTCTCCCTGGTTTTTCATCATCTAAACATCCTCCTATCTTTTTAAAACGCCCAGAGGGGTTAAAAAACCAAAACCACCCCGGTACTTTCCTTTCCTTTTGCATGCTATTGAGTTTATTGAAGAATTGATGCTATATTATTTAAAGGGCTAATTTGGGTCTGTTTTCTTGTGTTTTCACGTTCTTTGGCAGGTTTACAGGTTCACCATACGAGGCCCAAGTCTTCTGGCCGGCTGGAAGAGTTGGAGTTAAAAGAATTCACAAACTATTACTGCATGTTATTTGATGGTCTTGTGGAGGCGCGTCAGATTTATATAGCGGTTCATCGAGCGACCGTCACTTCCAAGTGACGCGTAGACTTTCGGCCGTTACATTCTGTTGATCTGCAGATTTCCTTGATTTTCTCTCTCCCGTGGGCGGGTGCTTCATCCACCTATTTCCAAGGTATTTTCAAGTCTTTGGCTTGTTTCTACTTTGGTGGCGATCACGTTCTTTCTTGGTATTGGGCATTAACTTTCTCTTTCTCTCTCATATCTCTTATTCTCTTTCCTTGCTCCACCCTTGCGGTGTGTTTTTATTTGCTTTTGCTCCACGCCCCGGCGTGTGTTTTTCTTTATTTCCTTAGTTTAGTTTGATGATTGAGATAGCATGCCCATGCTAGAGCTTGTTCTGGTTGCATAGGTTCATGGTTCGCATGTCCTTGGGTTGATTGAGATCTTTGATTTTTGCTTATCATCTTTATTGTGCATAAAACAAAAGGAAGAAGAGAAGCAAAACAAATCAACAATGAGAGACAGAGATAAAGTGATCATTGGCGCAGGCCTTGAAGTAGGTGAAGAAAGTGTCAGACAGACAACTCTGAAGGTGGAAGAACTATAGGAACAGATCGACGCTTGGCGCCACCGACGCTCTGCGGCACGCGTAGATGAACCCGCAGAGAATACTGTACGAATTGAGGGATAATCCCCCACGGTTCCGCTTGTAATGGTTGAGGACGTCCGCGATGAAAGGGTGGACAGGAATACAGTGACCCGCTTGGAAGGAATCTACTGGGATCATGATCCCGCCAGGGGAATGACTCATTATGTCATCTCCCACAGCAGGGAAGACAATGTCATACTCAGGTGGGATCTGGAAGGTCTCCCGTAGACCGTGGAATACCCTATACACTACCAAAGGCTGGGAATTGGGTCGACTACTGCCCGCACTCGAGGTGCTCGACACTCCGCCCCGGCCTTGGGGCATATCCTCCGAGGAGGAAGACTCGACAGTAAGGATTCTTCTACGTGGACGCATCGCTACGGGAAGAACGAAGAACAGGGGAGAAAGATCCTCACCAGGCAAAAGGGCAGGAAGACGCCTACGATGGAGTGCGACGACCAGCGAGACGTGGGTCTGGTTTGCGGGAATCCCTCGACACTTCTTATAAACCGCCCACGACAAGTTTGACGGTTGCGCCCCTGATGGTCAGGTGAAAGGACGTCAGCTACTACGGCGGTATGACTGCGGAGGCCAGGCGACCGTTCTTAGCCCACATCCCCAGAACAAGATAAGACTCGGAGTCATCATTATCGGCGTGGCCCCTGCCACCCCCAGAGGTGCCTTGCGCGCCAAGCAGGCTCTCAAAGCTACCGACTCCTGCCGTACGAGGGGATTGTCATCAGATCACACCCTCCAGAAGAACCCTCTCTTGAGATACTCTCAGTTCCCTGCGAGTGCTCGGCAACTAAGAGTAATGGGGGAAGTGAGGAGGGTAAATCTGGTTTAGCCCAGATGCGGCCCACGCAGGCGCAACCCATTAAGGTTCGGACGCGCCAATCCCAGACAAGGGGAGCGCACACATGCTCAGCCCAATAAGGAAGAGGCCAGCCCAAAAGAGCATCGGATTCCACGACGCCGATAAGGCCGGCCCAAGCCCGGTTCTCGCCGGAGGACCCTCCGACGACCGACCGTTGCCCCCCGCGATGTCGGCCTTGACCCCATAACGGGCGAGCACGCCCTATGAGTGCCGTAAGACTCGCCCAGGGACCGACCGACGCCGAGGCTATCGCCCCCCAACGGGAAACTCCCGCCAACATAGCGGGGAACGTTACTTCAACTAAACGGACCCTTCCCTATCAAGGGATGATGCCCTCGCTCCAGGATAACCCATATAAAAGGGACATGGACGAGAGAGAGGAAGATGGTAGATTATTCTACTAGACTCCACGCTACTACGCAAGAGGATACTCCTGCCCCAGAGCTTCTTACTGAGAAGAGATCAGCCCCGAGTAGCAACGACAACGAGAGGGTCATCTACATCCAGAGAGCTTCTTCCTCCTGAGCGGCCTTACCACCCAACGAGCACTCTCCGAGAGCCCACTAGGACCGGTGAGCATGCGTACGGAGGACCTACACGTCTCCTGGAACAACTACTACGGCCCCTACTTCTCTCTCACTCTGCTCCTCTCTATCACTCATTAAATCCCTTGCTGACTTAAGCATCGGAGGGTTGTCCCCTAGGGTAACACCCGGGACTCCTTCTGACGCCCTTCTGGTTTTTTGGTGTGTGCAGGCATCCACGGGCGCGAGACGACTTCCCCCAACAAATAAATAGAGAAGGCGGTACGTGGCCTAGGAACCATTTTCCTGCCGCTACACATGTATAAAATGAAAAATTACATTTATCAAGTGTCATTCATCCATATTGCATGTCAGGTATAGGCTGGAGTTTGCATGTCATATTGCATGACTTGCATGTTTCATCTTTCCAATGTGTGCTTGCATGACATATACGTGATATCAACCCCTTTGGAAATTTCTATGGCCAAATACCCCCTTGCTAAACAGGCTGCATTTGACTCATGGCTTGTGTGCGATATGTCATACACTTAGGGGGAGAAATCATTTTGATGAGTGCATATATTTAGGGGGAGCTTAATAATCATGAATGTAGCATAATTTTCAGCATACACTTGAAATTAAACTTGCACAAAATTCTGCATTGAAATGTATTTGATGAATATCATTTATTGGGATACGGGAAATTCTTCTTAACATTTTTGTGAAACTTAAAATCTTGCATCTTCTTTGAAGACTTATGTTGAGAAAATAATTTCTTACCTCATATGAAAAAGTGTGTTCATGTAAAAAGAAAGGAGAAAAACCTAGCCTAGTAACCGAGCCTCCCCATTGCAGAAATGAGGAGAGTTTGTGTAAAACGGCGAAGTGGAACTCCTATCTGAATTAAAAGAAAGGAAAAGAACACAGAGCAATGATCAAACACACGTAGTAGATCGGATGCATGTCACCTAAGACGTGATGTGGTTCACATTGAAAAATACTATTTTGATTCATCTCTATTCCAAAAGGAAGTAGAATGATTAACACACTGAGTAACTGGTGACTCTAGCATGTGATCCATGTGTTTCCTCATGTAAAAAGGTGTGGATTAAACCTGACCACCCTTGTTGTTAAAAAGTTGAGGTAGAGAAAAGCTATAAAAATTCATGTCTTAAAATGCATGTGCAGATAGGGAGTTATCCACTAATGTTAAATAGAAAGTCCATTTATCCATATGCTTGATGTTCACTATGCATTTTAATTATTTTCATAAGAAGAGATTTAATTTTAAGTGTGCTCTGAAAATTTGTCTAACTTCATGAATCTGCATGGTTCTCGCTAAATAACCACACAACCCCCCTTTGTGGAATTGTCATTGAACATATCATGTCATTTGGATCATCTGCATGCATAGTTATACCATTGCCATTCTTTTAATAAGAAAGGGGGAGGTAGCCTACACTTATATATATATATATATATTGTGTTCTGACAGAATGCCTGTATGATTCATACTCAAATACGTGCATGCATGCATAATTTGTAGTGCATCACACTGAACAATTGGCATTAGGCATTGAGGCTTTTCTGCTCATAGAATAATTCATTTGCATACATGTGCAAATAGGCGTTCTTCTATGCATTAATTGGTATCAATCCACCAACTGGTATCAGCCTTCATCATGTATGTAGTTAGATCACACATTTTAGATTTCATGCATTGCAAAGAAAATTTAAAAATCTACAAATCTAAAAACTGAGACTAATAAATGTATAGCCTTGATTTGGGTCTATCTTGTTCATGCCTATGTTTGACTTTGTCTAGGTTCACACTATGTTCCAAATCTCTGCTTCTATATGCTTGTTTTGATCCAGTTGCCCTCACTATTTTACCCCTCTCTGAATATCTCCTGATTACTTTGCTCCCCACCTTCATGAATGCTTCATATATTCTCTCCATGTCTTTTGTTTTGATGATGTCAAAGGGGGAGAGATTATATGAGTCATTATTTGATTGAGGAGAGAGTTTATAGTTGAATCAAGGGGGAAAGGTTGCATGCTTACAAATAGGAGAGTGTCACGCCCCAAACCGATAGCAGTAGAAACATGCTCGGAACGTGATAACGATACAGTCATGGCAATCAGAGCAAACCATAAGGGCATAACAAAATTATAACTTTATTCGTAATCTCAAAATATAAGTTTATTACAACTTCGACTCATTCTAACATACTCAAAATAAAAGAAAAATTACAAGAGATTCTCAACTAGCTAGACTAGACACGAGGTTGTAAGGTTCATCTAAGTTGCCGGAGTTCTCTTCACACTTGCCCTTGCCCATCTTGATTACATTTATCTTCATTATTACCTAAAAAATATAAAAAAAAATACTAGGTGAGCGAAAGCTCAGTAGGTCTTATATCTCTTGAACCAAGCTAGCTTTAAATGATTAATAAATTGACATGAATATGCATGCAATGATAAATCCGATAATGATCAGGCTAAAGCTGGACATAAGATAAAGCAAGAAATTGAGAGATCACTATTTAAATATATAAATAGATGACAAGTATACAGAAGAGATGTCACGAAATTCAAGAACAAGATAGGGTACTCTTATTCATGAGAATGTATAACATAATTGAGGATTGGCCATTCAAGAATTTCAATAACAAGTTTACCCATTCCGGGCCATGTCTACTATCATATTAAGAACATTCATATCATGTCGTATCAGTGCTGGAATTGTCTAGATCGAATCTTACTTATCATTGGTGCAATGTCACACCTGATCAATCATAGTACCGGCATATGTCTGGGTTTTGCCTCATCCATGGGACCAGATCCGGGCCCCTATCAAATAGCATTCTAGCATTGGGTGTCAATTGGACCCATAGTCCCACGTAAATTTTCTAGACAAGTTCCACGTCAATTTAATGGCCAAATAGAATTCTTAGAATTTAAGCTTTTAGTAAGAGAGTTTAGAGGATCTAGAAATTTTGATATTCCAAGGATATAGTCATGAATGAGGATAATGTCAAGTTAAATGCCATAGAAATCTGTGAAACACAAGAATCAGGGAGAAATTGGCGTCCACCCAGGCCGCCGTGAATTACAAGAATTTGCGACTACTTCCCCAGTCACTAATTCCTGTGAATAGTACATGCACGAGGAATTCGCGTCAGACTCAGGTGACGCTAATTCAAGGAATATGTGACCATTGTCCTAGTCGCCAATTAAATAGCGTCTGGACAAGGTGTCTCAAATTTAAGACTCCCACAAAACACCTCAATTTGGTGTTCCATGGATGTTGGGGGTCACGTTTCTTTAGAGTGACGTGACAAAGGGTTTTTGGGTTTTTGTGGTACAATCAGCCCAATGATCGAAGAGGGAATCCTTCAATGTTGGGGATTTACGGAGGCCCTAGAGTCCGGCGAGAGGGATTCCTGATGGAGGGTAATTCTTTCCCCAAGAAATAAGGTGTATAATGTAGAAAAGCTTGGAAAATAGGGACCATGTCTCGGCCTTGAGACAATAATGCCAAAAATTCACGGTGTTGGATGAAACATCCGGTCAAAATCACTCTGGAAGAATTAGCGTCCACCTCAGTGGTCGCTACTTCTTAAATTAGCGTCTGCCCGAAAGACATTATATACTAAATTAACGACTTTTCGAGTAGCCGTGTATTAATACGCGTAGATTCAATATATCTTCAAAATAATAATCACAAATCAGATTCTAAAACAACGCCTTTCCAGAAAGGCATATAAACTTAATATATGTCCTGAAGAAGGACGTTAATTCAATAATTTTAAAGTAAATATAAATCACATATCAAAATAACATCTTATTAGTTGCCATAAATTAATATGCGATGAGATGACAGACGTTAATTAAATACCCACCTACGGTCTTGATCTAATTGAGTTATTGTTCATTTAAGGTGATGAACAGTAGCACTTATGAAATTAATGATAATTTTTAATATTTAAAAATATGAAAATTAAGAGTATTTTTCAGATCCTGTTCAAGTATTTTTCAGTACCTATCGAAAAAAAAGAGTATTTTTCAGAGATCATGAAAATATGCAGATTGAAATTTTTACTCACTTAAATCATGAGTTATAAATTTTCCAAGATTTAGTTGCAATTTATTGGAAAAAAGAATTTACGTCTGATTCAATCGACGTAAAATCAAAAGTTTGCATAAGGATGGATGCATATTCTAAAATAACGTCCACCTCACAGACGTTAATTAATGTAGCAGTGATGTAAAGATTTAAAGGAAGAAGAGACAACGTGATGTAAAGAAAAGAAGAAGGGCACAAAAGAGATTAACATCTTTAACAAGGTTATTAAATTTAACAAGAATTTACGTATGTGATCATGACGCACATTCTTATTTTTTGTGAATGAACAGTGCAGGAATCATGCAATATATATACCAAATCGAAGAGTAAGGAAAACTCCAACTAACATGATGAGTAATAAAATTTTTGCTCGGGAGAATGCATACCTTAGGGTGGAAAAAAGGAGACACCACACGCACAAAAGCACTAACCGCCTCAGGAACGCCCTCGCAAAATTTCACAGTCAAACTCCTCACCAGCGCACCTAAACAGCCCATCATAGTGTTAGGGGCTATGCTGCGCTACCGGCCTTATTTATAAACTCTATCATATAAGTAATCCTAATAAAAGTTTATTTTGTTAATTAGAGTCATCATTATTTACTGTTACTATCTTTAAGTTTATCCCTACCCAAATTGGCACCGCCATCTGCTACACCACCTCGCCGACCAAATCTTTTAGTTTTAGGGTTTTTTCTATAAACCACGGTTACCCTAATGGGCCGCAGACCAAGCCCAATTTAGATTTAAGGAATTATAATCTTTTAATCTAACATATTGTATTAATTAAGCCCATGTTCTCTTGAGCACGATTTTAAGGCCCAAATATAATTTGACTTATTATTATCTTTCGTTATTCATGTTTTGTTTCAAAATATTTTAGTCTTTCAAAATTTTATTTTCCATAAATATTATATGACTATTATTATTATTACCATTTATTCTTTTATATATTTTTTTCCCGAGTTACTACACATAGAGTTTTCATTCAAAGTGTTTATGACTGAATTGAAAGATCAATGGCTCATAGTTGAACTCATAGTTCATAGTTGCCATAATGACTCACAGTTGCCATCATCAAAAAGGGAGAGAATGTTGTGCATGTGTGGTTCATGTGCGGTTTTGATGATGTCCAACTATGATTCATTATTATGCATTTGATAATGATCCAACTATGATTCATTGTGTGTGTTGATGATTTTCATTATTATCATGTTGCTGTGCTATTTTCTATTATGTCAGTTAAATAGAGTTGTCTACAAGGTACATGTTGGCTTAGGCCTAGGTCGACAGACTTAGTATCCAAGTCGACAGACTTAAGACTTCAGTCGACAGATATGTCAACAAGTCGACAGGCTTTAACCTGCTCACAAAGCAACTTCAGCCCACAGAAGACCTAGCTAACATCAGAAGAAAGGCAAAAAGATAGCTGAAGGTAATGAACACGGAGATGATCCATGGGGAAGTAAAGTAAATTCAGGTAATGGATGTCCAATAGGCCATTAAGGTAATGCTAAAGAACAAAGGTCTCAACCAGCAACCTTAGGTGGTTGGAGTAACATGACTAAGGCAAAATAGTCAACTGAAGGCTAACATGAAATTTGGAAGTATAATGGTATAAATGAAGGTAAAAGAAGTGGTTGGAACCGAACAATGTCTTCTAATTATGATCGAACAGATAGCCGGAACAGAGTAGCAGGTGGCAGTGGGGAATCCAATGATAAAGCAGATTGGGGAGGTGATACTGACAGATCAGGGTGTCTTGAAGCTGGGCATGGATTTGGAAGCAGCTAGGCCGAAGCAACTGCAGATGCTTGGGGCAACCGGGTGAAAGCAGATAAGTCAAATGAAATGAGAAGCTGAAGCTGCCATGCAAACAACTGATTTTGTGTGTCAACAAAATTGAATGAAGATGGCAGAGTGTGGAAGACAATGATTCACCTGCAACAATTAAGTCGATAGAGAAAGAAAATATTAGTCGACTAAGTCCAATTCAGTCGACAGATGTGAAACTCAGTCGACAGATATGCAAAAGAGTCGACAGACATCTTTGAGGTTGCTCAGCATGACTGAATTGAAGCTCGTGTGCTGATGCTCGTGTGAGGATACATTGAGTCGACCTACCAAGCCAACTAGGTTGACTGATATCGTATGAAGCTCACAACAACAAGTCAAGAGTCATGGAAGATCAAGTCAACTGAACTGTCAACTCAGTCGACTGACCAGAGCTTAGCCGTACAAACACGTGAGCTTTTAAGCAGTCACGCGGATCCTCTCTCCAATCATTGGCACATGCCTCCAAGTCACATGCCTCGATTTTTGGAAAGGTCCTACGATAGAATATTCTACTCTTGACATGGACCAATCATAAAATAGCTTGGAATTGGAAAAATATCAATTATCTTCTGCTATAAATATCATCATTTGCCCTAGATAAGACGGGGGATGCCTGAGCACTTAAGAGGAACGCCCTGAGCACTTAGGAGTGAGCGGCTGAGCTTAAGAAGAAAAGAGAGGGAGGCGCCTAAGCATTTCAAAGAGCATTTAAGAAGAAGACTGAGCGATTCCAGTGCTAAGAAAAAAAATTTGAGAGGCATTTGAGAGAACCTTCCTCCCCGAGTTACTGCGTGGCTATTGAATAGAGAGGCGGACTAGTTCCTAGATCTGAACCCAGATCTGCCATTTACAGCTTCTAGATTTTGATCTGAAGCTACATTTGTTTTTCTTGTTTTGATTTGTGTTTTCTTTTGAAAATCTTCTTCTGTCTTTCGTGTGTGGTCACTGAGATTTCAGTGATTTTTTCGGTACCCTATTTTAGGGATCGGACTATGTTTTGGCTACTGAGCAACCGTGTGCAATAGAGGAGAGTGTTCCTCGAGGTCAAGCTGTGAATCGGCATCTGTGGTTGTTTTTGGGGTTCACCCCATGTGTTGCTGCATCTTAGCAGTGTGTTCTTGTTCTGGGGTTCATCCCCGTGTAATTGCTGCGATTAGCAACATGTGCGTATGGTTTGGGGTTCATCCCCGTGTGTGACTGTGAAAACAACATATGTGTGTGAGTGTGTGTGTGTGTGGGGGGGGGGGGTTCATCCCCGTTAGGATGTGTATCAATGTTTTGTTGGAGACTTGTCCCTGTGTGTGTTGCTGCATTTGCAACATAGTAATCCTCACTGGGTTTTGGTGAGGGGTGGACGTAGGGAGTCCGTTGTGATCCTGAACCACCTAAAAAAATTTTGTTGTGCGCTTATACGAATGCATGTGCGACTGCCCCTTCTCTTCTATTACCTACACAGGTACATTTGATTTAGTTTGTACGTTATCCACGATTCTGCTCATGGTCAACTCAATTTCTGATCTGCAACTAAGTTTAACTTCTGTGCAGTGGATTGAAAACCGTGTGTGGCTATGAAAATAGCAACTTCTGTGCAGTGGATTGAAAACTGTGTGTGGCTATGAAAATAGCATGTGTGTGGGGGGGGGGGGGGGGGTTCATCCCCGTTATGCTGTGCATCAGCGTTTTGTTAGGGACTTATCCCCGTGTGTGTTGATGCATTTGCAACGTAGTAATCCTCATCGAGTTTTGGTGAGGGGTGGACGTAGGAAGCCCGTTATGGTCCCGAACCACCTAAAAAAAATTTGTTGTGCACTTATGTGAATGCCTGTGGGATTTCTCCTTCTCTTCTATCACCTTCACAAGTACATTTGATTTAGTTTGTGGGTTATCCACGATTCTACTCACGATCCACTCGATTTCTGATCTACAAGTAAGTTTAACTTCTATGCAGTGGGTTGAAAACTGTGTGACTAATCCATCTCTTCTATCCCCCTTCACAGAGTCTTGAGTTAATGTCAATCTCTAAATATCAAGTTGAACTCTAACACACTGCTCACACACACCCACTAAGTGTTCGATAGATTACTGCTCAGTGGTGGGGCAGATCCTTCTATCTGCCAGAATTTTAGTTTACTTCATCAAGCAAGTTAGCTCTTAACCACGATCATTTTGACACCTAGTGAATGTAAGTCTCACTCTATTGTTTCTAAGTGTTATTGTTGAATCTGATGTGTGCTAAAATTACAACATCATCTTATTTTTTTTAAAGGGCGTAATCAATTCACCCCCCTCTTGATTACAGTTGCAAAAAGGGACCCAACACTATTGTCGTTGTTTGGGTAGCTGAGGTCGAGACATTGACGCCACTATGCTTAACCTGGGGAACCTGCCCCTCATTTGAGGGCCGAACTGGATGGTGTGACTGGAGATCACTCTCTCGCAGTAACTCTTGGAGGAGAGTAGTTAAATACTGGTTTTCCTTTAACCGGGCTTCAACTGTAACCCCTTGCCCTTCACCATCAAGTCCCAAATTGATGACACAATCCTCACGCGTCGGGGCACTACGACCCTCCGTAGAAACTTCTTCAACTTGGGGTTGACTAGGTGGGTCAGAAGAAGATACCACCCCTTCCCCAGTTGGTGCAAAGGTTTGTGGTTGAGGCCGAGCATGCTTCCAATGGGCCAGGGTTTCATTCAGATCATATGGCTAATCTTCTTATTTTCGGCCAGTAAGGTAGCATGTGAACACCCGTACGGCATCATTAATCACCCATACCATTCTCTTTTGCTTAGGAGGGTTATCAGGACAAGCTGGCACACGTGCCCGCAACCTATCGAAGATAGAAATTCTTTTTGCTGAGACATCCAACATCCACTTTTGGTCACCTTGAGAGAAATCTAAGGTGGATCACATGTGGTGTCGGCGACGAGCTTCCTTCCGCCTATTTCTGTTAGGGTGGGGAGCCTCCATCACCGGGGCGACATCTAGTTGGTTGGACGTATGCTCTATTGGATCCTAGACCTGACATGGCTCAGGTAGCTGGAGTGGTGTGTCGGCTCGTGCTTTTCGAATTGCCTAGGATTCCTTTTTGGTGACCCACATCCTCTTAAAACAGGGCCGACGCTCTTGTTTGTAATCACTCCTTAGTTGAAGCTAGGGAGAGTTGGATGCAGTATGGTAAGACCATTGTCGCTGTGGAGCCAGAGCGGTAGCATCCTTCAATTTTTCTTTGTCCACCCGCATACGTCGCAGGAGCTCGAAATGGTTGGAGGTTCCTATCGTCGGGACATGTTAGTCCCGTGGAATAATCGGCTCTCTACCATCGAGCCAGATTCTAAGATCTCCAACCAGCATAGTCGTGCCGAAATTGGGGATGACTAGTGACACGGTGGCCCTGTGCCCACGACCCCGACGATGTTTCTTCTTGGGAGCCAAGGATGTCTCAGCACCCACATGGTGCATAGAGAAGACTTTGTATTTGATTGCCTGAGGCATAATGCCCCTGGCGAGAGTTAAACTGGTCGATGCTCGGGGTAGACTACCTATCTTGGGGATCGATCTTGTTGAGACTTGGGCCCGCGGCTTTGGATGCATGTGGGTTGTTAAGGTGTCTGGGGTATGGGATCGAGGACCTGCCTGGGAAGTTGTCGGGGTCACCTTCGATGTGACGTCCCAAACCGATAGCAATGGAAACGTGGCAGCGAAACAGTCATGACAATCAGAGCAATAACTTAAAGACACACAACATATTAGGAATTGACAAAAATAAAACTTTGTTAATATAATCTTGTTATTACAAACTTTGACTCAATTACAACTTCAAGAAAAAGAAAAGGCACACTAACTAGACACAACGCTAATCTAGACTGAAGAAAAAATGAAAGACACAGTCTTCTAATTTTAGGAGCTCTCATTCACACTTTCCCTTCCCGCTAGAACAACAGCCTCGCTAGCCACCTGATTACTTGAAAAATATTGAAATAAATCTGGATGAGCGAAAAGCTCAATAGGGATTACATCTCTATCACCAGGCTTGCTTTAAGTAATTAACATATTACATGAATGCAACTATAATCATGCATGAATGAGCTTAAGATAGAATATGAATAAATACGAATCAAGAATAGATAGTATAACCAGGATATGGGCTTTCCATGTTCAAGCAAGTATTATTTCAAGTCAAGCACGTCAAGTCATTAAATAATACCACGAGAGAGTGGAATGCCATAGATTAATCTAGAAAGTCATGCACTTCGGTGTAATGTCACACCGTGGTCAATAATAACTCTCATGGACACAAGTACTTTCGGGTGCTCCTCCTAGGACCAGACCGGGTCACATTAACGCTAGGCATTTAGTCATGTAAATATCTAGACATCCACTTAAATAGAATTCCAAGGACTAAGCTCTTGTAGGAAATACTTTAAGAAGATTCCAGGAAATGAAAGAGTTCAAGGATAAGGCCAAAACATAGGGAAAATACCCGAGAAAACCAAGAGATACGAGAAATTGGGAAAATTGGCATCCACTCAGGATGTCGTGAATTACAGAATTCACATCCTCTCAGAAGGTCACCAATTCTGTGAACAGTAAAGTACGAAAGGAATCAGCATCAATTGACCTGGGTGCTAATTCAAGAACTAGTGACGACTGTCCCAGATGCCAATTCTGGGCAGTGTCCACACCCTCACAGAACACCTCATCTTGGCACTCCATGATGGCCAGGTGTCATGTTTCTTCAAAGGGACATGACCAAAACAGGTTTAAGGGGTTTAGGGTACAACCAGCCCGGTGATCGAAGAGGGAATCCTTCGATGTCGGGGACTTACGGAGGCCTTAGAGAAAGAATTTCTAATCCGACGAGAGGAATTCCCGACAGCGGGTCCTTCAATCTCCAAGAAATAGGGTATATCAGGAAACTCGGAAAACAGGGACTCTATCTAGGCCATGAGACAATAGTGCCAAGCGACCCGCGATATGGATCAAAATAGCGAGAAAACACAGAGATAGAAATTCACGTCCATTCAAGGGGGCGTTAATTTAAGAATCCGCGTCCTTGTGAAAAGGCGCCAATTCTAGGATTAACTAAATTTAAATAAATTTATTTTAAATTGACGTCTGCGTACGGAGGTGCCAGTTCTTTGATTCGCGTCCATGATACAGATGCTAATTCTATATTTTCCAGATTATTTGGTATTAATCAATTAATATATTAATTCGTGTCTCTGTGGAGAGGCTATTTATTTGATACGCGTCAGTTTACATAGATGCCAATTCTTTTACAATTACAAAACGATGTGCATCGGGCAGATACGATTCAAGACACAACGCACTATTCATTCTTTTGCAAGAGATGAACAATACCACTTTTAATTTATGAAGATTTGAAAGGATCTGAAGACATGATAATATAGAGAGAAATATAGGGATTCCAGAAATATGCACATATAAATTTTATTTAACATGGTTCAATAGATATTAAATTTTAAACATGGGTGAATTATCTAAAATAACTGGGGAATTCACGTCGGCGTTGTAGACGCGTACTAATTGGTGTCCGCAAGCCTGACGTTAATTATTAAATTGACGTCTGCGTGAGAAGACGTTAATTAATTGGCATCTACTGCCCTAGCCACAAATTCTTCGTGAAATAGAAACGTTAACAAAGTATGTAAAACATGTATCTTAAGCGCAAGGATATGGATTTGCATGGATCCTAAAGGACTAGGAACTACATGCATGCTTCTATACACCAAGGGCGGCTTTGACATCGGGGTAAGGGGGGGGCGGCTAACCGACCCCGAAGGGTCGATTGAGATGCCCGGGGTCAGTTAACGCGATTGTGTGAGGGGGGGGGGGTCGAGCGGAGGCGGGGCCCAGCGGGTAGGGGGTGTCGCCTAACCGACCGACAGCTCTGCTGTCAAACATGCCCCAAGAGTTTAGCTTGTTTTGTCCGAGAAGAGATAACCTACCTTTTGAGAAGAGAACGACAAAAGATGGACGAAGAGTAAGAAGGAAAGGGACGCCGAACGTCGACACAATGAAGAAGAAGAAGAACAGGAAGACGATGATGCAAGAGGAAGAAGACACAATGCAGCAGCAACACGGCCACACACGAATGCACGAACACGAGCACGCCTTCGAGTTCGTAGCAATGGAGTTTTGTTAGGCTCGAGGCCTTTATTTATAGATGTAAGGACTTAAGAGTCCTAGTTAAACTCTTATTACCTTACGTGATAGATATTACTATAAGATAAACTCTAATTATCTTTAGATATTTTAGACTTTTAGATTTTAGGGTTTCACGGTTGAGAGATAATAATCTTTATTACTGTTATTATTTGTTATTAAGGCCCAACCCCATTAACTATCAATTGTTCTAGGTGGACTTAGTTTATTTATTGTAAAGTCTTTTGACCCATTCGTTAATCATGAGACCTATTAATTAATTGGGCTAGTCTTAATATTTAAATTATTTAAGCTCATTATTAATAATTTACTAAATTTTAGATTTAAGTTAGACATTAAATATATTTTTATTTATCATAAATTTTGACTATTACATCATTAACAATTTTACCTCACCTTATCAACTTAAAATCATTAAGCATTTTGAGAGATTATATTTTATATTAATCACCATTTTTCATGAGATTTATCTTAAAGATAATTTCTCGAGCTTTATCTCTATTGTATAAATCTTTAATAGTCACTAATGATTAATTAGATTTTCTTCTTAATTGAAATGAGATAATTATTACACATTGATCTCCATTTATTTATATCTCCTTTATTGACTTGATTCTTCGTTAAGTTAAATTCCCTTTTTGATATATTTTTATGACCTTACCTTATTTTATCTTTAACAAGAAAATTTTATTTTATTTCACAAGATTTCATAATTATCTTTTCTCTTCCTAAAATATAGATAATTGTTTCTATTTTAACTTTTATAATTAGCCGGGCGTTACATTCGATGCCTGTGACAGAAGGCCAGTAATAGAAATTAGGGAGATTGTAACCCGCGACTCGGTGATGGGGAGGGTTGTTGCTAGAGTTACTAGGGGCAACTTGCCTAGTTGAGTTACCGTGTTAAATGGGCTAGTCGCAGCCATAGTGACTACGCCGAAGAAATAGGGTGAACCGACGACCAGCTCAAAGCTGCCAAATGCAATTGGCGTTATGAGGTAATCATATCGGGCGTGTGCCGCAACAACTACTGGACCGTAGGTGACGGACGCCATTGGTTACTGGAGCCTAAATGTGTATTGTAGAACTGGGCTGAAGGAATTCAGACTGGAGGAGCCTGGGCTGGAGGACCTTGAACTGGAGGAGCTTGGACTGGGGGAGCTCGATCAAACTCCACGAACGCTCGAACAAGAGTGTCTAGTAACCCTCCTCTACCACTCCTATAAGAAAGGAGAAATATATCATGGGCTTAGATGGACATCATCACCTTTGCTGATGGATGAAGAAGGCGAGACTCGTCCCACCGGGCGTGCCAACTTTTATTTCTCTCCATTTTTTTTAACTTTTTTCTCTCTTTTTTTAAAACGAAGAAGGAAGAAGAGAAAGGAAAGATAATAATATCCCCACGGCTATCCTCTTGCTATACTAGATACTTGAAGGGGAAGTATCGAGGGCACACAACAAGACCCTGTGCCGACTGATGATATAACTACTGAGTAGTCTAGGTCAAAGGGGAAACGTCCGTAAGTGTGGATGTGTCAGGCGATGTGGGAGATCGGGTGCTGGACGAGATCCCCACCGACCGCAAGCGATCAATGTTTATTTACATCAGATTAAATCCGAACACCTTGATTCCTTCATCAGCAAAAGGGGATGAAGTAGCATAAGAGCCATGATGAGAGAGGGGAATCATACATCTGCTGGCGAGATAGCACATATATTGACAACCGACACCATGAAAGTGGGAATAAAGTATGATCATCCATATTTCATTGATAAAAACCGTGAAAGGCATTATCGAGATACAAGAGTTCTTCTTATCACATATGCAAGTCACAGGACAAATCCATCGTGAATGACGGTCCCTGGGTCATTGCTTCATAAGGAACATGACTGCATACATAACGTTACCATGAGCGGGAGTATATTTTGGGAAGTACCAGCCTTGAACGTAGCACGGCGGGTGTTGAATTGGCTGTGCAAGGATCCATGTTTCACTCGAGATGAGAGACTGGGAATCCCTGAATGTGCCCCAAGCTGGGATGATTGCATGCTCGGAGTATCATGTGTTGGAACAGTAGACATGCCTGTGTGGTAGAGCACAACACTATATCATAGCCGAGATGTGCAAAGGGGTGGTGGCACGGCCGCAACCATAAGAGGAGCGATCGGGGTGTAACTGATCCGGAGCAAAACTGGTGTGTGTGAGGCAAGGGGCATCCAGGTCGTAACTGACCTGGAGCAAAACTGGGTTTAGGTCAGTGATTGAGATGATTGGGATGAAGTAAACTTTAGGAGGAATTATGGCCCAGATCATGGTTAAACGTTGGGTTACCATGGAATAGTTGGACTTACTAAAGTAATTGACCAATTGGAGAGGTTAGTCAAACTGAAAAGGGAACAACAGAATAAACTAGAGCAGTTGAATGGATTTAAAGCAATTGTGAAAACTGGGACAGTTGAATCCACTGAATGTAGATTGGAACAACTGGAATAAACTGTGAAAAATAACTTCGATGACTGGATGACTAGACGATACACTAGAATGGGGCCGATTAAAATAGCCAAAACTAGCTGGAGCCAAATTGAGTTGACTAAGACTGGCTGGAGCTGAGAACCAATCAGGAGCGATCACACATACAGTCTTTCAAAATAGGTTGGCAGAGGAGATATTAAATTAACTGGCAGTGCTCAAGGAACAAAATCCCTTTTTATTTTAGAACAAATATATAATCTTCAACAGTAGTGATATGCCCAAATTCCAGAGAGCAGCAACTCGCCCCACAGGATGTTACTCCTCTTGGGAAATTTCTTCAAGAAACAAATCAGAATCTTCTCCACACGCAGCTGCTTTGTGTGCTCATCCGTTTGTGTGTTTTTTGGTGTGCTCCACCCCCTTGTATTTATAGAGGCTGGGCAGGAGCATTAGGTGCTATAGAAGGGGCTATTGGGACCAGGTAGAGGAGCTGGGCAAAGCCCCTTGGTACAACTGATGTATGTCCCAGCCCCAGGTCTACCAAGATAGGGGCGTTGAGCACCCTCAGTTAGCCCAACTGATAACATCAGGCGCTAGGCACTGGAATTTGGAGTTGGGTCAGGGTGAATGGCACTCGATTGAGGAGTCGGGTCCAGGTGGGTAATCCTCAATTGGCCAGGGGTATCCAGGTGGGTAGCGCTCAAATGGGGAGTTAGGTTCAAGTGGGTAGCGCTCAATTGGCCACAGGAGTCCAGGTGGGTGGTGCTCAAATGGCCAGGGGAGTCTAGGTGGGTGGTGCTAGAATCGCCATTTGGTCCAAGTGCCTGGTGCTAGAACCCCAAGTTGGGTCCAGGTGGGGGTGGTGCTCGATCGGGTAGTGGGGTCCAGGTGGGGTCGCTGGCTGACCACACTCTGACCACCTAGGGGCAGCGAGCGCCCCCCTCGGTGCAGGTGGCTCCCATGGCACTATAAGAAGGGGCCCTTCTCTCCCAAGCCACTTCCTACTATTCACACTTGGACTCTTCTGCGTGGAATTTTCTGGTCTTCGATTCTAACTGACTTGCTGACTGAATATTGACAATTTTTGGTCAAATATCGTCAATGTTCTCGTGAGTATTTATCATCATAAAGATAACAATTTTAACGGTAGACCCCCCTTTGGAAAAGGTCCCCATGATGGGATGCCACCTTTCACTTTGATATGTCCTTCCGTCTTTCGTGTGGTTTGCGTGTTTTCTTACGTTTTGTGAATTATTTGATTGTTCGGTGTGTTGATTTGTCCCATATATATATTGAATGTGTTATTATGCTTTATGAATTGCTTTTATTCTCACTCTGCTAATAGTTTTCAGTGTAGGTCAAAAAAAGTGAAAAAAAGAAAAAAAGAGATTTTGTCGATCGGGACATATGTTCCAAGTCCCACCTTTGGTCCCACGATGATAACACCTTGTTGTGTCATGCATTTTACTATATGATATTTACATTATTATATCACATCGAGGACCTTGCGGTTTGGACAAATCTGGTATTTGAGTTTCCCTCTACTAAAAACAGTGATGATTTTAAAGGAGTTTTTTGTCACACAGATAGGCCGTTGAGTTGCCATAGTTTGGGGATGACATTTCCATTGTGTGAGTTGGTGCATGGACAAATGGGCTCCGGCTCAGTATCGGCTCACATAATTGGTATCATGACTCAATCCTAACAACTCAACAATATTATCCTTTATTATTTTCTGTTTTTATTTGTTTGTTTTAAATTTTCTTTTAAACCCAACTGTAGATGTAAAAATCATCGATACATGAAAATATGGCCCCACTAACCAATCATGAAGAATATAGATGAAGATTATAGAGATGGAGAGATGGATAACAAGGGGGTGGGATGCATGCGATAAAAGATAAGAAATTAAAAATTTATGACCATCATCGAGGGCTAATAACACGCAAAGGATATGAAAGTATAGGGGTGCGTGCTACTTGCCTCAAAAAAGAAAATATGATAGACCGGAGAGAGGCCTAGGAAGGATGCGGTATTCTTGATGGTCACCTTCAGGACGTGGTCACTGTGGTGGCCGCATTACTGTGGAAGCTGCGGGAAAATAAGGGGTACGGGATGATGCAGATTCGTCAAGGCCAGCCAAGGAGCAATGGCCTCATATTCTTTTTCTACCAAAGCCTGCAAAATAGATAGCAACAACACAGAAAAGCCCATTAATCTTCAGTTAAATGTAGCATTTATCCCTCTAATGATGTAGATATGCAAATTGAGGGGAAGATTACCTAGGGGTGGTTTTAAATCCCTATGGAAGGGCAAAAGTAGGTTTGGAGTGTGCGTGTGTGTGTGTTTAAAGACTATAATTTGAAAAATATGCGATGATATGCAAGGATATGCACGGATTAAAGAGAAATAAGGAAGAACTAAAGCGGAACTATGAAGAACACGGTAAGAGGAAAAGGAAGAAAAGCCCTATAATATAAGTCCTTGTGTTGTGCCCTGGGTGCTTTTGATAATGACAAAAATTTATATGTATGAATGGACCATGAATTGAAAGTGGTTATACTTTGACAAGCTTCATTGAGTAACAATTTCATTGTGAAATTATGTTGTATTTTGATGAAGAATGCAAATGATGGAATTTATGTTTTGATGAAATACTGAATAGTTCTTAGACTTGTTAAGAGTTGAGTTCCCTCATGGTATGAATGTGTGATTCTTATATTCATGACTAAATAAGAAATGGATGGGTTTTCACTTCACATTTTTGCTTATTGAATAAGTTAATGTTCAACTCCTCTCTAAGTGTTTATCAGGTACAAAAGAAGCCCAAAAATGTCAAGAAGATCAATCTAAGGTATGTTGAATTTATTAGATTGAAATACATGCTCATTTGAGTTTATTTCTGTGTTTTTCAGGTGAACCAGTCGACCTGAGAAAAGAGTCAATCGACTTGAACCTTCCAGCAGCCGACAAGGCATGGGCCGGTCGACCGAAAATGGTCCACCGGTCGACCAGATTTCTCAGAACCTAGCAAAACAAATCTTCTCATAAATCAGTCGACCGACACATGAAACCGGTCGACTAAACTCAGTGACCGGTCGACTGATGACAGTAGAGCCTTCACACGAATTAAAACGAATCCGACGTGACACACACGTGGGATGTCCTCTAGGCTAGGTAAATTGTCCAAAATACCCCCAATGCATTCCCTAACATGTGAGAAGACTAAATGAGGTTTCTAGAAGGGGTATGGAGGTCATTTGGCCCCTAAATCTCCTATATAACATCTTATTGCGAATTTGGGAGATTTTTATAAAAATGAAAAGAAAAACTCTTGCGTGATCTTGATCTTTCCATGATTGCTCATTATCCTTGCATGCTTGCTGTTGACGCCTGGAAAATGAGCAATGGCGGAGACAAAATTGAAAAGAAGATCACACAAACAGTGAAAGATTACTGATGAAACTCGTCAACCATCTACCCCGCTGAAGCCCTTTCCGGCCAAGCTGATGTCCGGTGTCGTCGTCAGCCAGATGGCAGCACTGATGAAATAGCAGTCACCTGACTGATGAAACCTTCTATCACACCTCCATAAGAGCTGTATTAATGCCTCGTCCGAGAACCCATAGATAACATGTCAGAGTAAGTCAGATGTCGGCTCATTCACAGATGTGGTATGAGCAAAGATAAAGAGAAAGCCGGAACTAGCAAATGAAGATGGTGAAGATTCCTGTAAAGTCAGAGCTACGAAGAGCTACCACTGAAGCTATTACCCGGCTAAAGCCCCTTCGGGATAAAGCTGATGTCCGGTGTCATCGTCATTCAAGTGACAACACTGATGAAATCCCAGTCTATGAGACTGATGAGAGGTTATGAATAACCCTAATAGAAATTGTGTCACTAATAGAGGATCCTCTCGGATTCAAATATACCCCAGGGTCTAACCTAGACCAAGAATCACATATGAAGTTAAACAGTCTTAATGGGCCTGTCCAGTGGGCTTCTGAAACCTGTGCCGGGAACTGCCCTCGACATCACCTGGCGCGCCGGGAGCCCGTCAAGAGCGCGTCGGTTGCTGTCAGCCGAGAGGTCAGGCAAGGGGGCATATAAAACCCACTAATTCGAAAGGAGAGCGGTTGAAGGAAGGGAGAAGAGGGAGGCCTCTGAAGAAATAGAAGTGCTTCGAAGAGAAAAAGAAAGAGAGAAGAGACCAACAGAGAGAGAGAGCCTCCTCCTCTGAGAAAAGAAAGAAGAGATCAACCCGAAGAGAAAGAAGGAGAAGAGGCTCCAGGTGGGCAGGCAGCTGGGGAGGGAGAGGAGTCAATGCTCCGCCCTCCCCCATGTTTTCTTTTCTTCTTAATGTAATTTTACGCATTTTGTCTCGATTCCTCAGATATAACCGGGATATCCCGGCCTCTGTTTGATCCCCTTTCCCTCACTCCCTTCTTGTGGTCGGTGTTGGAATGATGTTATGAAATGAAATACTACCATGGCCCATTTGGGTGTTGATTGATTGAGATATCTGCTCTCTGTCTTTCTATGTATATCTTTTATCAGGAATGTCCGATAGTTTAGACGCTCCCGGTTTCAGAATCTTTCTACGAGTCTGTTCCTCGAAGAGGGATGAGAATAGGACCCCCACCCCTATCTAATGGGTGATTGGGCTCTATTTCCTTCTCCCCTCCTGTCTCAATGGCAGATTCTACCCATATAGTCCGAGTTTTTCCTTGAGCCCTTCATGCAGTTCAGGAACCAGAGACATCAATCTCTTGGTTCCCTGAACTGCCGAGCTCTGATAAGCGATAATATCAATCCCTGGGTCCTCCATTCTAAGCCTTGAATGCTTAGGGCCTGGAGTTTCGGTGCTGAAAGTCCCTCCGTCGCCGGTTTTCAATGCCATTGGGTTCGTCCAGGGGATCAGAGACAGTCATCTCTTGATCCCCCAGACGGCTGACGGCAAACAGAGAAGGATTCTCAGGGTTCAGATGATGATCTCTTTTTTCCTCCTGCTGATTTGGCCTCTCGGCTCCCTTGGCATCCCCCTAGCAGAAGCATCCATGAAACCCCCTCCTGTACTCCAAATCCGGTCTCAATCCGAGCTAGAATCTGAGAAAATTCCCGAACAGAGTACCGTAATCAAGCCCTGAAACCCTTAACCTTTTTACCTTCTCGGCGCGATAATTTCCCCGCCGAGAGCTACGCCGCCGAGAGCCTCCCTTGGCCAGTAAAGCCATGCCGATAACCCCCCATTCAAGGGCATCAAGCCCCCTCCTTCACAGCCATCCCGGCGCCAGGTTCCCAGCGCGGCGACGAGCGCGCCGGGAAGCCCCACGCCGAGACCCTCTTCAAGCCACTGAAACCCACGCCGAGACCCCCTTGGCCAACCACTAAAACCCACGCTGAGAACCCCCTTGGCCAACTGATAAACCTCCGCCGAGACCCTCCTCTGGCCGATAGAAAACCACGCCGATACCCCTGCTTTGGCCAATGAAACCCAGTCCGAGGCCCTCCTCTGCATGGTCATCCTTCGACCCTTTTGGTTCCCTATACATCTGTCTAGGGGATGCTCAGAGATCATCATATGTGCCCTGAGGTGGTACAACAATGGGGAAGACCTCCCCCACATTCCTATGTCCCGAATTTGATTCACATGCAACCCCGCGGGTTCGGTGGACCTTGTCTCTACAAGGGTTTCGTCGGTCTCCGAGAGGGGGAATAATGACCGATGCTAGAGACATGTACAGTCTCCTTGAGCCTTAGTGCTCCCTCACCTTCCGGCTTTCATCCCGGCACTCCGTGGATGTCAGCCTATATCATCCCCTGGCAAATGCTAAGTCCAGGGGAGGTGCTGCCAAAATTCTCTCAGGAAGATGAAAGTCGACATCAGGTTGTCCTCCGGGCTCTGCATGATAATGGTGACAGGGTTTCCCTCGACCCTAGTCTTCCTAAATCCCTCTTCTATCCTGATGCTCTTGTAAAGTCCAAATCTAATCTAGCTCAGATTTGATGAACTGATTCACTTTGACCCTCCAGGACCTATCTACCTTGGCCTGAATCGTCAAAGCTTGTCCTGAATTATCAAAAACCCAAAAAGTAGGGTTCCAAACAACCATTCAAAACCATCTCGGCGTCGTCCCTTGCACATCCCGGCGTCACTGTGAATAGCTCTCGGCGTAATCTTTCTTGCGCCGAGAATCCCATCTCCTGGGCGCGCCGAGAACCAATCTCTCGGGCGCGCCGAGAACCCCCTTGGCCGTCTCCTTTGCGCGCCGGGAAGCCCACGCCGGGAACCTGCCTGGCCGTTTCCTCTTCGCACTAAGTAGCCCCTTGCGCTGGGAATCCCCTTCTGCCTCCCAGCTGCACCGATGGCCTAACCAAATTTTATTACTAGGCCTTCAATCCAAATTTTGTTCCGGGGGCTCCGCAAGGGGGGAATCCTCCGGAAACCCCCGCAAGGGGCGCTGCCCCCTTGACCCCCGCGACCTGACCGGGCAGGTCGATCCCCGCGACCTGCCCGCGCAGGTCGATCCACGTGCGAGGGCGCAACATGGAGCGTTCGCTCACTTTCCGTCATCCCGCATCGGGTTCATGTATAACCCCTTTAGCTTGGGAGGGCTCTGCCATTGCATGAGTTCCACCGGCTTCTATAGGGAACATCAAACATTGCCCCATGGCATATATATATAGGTAGGGAGGTTTGGCCTCTCTCTTTCTCTCGGCTTTCATCCCGGCACTCCATGGGTGATAGCCTATTTCCCCCTGAGCATAATCCAGATTAAGGGGAAATGCTGTCGAAATACTGATCAATGCTTTAAACCTCCATCCTGGCCATGGCTCAGTCTTTGAACCGCTGACTTAATGATATCGTCTCTGAGCCGCTGGCTTGACGATACTGTCTATTTCTACAGCGGATGTTGTTATCTTGCCCGCCTTCCTGGCTCTGGTATGAAGTTCCATTTTGCGCACATGAATACATGTTTGCCTCTCGAGGCTTCCTATTTTGGCGTTTAATCAAGGGTTGTCCTTCTTAGGAAGGGCGTAATTAACGTCATAACCTTTATGGTATGACGGACTTCTGGTCCAGACGTGATCACTCACAATCGACTGACCAAGTCAGATTGAGCGCACAATGAAATCGTCACTCCGGTGACTGGCACGCCAATAAATAAATAAAATAAATAAAAAAGAATAAAAAGCGCGTCCACAAGTCTGGCACGCCCGGTGGGACTGGGTCTCCCTTCATCTCTAGGCCAAAAATAGGAGGCCCGGCGGCCCCTCTTAAATTCTAACTGTGCGCTAATCCTATTTCCAAGAACTAAAATGATGAGTGGATTCGCCTCCCTCCACTTCGGCCAGCAGGTCGTTGATGTTCATGCTCACAAAGGCTACCTGGCGTTGCCCACGATGTTTGGGTCCATGCCCCCTGCTGACGGATTGCCCAACTGCTTGGGCCTCGTCTTCACCGACCTACTGGAGGTTGCTGACAAGGAATAAGGCACTGCTACAGGTGCCCCGATGAAGACTGCTGATGAGAAGGGAAGCTCACCAGAAAAGACGGCATCGATAGTCATCGCCTGCTTTGCCCACCATATCCAAAGGAGGGACACGGTCCCTGCTGCTGCCCACAAGGGAAGAAGAACTAACCGGAGGAGCCGGTATGCTGCTGCAAGCCGTCGTCTTTCAAATTCTGGAAAGACGATGACGATCGGAGATGTTAGGGTGAACCTCAAGGGTCGCCCCAAAGACGTCCCAACAATAAGTTCCAAATCCTGGCCACTATGAGGGCCAACTGGGGGAACTAATGAGAGGAAGTCGCTGGCACTCAAGCCAGCAAGATATAAACAGATATGGAGGCCGAAGAAGACACATAGCTGGATTCCGGCTCAAGAGCAAGGTGCCACTGCTATCCACCATGAAGCCAGAGTCAGGAGAGATGAGACAAGAAAAGAGGAGATTACTGTCATCTGCCCGAGAGCAAGGGGCAGAAGATGGGAAAGAAAAGAAAATACCATTGTCATCCACCCCAGAGCTGGGGGCAGAAGATGTCAGAAGAAAGAAGAATATGTCGCTATTATCCGCCCCACAACTGGGAGCAGGAGATGGGAAGAAAGAAAAGAAGATGCTGTTGTCATTCACCCCGGAACTGGGGGCAGAGGAAAAGAAAATGCTACTGTCATTCACCCCAGGGCTGGGGGCAGAAGAAGAGGAGATGCCATTGCCACTCGCCACAAAGGGGGGGATAATATATACTGCCAAAGAGAAAAAAAAAACAAAGAAGAATAGAAGATCCAGCCTATGCTGCTATTTCAAAGAGACCAAAGGCCTGCGTTAGACAGGCCGATATCTTCAAATATTCCAAGTCGGAGCATTTGGCTGCCCAAAATTTCAAGGCTGGCTTATCAGCTAAAGATCAAAGAGAGGCTGCTGCCCCGATCAAATCTACAAAGGCATATCCAAGGAGAAATGAACCAGGTGGTTCAAGACTACTTCCACTATCTAGGGAGTCCCTCCATAGGGCAGCAAAGATTGTCTCGTGCCTTGGGCACCCCACATGAAAAAGATGAAACCTCAGAAGATGTGGCGTTTGGAGTCTCATCCTCAGACTCCAACAACTATGAGGATGGCCGTAGGGTCAGACGTTGAACAGACAGCCCCAAGAGGGAAGAAACAGAAGCAGAAGAAAGGACTTCAGTCTTTGACCGCCTCACATATCCGAGTCGTGTCAGAAGGAAAGTCCACAGCCGGAAGGGAAAGATGCAGGTTTTTTTCTGCAATATGGTCGGTGTCACCGGGAAATATGATACACTGCAAGACCAGCCGGAAGAGCTGATTAAATTGGCACGCAGGCCAAATGTCATCACAAGAAGAAGCCGAGCAGTGAAAGAAAAGATGATGACTGCCGATGAAGCTCAAAGAAGTCACTATGATGACAGTCAAAGTAGTGACTGCAGGAGAAGAAGACAACCCTCAGGGTGTTTCCACTGAAGAAATATCGGGAGACATACAGATCCCGACAACCCTGGATCCCATGATCCAGATGATGTTCAAAAGATATCAGCAGGAGATTGACTCCCTCAGAAAATAGCTGAATGAAAGAAATAAGCAAATGACTTGTCTCCAAGCATGCTGAACCAGCTGGACAGACTTCCGGCTCAATAGGGGTGGCCTCTTCGGTCCATCCTGCTCAAACTGACAAAGGCAAGGCGCCGAGTCAACCTTCTCTACAACAAATGGCAGCTCAGCCTTCTGCGTCTCAAACACAGCTTGCCATGCCTGCTCTGCATACGACAATTATGACAACCCCCTCTAGCCGGCAGGGGCACACTTCTTCCCGGAGCCCATAGATCCGGATCTGGCTAGCAAGCTGATGATAGAAAAGATTATTGAAATGAAGTTGTCCGAAAGGACCAAGAATTCCAGTACCTGTGATGTTTAAAGGGTACCATATCCTGCACATTATGCTACTAAGAAACTACCACCAGGCGTCAGCAAGCCGCCGAAATTTGAAAGATTCAATGGCCAGGGCTCTCCCAAAGAGCATATAGCCTACTATACAACAATTATGGGCGACCTGGCGTCTGATGAAGCCTTTGAATCGTACTCTGGCCCACCGGCTGGGTCAGTGGCTGACTGGCCCGATATGCAGCTGAAGTTCTGGGGCAGATTCCATATTACAGAAAGAGAAATTACAGTAGCCGAACTGTATGCAACCAGGCAGAAGCAAGATGAGACCGCTCTGGATTATATAAAAAGAGGGAGGTATCTCCCCATGAGATGCAGGCAGCCTCCGCATCAAGAGGACACCGTCCTGATTTGAAAGCAGAATCTTTGGCGGGAAACTCTCGAAAGAATGATTGGAATGGAGATACGGTCATTCGACCGACTGAACAACGCTACAGTGGAGGTCGAGGCCTTCCTCTCTAGTGGTTCTTCAATTGCTACTGCTGTATGCCCCAAAGCTAGATCAGCTGATAAATGGCCCATGCCTACAGAAGTTGATACAATAGACTTCAAGATATTTGAGCAACATAATGATAAAAAAAAAGGGAGAGAAAAAAGGATGCTGCCCGCCCTTCTCCCACTAGGCTGGCTGACCAGAAGGATGGCCCCACTCTGCGAGTCAAGATGAGCAAGCCTTATTTCTTTCCTAAGGAAAAGACTCGGCACCTATCTGAATGGGCCACCCAATTTGACAAAGTTGTCCTTCCAGATCCAAAGAGACCTGATGATCCCAGAAGAAAAGATAACTCCCGCTCCTGCCCATATCACCAGGCGTGGGGTCACCCCACTGAAAATTGCTATAAATTCAAAGCTGTTATTGAAAGAATGATTAAGAAAAGGGGAACTACATCTGGGTGAATACAGAGTGGACCAGCCACGCCCGCATGAGCTGCCTGAGCTAAAAAGAGCAGTCAATGTGATATCCCTATACCGGCAGTTGCCTAAAGTGACGTCAAAAGCCTGTGCAGAAAGCACCAATGGACCCGTCCTGCGGGAGCATGTCAAATCCCCAGGCCTGACGAAGAAAATGAAAAGTGAATCAAAAGTGCCGGATGTGCTAGATGACCCCTTAGGGGTACAGATGCCGACTGCCAAAAGAAAGGAAAAGCAGATGCAAAGAAATATGAGGAGGGACAAAGTCTTCTCCTATAACATGCTGTCAGTCTCGCTCGGCAATGGCCAGACTCTCAAAAAAGATGACGAAGAGATATGCTCTACACCGGTGAGGTCAGGGCAAGCCAAAGCTTTAGTCTCCCATCATAATGATAAAACCAGGGAGAAGTATGGGCACCTCCCGCCACCAAAAGAAGAAGCATGCTACCCCACTCCTCCTCCATATGGAGGCACAAGGGCAAAGATGTCAATATCTGAAAACCAGGGCGCGCCTAGCGTCTTTAATAAAACACCGCCAGTCCCTCCTGGGGTCAGGATAGGGGGCAACATTCTTGGCCTTGCCATGATGACAGAATTATATGAAAAACTACAAGAAGTTGGAGTGCTGCAGAGCAAACTGAATGAAATGAGTTTTCATATACCTAGTCTGCACTCAAAACCACCAATTCCGGTGGTGACAGGTGGGCCTGAAATAGAACAGATGAGAGAAATGAACCCTGCCAGGGAAGAAATTACTAAGGCAGAACTGTGTGAGACTAAACAAGGGGCTGATGAACCTGCTCTGGATTATATCTGTCAATGGAAGGACCTTTCCAGATGTCGGCACCCGCCAAACCATGAGGAGGCTATCCAGATATGCAAGCACAACCCGAAGACAGAAGTCTTAGCAAGGTTGATTGGCATCAAAGTCAAGTCCTTTGATCTCCTGAATGAGATTGTGGCTGATATTGAGGCCTTGGTGACAAAATATTGCCCGGCCGCTACCTCCCTAAGTCAAAAGAACAAGCCTGCCAGTGAACAACTGATGCATAAATATATTCACATTGCCAATTTTCAAAAGCTTTCGAGAAACGAAGGAAGAAGGCAAAGAAGGCAGCTAGCTCTTCGTCAGCAAAGACTGGCGAGCTAGGCCATTCCCTAAGAAGCAAAATGACTAAATCCTGGTCTGTTCCTAAGGAAAGGACTCGGGTCCTGTTCGAGTGGGTTACCCACTACAATAAGATTACACCCCCGGCCCCAAAGAAGCCCGGTGATGCTACAAGAAAGGATGAGGTTCGCTTCTGCCCATGTCGCCAGAGGCTCGGGCACCCCATTGAAGACTGCTATGTCTTCACAGATGTCATTGAAAGCTTGATACAAAAAAAAGTGAGCTGCAGATAGGGGAATATAGGGTAGATCCACCGCGACCCCATCGAATGCTCAATTCAAGAAGGCAGCTAATGCGGCCGCACCATGCCCACCAAAGAGCGATATGCTCTAAAGGGCATTGTTAATACGGATGACACCCCTTCCTAGGGGCAGATGTATACAAAAAAAAAGAAAAGATAGAAGAAAAGAAAAGAAAAAGTGATGATGATGAAAGGATGCCAATGATGCCCCTTCCTAGGGGCAGATGTACACATAAAAGATTTAAAAAAAAATGAATGGTGAGGGATGCAGATGGTGCCTCGTTCTGGGGGCAGATGTATTAACAAAAAAAAAGAGATGGTGAAAGATATGATGATACCCCATCCCGAGGGCATGTGTGAAGAAAAAAAATGATGATAAAAAAATGGTGAAATAACAAATATAGAGGGTACTCCCATTCGAGGGGTGATGCACATCAAAAAAAAAAGAAATGAGAAAGATGATGAAATGATGGAAGATACAGATGATACCCCATTTTAAGGAGGGGGATGCATATCAAAAAAAAAAAGAAGAAAAAAAAAGAAAGAAAAAAAAATAGGAAGAAAAATGATGATTATGAGATGATGGAAGTTCCAAATGGTACCCCATTCTGGGGGCAGATGTATGCCAAACAATGAGAAATATTGATGGTACCCCATTCCGGGGGCAGATGTATGTCAAACAATGAGAAGTATTGATTGTATCCCATTCTTGGGACAAATGTATGCCAAGAGAATGATGGAAGACCCACGTGGTTCCCCATTCTAAGGGGTAAATGTATGAAATGCCAATGGCGGCATGCATGGCCGTTGCTGGATATGCTCACCCCTTTTAAAGGGGCAATGATCATTTATGGCAATGATGAATAAAATTGGCACATTGACCTTTCAAGGGCCATCTTGTCGCAGACTCTTACACTGCACGTCTGCTGCTGATGTCGGGGACTATCCAAATGATGGAATCCCAGATGGCAATGAACAATGAATGATGAATCAATGAAGAATGATGGAAGTTCACCTAACCACCGGCGTTCAGTGAATGATAGATGCGTCGGTAATCAGACCGATAGATGCTCCAAGACAAAGATGAAGGAATACATCGGCGCCCAAGCTGATGGATGTTCAACAGTGCCTGCAAGATGGTCAAAGAAGTTCAACAATGCCCCAAGATGTCAACTATCGGTGTACGCGCCAACCGATGTTCAGCAACATTCCGCGGTTGCCAAATGTATGCCCATCGGCGTTCAAGCCGACAGATGTCGAGGTTCGATCATTGACTTTCAAGCCAACAACCACTGGCATCTTAGCCGATATATGTTAAACATTCAGTCATCGGCACCCTCGCCGATAGATGCCCGATGAGCCTCCAGAGTGTCAAAGATGTCTAACCTTCGGCACTCGAGATGATAGATGTTCCCAAGCACGAGTCACCAGCATGCCAACCAAAAGAAGTCAAAACTCTAGCTATCGGCACCCAAGATGTACGGCATCATGACCATACGTCTAAGCCGTTAAATATCATACCTTGGCGTCATGGCCTTCCGCCTAAGCCAAGATGTACGACATCATGACCACACGTCTAAGCCGTTAAATATCCTACCTTGGCGTCATGGCCTTCCGCCTAAGCCAAGATGTACGGCATCATGACCACACGTCTAAGCCGTTAAATATCCTACCTTGGCGTCATGGCCTTTCGCCTAAGCTAAGCTGTACGGCATCCTGACCACACGTCTAAGCCGTTAAATATCCTACCTTGGCGTCATGGCCTTTCGCCTAAGCCAAGCTGTACGGCATCATGACCATACGTCTAAGCCGTTAAATATCCTACCTTGGCGTCATGGCCTTTCGCCTAAGCCAAGCTATACGGCATCATGACCATACGTCTAAGCCGTTAAATATCCTACCTTGGCGTCATGGCCTTCCGCCTAAGCCAAGATGTACGGCATCATGACCATACGTCTAAGCCGTTAAATATCCTACCTTGGCGTCATGGCCTTTCGCCTAAGCCAAGCTGTACGGCATCATGACCATACGTCTAAGCCGTTAAATATCCTACCTTGGCGTCATGGCCTTTCGCCTAAGCCAAGCTGTACGGCATCATGACCATACGTCTAAGCCATTAAATATCCTACCTTGGCGTCATGGCCTTCCGCCTAAGCCAAGATGTACGGCATCATGACCATACGTCTAAGCCGTTAAATATCCTACCTTGGCGTCATGGCCTTCCGCCTAAGCCAAGATGTACGGCGTCACGACCATACGTTTAAGCCGTTAAATATCCTACCTTGGCGTCATGGCCTTTCGCCCTAGCCAAGCTACCTTTCTTTGGCTTAGTGGCATCCAGCCCTAGCCGAGATACACCCTTTCCTTGGCCTAGCGGCATCCCGCCCTAGCCGAGATACACCCTTTCCTTGGCTTAGTGGCATCCCGCCCTAGCCGAGCTACACCCTTCCCTGGTCTAGTGGCACTCCGCCCTACCCAAGCTACCTGTCCTTGGCTTAGTGGCATCCAGCCCTAGCCGAGATACACCTTTCCTCGGCCTAGTGGCATCCAGCCCTAGCCAAGATACACCCTTTCCTTGGATTAGTGGCACTCCGCCCTAACCAAGCTACCTTTCCTTGGCTTAGTGGCATCCTGCCCTAGCCGAGATACTACCTTTCCTTGGCTTAGTGGCATCCCGCCCTAGCCGAGATACACCCTTTCCTTGGATTAGTGGCACTCCGCCCTAACCAAGTTACCTTTCCTTGGCTTAGTGGCATCCTGCCCTAGCCGAGATACACCCTTTCCTTGGCTTAGTGGCATCCCGCCCTAGCCGGGATACACCCTTTCCTTGGATTAGTGGCATCCCGCCCTAGCCGAGCTACCCTCTTCCTTGGTTTAGTGGCACTCCGCCCTAACTGAGCTACCCTCTTTTCCTTGGTCTAGTAACATTCCGCTCTAGTCAAGCTACCCTTTTCCTTGGTCTAGTGGCATTCCACCCTGATCAAGCCACCTCTCCTTGGTTTAGTGGCACTCCGCCCTAACCGAGCTACCCTTTTCCTTGGTCTAGTAGCCTTCCGCTCTAGTCAAGCTATCATTTCCCTTGGTCTAGCGGCACTCCGCTCTAACCAAGCTACCTCTTCCTTGGTCTAGCGGCGCTCCGCCCTAGCCGAGCTACCCTCATTCTTGGTCTAGCGGCACTCCGCCCTAGTCGAGCTACCCTTTCTTGGTCTAGCGGCACCCCGCCCTAGCCAAGCTACCCCATTTCTTGGTTTAGTGGCACTCCGCCCTAGCCGAGCTACCCCATTTCTTGGTTTAGCGGCACTCCGCCCTAGCCGAGCTACCTCATTTCTTGGTTTAGTGGCACTCCGCCCTAGCCGAGTTACCCCATTTCTTGGTTTAACGGCACTCCGCCCTAGCCGAGCTACCCTCTTCCTTGGCTTAGCGGCACTCCGCCCTAGCCGAGCTACCCCATTCCTCGGTTAGCGGCACTCCGCCCTAATCGGGCCACTTCATCTTAGTCAATGGCACTCTGCCCTGATCGAGCTACCCTCTCCTTGGTCCAGTGGCATCTCGCCCTGCCCAAGCTACCCTCTCTCGGCTCGCATACCAAATAAAAGGAGAGAAGAAATGAAAGAGAATATAAAAATGGGGTTAAAAATAAAGATACCCCGCCAGTCTTGTTCAGGTTTTCTGAGCAAGGGCAAAAATGGCTAAAACCCAGCTATGGTGAAAACCCGAAAGGGCACTGTAGGCAAAATCGGGTACCCCACCACGTGAAAACCCGAAAGGGCGTGTGGGCAAAAGCAAAAGGGGGCTGGCTCCGGTGAAAACCCGAAAGGGCGCTTGGGTCAGTAATATGGTGATCCTAAAGAAACCTCACCTCCCGCCATAAACTTCTCGTCGATCGACCGGCACCTTGCCCGATCAACGATCAAATCCGCCCAGTACAGACCCTACGTCTGTCCTGATAAAACCCGCATTCCTTGCCCAAAGTCCCACCATGGTGAAATCAACTGTTGATCGATTGGCGCACTGCCCGGTCAATGATGAAACCTATCCGGCTTAGACCTTACGTCTATCCCGATGAAACCTATGAAATCTTTGCATTGGTATAAACCCAATACCGATGATGAAACCTGTTGTTGATCGATTGGCACACTGCCCGATCAACGATAAAACCAGCCCAGTGTAGACCTTACGTCTATTCTGATGAGATTCATGAGATCCTTGCATTGGTATAAACCCAATACCGATGATGAAACCCCCCCTGTGATCGATGGGCACCCTGCCCGATCGACAAAGAAACCCGTCCTATTAAACTTGCATCTCTTCCTGTCCCACCGTGATGAAGCCTGCTGCTGATTAGCGGGCACACGGTCCGAGCAGCAATGAAACCTATCCAGTTTAGACCCTACGTCTATCCTGATGAAACCTACGAAATCCTTGCATTGGTATAAATCCAATACCGATGATGAAATCTGCTGTTGATCGATTGGCACCCTGCCCGATCAATGATGAAACCCTACCCAGTTTAGACCTTTCGTCTATTCTGATGAGACTTATAAATCCCTTTGCATCGATATAAACCCAATATCGATGATGAAACCTACCATTGATCGATCGGCGCCCTGCCCGATCAATGATAAAACCTACCCAGTCTAGACCTTGCGTCGGTATAAACCCAATACCGATGATAAGAGCAGTCACTAATGGAGCAGCACATCGCCTGATCCGTGCTGAAGTCCCAATTCAAGAAATATATATACGTATATATAAATAAATAAATAAAAATGGGGTTAAAAATAGAGATACCCCGCCAGTCTTGTTCGGATATCCCGAACAAGGGCAAAAATGGCCAAAACCCAGCTGTGGTGAAAACCCGAAAGGGCACTGCAGGCAAAATCGGGTACCCCGTCACGTGAAAACCCGAAAGGGCGCGTGGGCAAAAGCAAGAGGGGGCTGGCTCCGGTGAAAACCCGAAAGGGCGCTTGGGTCAGTAATGTGGTAATTCAAAGTTCCATGCCAACCGGCACGCTGCCTTTACCTCCCCTTCACTGATGAAACCTTCCGTCGGTCAGCTGGCTCCATTCCCCACCGATGATAAAACCCTTCCGGGGTAGACCTTACGTTTACCCTGATAAGATCCACATACCCTCTTTCAAACGTCCCACCGACGATGAAACCCATCACCATTCTGATGAAGCCTGTCCAGCTCAGACCTCACGTCTATCCTGATGAAGCCTACGCATTTCTTGGCAAACCCCACCTGCGATAAAACCTGTTGGAATAGACCTTACGTCTGTCCTGACGGGACCTACACCTTCACATACTACCCACTGTTGATCGAGTGGCACCCTGCCCGGTCAATGATAAAACCCTATCCAGTTTAGACCTTTCGTCTATTCTGATGAAACTCATGAAATCCCTTTGCATCGATATGAACCCAATATCGATGATGGAACCAACTGTTGATCGATTGGCACCCTGCCTGATCAATGATGAAACCCTATCAGTCTAGACCTTTCGTCTATTCTGATGAAACTTATAACACTTTGTTTGCATCGATATAAACCCAATATCGATGATGAAACCAACTGTTGATCGATTGGCACCCTGCCCGGTCAATGATGAAACCCTATCCAGTCTAGACCTTTCGTCTATTCTGATGAAACTTATAACACTTTTTTTTTGCATCGATATAAACCCAATATCGATGATGAAACCAACTGTTGATCGATTGACACCTTGCCCGGTCAATGATGAAACCCTATCCAGTCTAGACCTTTCGTCTATTCTGATGAAACTTATAACACTTTCTTTGCATCGATATAAACCCAATATCGATGATGAAACCAACTGTTGATCGACCGGCACCTCACCCGATCAATGATGAAACCCTGCCAGTGTAGACCTTTCGTCTATCCTGATGAAACTTATAACACTTCCTTTGCATCGATATAAATCCAATATCGATGATGAAACCAACTGTTGATCGACCGGCACCTCACCCGATCAATGATGAAACCCTGCCAGCGTAGACCTTTCGTCTATCCTGATGAAACTTATAACACTTCCTTTGCATCGATATGAACCCAATATCGATGATGAAACCAACTGTTGATCGATTGGCACCTCGCCCGATCAATGATGAAGCTCTGCCAGTGTGGACCTTTCGTCTATACTAATGAAACCTATGAGGCTCTTTGCGTCGGTATAAGCCCAATATCGATGATGAAACCCGCTGTTGATCGACCGGCTCCTTGCCCGATCAATGATGAAACCCTATCCAGTTTAGACCTTACGTCTATTCTAAAATCCCCCTTGTATCGATATAAGCTCAATATCGATGATGAAGTCAACCATTGGCTGATCGGTACATCGCCCGGCCAATGATACAATCTGTCCAGCTCGTACTTTATGTCCGTCTTGATGAGAACCACATATCCTTTTCAATGTCCCACCTGCAATAGTCTCTACCCAGCCTAGACCATACGTCTACTCTGATGAGACCTCCTCATTTGCATTCCGGCAAATCGTCTCCCTCACGGCACACATGGCCAATAGGACGTTTGCTGCCACCAACAAAAATTTGGTTCAAGCACCTCCTCGGATGCCGTCACGCGGTGGAGCGAGTTCCCCACCCTTTCTCTGAAGGGGTGGACGCTCTCCTGCTGAACACGGGTCGCCCGTATAAAGGTAGCTGAGACTGCCACTCTTCCACATGAAGGAAATAACAGCACATGATACAAGATATACAGCCGATCGGGGCTCAAAACCGACAGATGCAAGATATTCAGCCAATCAGGGCTTAAAACTGACAGATGCAAGATGTATAGCCAATCGGGGCTCAAAACCGACAGATGCAAGATGTACAGCCGATCGGGGCTCAAAACCGACAGGTGCCAGATGGTCAGCCAATCAGGGTTTAAAGTCGATAGAAGTCCAAAGTGCTGTTGATCGGGGCCTAAAACCGACAGATGTCAGATGTGCCAGTTGATCACGGTCCAAGCCAATAGATGTTCAATTGATCGAGGCTCAAGCCAAGAAGATCATACCAGGATGAAATCCCAATATGGGGATACTGCCAAGCTATAACTGAAAGAATGAGTCAATAGCATTGAGCTAAAGATGCACCTACGGACACCGTGCCGCTTATTCTGCACTTACGCCGTCCGCAGGTGGGGGGCATTTGTTGACGCCTGGAAAATGAGCAATGGCGGAGACAAAATTGAAAAGAAGATCAGACCAACAGTGAAAGATTACTGATGAAACTCGTCAACCATCTACCCGGCTGAAGCCCTTTCCGGCCAAGCTGATGTCCGGTGTCGTCGTCAGCCAGACGGCAGCACTGATGAAATAGCAGTCACCTGACTAATGAAACCTCCTATCACACCTCCATAAGAGCTGTATTAATGCCTCGTCCGAGAACCCATAGATAACATGTCAGAGTAAGTCAGATGTCGGCTCATTCACAGATGTGGTATGAGCAAAGATAAAGAGAAAGCCGGAACTAGCAAATGAAGATGGTGAAGATTCCTGTAAAGTCGGAGCCACGGAAGAGCTACCACTGAAGCTATTACCCGGCTAAAGCCCCTTCGGGCTAAAGCTGATGTCCGGTGTCGTCGTCATTCAAGTGACAACACTGATGAAATCCCAGTCTATGAGACTGATGAGAGGTTATGAATAACCCTAATAGAAATTGTATCACTAATAGAGGATCCTCTCGGATTCAAATATACCCCAGGGTCTAACCTAGACCAAGAATCACATATGAAGTTAAACAGTCTTAATGGGCCTGTCCAGCGGGCTTCTGAAAGCTGCGCCGGGAACTGCCCTCGACATCACCTGGCGCGCCGGGAGCCCGTCAAGAGCGCGCCGGTTGCTGTCGGCCGAGAGGTCAGGCAAGGGGGCCTATAAAACCCACTGATTCGAAAGGAGAGCGGCTGAAGGAAGGGAGAAGAGGGAGGCCTCTGAAAAAATAGAAGTGCTTTGAAGAGAAAAAGAAAGAGAGAAGAGACCAACAGAGAGAGAGAGCCTCCTCCGCTGAGAAAAGAAAGAAGAGATCAACCCGAAGAGAAAGAAGGAGAAGAGGCTCCAGGTGGGCAGGCAGCTGGGGAGGGAGAGGAGTCAATGCTCCGCCCTCCCCCATGTTTTCTTTTCTTCTTAATGTAATTTTACGCATTTTGTCTCGATTCCTCAGATGTAACCGGGATATCCCGGCCTCTGTTTGATCCCCTTTCCCTCACTCCCTTCTTGTGGTCGGTGTTGGAATGATGTTATGAAATGAAATACTACCATGGCCCATTTGGGTGTTGATTGATTGAGATATCTGCTCTCTGTCTTTCTATGTATATCTTTTATCAGGAATGTCCGATAGTTTAGACGCTCCCGATTTCAGAATCTTTCTACGAGTCTGTTCCTCGAAGAGGGATGAGAATAGGACCCCCACCCCTATCTAATGGGTGATTGGGCTCTATTTCCTTCTCTCCTCCTGTCTCAATGGCAGATTCTCCCCATATAGTCCGAGTTTTCCCTTGAGCCCTTCATGCAGTTCAGGAACCAGAGACATCAATCTCTTGGTTCCCTGAACTGCCGAGCTCTGATAAGCGATAATATCGATCCCTGGGTCCTCCATTCTAAGCCTTGAATGCTTAGGGCCTGGAGTTTCGGTGCTGAAAGTCCCTCCGTCGCCGGTTTTCAATGCCATTGGGTTCGTCCAGGGGATCAGAGACAGTCATCTCTTGATCCCCCAGACGGCTGACGGCAAACAGAGAAGGATTCTCAGGGTTCAGATGATGATCTCTTTTTTCCTCCTGCTGATTTGGCCTCTCGGCTCCCTTGGCATCCCCCTAGCAGAAGCATCCATGAAACCCCCTCCTGTACTCCAAATCCGGTCTCAATCCGAGCTAGAATCTGAGAAAATTCCCGAACAGAGTACCGTAATCAAGCCCTGAAACCCTTAACCTTTTTACCTTCTCGGCGTGATAATTTCCCCGCCGAGAGCTACGTCGCCGAGAGCCTCCCTTGGCCAGTAAAGCCATGCCGATAACCCCCCATTCAAGGGCATCAAGCCCCCTCCTTCACAGCCATCCCGGCGCCATGTTCCCGGCGCGGCGACGAGCGCACCGGGAAGCCCCACGCCGAGACCCTCTTCAAGCCACTGAAACCCACGCCGAGACCCCCTTGGCCAACCACTAAAACCCACGCCGAGAACCCCCTTGGCCAACTGATAAACCTCCACCGAGACCCTCCTCTGGCCGATAGAAAACCACGCCGATACCCCTACTTTGGCCAATGAAACCCAGTCCGAGGCCCTCCTCTGCATGGTCATCCTTCGACCCTTTTGGTTCCCTATACATCTGTCTAGGGGATGCTCAGAGATCATTATATGTGCCCTGAGGTGGTACAACAATGGGGAAGACCTCCCCCACATTCCTATGTCCCGAATTTGATTCACATGCAACCCCGCGGGTTCGGTGGACCTTGTCTCTACAAGGGTTTCGTCGGTCTCCGAGAGGGGGAATAATGACCGATGCTAGAGACATGTACAGTCTCCTTGAGCCTTAGTGCTCCCTCACCTTCCGGCTTTCATCCCGGCACTCCGTGGATGTCAGCCTATATCATCCCCTGGCAAATGCTAAGTCCAGGGGAGGTGCTGCCAAAATTCTCTCAGAAAGATAAAGTCGACATCAGGTTGTCCTCCGGGCTCTGCATGATAATGGTGATAGGGTTTCCCTCGACCCTAGTCTTCCTAAATCCCTCTTCTATCCTGATGCTCTTGTAAAGTCCAAATCTAATCTAGCTCAGATTTGATGAACTGATTCACTTTGACCCTCCAGGACCTATCTACCTTGGCCTGAATCGTCAAAGCTTGTCCTGAATTATCAAAAACCCAAAAAGCAGGGTTCCAAACAACCATTCAAAACCATCTCGGCGCCGTCCCTTGCACATCCCGGCGCCACTGTGAATAGCTCTCGGCGCAATCTTTCTTGCGCCGAGAATCCCATCTCCTGGGCGCGCCGAGAACCAATCTCTCGGGAGCGCCGAGAAGCCCCATGCCGAGAACCCCCTTGGCCGTCTCCTTTGCGCGCCGGGAAGCCCACGCCGGGAACCTGCCTGGCCGTTTCCTCTTCGCACTAAGTAGCCCCTTGCGCTGGGAATCCCCTTCTGCCTCCCAGCTGCACCGATGGCCTAACCAAATTTTATTACTAGGCCTTCAATCCAAATTTTGTTCCGGGGGCTCCGCAAGGGGGGAATCCCCCGGAAACCCCCGCAAGGGGCGCTGCCCCCTTGACCCCCGTGACCTGACCGGGCAGGTCGATCCCCGCGACCTGACCGCGCAGGTCGATCCGCGTGCGAGGGCGCAACATGGAGCGTTCGCTCACTTTCCGTCGTCCCGCATCGGGTTCATGTATAACCCCTTTAGCTTGGGAGGGCTCTGCCATTGCATGAGTTCCGCCGGCTTCTATAGGGAACATCAAACATTGCCCCATGGCATATATATATAGGTAGGGAGGTTTGGCCTCTCTCTTTCTCTCGGCTTTCATCCCGGCACTCCGTGGGTGATAGCCTATTTCCCCCTGGGCATAATCCAGATTAAGGGGAAATGCTGTCGAAATACTGATCAATGCTTTAAACCTCCATCCTGGCCACGGCTCAGTCTTTGAACCGCTGACTTAATGATATCGTCTCTGAGCCGCTGGCTTGACGATACTGTCTATTTCTACAGCCGATGTTGTTATCTTGCCCGCCTTCCTAGCTCTGGCATGAAGTTCCATTTTGCGCACATGAATACATGTTTGCCTCTCGAGGCCTCCTATTTTGGCGTTTAATCAAGGGTTATCCTTCTTAGTAAGGGCGTAATTAACGTCATAACCTTTATGGTATGACGGACTTCTGGTCTGGACGCGATCACTCACAATCGACTGACCAAGTCAGATCGAGCGCATAATGAAATCGTCACTCCGGTGACTGGCACGCCAATAAATAAACAAAATAAATAAAAAAGAATAAAAAGCGCGTCCACACTTGCCTGTAAAGAGTTTAATACACTTTCTTTGAAATCTCTAGGACCATATACTCCCTTGTTAAATAATGTTGTATCTGAGTCATAACTGGTGTGTTTCATGTCACACACTCAGGTGGAGGAATCTTTCGATAAGTGTATTTATTTAGGGGGAGCTGCACAGCTATGTTGTCAATTAAATTTTTAGCATACATTTTAAATCAAAATCCACACACTGCTTTTGCACTTAAATGTGAAAATGGGTGTAAACATAAAGATATATGAATTTCTTTTTAATACACTAGAGAAACTAAACTTGCTGCACAAAGTTTGAAGAGAAAAGTTGAGAAAAAAGCTATCTGTCTCATAATGGAAAAAGATTTAGAAATGAAAAGGAAAAGAAAAAAATTGAAGGCAGCGCAATGTTCAGTCTCACTAAGTAAATTGGATGCATGTCACCTAACACGTGATATGGTTCATATCGAAAAGTGCTGAATAATCTCTATTGAAAATTAAGTGGAATGGTTAACATTCTGAGTAACCGGGGAGCCTAGCATGTGACCCATGTTTCTCCTCATGTAAAATGGAATGGATTGAACCTAACCACTCTTGTTAAGAAAAATTTAAATTCTTGCTGTGAAAGATTCAGATAATCAGGAAAATTATGGTAAGAAAGTAAAATGAGGCAGAGTGAAGTTTCCAATACGCTGAAATCTTAGAATGATATGCAGTGTGGATAGTGTCCCTTTGTGTTAATTTAAAAATACATATATCCATATGCTTAAAATTCATTTTTCATGTTCATTCACGTACACAAATAGGAATTTGACTTGCTTTCTATCCTGAAAATTTGATTGGTTGCATGGGTTGCTATATGATTTCTTCTAAATAATTGCACACTCACCTTCGTGTTAAATATGAGCATTCTGATTGTATTGACTCATGTGCACTTGTCATACACATATCCCATTCTTTTAATGAGAAAGGGGGAGATATGTTGCATTTATATGTATATCTACACTATGCATGTTCTTGATGAATGCTTGTATGCTTGTGTGAAACACTCAACAACTGAAATCAGAAAACAAGTCGTACCATTTGGTATTCTTTGCATTTATCTTTCTGCCTCCCATATATTGATATTTGTTTGTCAAACTTAGTTTTGATCTCTGATTAGATGGACTTCATCTTGGGACTATCTGGCTATCTAGTATATCAAATGGTAATTTATGGAAGGACGGATTAGGTCTATCTGAAAATTGTCACTATGCATGAGAATATACTCCGCCAAGTACTAGGAATTAGAGAAATCAGCTGAATGATTCTTATGAAGAGCCTTAGTGTTAGATGGTGCTGTCTTGAGTTGATTTCTATTTTCTTTCTCTTCCATTGTGCTTTTGCTAGTGACTGGGTGCATGGACAATGATGCGAATTTTACTCCTTGCTTGCTTTTTGATCATGGCAAAGGGGGAGAGAAAATGTGGTTTATTGCAAATGTAAGAGAATGTGAGAAAATGTAAAAAAAGAAAATGTTGTCATCGAAAATGTTCTAAACTCTTAGCTTAATTCCATGAATTGATAATTAATTATAGGTCTGTTGCTTGAACTTGAAATAATGTTTTGCCATCATAAAAAATAGGGAGATTGTTGTGCCCCGAGTGCTTTTGAAAATGGCAAAACTTTATATGTATGAATGGACCATGAATTGAAAGTGGTTATACTTTGACAAGCTTCATTGAGTAACAATTTCATTGTGAAATCATGTTGTGTTTTGATGAAGAATGCAAATGATGGAATTTATGTTTTGATGAAATACTGAATGGTTCCTAGACTTGTTAAGAGTTGAGTTCTCTCATGGTATGAATGCTTGATTCTTATATTCATGACTAAACAAGAAATGAATGAGTTTTCACTTCACATTTTGGCTTATTGAATAAGTTAATGTTCAACTCCTCTCCAAGTGTTTATCAGGTCCAAAAGACACCCAAAAATGTCAAGAAGATCAATCTAAGGCATGTTGGATTTATTAGATTGAAATGCAAGCTCATTTGAGTTTATTTCTGTGTTTTTTAGGTGAGCCGGTTGACCTGAGCAAAGGGTTAGTCGACTTGAACCTTCCAGCAGCCGACAAGGCAAGGGCCAGTTGACTGAAATGGTCCACCAGTTGACCAAATTTCCCAGAACCTAACAGAATAAATCTTCTCAGAAACTGATCGGCTGACACCTGAAATCGATCGACCGAACTCAATAACCGGTCAACCGATGGCGGCAGGACCTTCACGTGAATTAAAACGAATCGACATGGCACACACGTGGGATGTCCTCTAGGCTAGGTAAAATGTCCAAAATGCCCCCAACTCATTCCCTAACATGTGAGAAGGCTAAATGAGGGTTCTAGAAGGGGTATAGAGATCATTTGGCCCCTAAATCTCCTATATAACATCTTATTTCGAATTTGAGATATTTTTATCCAAAAAAAGCATAGAGAAGAAGCTTGGAGAGAAAGAAGGAGAAGAGGAAGAAGAGGAGGGGTGCCCCTCCACTCCCAAGAGGTGATCTACTTCGATTTCAAGCGTCTTCATCTATTCCGGATCGTGTTTAAGGCTCAATCCCCATCAAGGATCATCATCCGGTCATCCCTGCGGTTATTCGAGCATCAAGAAGATCCATCTAAAGGGGGAAATCATATTTGCTGGAATTATTTCTATCCTAGATATTATTCTGCGTCATTGAGTCTTTATTTGATAGAATTTATGTGTGTTGAACTGATACATTTGATGTGTGTGTGGTCAAACTGTGTCTAGTCCAGTGAGTGTGTGGGGGCTGCAAATCGCACCGTGTGTGTGTGGTTGTTGCTGCATCTTGCAGCGTGTGTATGAAATTTACTTGCATAGTGGATTTGGAATTCTCACTAGGTGAGGGGTGGACGTAGGGAGCCCGGTTGTGGTCCCGAACCACCTAAAAAATTCTGCGTCTCTTGTGGTTTGTCTTGTGTGGCTTGCATTGTGACTATTTGTGCATCTTGTGACTCTTTCGAGTGTGATTTGGTGAGATCTGAGTGAACTTTTTAACTTTTAAATAGATTTTGAACATTTCACGAATTAGAGTTTTAATTTCAAAGAAATATCATAGTAATCAATTCAACCCCCCTTCTTGATTGCCATTTGCCTGGGACAACACCCTGGATGAAAGAAATTAGGAATAGAGGGTCCCCAGCGCAACATAGCCTCGCCCTCATCCCCAAAGTTGCTGCCCCTTGAGCCATTGGCCATAGGGTCGAATTTACAAAGGAGAGGGTGCAGAAAACCCTAGTTTGGAGTTTAAGGGAAATTAGGAGATCATAGGCTCAAAATGAATAATTCTGCAAAAAATTGAGATAGGAAGAATCCTAGAAGGATTAGGAAACCCCCATGATGGAATCGAGCATTGGAAACCTTCTTAGAGTGGACTCTAGGATGATCACAATCAGAAAGAACATAGTTCGGTCAGAATTGGGTTTCCCTCTGAGAATGTGGTCCCCATAGTGATCGCGATCAGGATGAACGCATCCATATAACATGCAGTGTTCAAGGTTGAATAGTAAAAAAATAGAAATTTAAATTTTCATTAACGCGGTCTGGCTCCCGACCGCGATCTAAAGAACATGGTCAAAGGCTAGGCCGCGTTTACACTGGGTTAGCCAATATGCCGGTTTGACGTCCAGGGCACGGAAATGAACTTCAAGGGCTAAAAATGAGTTGAGAGGGCTCACAATGGGCCATAGAATCAATCAATTAATGACCACTTGGGGCATTGGCAAGGAGAATAAGAAAATGGCTCAGCATGTGGGCCTAAGATGGGTGTCTACATCAGCATGCATTCATATAGGACTTTGATATAACTATGGGAGATCATTCACTTAATTCGATTGTGAGAACCACTTGATCTCAATTCTTTAATATGAGATATTCCATTCTGAGTCGAGTACTCAGTTTTCTTTGGGACCATCTTGAGTTATTTTTTTGACAAGGACCCTTGTTTGGATTTATCCTCAGTCATCTTTTACTTCTTTAGATCCACCTTGGCTACTGCACCTTCACATTGGCTGGTAACCTGATACGGGACGGACACGCGACCTGGGACTCTAGCTCGCGATCGTCCCTAAGCGAGGGAAACGTTGGACCGTGCGCGGTTGAGAAACTGGTAGTGAGTCTTGGGTATCGGCCTTTCCGCGTTAACTCGGGTCGAGTCACGGGACGGTCACTCACTCTCGCTCTCGCAGCGGTGATAAAATGATAACAAGCTAGATAATCTATCACTCATGCAGCGGCATATACAAAAATATACGAGTAAAGCAATGCCTACAAGGAGGGTAACGAGTGTACCTCCACGCTCCGGGCGTGGGGAAGATGTTCCCGGTCAAGTATGGTAACTCTCGGTACAATGGTAAAAGTTAATTACAACAGTGAATTTTATTGCCCACTTCACGCAGGAAGGTAAAGGGCTACAAGTGGGGCCCGGGAGGACCGACCCTAGGTTGAAAGGCAACAATCTGGAGGTGCGTACGGCACGAACTTGGCCTGCTGGTCCGACTTGGCACTATTACAACTCGGTGCTGTGCCAACTCGATTGCTGACTCACTGGACAGCAAGCAACAGTTTCTAAAGGAACGTCGCCTTCCTGAGATCTTCTAGAGGCGCCGTTTGGCTGGGACGATGGCAGGGCGTCCCTGAACGACTCCCTGAAGGGGCGGCTCCTGAAGTTGATTTTTGATATTTATTTCTGAATATCTTCTGGACTGCAATTTCAGACCTGCACAGGGAACATATCTGCAGGCCTCGGCAACACGAATTACGACGCTCAGATCCGGAGGCCGATCGAGGCGTGGGTAATACCGTTAGAAAGAACACTCATAGATCTACAACATATAATTGTGACAGCTCCATCCACCGAACGGATTGAAAATTAATATGACTGTAACACTGTTTTATTTTCTGACCCGGACTGAAAGACACACATGGCATACTGTGTTTTTCCTATGATTGACCTTTGACCGAGAGGTAAATGATTTTTCCAAAGGTGAAAAAAATTATGGGAGACAGGGTAGGATGTGAGGAACACCTTAGCCTTTTTGTGATTTTTTTGGAAAGTTATAAATGGGTGGGAAAAATACAACAAAGTGGCTCTATCCCGTAGATCTGCAGAATGGCAGATTATAAGGGAAAGAAAAATAAATGTGGGAAAAATACCAAATGGTGTCCAAATGACACAAAATTTGAACTGGAGGTTAGGTGAGACGAGCAGAACAAACTCTCAAAATTAGGGCTCGACCTGACAACAAGAGAAATAACTAGAAGTTCGGGATTGGGGTTCTATTCTGATGGAGACAGAACTCCGGCGAAGCGGCGGTGGTGGCGCGTTGGCGGCACGAACGGAAGGCGGTGGCCGGAAGTCGCATCCAGAGGAGGTGGAGTTCTTGGAGTCACACCAAGAGGAGGGCTTCACACCCTAGAATGGCAGAAATCCATCTGCAAGAGGGGAGGAGAGACACAAGGGGTGCTCTTGGGCTTGCTCTAGGCAAAAATGCTTAATTCTTCATTAATATCTCTAATGACACTATACATAGGCTTATATAGAGAATGGCAAGGGGTGGGAGGCTGGGAATTTCGTGGGAGAGGGAATTTTCTTTCCCATGTGGTCAAATGACCAAATTAAAATAAAAATATAACATGGGATAAACTATATTATAAGGGGGAAGCATCTTGGACTTTAAGGGTTGGAATATTAGACTTTTTAATCCAATTATCCCCTTAAATGGTCAAGCCATCTAGAAGCCACCTAGGATGGTTGACCAGCCCCACATGGATCCCCTATGGCTTAGGTGGACCAATGGGAAAGGAGTGAGGGCCCCCTTGCTGGACCTACTGACATTTTGCATAAAAACCCAAACAATCTTAGGGAATGACACATTGGCTTATAAAGCCTTACAATTGCGCATATGCTTTCCCAAGGATATAAAAATAAACTAAATGACACAAATACAAATTAAAATGTCAATGTTCTTGCTCTCATGTCCCCATCAATTCTCCCCGGGTGGGAAGAACTCGGCCCCGTCGAGTAAGGGATGCGGCTGCTCGAGTAGCTCCGGCGGATGCGTCACCGAACCTGGAAGCGCGGAGTACGCTCCACTCCAAGTAATCGACACCTGTTCATCCCGTATAGATTCGATATGCACACGCTGCTGGGGAAGAGACTAGAGGTGGACACTCCGGGGTGGGGTCACTTTTAAATGAAGGAAGCGGCTCAAAGACTCACTAGGAATCACCGCATGTCCCTTATGTGACTAGATCCAATATGAAGTAGAACCGATCCCAAAGTCCGACCAGTCTTGAACTTGAAAGGGACTAACAACACGAGTGTACAAACCGACTCGACTCGATGTATGCACAAACACATGACAGACAAACAAAATAAAGACTCAAAAAGACCCTAAACAAATCTAATGTTAGTCCGACCCGTACATGGGTGACGGCGGACCAGGACATCCGAATATGTGCCATGCATGCATCTTATGTACCCGAAGGTTGGTGGTATGGGAAACATCTAGACACCCAAGTATGGCCCAGTCATGCATGAACGGCCCTTTGGTTTTGGGTGGGGAAGGGCTAGGAGATCCAAAACTACCCTCGTCATTACCCCTAGACGTAGGTACAGCTTGCCAACTAGACCGAGGGGTAGGGTGGGATAGTGAACTCCTTGGAAGAAGTGGAGTGAATATGATAGCTCGGGAGGTTCACTAGTGAAGGGGTCAAAAGGGTCAAAGAAGGTATGACCTCATGAAGTGGGTTCCCCTATGACTCGGTTCCAAGTTAAGAATTCATAATCACCGTCATACATTGTGATCGGTGGGATGACGGCCATGTCTAAAAAATAGGATTCCTCCCTTGGGCAAAAGGGAACGAAGTCGGACTCGGCCGGCATCGGGAGGAATAGAAGAATCTCCTTGGTGACACAACCCAAGGTGCACACGTAGGTAATGGACCATATGGCCGGAGGGGTGAAGCTATGACTAGTGGGTTGGTCGAAGCCTCGGGCCAATGAGTGCGTCAACTTCCATTGCCAACCTAAACCAAGAATAAGGTCACCCAATGTGTCAACATTGTGACTAGATCGGAATGTAGTATGGTAGGAGTTGACGGGCACCAAAGGTAGGGTAGGGTCCATAGATGGGTAAGGAGGGGGACCAAGCCATCCTTGAGCCAACTAAGAAGCGGCTCGGCTATGTATAGCGTATCCGTTAGAAACACGGGTGGCTCGGGCTTGGGTGGCTCCAAATAAGATGGTTCCGAATAAAGTTTGGAAGTAGAAAGTGGCAATGGAGCACTCACGGGTGGTGAAGGAGCATGTGTCCTTTCTATCCTTTCCAACCAATCCAAAAGCATTGTCTTGATTTCATCTATGGTGGGGGTTGGAGTAGGGGCCTCGGGGTGGACTCGCTCCTCATCTCTCGGCTCGGGTGTGGACCTACGCTCAGCTAGAAGCGGGGCTTCCACTTGGTGGGAGGTGACTGGGCGGACCACTTGATTGAGGTTGCCTTGGAGGGCTTGGACGGGGGTGAAGGGGCAGGGTTGGTTGGAGGTGTGACCCACTTGATTACGGGTGAGTTGGTGTGGTTGGCTAGTGGTATGACCCCCGTGGTTAGAGGTAGGTGGGCGGGGAAGGTAGACCCTCCTAAGCGCTCTCTTCATATCCCACCATGACTCGATGGGCCTTAGCCTCCTATCTTCCCGGAAGTACTTGATGTCCCTCCATGTTTCAGCGGCTTCATAGAAAAGTCACGTTTTGGCAACGTCGACTTGCGCGGGACCGGACATAAGATAACACTCAAAGTAGTCGTCCATAATGGCTTCCCACTCTAGGTAGTCACTCGGATTATCAGAGCCGTAGAAGTCCCGGGCTATGGGCCTTTTGGGGTGGTCCGGGTGATCCTTCCATTTTAGATAGTATCGCTACCATGCAGAAGATGCGGCCCCTTGGTCATCCATGGGACACGGGGACGCTAGTGAATGGATATGCCAACAGTTGGTGACAAACAGTAGACACGACTCTAACTAATGCAAAGTGAGAATGCACTAACTAATGCACACTAAGGACCCTAGACTTAAACCAAGACTCGGTACGTGGCGGAGTTAATCGATCCGAAGATCACTCGCACAAGTGTGCGGCCTTCCCGATAGGCGTAGCCTAACGTTCGGACAACACCTTTTTATATACCGAACAATGGTATGCGGATGCAACCTTAGACCGACTTAAACGATGACTAGACGTAAATGACACTTCTTTTTTTTGGAGTTTTACAAATGACTACCCTAGACTCAACTGGCGCTCTGATACCAAATTGATGCGGGACGGACACGCGACCTGGGACTCTAGCTCGCGATCGTCCCTAAGCGAGGGAAACGTTGGACCGTGCGTGGTTGAGAAACCGGCAGTGAGTCTCGGGTATCGGCCTTTCCGCGTTAACTCGGGTCGAGTCACGGGACGGTCACTCACTCTCGCTCTCGCAGCGGTGATAAAATGATAACAAGATAGATAATCTATCACTCATGCAGCGGCATATACAAAAATATACGAGTAAAGCCATACCTACGAGGAGGGTAGCGAGTGTATCTCCACGCTCCGGGCATGGGGAAGACGTTCTCGGCCAAGTACGGTAACTCCCGGTACAACGGTAAAAGTTAATTACAATAGTGAATTTTATTACCCACTCCACGTAGGGAGGTAAAGGGTTATAAGTGGGGCCCGGGAGGACCAACCCTGGGTTGATGGGCAGCAATCTGGAGGTGCGTACGGCACGAACTCGGCCTGCTAGTCCGACTCGGTACTATTCCAACTCGGTGCTGCGCCAACTCGATTGCTGACTCACTGGACAACAAGCAACGGTTTCCAAAGGAACGTCGCCTTCCTGAGATCTTCTGGAGGCGCCGCTTGGCTGGGACGATGGCAGGGCATCCCTGAATGACTCCCTGAAGGGGCGGCTCCTGAAGTTGATTTTTGATATTTATTTCTGAATATCTTCTGGACTGTAATTTCAGACCTGCACAAGGAACAAATCTGCAGGCCTCGGTGACACGAATTACGACGCTCAGATCCGGAGGCCGATCGAGGCGTGGCTGGTACCGTTCGAAAGAGCACTCATAGATCTACAACATATAATTGTGACAGCTCCATCCACCGAACGGATTGAAAATTAATATGACTGTAACACTGTTTTGTTTTCTGACCCGGACTGACAGACACACAGGGCAGACTGTGTTTTTCCTGAGACTGACCTTTGATCGAAAGGTAAATGATTTTTCCAGGGGTGACAAAAATTATGGGAGATAGGGTAGGACGTGAGGAACACCTGAGAATTTTTGTGATTTTGTTGGAAAGTTATAAGTTGGTGGGAAAAATACAACAAGGTGACTCTGTCCCATAGCTATGTAGAATGGCAGATTACAGAGGGAAGAAAAATAAATGTGGGAAAAATACCAAATGGTGTCCAAATGACACAAAATTTGAACTGGAGGTTAGGGGAGATGAGCAGAACAAACTCTCAAAATTAAGGCTTGACCTGACAACAAGAGAAATAACTAGAAGTTCGGGATTGATGTTCTATCCTGATGGAGACAGAACTCCGGCGAAGCGGCGGTGGCGGCGCGTTGGCGGCACGAACGGAAGGCGGTGGCCGGAAGTCGCATCCAGCGGAGGTGGAGTTCTTGGAGTCACACCAAGAGGAGGGCTTCACACCCTAGAATGGCAGAAATCCATCTGCAAGAGGGGAGGAGAGACACAAGGGGTGCTCTTGGGCTTGCTCTTGGTAAAAATATTTAATTCTTCATTAATATCTCTAATGACACTATACATAGGCTTATATAGATAATGGCAAGGGGTGGGGGGCTGGGAATTTCGTGAGAGAGAGGGGATTTTCTTCCCCATGTGGTTAAATGATCAAATTAAAATAAAAATATAACATGGGATAAACTATATTATAAGGGGGAAGCATCTTGGACTTTAAGGGTTGGAATATTAGACTTTTTAATCCAATTATCCCCTTGAATGGTCAAGCCATCTAGAAGCCACCTAGGATGGTTGACCAGCCCCACATGGACCCCCTATGGCTTAGGTGGACCAATGGGAAAGGAGTGAGGGCCCCATTACTGGACCTACTGACATTTTGCACAAAAACCCAAACAATCCTAGGGAATGACACATTGGCGTATAAAGCCTTACAATTGCGCATATGCTTTCCCAAGGATATAAAAATAAACTAAAGGACACAAATGTAAATTAAAATGTCAATGCTCTTGCTCTGATGTCCCCATCATAACCGCTCCCCAATAATGAAACATACAGGTTCACGACCTCGGGTACTTCTAGGCATAAAAGTTGGTCCCTTCTCCTATTCATGCCTGAGCGCACATTATTCCTCTTTTTGTCCCTCCCTCCAAACAATTATCAGTTTCGAAGAACCTTCTCTTGTTTGTTTCATTGAGAACTTTGGAAAAATACCAATCGTGTGGTGTTAAAAGGGTGTCTCATCACACCTTGAGATCTACTTTTCAGTCCACTCAGTTCCCTTACAAAGTAGATGCCAAGGCAGGGTAGCTATAGACACGTTATTATTTGACATCACATTAAGTAAATCTCATATCACACCATAATGCCTCAAAGTGACTCTCAATTTTAAATTAATTTAGTGATTTTCTCTAATTTTCTTGAATTTTTTTGAGATCTCCTTTTGTGCCTCGAACAAGATGGAAAAAAAGAAAAGGGTTAAAAGACATGCAATCAAGGAGACACCCTTAAAAAGGTGTCCCCTTTTGTGGACGTTGTTTAAGCTTTCCTCGAAAGATAGTCGTTGAAGAGCAAAAGATAGGCACTGAAAAAGGCATCCCCTTGTGTGGACGCGATTTGGGCTTTCCTTAAAAGATAGTCGTTGAAGAGCGAAAGATAGTCACTAAAGACCCCCTCAAAAGGCGTCTATTATAGGGGATGCTCTTCAAAAGGCATCCCTCGAGAGGGATGTGTCTTTCTGGTCAAAGTTTGGCACGAAAATTTTAAGTTGTTAATGCACGAACGATTACTATAGCAATCACTGTAGGAAATTGACGCTTTTCAATGTGTGCATCGCGAGGGGTTGGCAATCGTGCGTTCGAAGCCGTAATTGGCCCTGAGAAGATAAAGGGGGGGTCCTTTGAAGGGGACGCCTTTCAAAGGGCATCTCCTTCATAGGACGCCTTAAATATTAAGGGGCATCTGGTCAATCGGAGGCATCCTTTAATAGCCATCTCATCCAGACGACGCCTATTTTGCTCATCTGCCTATAAATAGGGCACCCCCTCCCAAAAACAAGGGGCTTTGAAATTCTTATTGAGAGGACGAGGAAACTCTGGAGAAATCATTTCGAGTCCGTGAGGTTTCCTTTGGATTAAGGGGAAGTTCTGTCGAAGTTTCAAGTGCCTGATCATTTTGAAGGAAGAGTGATCCCTTCATCCCCTTCTCGTGCACAACGTCCTCATGCGGCCGGAGCCCCTCGAAGCCCGCCACCGGTGCCGCAATAAGACCTTCTTCCCCTTACTCTTCTTTTTCAATTTTTTCATTAGCTGCATGCATCATTCATCATCTTAGTTTGTATTTCATTTCTCTTAACAAGAGAACCCCGCATCTGAGCATTTCTGCATAAATCAGGTTTCATCATAGCATTCCCTACCCTGTGCACCCAAAAGGGGTTTAAAACAACACCAATGAGATCTATATTTGTTCATAATTCATTGTTCTTTCATAACAAAGGATTGATACTACACTGTCGTTGTTCCTAATCTAGTTTGGTGTTTGTTTCATTTTCTTTGCAAGGGTAATCAAAAGGTAAGAGAAAGAAGTAACCCTCCCAAATATCCTGCATCCAAGGTATAATGCACGATCATTTTAATTTCTATTTTTTGGGTCTTTAGCCCCTGGCGATCACACTCCATGCAACACACATGCACTCATGCATGATTTTCCATTAAAACCCACGAGGACAACTCCCGCGGTCGTCTCGTGCTCTCTTTTTATTCTCTTCTTTCGTGGCATTCATAGCGAACTCTTCCCTCCAAAATCCCAAGGGTGGCTTTACACTTCCAAGAGGTGAGGCCTCTCCTCCTTTTTAGGAGAGAGACCACCACTCCCCTCCAAAACAGGACCTAAGTCATTCATGGTTCATCCAGTCATGAATGCGATGGTGAAATACCAACCACTCCTCGGTGGTACCTGACTTGATACTTCCTAGAGGCGATCACGTGAGCACCCTCCTTTTCAAGAGTGATCCGAACATGCCCCTCTAAAAATCTACAGGTAGTGCACAACTTAGTACTTCCTAGAGACAAGCATGCGAGCATCCTCCCCTAAGGAGCGAGTCAAACTCACCCCTCTAAAAATCAGAGCCAGATCATTCATGGTTCACCGGTCATCTCCTCCTCTTCAGGGGGATGATTGTGAACCACCGACCACTCCTCCAGTTGGCCGATCCAAGTCTAACCCAGCCGACGCCCTTAGAGTTAAACAGGTTTCCATGAAAGATTAGAACCTCCTAACTTGAGGGCTAAGGCCACGTTCCCTCACAATCACCATCTGAACACTCGATACAGAAGCAGAATCAATCACACAGGTGTAAAAAGAGAGAATAAAAATAGAAAGTTTTATTCAAGATAGGAGGTTACAAGAAGGCCTTAGTCATCAGTCCCAGGGTCGTACAAATTAAAAGTGAGGTTCAACACCCCTTTGATAGCATAGAAGCGATGAACCTTCCTAAGAGCAGCATGCCAACCATGTAGATAACCCCTCTTAAAGTTGTCAGATGCCCCCTCTGACCTACTGCTCTCCGTTTGGGTTGAGTTTGTGTCGGGTAGTGCCTCCTCGTAGAAGCAAGGGCATTTCGAGGACTTCCCACTCTCACCTGAGAAGGAGTCCGAGCCTTACTGCGACAACTTCCCACTAGTGATGAAGTAGAAGAGCTAGAGGGGTAGAAGAAGACGTGATATACCCAAGCGTCCTCCCCTACCTCTCTACTTATAGTAGGAGCAGCTTCTCCAGAAGGTCACAGGAACCACATTCCTTAATTGGCCACCTGAAAATGGGGCAGGGATCTCAAAGATTGTGCTAGTCAAAGACCATTACTTCTCAAGAAACCCTATGGCCCCTCTACTCATCCAGAGAGACCCAATAGGTAAGGACTCTTCAAACCCTACTAGGAACACATCGACAGTAAAATCCTTAACAATCTAGCCCAACCCAAAGGTATGGAAAGCAATATACTCCATTTCCATTCCAAAAGAGAAGGGAATTTACAAGTAGAGACACACCTTTTTGGTCTCGCCTTCATTCATTGCTAGGATGCCTCCGTCACCCAGAGTTGCTCCCGAGAGATGTCCCACTCCTGGTTAGCGGCCTCCATAGCCTGCCCCTAGGACTCCAAGACTACTTAGAGGGTCTCGTGCTTGTCTTCCAATGCCTAGACCTACCTGGTCAACCCCTCCTACTCATTCTGGCTGATATCCAACACCATCTCGGTTGTTTAGAAGTACGCATGCCACAAGCCGAGGACCCGACTCGTAGACACTAGACTTGATTGGGCCATTTTTACAACAGTGTCAGCACAGTTGGGAAAGAGGGAAACCGATAGGTCCTTCGGCTCTAGGGCTTTGTACATCATTTTATACACCATCACAAAGGTGTTCGAGCTCCTCTGGGTCTCCCTAGGGGGTAGTAGGCTGACGAAGGCTGACACTAGTGATACGTCATCATCCCATGGTAGAGGCAGTGTGAACGAAGATGGGGTCGTCAGTAGGACTAAGATCGTTGGGGCTGGCGATGAAGGTGGCACAATCAGAGTGGCAGTGAGACATGGTTGAGGGTGCCGGAGGCTCTATTGGGGTCGGCACTGAGGTTATGGCCTTCTTCTTCTCCTGGTGCCACCATAGATCCAACACCTCCACGGTCTCCACGTCTAGACCGTTGCTCTTGTCCCCTGCCATGATGGAAGACTCACTCGGAAAGCCATGGGAGGTGCTCGGTGGGCTCCAACCAATGCTCAGTGTCGCCCATGACATCTCCATCCCTGACAGGCTTGGGATGGCAGTGGGCACTAGAGGTGGTGATGACGGCGTTTGGTGGCCGAAGGCCCCTTCTCCAGCCTCTGCTTGTAGCGAGAGGTAACTGAGTAATGTCAAGGCTAGCGCGATAGCGGAAGAAAGAGCATAGTCGGTCATGGCCTTCACCTGGGGGTGCAGGGGCTTTCACATGGTCATGTGGATGGGCTTCAGATAATCGTAGCACCATCATCTTATACTCAAGCATGGGTTCCAACCTCTGTGCGCTCAGAGGAGGCTCGGGGACACCCGCAAGCAACAACAATAGAAATTAGGCGTCTATCTAAAGCGTCATACCCTCACAGCATTAGGCCCTAATAGGAGGCAATGGGGGGCTTAACTCCAAGAACCTAAGGAGGGTGTGGGTCAGCATCAGGTGGATGTCCATGATCGGATGGCAGGGCATCGCCTTAATGAAGACCACCTCCTCCTTGGTCACCAATGGCGGAAAGTTCTTTTGTTCTGATCCCTAAAATAAAAGGCTAGGGCCTTGGAACCAGGACAATGCTGGGCACTGAAGAAGTGGTACAAGAGCCAGATAGTGGGGGTAGCTTTCACTTGATGGAAGCTATAGATAAAGGCACAGAGAATCCTCCAAGAGTTGGGTGACAATTGCCCTGGCTCCAGACCATAGAAGTGCAAGATGGTTTGGAAGAGAGGAGGAACAGGAAGACAAAGTCCAGCCTTCAAGGCCTCGACAAACACACTAATTCTCCCTAGATAAAAGACACCCAGGTATTCAACTACGATAGGAAAGAGGATGTCAACATCTGCCACAATCTGGAAGGCCTCCCCAAGACCGAAGATGACATGGTAGGATACATTGAAGAACGGACGAGAAGGACCGGGTTGGGCTCCTGAGGTGCTCGAAGCACCACCACAGTTGCCCTCTGCGCTACTGGAGGACTTAGACTCCTAGTAAAAGATATCCTTCCTACGTAGAGCCATGGAATTGAGGAGAAAGTAGAAGGAAACCTCACTGGATGCTAGAGAAGAAGCAAGAAGTAGCGAGCGCCAACGTTGGAAGAGTAGGTCACAAAAGTGCCTTCTCGGGCACTTCCCACCTATCTTTATGACCCTCAATGGCAGCATGATCTTCCCGCTCTGACATCCTAGGTCAAATGACCTGTCGAAAGACCAATCTCCACCGCCAGTTCACATGGAGGGAATGCCTAGGGCTATGCCATCGGCCGTTCGCCACTTCTCTAGAAATGAAAGGGCACTGTCATGATAACAGTGACATCACTCTACACGAATGAAAGCTGCCTTGCATACCAAGGAAGGCGGTAGGTAGCGTGATACCCCACGCCAGATGTATAAGAAAGCTCGAGAAGGATTGAAGGAGCATACCTCCTCAGTCGACCTCATCCAATTCCTCCCAAGCACTGAGCAACCTCGCTGCTCGAGAGTGGGGGGCTAGTGAGAAGGGGGAAAGCCACCAAGCCCAGTGCAGCCCATTAACTCTAGCCCCAGTACATTCATCATTGGCCAACTCATAGTCCAGGAACGTTGCCCTTTGAGGCCCACTCGGGACTAACTAGCTAGCAAGGTCGAACCACATGCACGTGCACCCCAAACTCCATGAAACTCGCTAATGGGTGAACATTGGCGCTAGAATCATGGGTAGTTACCCAAACATGCATCGAATCTCACCCACACCACAAAGATGACTGGCACGATGCCCTTCTAATCCACAAAGAATGGGAGGCTAGGCAGCGAATGATCCCCATGATCAAAAAGCTCTTTGCTCCACTAACCACGCCCCCGCTACGTTAGGAAACGGACAACCCCAAGGTGAATCATATAAATATGGTCTTGGATGGACCACAACGCACACACGCAGATACAAAGAAAATAGAGAGATTCAAAGTACACACAACGCTATAAGCCTACAAAATGTCTCGATACTCTAGAGCGTTCTCCTGAGCACTCCCACCTTCTTCTGAGCACTCCTCTCTCCCTCTTCTCTCTTTTGCTTCCGCTTGTTCATTTCGTTGACTTAAGGATCAGAGGGTTGTCCCCAGGATTACACCCGAGGCTCCTTTTGATGTGTCATTCATTCGTTATAGGTTTTCTCGGGACAACTGATCTCTCTTCCCAACAAAGAAATCATAAAGGTATAGTACGAGGCCCAAGGTAACATATTTTTGCCTCTACACATATTATTTTATTTGTCATCTCAATAAGTCACGACCCAATACACAATTATACAATCCATGTTTTGTTATCATCAAAATAAATCATAGTAAAGGATGGAATTTTCACAACAGAGGAGTTGTAGAGGGTGGGAGGGTTAAGGCGGTAGGGGAGGGGCCTCCATAGAGGGAGATTCCAATAGTTGGGGGGGTCTGGCGATAGGGGAGGGGGGTTCCGACAGTAAGGCCTCTCCCCCACTCTACTGCTATGGCGGCGCCACTGCCAAGGTGCCTTCTTAGGGCCAATGCGAGAGAGAGTGAGAGTGTAACGCTCGTGAATCTTTTAGAAATTTTATGAGATTAAATATAATTATTAAGCATTTAAAAAGACTTAAAGGGATACTTAAATGAATTAAGGGTTAATTAAATCAATTTAAGGGCCCTATATTAACCAAAGGGATAAGCCCAATTCAAATAGTCCCAAAGACCCAATTCTACGGCCTTTTGATCCGAGCCTATTACTAGAAACGTAATTTGGGTAATTTACGGATTTAAAATATGATAAATAGGCCAATTAATGGGATAAATTGGAGATAATAAGAAAATTCAAAAAAAATGTCAAATGGCAGTCTATCGCAAGACCGCCACCTCATGAAAGCGGTCCCGACATGACCGCTACTTCCTTCTGATTCCGTAAGTGGAAGAAACGTGGAAAGCTTGGATCTTTGACATCCTAATCTCCATGGATCAAATTGTATAGACATGTAAACATGTCTAGGACTCTTGGGGATCGATCCTACCCCTAATTAGGACTCCTAGATCAATCTAATCTCTCAAACCCTAGCAACTCTATAAATAGAACTCAGATTCGACCTGCGCAAACCTTACTTTTGGCTCGTGTTGTTCGACGGTAAGGAGTTGGTATTTCAGGTTGGTTCCTTAGAACTTTTTATTTACCGTAGTTTTATCTAACTCCCGTCCAAATTTCATGCTAGGAGGTCAAGCGTCTAGAGAGTTAGTAGCCCCCGAAGTTGTTGTTCCTCTACAAGACGCTCAGGAACCAGCGTGCCTGTCCAAGGAAGATCTAGAGATTGGAAGCCCTAATCGAGGTATTTAGAAGTTCATCCTTTAGAATAATTTGTTAACCTTAATATCTTCTACCTACCCTCCAAATTTTATGGATTTAGGTCAAGAGGTTATGGAGAACGAGGGATGAGAAGTTGCTGGTTTGGCACAGGACGTGCAGAAACTAGGCCGTTCCTCCAGTCCAAAATTTGAAGTCTAAAGCCTGTTACAGAGGTAGGTTATCTCATGAAAAGCTTAAAGATTAAGTTAAGAGTAAAAGCCCTCTTGTTTCATGCGATTTTATGCTTTATATAGAGTGTATTTCATGGTTTTCTATGACTGCACATACATGATCCTTACATCATGTTATCCTTATACCCCTTAACCAAAGATGATAATTCTTATTTAATTCATGCCTAGTCATGCATCCTAGTTGATAAAAACATGCTAGCATGCTTTGCCCTTCTAGTCTTCATAAGTTTCATGCATAAATTCTCCTAGAAATTAGCCCTGTACCTCGATTTTACTCTTGTCTGCTACATATAAGAAACGGTCTCCCTGAGACCGCCTTCATCATATAGTGGCCCTACGACAGACCGCTATCATCCATATGCGGTCCTCATCTGACCATTATTTGGTTTCTGTTGTCTGCACTTTGTTAACTCCAAATAGATTGCAGATTTGCCCTATTTATCATATGATAAGCCTAGTTAATTAGGTCTTATTCCTAGTTTTGACTTCATATTCGTAATATTGGTTATATTGTGCATCATCCTTGATAGATTGCATGTCTTACATGTTTTAAATACTTATTTTAAACTTATGCTAATTTCATGTCAAAATCATATACTCTTGTATTAAAGCTAAAGTTCATGTGCTTATGAGACTTGTTTCATTGATGATATTTGATCGCTATTTTATCACGATTTCACTCTCATCTCCATGTCTTTCTTAAGTACATGGCACATATTCCGGTATGATGTCATTAGTTACACCTTGCACTTATAGGCACATTTTCTTGGACTTGTGAACCTCTCCGTCGGATATTCCTTATGTCGGACTAGGGGATCATGTTTTAAGGCCTCTGTAAGTCTCCACTGTAGACACCTATTTTTGGCCGATAAGTTGAGCCATTTCTTTATTCTCCTAGTTAATGCCCCAATTGATCCATAATTGGTTGATTTTCTGGGATATTTCCTTTCATTCGCGGCCCTGCAATTCAACTTCTGTACCTTGGATCTCGTCTCAAATTTGGCATTCTTGCGCTATTCACTCATATCACTTTCTTGTTCATAGCGCGTTATGGGCTTAATTGAATGATCATTTGAATAGTCGATATTTCTTGATATTAGATCTTTGCAACATCCAATGTGGTTGCTATTCTTACTTAATACTTGATTGAATAACTGTCCAATGGGTGTCTATTCCTTTTCCAATCATTTAGTTGGACAATCCTGGTCGCGCTATATTGTTATAGTGCGTTCATGAAGAACGCGCTATATCATGCTAGCGCATTCTCAGTCAGAAACCCAGTCCGACCCGGACTTCCCCCTTTTGATTTGGGTCCTTATTTTGGTAAGTTTCCAATCGTATTTCGTCCAAAGGATGGTTCCTAATCCTATTAGGAGTCCTTTGCCCTCATTAATTGGCAGGATTACCTTGATTTAAGCCGCCAAGTCATTAGATTGGATCGAACTCCGACCTAGGGTTCGCTCTTGATCCTTCTCCTATAAATTGGACCCTTGGCCGTCGTTCTGAGGGGATGCAACTCGAGATCTTGACGAGGAGGAGGCTGCTCTTCGTTCCAAATCAATAAATCCTCGCTCCTTCCACATCCAAGGGAGTATTTTGGGGCTTATTGTGTTCTTCCTCGTTCTTAGTTTTTTCTCCCCAATTCGTTTCTTTCAATCCTCACATAGCATTGCATATTGATTTCAAAATCACTTCTTTTACAAAATACATGCATTCACACACACACCAAACCTATTTTTGGCCCTTCCATAGGGGTTTAAAAACCATCAAACCCCCAGGTGATCTAGCCCTTCACTTATATGCTTTTGATCAAGAATAGGGGTAGATTCTACACTAATCATGAACTAATGGGTCTTTTCTTTGTTGTTTAAATTATTTTGCAGGCACCAGAAGATAGATACGTGGAGCCCTTGCACCTTGGCCGGCCTTGGAGCAAGGAAGGAACGAACCCCAATTCAGCCCGCTCACTGTCTGATATCACGCCATACGAACATAACGCGATCTTGAAGAAGGCGCTAGCACGATATAGCGCGTTAATACCCAGGCCAACTCTTGGCCCCTCTTTGAATTTTTGAGGTATGTAACATGCCCTTGATTTGATCTTCATATTGTTTGGCATGTTGTTGGCCTCAGTGGCGATCACGGATTATAATTATTACATGTGACCCCCCCTTTTATCATTGTTTAAGTTCCAAATTTCTTACCAAATCATCACTTATCAAATCATCAATTTGGGGGAGGTCTAATTTCTGATCTACATCCGCGAGAGTGAGATTCTCACTAGGACACCGAGCTAGTTGTACCCTCAAAGCCCAATTGTCTAGAAAGCACTCACATGACCGGTATTTTTCTGAGTCCTGGCTACTAGCGGCCATCAAGGAGAACACAACTATCAAGTAGCGGCTTTCCCATGACCGCTATCTCCCAGAGTTTTCACTATGTCGACCCTTCTTTCTTTCTGGCATCGACTCTGTCTTGTTGCCGCCATCTCGTGACTGCTACTTTCAGTTTGCAGCCAGGCTGTGACCGCTACTTCAAGTAATGACCCAGACTAGACCGTTTCCTCTCCCAGTGTCATTTAACCCGAGGTTTGACCCAAAGGTTGATTTTTTTATATTCCTAGATGGTCTATTGATTGTCTAGAACCTAACACCTTATCCAATAAATTATTAATGAATTATGGAAACCTATTAAATGTACTGTTATGCTGTCAGATTCCTTCCGTGGCATAACCTTGTCATTAAATCATCCTTGATCTCATATTTCATATAAGGTACGTTCTTACTTTGATATTGTTACCATAAAACTATTATTTGAATAGTACATCATTGGCTGAAACTTTATTTATATCGCGTGGAAGTAGCTTGATTTATACCTTGAAGATGCAAGAGCGAGCACGGACAGTGTCCAAGGGCTCGACGCTAGCCCCCTTGGTAGATAGCCGGAAATGTACTATTAACCATGGGGTATGATGCTTATTGGCGTCGCATTGCGCTGGGAGTACTTTTTTTATAAACAGGTGAAAATCACGAGGCTATCTTGTGAAATTACATGCTTACTAGTACATTCTTGTTACATGACTTTTTAGTGCATAGCCTTTATGGTTATGAAATGTATATTCTCGTTCATGAAAGGCCAAGTTATATTCATATTACATTCTTGATCATGCTCTCATTCTACCTGGACACTCACATCTTTTATGTCTTGATACTTGCGTTGTTACTTTGGCTTTATGTCGTATGCTTTACCACATTTCTTTTACCTTATGTTCTAGAGCTAAATTGATTATTTACTTAAAATATGCCTTCATGTTGATACGAAGATACCTACTGGGTAAGTGTATTGATTCCCTACTTTTCCAATCTTTTAAAAAAAAATTAGCGGGAATTCGGACTGCTCAAGTGACGAATCCGAGAGTGATTAAAGGTTGAGAGAAGACATAGTCATGAGTCATTAGTAATAAAGTTCCTTCACTGTGATAGGCGGTGAAGTTGATCATGTCATGTAATTGTCTCTTTTTATTGAGTCTAGCGATGTAAAGAGTCAAGAGTCATCACTTTGTAAACTTATCATTATTATTCAATAAAAGTAAAGGTTTTGTCCAATTATTGTGTTTTCATTCTTATGTGTGGATGTGTTAGCGCTCTGATTATATTGTTGGGTTCGGTGCAAGTATTCAGAGGGGCGGGTGAATGAATATAATCTATAAAAACTTTCACCCAATATAAAATTTCGCTCAATTAGAATTTCGCTCACTCAACAGATTAAACACTTAGAACAAAATCTGATCAAATCATCTAATGAACCTGTGATCAAACACTTGGAGCGCCCCTATGCAAACATCTAGCGGAAGCAAACCATAAGCAATCAAACCACAATGCAAGAGGGGTTTTTAGGTGGTTCGGTCCTGCAGACCTACATCCACCCCACACTCAACCCGAGTGTGGCTTCCTGCTGACTCACAGCTTGAACAGCTGGGCATCACGGCTTGCCTACATCAGCTGGGCCTCACAGCTTGCCATCCGCTGAGCATCACAGCTTGCTTCCGCTGGGCAATACATCTTAGCCATCGCTGACTCACAGCTTGAACCCGCTGGGGATTACAGCTTAACCCGTCCGAGACCAAGTCTCGCCAGCTGAGGATTACAGCTTTACCTGTCCAGTGGAGACCTCCACTGCATCCGCTGACAAACAGCTTGATAAGAAAGTATAAAAAGAAAACAAGAAAAGATGGTAACACAGCAACTAAAGGCTGAACAATGAAGCACGAAATATAGCTCTAACAATGAGCAACCTCAGATCTGGTTTTGAACCAAAGATCTGAGGAACAAACTCCTTCTCTTTCTCTCTCTCTCTTCTTCCTCTTCACACTCTGCTCGAGCTCTCTATCTCTTTCTCCTTCTTCTTTCTCTTCTTCTTCTACTCTTCTTTCACTCTCTACTCTTCTCTTCTTTTCTTCTCTCTCTGTCTGGATCGTGGCTCTCGGTATGGACTTCACCTCTCGCCAACTCGATCTTTGTTCTCCTTTTTTCTCTTTCTCTTTCTCTTCTCTTTCTCTCTTTCTTCTCTTCTGCTGGATCGTGGAAGCTCTCTCTTCTTTTTCCCTTTTTCTTCTCTCAGCTTCTGCTCTCTGCTTTTTCTTCTCTTCTTCCTGATTACTGCCTCCATCAGAGACTTTCTTCTTAGAAACAGCCTTTGGATTTTCTTTATTTTTAAATGACTCAGACATAGAATTGTTCAATTCAGTGATTTCATTTTTGAGAGAAGAAATGAGCATTTTAGAATCTCTGATCTTTTCATTAAGTAAGACATTTATGGCTTTGTAACTATCAATCTCTTCTATTAATGTACTCACTCTCTCATATTCATTTTCAACTGAATTCTTCCCTTTTTCAAATATTAAAAGTCTCTCAGATATAGCAGAATTAAGCAGCTTCAGCTCTTCATTCTCCTTTCTAGTTAGTTCATTCTGAACTAGTTCATTAGTTAAGATTTGATCATTTCCTAATGAATTCAGCTTATCTTCTAGTTCAGAAATCTTGTCTGTGAGTTCCTGATTTTTATTTTCCAAAACAGAAATTTGTTCCTTACTCACATTCAGATTAGCTAAGTATATTTCATGAGATTTTCTCAGATCTTGACATTTTTCACAATGAGCATTCGAATTAATCTGATCACATTTCTTTTTCAGCTTTCTATTTTCAGATTTCAAATATTTACATTTCTCAGAACGTTCCTCATACATATCCCATAATTCATCAATTGAAATCTCTTCGGATTCAGATTCAGAATTTACCTTGGATGAGGAATCTTCATTATCCCGGTTGGCCATCAAACAACTATCACTCTGTTGGTTATGCGCAGAGATAACTTTGTCATATATCACTTTTCCAGAATTGCACCTGAGAGCAAAAGAATATACATCAGTATTAACAGCAGCTCTCAAGATATTAAGAATTATGACATTATCACGGTTCTTAAAGGTGTCCTCACTAGACCACTTGGTCTGATCTTTGGGTAATCGATGTGGGCCTTTGGATAGCAAACTCCATAGTTTGGGATCAATGGAATATACATACATAGCTAGGCCTCCTAGCCAACTTTCAAAGTTAGAACCATCATAAATTGGAGGACGATCCATTTGGACAGATGGCAAATAGATTCAACTCACTAAAACAAATGACAGGAAATGCAGCAAAACCAGATGGGCAAGGTAAAGCACTAAACCGGTGAAACAAAACAACGAGCACAATACACCCACTCTGAAAACGCACCAAAAATCTAGCAGGATCCTCTACAGATTGTTAGATCTGTTAAGTCAGAGACCGCTCTGATACCAATTGTTGGGTTCGGTGCAAGTATTCAGAGGGGGGGGTGAATGAATATAGCCTATAAAAACTTTCACCCAATATAAAATTTCGCTCAATTAGAATTTCGCTCACTCAACAGATTAAACACTTAGAACAAAATCTGATCAAATCATCTAATGAACCTGTGATCAAACACTTGGAGCGCCCCTATGCAAACATCTAGCGGAAGCAAACCATAAGCAATCAAACCACAATGCAAGAGGGGTTTTTAGGTGATTCGGTCCTGCAGACCTACATCCACCCCACACTCAACCCGAGTGTAGCTTCCTGCTGACTTACAGCTTGAACAGCTGGGCATCACAGCTTGCCTACATCAGCTGGGCCTCACAGCTTGCCATCCGCTGAGCATCACAGCTTGCTTCCGCTGGACAATACAGCTTAGCCATCGCTGACTCACAGCTTGAACCCACTAGGGATTACAGCTTAACCCGTCCGAGACCAAGTCTCGCCAGCTGAGGATTACAGCTTTACCTGTCCAGTGGAGACCTCCACTGCATCCGCTGACAAACAGCTTGATAAGAAAGTATAAAAAGAAAACAAGAAAAGATGGAAACACAGCAACTAAAGGCTGAACAATGAAGCACGAAATATAGCTCTAACAATGAGCAACCCCAGATCTGGTTTTGAATCAAAGATTTGAGGAACGAACTCCTTCTCTTTCTCTCTCTCTCGTCTTCTTCTTCACACTCTGCTCGAGCTCTCTATCTCTTTCTCCTTCTTCTTTCTCTTCTTCTTCTTCTCTTCTTTCACTCTCTACTCTTCTCTTCTTTTCTTCTCTCTCTTTCTGGATCGTGGCTCTCGGTATGGACTTCACCTCTCGCCAACTCGATCTTTGTTCTCCTTTTCTCTCTTTCTCTTTCTCTTCTCTTTCTCTCTTTCTTCTCTTCTGCTGGATCGTGGAAGCTCTCTCTTCTTTTTCCCTTTTTCTTCTCTCAGCTTCTGCTCTCTGCTTTTTCTTCTCTTCTTCTGCTCCCAGGCTTCGATCACGATCGGTCTTCTATAGAGGATGAAGACTCGTATATATAGCAGTAGCAACAGCAGCTAGGGAGATAGGGCATGTGCTTCCCACGCCTTCCGTCTAGAAGATTCCTCCTCGGATCACGTGCTCAGCACCCACCTCGGATCACGTGTCAGGTGCCAGCTTCAGGTCACGTGCCCATTCATCAGTACGCTCAGCAATTGGAGTTAGATGGCGTCAACCCACTTGCTCCAAAGAGTTGATGCACCCTTCAGAGATCTTCAACCATTTTTAACTGCTGCGTCGACGCTTCCAACCCGTGGCGTTGACGCATTGATGCATTCCAGTGAGCAGGTCTTCAGCAGATAGACGTGCTGCGTTGACGCTCTCAACATGCTGCGTTGACGCATGGAGCTGCAGCGTCGATGCTGCCAATGTACTCCAGAGGCTGCAATAAGGGATACTTGAACAGCTGCGTCCACGCTACTTGATCAATGCGTTGACGCACCAGAGTAATCCACAAGCTTCTTTCTTGATTGTTTGAACTACTACGTTCACGCCACTTGATCAAGGCGTTGACGCATTGGTGTGTTCCAGCAGCGGAAATTGGATGGCTTCAGCCCTCTTGCTTTAAGGGGTTCATTAGCCTCTTCAGTCCCTGTCAGACAGATGAAACGAAGTCATTAGTTCTAAGTTTATGTATTGCATTGTATAGACTTTGCTGTGAAGGTAAAGGCTAAAGTAACGTACAGACTTTATGATACTTAGATGAAAAATAGGCGAAAGCAATGTAGAGACTTCAGACTGCAGGAATGTGTGAACAACCAATGTGTAGACTCTTCAATCGATAGGCTTTGAAGCACAAAGGCAATGTACAGACTTTGCCTTAAAACGAATGTAAAGACTTAGAATCAAAGAGGCGTTGTGTAGACTTTGAACCAGTGTACAGACTTGGAAGCTTGAGCCAATGAATAGACTTGAGACGCTTAAGGCGATGTACAGACTTGTTGAGGCTCAAGCGGTGTACAGACTTCGAAGTTCCACTGTGGATGTACAGACTTGAAGATCCACTGTGGATGTATAGACTTGAATGAGTGAAGCCCAATGTATAGACTTGATGTGTAGCTGAAGCCTTGAACGTAGGAATAGGCTGGAGTGTATAGACTTCAGGCTTCAGAACCGAATGTTCAGACTTTGCCTAAGAAACGTAGGGAAAGACCCCAGTGTATAGACTTTGCCTTGAACGAAGGTAAGTGATGAGTGTATAGACTTTCACGATGTGTAGACTTGGAAACGTGAAAGCTACAGTGAAGGAGTGTACACACTTGACAAATTCAAAGGCGAGTCGAGTGTACAGACTTAATGCGTTGACGTTGTAACATGAGCCAGTGAAATGCGTTGGCGATGTACAGACTTTGCCTAAGACGCTGTACACACTTAGCCTAAGACAATGTAAGCGACTGACACTGTACACACTTAGCCTAAGACGCTGTATAGACTTAGCCTAAGACATGCATGAACTGACGTTGTATATACTTAGCCAATGCAATGCACTATGAATGTATGGACTTACATGAGATGCTCATTGAGACGCTCAATGTATACACTTCAAGCCCAGTGTATAGACTCTCAACCATGAACAAAGCGTGAAGCACACTAATGCAGGAATGTATAGACTTGGAAGTCTATGTGCATGACAAAACCAATGTATAGACTCTGAAATGCAAGCGATGCAGCAATGCCTAGACATTGGGCTTTACCCTGCCATGTATAGACTTTGCTACCCAAACAATCAATGTTCTGATGGGTCGACGCATCAGCAAGGGTGGGTCGACCCACTACTGTTCAGACTGTAGATACATGCAGAGACATGATATCTGACAGAATGCAATGCATATATATAAAGAACAAATGCCATCAATACTAAATATCATCATTAATGTTGCTATCATATGCAGAATGCTCAAGAATAAGAATGCACAGAAATGCACTTTGTTTATTGCAATCATCAAAACACAATAACATTGCTATCATCAAAATACAATATTAAATGCACTCAAATGCACTCACTGTCTTGCTATCATCAAAACCAAATAGCATTGCTATCATCAAAGCAACATAGCACATGCTTGTGCCTAAGAGGCACAACATTTTTATATTGCTCGCTTGCGGCGTACTAGCCAGCTGTTCACATTCCCGAATATCTTCCGCTGTACTTATATCTCGGGGCGTGACAGAGAGAGAGAGTAGGGGGCCCACATTGAGAAAGGGCATTTTCATCTTTTTAGTGCTATGTCACCCCCATGATGGAATATTCTACGGGATATTTCTTTTTTTTAACGGTCGTCGACCATATGGACTTTTTAGTAAGAGTTAGAAGATTGTAGGGACTTATATGCATACCTCAAGATTGTAGGGACTAATATGAATTAGCTCAACTAAAATATATTTTATAATTTCTATGTGATTTATAAAAGTTATTATATACTAAATATGTGATTAGTTATGATGCCTACTGAGTCTCAAGACTCACGTGTGTGGTTTAACTATGGTTTAGGAGACCATTAAAGGTGTGGCTTTTAGGCTCCAATCAGAAGAGGGTCAGAGAGTGATCCAGGCCTTTTTGAAATAATTTACCCTCACAAGATTATGTTTCTTTTGTATGAAATATGTAATTATGCTTTCTCAAAAAAATCCTCGCTATCTGTAAGATAAACGTTATTTTGAAGCAAAAGAATGTATAGTGTTTTATGGGATGTGGATTATGATGTATTTATGTTTTATGGAGTTGGTATGGTTGTGCTTTTAGATGTATAGATGGTTTGGCCTTTAGTGCCTTGCAGTGTCCCAATCTCGCAATGTTTGTGTATGATGTGGCATTCCCAGACTAGATACAAAGATACGAAGCAAGGGACACTACAATGTCAGATGCCCACTTGTATGGATTGATGATCTCCTACCTCCCATGTAAGAAGATGGCCATTTATGTGAGTACAATAAATGTTTAGCCAATGGTTGAACCATAGGGACATACTTGTTGTGTCTCAGGTTTTGATGATGTCTGACTATGACTCTTGGATGAGTTTAATGTGGTTTTGATGATGTCAACATGCATAGAGTTCAGATCAAAGTATGTCAAAGGATGTCGACGGATATGCTAAAAAGTCAGCAGAAAAGAAAACCCTGCAAATTGGCGTGGAGTCGACGCAATTTGCAAAATCAGGTCGACTCAGGCATCTAGTCGGTCGACCAATGAAGAAGGTTCGGTCGACTGATTGGGTGTTTGACAACTTGCCTCCAAGAAGAAAAGCAGCAGACTCAGTAGTACAAGACAATGCGTTGATCCAATGAAGATAAGGAGTCGATGTAGCTGCTAGCGACAGCTAGTATTCAGTGTCAAGCAGCATAAAGCCAGTGCCAGTAGAATTTAGTAGCTAGGCCAGCAACAACAACAATGGAGTCGACGCAAGTTCTTCTATGCATCGACGCAGGTCCAGCTCCAGCACCAGTTAGACGGGCAACCTTCTCCAGCTGCATCGACGCTATTTTCTCAGGGCGTCAACACAGGGCCGCTTCACAGAAGCTGCTTCGGGTGCATTTTTACAAAGGTGTGTAGACTCACCCTTCTAGCTGCGTCGACACGCACTGGCCAAGCTCGTAGCAGTTTAAGCAGATTGGAAGCTACGTCGACGCATGGGTCTTGGTGCGTCGATGCACATGAAGTTTTTCGAAGCCCATTCTTTCAAACACACAACATCCTCAGATTTTGAACAGGGCTACGTAGGAACGTGATTTCTAAATGGCCCAAGTCTCCAGACATGGGCCTCAAGGTCTGAAAGGGTCTGAGAAGAAAAGAACCTTCATTCTTACAATGGACCAATCAGATTACATCTTTGAAAAGGTCCTAGGACAGAGATCCATCCTTTTCATCATGAGGCAGTCAGAATAACTTTTTGTAAAAAGGACATGTCAGTAACCAAATTTGGAAAAAGGCTAGTCTGCCTCCTACAAACATGGACCAATGGGAAAATGGTGTGGAAGCTTCATGTCAATGGCACAAGCATCCATGCAAGGACATGTATCAGGCTACAGAAAAGGACCTAGGTGATCCTAAGTAAAGAAATTTTTTTTATAATGAACCAATCAGAAAACAAATCTGGAAATAGATTTTTCCCCTGCTCTCCTATATGCTGGACCAATCAAAAGCCGCCAGGGAAGAGGTTTATGTCAAAGAACCTTATTTTTTGTTCTGACCAATCAGATTACAGATTCTTGGAGGAAAAAACTTTCAGGCCTCCTCTTCTATTAATATGAAGCCCTTGGCTGAAGAAACTCAATGATGCCTTATAGAGAAGAAAAGAGCTGAAGAAAGAAAAGGAGAGCACCTGAGCTTTGAGCGGAAAAATTGTGAGGAAGAAAAAGAAGAGTGGTGAGCAGCCCAGCAACTGGCCGACCTAGTCCAGTGCTGAGAAGAAAGGAGAGAGCCGTGAGCTTTAGAGACAAAATGGTCTTGCAACTGACTTGTGCATGAAGAGCAGAATCTCACATCTGAGTTTAGATATGTTTTACAGCTTCAAGGCTTAGATCTAAAGCTACATATGTTTTCTTGTTTCATCTTATTTTTCCTTTGTACCTCGCAATCAGATTTCTGTGTGTTGTGTTGCCTTGACAACAGCATGTTTTTTGACGCTCTGTTTAGAGATCAGAAGTAGTTTTGGCTGCTGTACAACCGTGTACCTGTTGGGGGTCAGTCCCCGTGTTCTTGTTGCATCTTTGTAGCATGTCTTGTGTGTTTGTTTTGTTCTTTCTTTTGGGGTTCATCCCCGTGTAATGTTGTAGTTTTACAACATGAGGATTGTGTCCGCGTGAGGAGCTTGCTCCTCGTGTAAGCTGTGTATCAGCGTATGGGGCTTGTCCCCATGTGTGCTGCGTGTAGCAGTGTGTGTGTGGGGGGGGGGGGGGGGGTTCGTGCCCGTTGCTGTAGTTGCAGTGTAGTGAAGCCTCACCGGACTTGGTGAGGGGTGGACGTAGGTCTACAGATTTGCAGACTGACCCACCTTAAAAAGTATACTGTAAGTGGTGTGTGCCTGTTGACACATAAAAAAATAATAGTAATAATAAATGATATATATATGTGTGGAATATACGTAAAAATGATATATACATATATATCCACATATTAATATAACAGTAATAATAATAATAATTAAATAATAACAATATAATAATAATGCCAAAATATTTTGTTTCTACTGAGACACCTTATTGGTGCTACTTTTTTTTATTTTTCAGGAATGAAGAAGGAGAAAAGAAGCTAAAACGGGCTTAAAAGGAACTAAATGGGCTGAGATGGGCCAAAACACAAATCGATCTGGCGGCTGAACATGGATCCGACAGCCAACAGAGGGGCGCGCCCCCTGGCCGCCGCATCACCCGCATCTGGCCGCCGTAGCAAATGAACCTTCGGCGTCTATAAAAACTTTGCTTCGAGCGCAAGAAAAGGAACGAGAAGAAAAGGGGGGAAAAATCTGAAGCCACCGAACTAGGGGGGACTTGGAAAGGAAAAGGAGAGGAGCCACCTGAAGGGCGAACGAACGGGAGATTAGCAGAGAAGAAGAAAGCAGAGAAGAGGAGAAAGAGTGTATCATGTTGCTGCTGCTAAAGGTGGGTTCATCGCCAGAGAGTGCCCGTTACGGGCTACAGTCCCTTCCCCATCGTCTCTCTGTAAATCTTTTCTAAAGTTTTTTTTTTAAAAGATGTCGTGTATGATGTTGGAGGGATCAAGGATTGCCCATGCTGGGCTACAGTTCTTATCCCCCCCATGATTTGTAAGAAATTGTTCTTTCATTTCTCTGGGATTGAATAAATGAATATCATGAAATTCTCCCGTACGGGTGATTTGCCCTTTTTATCCCATTTCCTATTCCTTTGATTTCTGCGGCAAACTTTCACGCTGTCCTATGATCTTGTTCAATGGTCATTTAATCCCTGAGGGTGCCAGAGATCTATCGTCCTCTTGACATGTTCTCTGATGGCCGATTTGCAGGGTATATATAGATTCCCATCAACCCATGTATTTAGCTACCCAGCGTGTTAACATCTAGTGCACCAACACGATCATCAGTCTCCCAATAATGATTTTGTCCGGGCTACCGTTCTGTGAGTGTTGACCCTCCGAAGTTCCAGGAATTGGTCATGTTCTTTAGACACGATTTCTGGCCATTTAATTTGTTTGTGGGAGGAATATCGAGCTCTGTATGAAACAGAGCTATACACATATGCATCTATATCCTTCCAGGTTCTCTGGTATGTCTTAACCAACCAGGCTCTCCCCCATCCATATGGTGTTTCGTTTTACGGCGCAATGCCCCGTTTAAAGCCAAGGATTCACACGTGTTATCCATGTGCGACTTTTGGATGCTTTAATTGAATGATTTAACAAGGTTTATTTCTGTTAAAATCACCTCGTTCCGATCCCCTGTCTGTCGGCATTTTACTCTGTTTTCACGGGGTTAGAGAAATGATACGGTGGCCCGAGTATTGTAGCTACGGTGCTGGCCCCCTTTTGGCCGCCGTCTCGCTCTCACGACACCACTATTGCTACAGTGCTCAAGTCACCGAGTGGCACCCCTTCGCCACCAGATCGAGTCTGTTAGCCACCGGGTGGCACCCTCTTGCCGCCGGATCGAGCCCAAATATTCCCTGGCCGCCGTATCCCTTTTGCTGCCGTACCGCCATGCTCCACCTGCCATCCAGCCACTGTGTAACCCCCGCTCAAGCCCATTTCGCTCAACAACGTGACGTGAATAAATATAAGTGGGTATATTAGCCGCCAGCCCATTCATTGACTCCCACGTCTGCATACGTATGTTCATGTAGCCCATCTTTCACATGCCGCTAGCTCATTCCATCATATACGTAAATAGACCTGCATGCATGCATAAATTAGCCAAGTTACCAGCAGCCAGCCCACTTAAATATGCATATGAATGAATGTTCATGGGTGTATGAATTAGCCATTAAATATGCACTTTTTCCCCAAGTTCACCTGGCCGCCGTATGGCCTCACCTGGCCGCCGACCCAACTCACCTAGCTCACTTCATGACACCTGCCGCCTGATCACATGGAAATCCTGTTCTCATGCATATATATCTATGTATATGGCCGCCTGATCATTTGCAATTTCTTTCTCTTATATAGATTTGTATATATATCTGAACCGGCCGCTGTTCCAAGCCCATTCTATTCTACAGTATGTATGCCGCCGGTTCACCCAAATGTGAATATATATATAATGCTTGCATGCAGCCCACTCATGCTGTCATATGTCTGCCTACCACTCTACTTCTTCCACTGCCCTTGTGACTGTCGGGTTAAATCTGATTCTGGAATAGCCGCAGGAGTTATAGTAACGGGGTCTTAGCACCTACATTATGTTTTATCTCCTGGGTTTTCCGATTACCCCGTCGAATCACGATCGAGGATCCCTCGTTTATTATGGCACGCTCTCCGATGACCTCATTAGGGGAATAATGAGTAAACCGTCTCAATGGCGAACAACGTCTCATCGTGTCTCGACCCTTTTTGGCTCTCGGGTTTTGATATGCTCATGAATTACGGACCCCGTCTTGACTCTCCATGGACGGCTATCCTATACATCCCCTGGCATATCCCGGGACACGGGGAGATGCTTCCGGAATTAAATCGGGAGGCTGTGTCATGTCATGCCTTTCCGGGTATTCCAATCATCCCATTAAATCACGGGACTTCGTCATATGTTACAACATGAGCTCCGATGATATTGACGAGGAAATAAAACATTGACCGCCTCAAAGGCGAATAGTGCCCTGAACCCTTTATGTCTCTCGGTCCATGGTTGTGCCAACTCTCCTTAGAGTACTCGTGTACACACCGTGGTGCCAAAATGGGTCAAGAATAATCGGCAAAACATTCACTATCTATTATTGGGTCTGGGTTATCATCCTGATATGCCCGTCTGTTTCGGAACTCGTCTCAGCCCGTTGTGGGCGGGTCCCCTATACTTCTCCCCCGACATGTTTCGGGGCAGGGGGAGATGTTGCCGAAATTCCATTAGGAGTCGGTGATTTAATTCTGTATCATATGTCTCGGTTTTTTCACTTAGTTGTCACCCTTCTATTGTAGTGGCAGCCTCACGGTTATCCATATCGAATTATAAGAGCAAAGCATCCCATAAAGAGGATAAACGAATGAACAAGTGTCATCCCTTGGCATACATTGTCCCGATGATGTACGAACCTGTCGAAGCGTGGCCATGTTGGTTTCCATGAACCTACATGCATGTGCTGCAATAATAAAGACGGTTCAATAAATAAAATGGCAAGCACTGAATGACAACCATGTGAGTGATAGGGATTATTTAGAGGGCTAGCCCTCGGGTTCCCCACTCACAATATGGTGCGGGATTGTCGTCTAAGCATGACCGTCTCTTCGGAGTTCATCTCGACTCTTCATGGACGAACCTCCTATACCCTCCCGATACTCTTCGGGACAGGGGAGATGTTGCCAATTTTTTTTTTCAATTTGTTGAATAAGCATGTGAATAAATGATTAAATAAAGTAATAATTAATTAAATAACGTCGAAGCCAACTTCTACTCTTAATCCTATAATAAAAAGAAAAAAATGCCATAACGCTCCAAACATAATTGTGTGAACCTATGCATGAGCACCCGCACCTGTCCGGCTCTCCGGTATATCAAATAGTGACTAGCCGAAAGTCGGGTTAGGCCTGGCCGGAAGCTATCACTAACCGTGATGTGATCTTTGGATCTAAGTCCTCCGCCACGTACCAAGAACCGGTCTAATAAATCTTATTACACTACTTGTCTACATGCACTATATCTCGCTTTATAAGACGAGCACTACTTTCATATATTTTCTTCGGCCCCGGGGGTCCCTCTACTTTGGCGATTAATCAAGGGTTACCCTTCTTTTGGGAGGACGTAATTAACGTCATAGCCTTTACGGTATGGAGGACTTCAGGTCCCGACATGATCACCTACCATTGTCTGAATGGTCAGATGAGCACATAATAAACTTGTCACCCAGTGATTGACACGCCTATAAAACAAAATAAAACTCAAATAACCAGATAATAATGGAACCACATGGAAGCGCGTCACCAAATTGGCACGCCTGTGGGATCGAGTCTCCCTTCATCTTTTCGCCAAAGTAGAAGGCCCCGGGGCCTTCCCCAAAAATACTAATTGTTTGCTTGCTTTGTTCTGCAGGAAGTAATGACTTGCGGACTTGCTGGACTCACCTTCGGCCCTCAAGTGGTCGCTGCTCATGTAGAACATGGGTACCTAGCGATGCCCACCATGTTCGGAATTCTGCCACCCATGGTAGGGCTCCCCAATTTCCTTGGAGTCGCCTTCGTCGGCCTACTGAGGATCGAGGAAGAGGAACCTGATAAGATTGTTGCGGCCAAGGTCGTTGCCCCTACAAAGGCAAGATGTACCTGGAAGGCCACTCCGTCTCGCCGCACTATTACATGCTTTGTCCACCACGTGGACTATCGTGCCGTCCCCATTAGTGACAAGGCGTCCGGGGGGGAGAAGAAGAATCAAAGAAGAAGAGTCTATGCTGCTTTCGGGGGCCGACTCTCGGTCTCCGAAAAATCCATGATGGTTGGTGATGTCCGGGTCTACTTCTATGGCCGCAGGGCCGAAGTCATGCCGGATCAGGTCATCCCGACCATGCCCACCCACAACGCCTTCCAAGTATTGGCAAGTCGGAAGGCAAACTTTCATGATAACAAGCAAGGGGAGCCAACCCTGAATCTGCCAAAGTTCAGGCAAGTCTGGGTTCCCAAAAAGATCCGAGGCCCTATGCCAACCTTGCAAAACTCCAACAATTCTACTGATGTCCCTAGGAGAGGGGGCAACAAAGTTATGCATGTGGAGGAGGCCGTAGCTACAACTCCTCCAGCCACTGTCATGGCCTGTGCAAGGGAGACCTATATCTCCAAATATTCAAGGAATTCCAATCAAGCAACTAAACTGACATGGCTTTTATACATGCCGTCTGCCCGAGCCCAAGTGCTGCCTTTTGCCATCTCTACAGAGTGTAGTCGGGAAGACATGATAAAGATGGTCCGGTAATATTTTCGTAACCTCAAGAATCCGGTCATGGGCCGACAAAGATCGCTTCATATCATCAGGGCCAAAGAAGAGGAAAAAGATGAAATGTCACATATGGGTGCAAGTGCAGATGAGAAGCGAGCTGAGACCAGAAGCTTTGAGATACCCCCACAAAATAAAAAAAATGAAAAGAATGTTGCTATTCAAAAGGTTGACTTTCCCCGGTCAGGCCCAAAGGGGAGCCAGGAGACACAAAAGAAGTGTACAAGTTCTCACTTGTAATATGACAGGGATGATGAATATGCCTGGCCCCCTGCTAAATGAACAAGAAGAGCCGGCCAAGACTCTTGGAAGAAAAGGCCTACTGACAAGACGGGGCAAAACTGAGGCTAAACCATTGCAAGCCACTAAAAGCAAACAGGTTGCTAATGAAGATATTACTACTACCACTGCCGAAATAGTGGCGCCTGAAGAAGAATGACATCCCCGCCTCTTCCAGTTGAAGGTGCATCAAGTGACATGCTCGAGGGCATTATCAATGAAATAGCTATGGACCCTGTCGTCCTAATGACACTGCAAAGTTATCGGTTGGAGATAAAACTGCTGAAGAAGCAATTGAATAAAAAGGCTGAACATACTATGGCATATGAGCAACCGGGGGCACGAGCTAAGTCGTCACGAGAAGGTTCCGACCCCGGGGATACTCTCTCACTGGTTGCCCTACAACAAGTAGACCAAAGTCAGGCTATTCCTCAGCATCATTCCCAGAGGCTTCAGCCAGCACGGCCACTGCTCCCCCTAATGCAACAACAAGCCACGCCAGCAAGGCCTTCGCCACTACATGCTACGGCTCCGACCACACAATTGATGTAGCCCGTCCACCTCTGCCCTCAACCATCAGAGCTAGCTATGGTGAACAAGTTGATGGTGGAGCAAATGATCAAGGCAAGACTAGTAAAGAAGGGTGGCGATGATTATACCCCTTTCAACATATATAAAGTGCCATATCCAGCCTATCATGCTGCTAAAAGACTATCGCATGGCGCCAATAAACCACCAAAATTTGACAAATTTAATTAGCAGGCAGGGCTCTCCGAAAGAACACATCGCACACTATATAACAGTCATGGGCGACTTGGCGGCGGACGAGTCGTAGCTGCTGAAGTTCTTTGGGTCTTCGCTGACAGGACCTACCTTTGAATGGTATTCTAACCAGTCGGCTGGGTCAATTTACAATTGGCCAGATATGCAGCAAAAATTCAATGAAAGATTTCACATCGCCGAAGTAGAGGTAACTGTGGCTGTGTTGTATGCGACCCAGCAAGGAAATGATGAACCAGCGGTGGAATATATCAAGAGATGGAGGGATCTCAGCATGAAATGTCGGCTGCCTCCGCATCCAGAAGATGCAATACAAGTATGCAAACAAAACCTGAAAAAAGAAATTCTGGAGAAAATAATTAGAATTGAAATCAAGTCTTTTGACCGCTTAAATGATATTGCCACGTAGGTCGAAGACTTCTTCGCGAGGTATCCTTCCACCTCTGTTGACCCAAGCTATCAAGCCAAGCGGGCTAATAAACGGCCGATGTTGAAAGCGGTCCATGCTGTTAGCCTCAAGGCAAAAAGGCACAAAGGAGTGCCCAACCCTCCTCTCAATGAGCCTACTGGATGTCAAGAAAGGCCTCCGCTATAGAATAAAGCAAAGAAGCTTTATGTCTTCCCCAAAGACAGGACTCGAGCATTGTTCGAGTGGGCTGTCAAATATAACAAAATCATTCTTCCAAAATCAAAGAGGCCTGATTGTGTCAGGAGAAGAGATGAGCCTTGCTTCTGCCTTTATCATCAAATCCTGGGGCATCCTATTGAAGATTGCCAAATATTCAAGGAAATCATCCAATGCTTAATTAAAAGAGGGGAGCTACAAATGGGGGAGCACAAAGTCGACCCTCCACGCCTAATAGCCACTAAACCCATCGTTCAAAAGCCATGCCACAATTTAAAAATAACCGCACTCACTCACTAAGAAGTTTTAAAATCAAGTAGAGTGGTGAATACGGGTCGATCCCACGGAGAAGAAATATTTTCAATTAAGCATGAGATGGAAAATTCTTACATTTGGAAGATCCAAATTTTGAGTGAGTTTAAACTAATGAAAAGGAGAATTGCTTGAAAATAAACTATCTAAAGACTATGAGAGGGTGAAATAAGAGAATTTAGAAGGAGATAGAAAGAGAAGGACACAATTTCTAAAATATGAATTTTATTACTAAGAAAGGTGGCAAGTACAACTCTATGAAAATAAAAATTACAACTTAGAAATAAAAGAGAAAGGGGAGGAGTAAGAGCCAAGATGATGAAGAGTAGCGCCGCCGTCTCCGCCGTGCCGAGTCTTGGAAGTTCACCCCGCTTTGGAAGTAGACGTCGCCGAGAGGACCAAAGGAAGAAGATCCGCCTTGGATGTGGAAAAAAATATGGAAGAGGGAGATAGAAGAATGGAGGAAGATAACTTTAAAACTTAAAAGTAAAAACTTGTGTGTGCGTGAGTGTGCTTTGAGGAGAGAATAGAGAAAGAGTTGAAGAGAGAGGTTACAGTGGAGAAAGTGAAAACATAGTAAAAATCAAATTAAAAATAGAAGGTGAAAAGAAGAGAAATAGTTTTAAATCTAAGAAGAATTAGAAGAAGTGGACGAAGAGAAAGTTGTAGATCAGAAAGAGACGAAGAAGATTGGTGAAGACAACAGAAAGAGAAAATATGAGGAAGAGGGTGAAAAATAAGGAAGAACATGGTGATGGTGCGCAGATGAACAGTGAAAAGTCTAAAAAAACTGAACTTTCAAAAATAATGAATAACTTAAAAATGAGAAAGAATCGGAGGAAGAGAAAGAAGAAGAAATTGCATAGAACTTAAAAACGAAGAAATTTGCAGAAGAAAGCAATTTGAAAGGACGAACAGAAAGCATGTAAAAATAGGCTAAAAGGCTAACTCCTCCCCACGGTTGCTCTCGGGTAGCTTATATAGGTTGTAGAGGACCCACGATCGTAGCTTTTTGGATCACATCACAGTCTTACTTTCTAGCTTTAAGGATTGATCAAAATGGGTCTCTTGCCATATTTAGAGTCCTTCTTTTCTCAAACAATAAGAGATAAGCTTGAATATTGGAAGATAACTTCGTTCAGAACATGCCGTTTCCGTCTTTGGTTCAAACTAAAATGGCGACCAATCAGTGGGCGTTTATTCCTTGATGAGCGACTCTCCATTCGGGCGCCTTTTCCTTATTTCCTTATTTTAATATAAGACTCGTTTCTCGACAAAAGGAATGGGCGACTTTATAAGCGGTCGCATATTCTTTTCCACAGAATGGACGCCCGAGCACAAGGGCGCTCATTCTTTACTTCTATATTTTTCATCATTTTCTTCTTCAGCTTTTTGTCTTTTTCGTACAGTGACTGGCGCCTTCTTAGATGGTCGTTCATTCTTTTCCAAAGATTTAACGACTGCGTGAATGGTCGTTCATTCTCCTTTCTCTTCCAGCTATTTCTCTTGTCTAATTTTCATCAAATGAATTGGCGCTTGTCAGAGTGTCGCAGTATCTGGAATGTGCGCCCTTTCAGAAGGGCGTTCATTAATTGGCAACTGGAGCTCGGTCGTAATTTCTTGAAAATTCAAAAAATGTAAAATTCTCTATATTCTTTATCAAAAAATAAATTGTAATAGTTGTGCATTTTCCTAAATATTTCTCACATCGTTATGTTGATTCAAAATTAATGATAAAATCATGAAAGCTCCAATTAATGGTGAGAATGAGATTTGGGTAATATTAATACACAACTATGTTCAATAAATGCTCAAAAGTGATGAATGAGATGCAACTTATGATATGAAAATATAGCACTTATCACACCCCCCAACTTACTCATTGTTAGTCCCTTAGCAATGTAAATAAAGTAAAATTTATGACTAACAAGAGTTTACAAAATTCATACCTTAATATCTAGCTCTTCCTTTACAGAATCAACCAAAGATTAGGAATCCGGAAACATTATCACATACTAGCCTTAAATTAGAAATGAAGGTACATGATCAAGAATTCAAATCAAAGTTCACTAGCACTTGTGCATGTGTAATACTAAATCCATAGCATAGACAATTGCATCTCTCATTTGCTATTCCAAACAAGTGCCTTTCAACCCTGTACCTCTTAGATCAGAGCATTAAACACAATAATTTTTTGTCTGCCCTATTTCATTATCCCTTTGGGATCTTTTCATTTTTCTACACACATGATACTGCACTACCCTTCACTGCTTACATGAACCTCGACTCTTGCCTTAGGAGAAGCAGGCCCAGTTACACAGGTCACGGTTCCCATTTCTGTTTTACGCGAACCTCAACACTTCTTAGGTGAAGTAGGCCCGATTATTAAGATTCGGGACATTTTTCATGGTGTTCTTTTTCATTTTTTTCATTTTCATCATTTTTTTCATTGTGCCATTTGTACTAATTTAATAGATAACTTGGTAGAAAGCTTGAAAATATCTCTTTCTTGAGAAGTGCAGAGCATCAGACAACAAACCCAAAAATAGCAGAAGGCTTATTTCATTAGTGTGTATAGTGATTTCTTTTTTCTAGTGCACATGAACTTTAAAGAGATTCTTAAATTAGTTTTCCATAGCTAGATTGCCTAAATTTTTCATCATCCTTTTTCTTAGTCTTTTCTATTCCAGAATCACTTGAAATTTAAGCATGAGTCAAGTAAACTTAATTGGGTATTTTCATCTTTCATTTCTATGCACAAATACATGATATTATGCAAGAACGCATATCAAGGTATACTATATACATCATGAAAATTTTCTCTCTCTCTCCCAACTTGAATGACATTGTCCTCAATGGCATATAGAATTGAAAGTAATAGAACAATGTAACAATAAGTACTTATGAGTAAGAAAGAGACAACCTGATATGTGGGATGAAACCTCCATCAATTTTATGAATGGCGATGACTTTCTCTTCTTGGACTTGACCTGACTACTAAAACACACTCAAACCAAAAAAACATTAAACAACAAAAACTTTGGGTTGCCTCCCAGAAGCGCTAAGTTTTCTACCTTCAGCCAGACGCATGAAATCTTGGAAATATTTTATTCCAGATCACTCAAAGCAATGGATTTTTTTTTGTAATTGATCATTTTCCAAATAAGGTTTTAATCTTTGACCGTTGACAGTGAAAATTTGACCATTTTTAGGATTTAAAATTTTGACAGTGCCATAGTCAAAAGCTTTAACGACAACAAACAGTCCATCCCATCTGGATTTGAGCTTACCGGGGAACAAGCACCGCCTAGAATTAAAAAGCTAAATCTTTTGATTAACAGAAAAAGTTTTCCTGTGAATATGCTTATCGTGAAATGCCTTGGTTTTTGCTTTATAAATCTTGGTATTTTGTAGGCCTCATTTCTTAGTTCCTCCAGTTCATTAAGTTGTAGAGCTCTTTGAGACCCAACTTGAGTTAAATTAAAGTTGACTTGTTTAATGGCCCAATATGCTCTGTGCTCAAGCTCTACAGGTAAGTGGCAGGATTTTCAAAAAATGAGGCGGTATGGTGACATGCCAATGAGAGTCTTAAATGCAGTTCTGTAGGCCCATAATGCATCATCTAGTCTCTCAGATCAGTCTTTCCTATCTGGCCTAACTGTCTTATGCAGAATATTTTTGATTTTCCTATTGGACACTTCTACCTGGCCACTAGTTTAGGGATGATAAGGGGTAGCGAGCTTGTGAGTGATGTCAAATTTACGAAGCAGAGCTCGAAATTGAGAGTTTGTGAAGTGAGAACCCCCGTCACTAATCATAGCTCTAGGACAACCAAATCTAGAAAAGATGTTTTTCTTTACAAACTTCATCACTACCTTGTGATCATTGGTCCTAGTAGCAACAACTTCAATCCATTTCAAAACATAGTCCATCGCCACCAAAATATATTCATTGCCAAATGAAGGTGGAAATGGTCCCATAAAGTCTATTCCCCAAATATCAAAGATTTCGACAACCAGAATGGGATTAAGCGGCATCATATCTTTTTTAGAATTATTACCCATTGCTTGACACCTTAAACATATTTTTAAAAATTCATAAGCATCCTTAAACAATATGGGCCAATAAAATCCACTTTGCAAAACTTTCGCCACTGTTTTCTTTCCTAAAAAGTGTCCGCCACAAGCGAGATTATGATAGAAGTTCAAAATAGATTGCTATTCTACTTCAGGGACACATCTTCTTATTATTTGATCTGGACCCATATGAAATAGCTCTGGGTCCTCCCAGAAATAGTGCTTAACCTTTGAAAAGAACTGATCATTCTCCTGCTTAGTCCACCCTCCCGGAATTTATCCTATCGCCAGGTAATTGACAATGTGAGTGTACGAGGGGGTTGAGGTATGAGAGATGGAAAGAAGTTGTTTATCGGGAAAGAAATCAGACATCGGAGCACTCTCGGGTATCACTATCCTTGACATATGATCATCTATAATATTCTCTAATCCCATTTTGTCTCTTATCTCTAAATCAAACTCTTGTAGCTATAAAATCCACCGAATGAGACAGGGTTTAGCATCATTTTTGGAAAGTAAATATCTCAAAGCAGAGTGATCGGAATAAACAATAACTTTAGCCCCTGATAGATATAATCAAAAATTTTCAAGGGCGAAAACAACAGCAAGCAATTCTTTCTCTGTGGTAGTATAGTTCAATTGTGCATCAGCGAGGGTGCGGCTCGCATAGTAGATCACCACGGGCTTCTTATCGACTCTTTGACCTAGGACAGCTCCAACAGCATAGTCTGAAGCATCACACATGATTTCAAAAGGAAGCGACCAATCCGATGATTGAAGAATCGGAGCTTGAGTGAGGGTCGCTTTCAAAGAATTGAATGCTTCAAGACATGCATCATCAAGATTGAAAGGAGTGTCCTTGGCTAGCAATTGTATGAGAGGACGAGCAATGGTGGAGAAGTTTTTGATGAATCTGTGATTAAATCCAACATGGCCAAGGAAAGATCGAATCTGTTTGACAGAAGAAGGAGGAGGAAGATTGGAAATCAAATCAACCTTGGCTTTATCAACCTCTATTCCTCTCTCTGAAATAACATGGCCTAAAACTATTCCTTCTCTCACCATAAAATGACTCTTCTCCCAACTCAACACGAGATTTGAATCAATGCACCTCTTTAGCACCTGAGTCAGATTCTCCAAGTAATTTTCAAAAGACGTACCAAACACTGAAAAGTCGTCCATAAAAACTTCCAAAAATTCACCCACCATTTCAGAAAAGATTGACATCATGCACTGCTGAAAGGTGGCTAGGGCATTGCACAGCCCAAATGGCATTCTTATAAACGTAAACGTGCCATAGGGGCACATGAACGTTGTGTTCTCTTGATCTTCTGAGTAAATAGCAACCTGATTATACCCGCAGTGGCCATCCAAAAAGCAAAAATACTTCTGCCCAGCCAGTTTTTCCAAAATGTGATCTACAAACGAGAGTGGGTAATAATCTTTCTTTGTTACCAAATTTAATTTTCTGTAATCTATGCAAATCCTCCACCATGTCTATAGTCGCATGGGCTCTTCTTCTCCTTTTTCATTAGTCACCACAGTCAGCCCTGATTTCTTCGGCACAACTTGAGTTGGGCTGACCCACTTACAATGCGAGATGGGATATATAATCCCGGCATCCAGCCACTTTACTACCTCCTTCTTGACCACCTCCTTCATGTTGGGATTCAGTCGGCGCTACATCTCTCTGCTCGGCTTGGCATTGTCCTCCAAGTAAATATAATGCATACACACATCCGGACTAATACCCTTCAAATCTGCCACAGACCAACCTATCGCCCCCCTATGCTCCTTAAGGACATCTAAAAGTTGAGACTCCTAAGCAGAAGTGAGGTTGGAAGCAATAATTACGGGCAAAGTGTGGTCGGGGCCCAGATAAGCATACTTCAAAGAATCCGGTAGAGGCTTCAATTCCAGAATGGACGGCTGATCCAAAGATGGAAGGATAGGTTTAGCTTGCAACGGAGGGAGTGGCTCTATCCTAGAGTAGGGTGCAAAAGAGAATAGAGAATCCTGCAGCATGCTACCCTCTTCTAGACATTTCTCCTTAACTTCCGGACTTTCTTCAATAAATTCCTCAATGACATCAATAATGTTACATTCCTCCTCATGGTCCGGGTACTGGGATGCCTTGAACACATTTAAAGAAACTTTCTCACCTCCGAAAGAAATATCCATCATTCCCGTGGCATAGTTTATATTGGCCTTCGCCGTAGCTAGAAATGGACGTCCCAAAATAATTGGAGTGTGCTTTAATTCCTGGGACGTGGCCATATCCAAAATAAGAAAATCCACAGGGAAATAACATTCATGCACTTTCACAATCACATCTTCCAATAGACCCCTTAGAGGTTTTACGGACCGATCCGCCAGTTGAAGGATTATAGATGTGGGCTTCAACTCCCCCAGATCAAATTACTCATATATAAAGGTGGGCAACAAATTAACACTGGCTCCAAGGTCCAGCAATGCTTTATCAAATGTAACTCCACCTATATCACATGAAATCAGCGGAGCTCCGGGGACCTTCAACTTCTTTGGTAAATGGTTCATCATGACAACACTGACATCTTCAGATAGGCGCGCGGATCTTTTGAGTTATCGCCTTGGGTTCCCTTTTTGGAGTACAAAGCTCTTTTAAAAACTTTGCATATGCCAGCACATGCTTTATCGCGTCCACAAGTGGAATATTGATATTCACCTGTTTAAATAATTCCACTAATTCCTCTTATTGAACTGGCTTTTTCTTTTGAGCCTTCAATTTTAGAGCATCGGGAAAAGGGATCTTAGGAGCATACCCTCGGGGACCTTCTTCATCAACCTTTGCTTTTCCTTTATCTAGCTTGTTTTCTCCCCCCTTCGGCTTCTTTTTCTCTTGCACAATAACCGGCTCCTCATCCTCATTATCACTCTTCTTGGCCCAAACTACTACCAACATCCCTAGCCTGATATGGGTCATTATTGTACCCGGACCATTTCCCAGCTAAAACAATAAGGAGTAAGGGCACGGGCATTTCCCCAAACACCTACAAGACATGGGCTATCCAGCCCTTTCTACAACCTTGCGGGTTCCCACAGGGGTCCCGACCAACTTGCTGTGACACGCGGCGACACAAGCAATGGTTCGGGGTTAACCCCGGCCACTCTCATACGGGCCTTGCCCGTATCCTATATGGCCGCCCGGGACCACCCGGGGGCGCCCCGATGTTAAGCCACGCCACGTGGCATCCAGCGAAAGAGCCGCGGGCTCACTCTCAGGCACTTCATTCAACCCTCCAAGATCAAAGGGAGACCCGAGCAAGTCAACCACAGGCTCGGGAGGCCCGCAGTACGTGTGTGCGGCTCACACACGTGTGTTCGGCATTCTGCCGAACACCTTGTGGGCGCACACGTTTCAACTCTTCTACACCAACCCTCGGGCCACCCCGTGGTTCCAGTGCACCAATTGGGTCCTACGACGACCCCCCAGCAAGCCGGGGTCACCCCCGACCCTCAGACACGTGGCAACATGCCACTCGACTTTAGCTCTCGGGCCAACCCGAGACTACCCTACCAACCCGCCGTACAATGTGGCACGTAGTACGAGGCAAGGCCCATGGGCCCAAGGCACCTCCTCCCAGCCCCTATGGACTTCTACCCTTGGCCCTATGCCAAATCCAAGGCCCGTCGGCCACCTATGTGGCTCGTTCAACAACCCGGAGTGTGTCGGGCATTCGCCCGAACACCTTGCGAGCGGCCACTACGACTCGGAGAACAACGGCCCTACGGGCCCATGCCAACCTCCCGAAGTTCAAAATCCATCAAAGGACGTCCCTAGGCAACATAAGAAGACCCTCGGGGGCAATCCCCCGGGGTTGCGGCCAGCCCGGGGCCAATTCACCCCAGGGCATGGCTGCTCGCCCCAGGGAGGGCGAACTCCCTAGGGGCCGCACCCTCCCTCCAGCCCGGTGGTCCCACGACCCCACTCAGCCCCGGTTCATCCGATTTACAGTCCTACGACGCGATTTGTGTGCCGTACTAGTTCGAGAAGGGGACACGTGGACGCGGGAGCGCAAAGCGATAGCACGCGGGGATTCCGCAAGTCAACGCGCACATAAGCCTCCACCTATCCTCCCAGCTATTTGTCCTTTTCTTTCTTAGTCAATTTAAGAAGAAAATGGCCCAAAAATCAAATTTTTATAGGGTGGGGACCAGCCCCTCTATCTCTTGGAGCGAACCCGCCTAAACCCCCCTAGGAGGGGGTTTAGGCGGACCAGCTCAGGCCCCCTGGCTGGTCTGCGTAAACCTCTTTCCCCCCTCTCTCTCAGTCCGTAACCCAGGCACTATTCACTTGGGTTTACGCGGACCAGCTCACCTTAGCTGGTCCGCGTAAACCCCTTGTGACCCTTCAACTTCCCTTATAAAAACCCCTTAGGAGCTCAAGGGGTGGGGCATCTAATCTAATCCAATCAACATCCAGGAGATCATCCGACAAGCACAAGACTTCAAGCGCGGCCCCAAGCAACGGGCGAAGGAGAATTGTGTGTGGGTGACTTGTTCGGCCGTCTAATACGCCGGGGGTATGTCGTTCGCACTCCCCTCACGCCGTATGTAGCCGTCACACACAAGTCAACACCCACCGTATGTGAGGCATTTCGACATGGGCGGACATCCCCTCATGCCGGGATTTCCCCTCGCGTGTCCGTCAGTTGCAATCGCACGTGTACCATGACGTCATGCTCTCTCGCAGTCACGAGGCCATGTCCGACCGCTCAACTCGAGTCGTGATCGACCCTCGCCCAGACACCGGATCAATGTATCCCCCCAGTCATCCAGTCACAGGCCCCCGTTCGGCATCTCGGCCATGGCCTACGCCACGGGAGGAGCCCCCTGTAAAACACATGTGTGTTCATTCACCACACATCGACCCGGGGACCGACTAGCACGTCGGAGTTGTCCCGCGGCATGCGCCAGTGGTATCTTAGCCATTACGGCTTTCCTATAAAGAAATATACATCTCAGTGCAACACCGCTGATTGGATGAGTGCTCTCACACCCACGTTCAGGCCCTCAGTTTTCTATCTACATCACTCGACATTCGTGCCTGACACCCTAACCCCAGTAAACACCCCTCGGTCTGACACGCACCCATAGCTGCTGAATGCCCCCAACCCTCTACCCAAGGCTTCAGACACATATACAGACTCTTCTTAAGCATGGAACGAATGTATTTGGATTCAATCCGATGTAAATAAACACCGGTTTATTGCAGCCGGTGGGGAAAGACGTCTTGTACACGATTCCCGCAATCGCCTGCGCACTCGCACCCATGGAACCCCTTCTCTCCACGTGTCGTCCGATCGCCCGAGCCCACGTGCTGTGCCCTGGTGGTGCTTCCCCGGTCAACCCTTGGTTCCATGAGTGATTGTCGAGAAATCGACTGGCATGCCCGCACCCTTTCCAGTTAACCCTTATCCCGACATTTCTGTGCCATTCGACCTTTTTTCGACTTTCCGTGAAGGAGAGTGCCCGATACCGCCGTGGGAGGCATGCAACCGTAAGGAGGATACCCGAGATATATCAAACTCCCGTATTTTCCTTCCTCACTGTATCCCTTCCTTCACCCCGATAATCGGCATAAAAACCCGCGCGATAGAGAGGATGGCACGCCCGGTGAGACGTCTCCCGCTTTCCTTCTTTTTGCTGAAGAAAAGTCTGTGCCAGCCCTGAAGCTCGGTGCCCTTTCCCTGTCCTTGCAGGAGAGGCAGAGGAGGGTACTCGTGCACGCACTCTCTAGTAGCTTCCAGTTCGTGTTCTGATCGTCGGACCGCTCTCGGTGACCATCAGCGACCGTAGCCTCCGCAGCACCCAGCTCTCCAGCAACCATGGCGGCCGTCACCTACAGCCCCAACGTCATTGCAACCCACGCCCGGGTGGGCTACTTGGCGACGCTGATCGCTTTCGGTAGCTTCACCCTGGTTATCGGATCGCCCTACTTCTTGGGTGTGATCCCTGTGGCTGTTTCTCAGCCAATTCCATTTTCTCCATTGGCTCCTGCGGCCAACGCGCCAGGTGCGCTTCCAGCACCAGTGTCCCGCCTGAGGGCCGGGCACCGGACTGTCACCACTGGCCCCTATAGGGCCCCCAGACCAACACCAGCCCGGGCAAGTGTTAGCTCCCGAGGCCAGCCTCGTCCGATCTCCAACACGGGCCCCGTGCCCCGGACTTCGGTCATCTTCTCAGTATCTTCCTCGGGTTCCCAATCCCGAGTCACGACCGAGCTGGCACCCAACACGGTCTCCCTGCTCCGGGTCCATGGCTTCCCAGTATCCTCCTCGGGTTCTCAACTCCAAGCCCAGGTTAGGATGACACCCAACACGGGCTCCCTGCCCTGGGTCCATGGCTCCTCAGCATCCGCATCGGGCTTCCGACCCCGAATCCCTGGAAGGCCGACACTCGACACGGGCTCACAGCCCTGAGTTCGCGGCTCTCCAGTATCACACTCGGGACCCCGGTCCCGAGCTCCAGTTGAACCGGCTCTCCCCGTGGGTCTTCCACCCAGGAGGTGACGTTCCTCAACGACTTCCTCGGGCATCCCGACCCGAGCCCAGACTACGCCGGCACCTACCGCGGGTCTTCAACCCAGGGGCGTCGGCACCTCAGCACTTCCGACAGCATTGCCGTCTGGTGCAAGGGTATCGTCTCGAGCATCGGCGACACTCCTATCGGCGCGGGCGGAGATTTACACCCAAGTTGCCCAACCATCGACTCCCGGCATGGATTACTTATCCCGGGGCCGATCCCAGCACTTCAGACTGACGGCTTCGCGCTGCCGGTCGCTCTAGGCTGGATCTTCTCGGTCTACCATCTTGGGGTGGAGTCTTCCTTAGCTCCTCAGAAGAAGCGTCGCCATGGCCGCAGAGGCAGACGGCTCCCTGCTGCAACCAGCAACTCCAGCAAGATGGTTCTTATCGGTGACTTGCGGATCCATCTCGACGGGGGTGAACCAATCATACCCCAGGATCAGACCATCCCCACCATCCCCACTTCCAATCGTTTTGACCTCTTGCGTCAAACACGAGAGGACGGGGCAAAGCTCAAAGGAGCGGGTTCCTCCATGGCAGTCCGGGGGCACCCATCGCAGTTCAATACACGGCCTCCCAAGATAACTCATCAGAAAAATGATGACAAGGGAGATCAACAACCTGACCTGAGAAGAATCTGGGTCACCCCATAAGAAGCTCAAGCTGTTCGAAGGGCGCGTATCAGAAACCCCCAACGAGCACTCAGACGCGGCATCAGACGGGATGCGGCTGGTCTCACAGTAGCATCGTCTGACGACGCCCAGTCGTCTAATGTCCCTCGCGCAAGCAAGAGGAGGCAAAGGTGAGCCTGTTCTCGGTCCCTCCAGCAACCTTTCCAGGGTTCTCCTCCCATTGACATCTGGGGTGAGCCCCCTTTGCAACGCACCTCGGTCTTTGATAGACTAGGGACGCCCGTTCACCCCGAGCGGCACCCGCGCGGGATCAGACGGCCCGGTTCATCAATGACGCGGTTCAAGTGTTCGCGTGTTACACCGCCGGACACCAGCCAGACACCCAGTCTGACGACTTGAACAAGCCTCTGTCCCACTTCAAGAGACCGCGCCATCAGGCTCCTCCGCCTCCTCCAACAGGTCATATCGGCACTTCTGTCGGGCCACAAGTATCGGAACATGTGGAAGGAGTCCCGGTGAATGACCGTGACCCTCCTATCAACGTAGAGCTGGTCAACAATGACCCTCCTGTGAACGAGGCTCAAGAAGTGACCCTCGACACTCTCATGAAGGAGAACCAGCATCTGAAGGCCCTCCTGTAAGAACTCCTCCAGGAGCGAGACCTTCATCCTCAGCAACCTGTTAGGCCCCAGGCCGAGGCGCTGGTACCCCCAGCGGCCCACGATGCTGCCAACACCTCAGCGGCGATTGTCCGAACCTTGTTGGCAACTGGGTTTGGCACGCCCCCGGTTGAGACTCAACCACGAGCCTCCAATACGCCAATGCCAGAAAATCTCCTGGCGCAACGCCAGATGATCGAGCGCATCATCGAGACAAAGCTCGCCCAGTATGGTGAAGGGGCCGTCATGGTAGATCTCTACAGTGTGCCCTACCCGCTTCATCACCAGCTGAAAAAGCTTTCCCCAGAATACTCCAAGCCCCCGAAGCTGTAAAAGTTCGACGGGTAGGGGTCGCCGCATGAACACTTGGCCTACTATGTTACGGCCATGGGCGAGTTAGCGTTGGATGAATCATATCTCCTCCGCTACTTCGCCACTTCGCTCACGGGAACGGCCTTTCAATAGTACTCCCGCCTGAAGCCCAACTCAGTCATCGACTGGGCCGATCTCCAGAAGAAATTCCTCGACCGCTTTCAAACGGCCGAGCGAAAGGTCTCCCTAGCTGAACTCTGTTCTCTTCGGCAGAAAAATGGCAAGGGCGCCCGTGAATTCATAAAAAAATGGCAAGACCTCAGCATGAGGTGTGTCAATCCGCCCATTCAAGAGGATGCCATCACCATTTGTCGTTGAGGTCTGGCGACCGAAGTCAGCGAAAAGCTTCTCGGCACCAATATCAAAGGCTTGGACCAACTCAATTCGGTGGTCGCCGAAATAGAGATGTTCTTCACCGATAACCCGGGCTATACTACAGCCAAGGGTAAACAAGCGCAAGAACGCCAGCCTGGTAAGGAGGTGAATATCATAGAGTTCACCCCTGCTGCCAAGGCCAGTAAGGGGGCCGAATCCAGTGGCTCTGACAAAAAGCCAGAGGATAAGCCGGTTGCTCCCTCCTTCTCGGAGCATATGAAGACACCCTTATCCTTCAAGAAGGAACACAGGAAGATACTCTTCGACCTCTGTATGGCTCAGAAGATCGTCAAACTGCCCGAAATCCGCAAGCCGGACGAGGCTCTCAAGACTGACGATCCCCGTTATTGCCTGTATGATCGCATGTTGGGTCACTCAATTGAAGATTGATATGTCTTCAAAACCCAGGCGCAGAAGCTGATCCGAGACGGTCTTGTCAAAATGAAGAGCAGTCTTGTCGATCCTCCGCAACCACATACGTGGGCCAGGCCATCTAAGGCAGCATGCATGGCTCACCCCTCAGCCAATGTCATCCACATGATGGCCGCATTTTCTCTCTCTGATGACGAGTCAGAGGAGCCCAGGGCCAATCAAAGGGGACGTTCGATCTGGTATCTAGGGTGGAGGCCCTGGCATGATCAGAGACCTCTCTCCTTCCCTAGGGAGAGAACTCGGCGACTCTTCGATATCCTCATCGAGACTGGGCAAATCATGCCCCGCGACTCGCCTGCCGACTACACCCATTGGGATCATAGTCACCCCCAGTACTGCCCCTTCCACGCCAGAATTTACCACTCGATCGAATCCTGTGAGGAAGTCCAACACCTCATCCAAGAATAGATCCAATGGGAGCAAATCGATGCGAAAGGAAACTCCATGTTGCTCGCCAGGCTTCGGCAAGCTGTCGAAGAGACCCTGAGCACCGCCAAGAGTACGCCAGAGCGGCCAAACTCTATTGCATCCCTACAGTTTTGATGATGTCTCACACTATAAATCGATTTGTTTTTATCTCTAGATCAATTTGTTCTTTTACGGCGCATTTATTTGTTTCTAAGCATGGAGGGGGTATGTGCTAATAGCATCATTTAGGTCCGTGCATTACATATTATTCACTCTTTTGCTTAATGCATATTGACTCAGTGCTAGTTCTGCATCTTTCACATAAAGTACTTGCCTCGGTGCAAGTCCTTGGTCATGCACATGTTTTGCTATTCATATGTTGTCCTTGTGCATTTCTCTAGGTCGTGAGCATTAAGGTCCGTGCATATTCTGTCTCTGCATCTCACCTCTTGAGGTCACTGAAATTTTTTGAATCGGTGCAATTCTTGACCAGAATGCATTGGTCAGGCTGGTCGTTCCTTCATCTCAGTGCAAATACATCTCGGTGCAAGCCTTGTCTTGTACTTACTCTTGCCATCTAGGTGCAGCTCCTGCCTGGACTACATATCCCGTCTCGGTGCATGCCTTGCTTAAAACAAATTCATGTTCGGTGCATAATCCGGCCTATACACCTCTCTGTAGCAACGAAGTCGGTGCTTGTCATGCCCATCTTAATCGATGCTTACTCTTTTGACTCAGTGCAGTTTCTAGCTCTTTACTCTATACATCAATACGAATTGTGCTAAATGTATGACAAATATTCATTTCTTCTCTGACAATTTGTCTGTGCATTCACCAGAAATATGGCACGTGATCTGAGGTAGATAGAAGTCCAGAACATTCTCACACGTACCCCATTATCTTTAGGCGGGAAACGTGGTATCCACACGCCTAAGGTTCTGGAATAGATATATATATGCTATGGAAAAGGGTTCGAGAGGGGATGGAACAGTGAGAAAGAAGAGCAGTGTGAGAGCAGAGAAAACCAGAGAAAGCCCACTCCATCCAGAGTTGAGAGAAAAAAATTTCTGAGATAGAGAGAAGTGTTTGTGATTGTGAAAATCTGCTTCTACGGAAGCTACATTGTTTTTGTTTCTAGAGAAGATTATCGTTCATCGATTGTTTTGTTTTCAAGTTTTTCTTTATCTTCATTCCATATTATTACCCTCCACTGTTCGGAGGAAGGGAGAGGTTCTCCAGTTCCCTCCATTGTCTTGGAGGAAGAGAGGTTCGATCCTCTGGTTGTGTGAGTTGCTTGGGAGTAAGTTCACAGGGTCCCCTTTGCTGCGTGCAAAGGAAGGGAGATTGGTTCTCCAGTGTTTTCTTCTGGTTGATCAGAAGACTGAGGAGGCTGTTCCTCAGGGCAAGCTGTTTGGCCGCGGTTGTTGCAGACTGAGTCTGCTGTGTGCGACTCTATATTGCAAGGAAACCTTACTCTCTTGAGTAAGGGGTGGTCGTAGATTGCGGACAGCAATCGAACCACCTAAAAATTCCCAGTCTCTTCTGTGGTTTGCCTGTTTACGCTTGTTGCTCTCCATCTACTTGTCACATTGCTTCTTTGTGGGCGGCTTTCTCGATCTCATTTCTTACACCTATCATCTTTGTTGCCTGTCTCTGAAATCCTTTTCACTGCAATAGGAGGGGTTGAGAAATCGGGTCTGTGTTGTATTGATTTTGGGAGTGATCTATTCATCCCCCCCTTCTATCTCACTTTCTGCTACTCGCATCAATTGGTATCAGAGCATGTTTTCATCATGTGGGCCAACGGTCAGGGTAATCCTAATGGTCCTCAAAGCTTCATGGCTGAGGGACAATCTATCAGCCGCCCTCCGTTCTTTGATGGTAACAATTATCTTTTCTAGAAAAACAGGATGGAGGTATTCATCAGGGCACAGAGCCACAAGCTGTGGAGGGTGATCACTACAAGGCCATATGATCTGCCACCGAACGAGGACGCATGGACAGATGATCATGTCAAGCTATCGTCACTCAACTGGACGGCCCTGAACATCATCCAATGTGCTGTACACCCAGACGAATACGCCCGCATCTCAGCATATAAGACGGCCAAGAAAATGTGGGATGAGCTGGAATTAATCTACGAAGGTACAGCTCAAGTGAAAGCAACGAAGGTAAATCTCTTCACCTCTGAATATGAGATGTTTAAGATGAAATCAGAAGAGACCATAACTGAGATGTATGCCAGATTGTCTCTGATCACAAATAGCCTTAAGGGGCTTGGGAAAGAGATGGCTGAGAGAGATATAGTCAGGAAGATACTTAGATCTCTAACCCCTACATGGCACACTAAGGCCATTGTGATAGAAGAGTCAAGAGATCTGACGACTATGACAGTCACCGAACTTATAGGATCCCTTATGACATACAAGATGAATTTTAAAAGGAATGGTGAAGGAAGTGATAGGAAGGGCAAGAATATTGCCCTCAAGGCGTCCCGCGGCAAAGGAAGTAGCAGCAGCGGGAGTAGCAGTTGCGAGTCTGACGGATTGTCAGATCTCGACCAGGAGGAGCAAGCAATGCTCACTCGACAATTCAGAAAATTCTTATGGTCTAAGGGAAAGACTTTTAGGAGAAAGAAGTCACACCCTTCTAGTAAGAACTTTGATTCCAGCAATGATAAAAATAGGAGTACTAAGAGAATTACATGTTTTCATTGCAGGAAACTTGGACACATGAAAGGGGACTGCCCTGATCTTCAGAAGAAGAGTCCCAACTTTCAGAAGAAGAGCTCGAAAGTGCAGAAGAAGAAGCCACAAGCAATGGTCTGCACGTGGAGCGATGAGGAAGAAGATCCGGAAGCTAATTCCTCAGAGGAGAATGAAGAAGGAATTTGCCTGATGGCAAACAGTGAAGAGGAGGTAACAAATATCTTTGAGAATTTTTCTATTGATGACTGGGAAGATGCCTATGCTGAACTGTTAGACAAGTTCAATTCACTCAGTAAAGAGCATAGGGTTCTGAAGAGAAAATTCAATACCAATATTGAAGAACTAACGCAAATCAGTAAGGAAAATCAGACATTAAAGGAAGAATTAGAAGAAATGACTTCTCTGAAAAAGGAAAATGAAAAGCACAAATTATAAAATCAGGAAATTCACACACAGCTCAATGAACTCAAGATCAAAATTGAAGAAAGTCTAAATGAAAATAGTGTGATCACAGATAAATATGAAGCTGTTAAGAAAGTGAACATTGAACTTTTAAAAAACTCTGAGTCTCTGAAAAGAGAGCTGGAAGACATACAGAAGGTTTTAGAAAAATTTGTTCAAGGAAAAACAAATCTGGATTCTATACTAGGGACAAGGGTTAATTTCAATAAGGAAGGTTTAGGCTATGACCCAATTAACAAGAGACCCTTTCAGTTCAAGACCACTACCTTCTGCCCAGAGAAGGGAAAAGAGAAGCTGTACACACCATCCAGCTCAAATAGCAGTCAAAGTGTTCAGCATCCAAAAGAAAATTTAACAAACAATGCTGGACGACCATCTAAAATAGGAATGAATTTTGTGAAGAACTTCACTAAGCCCACTCACCAGAACATAAGTGGTAGCTGGACCAAGCAAATGAATCAGAATAAAAGCTGGAACTACTATAAACGAATGGGTCCGATCAGGAGTTACTGGAGAAACAACACTCACCCTCAAAAACTTGTTAATCAACAAGCGCACAAGAGATATCCCAGGGATGAGAAGCCTAATAACTAGAATAGACTTCATTTCTCAGACCAGCTGGACGTAACTCTGCTCACAACTTCAATAGACCCAAAATTAAGGTGCAAGAGAAAACCAAGTTAAAACAATTCTAGATTCCTAAACATCTACTTAAAGATATGAATGATGTCTTTGGACCCAACTCATCTTGGGTTCCGAACCACTTTGCTTGATTTTGTTTGTGTAGGTTTGCCTGACAGTTGAGAACAACAAATGGTACCTCGATAGTGGCTGCTCCAGGCACATGACAGGAGATCGATCCAAGTTTAGCAAGTTAGAAATGAAGGTAGGGGGTCTGGTCAAATTTGGAGGAAAGAACATAGGTAAGATCATTGGGGTTGGCACAGTTGGTAAGTCTTCCACAAACTCCATTGAGAAAGTTTTACTTGTGGAAGGTCTTCAACACAATCTGATTAGCATTAGTCAATTATGTGACAAGGGTCACAGGGTTGTGTTTGACAATAATTCATGCAAATTTTTTGAAAGAAATTCTGATGCGGTTAAATTTGTAGCCAACAGGACCATTAATGTCTACATGGTAGATTTAGATGTTGAGTCTGAATCTAATCTCTGCTTATCTGCTAATTCTGAAGGTGATGCTTTTGATTGGCATAGACGTTTAGGCCATGCTAGTTTTTCTACTTTGAATAAATTGATCGAGCATGATTTAGTTAGAGGCATGCCTAAAATCAAGTTTAATTCTATTTTAAAAATCTGTGATGCCTGTACTCTAGGCAAACAGACCAGAAAGTCCTTCAAGCCAAGATCTAAGCCATTATCCTCTAGACCAATGGAACTTCTCCATATGGACCTCTTTGGTCCTACTAGAACTCAGAGTCTTAATGGAAGTAGGTTTGGTTATGTGATCATTAATGACCACTCTAGATTTTCATGGATCTTTTTCTTAGCCAATAAAAATGATGCCTTTCAAAAGTTTAAACAATTTTTCAATAAGGTCAAACAAGAAGGAAAATATAAAATTTGTTCAATTCAATCTGATCATGGAGGTGAATTTGAAAACTCCATGTTTTCTGACCTTTGTGAAAGTGAGGGACTAACACACAAGTTTTCTTCTCCCAGGACACTAGAACAGAATGGAATTGTTGAAAGAAGAAATAGAACTATTGTGGAGATGGCCCGAACCATGCTGATTAAGAGTCAACTACCAAAAAGTTTTGGGTAGAGGCGGCCAATACAACAACTTATACAATCAACAGGGCCATGGTAAGACCATTTCACAAGAAAACCCCCTATGAGCTATTGAAAGGTAAGAAACCAAACTTGGCTCATTTCAGGATTTTTGGAGCTAAATGCTTTATCCATAATAATGACAAGAAAGACTTAGATAAGTTTGATGCTAAAAGTTATCATGGAATATTTTTAGGATACTCTGAAGTGTCAAGAGCATATATGATCTTTAACATAACTGATCAGAAAGTTGAAGAGTCTCCACACATCATTTTTGGTGAAGCAAAAGGTGCTACTAACATTGAAGATACTGACAGGGATTCCAAGCACGATGGGGAATTCCTAGAAGACAAAGAAGAAGAGAAGGCTCAGCCGAATGAAACATCAAATTCTCCCATCCAGGAAGGGCCAGCTGAAACAGGTGAGTCTTCAATAAATGTTAGATATCTTAAAGATCACCCAATAGATAACATCCTAGGCAACCTTGAAGATCCTCTTAGAACTAGGTCTCACTTTAGGAATGTTAATAACCAAGATCTAATTGCTTTGGTCTCACAAATTGAACCCAAATCAGTAGAAGAGGCCTTAGCTGATCAATCTTGGGTTAATACTATGTGTGAGGAGTTAGGACAGTTCGGAAGAAATAATGTCTGGGAGTTAGTCCCAAGACTAGAAAATTCTAATGTCATAGGAACTAAGTGGGTGTTTAAGAATAAAATGAATGAAGATGGAATCATTTCTAGAAATAAAGCTAGACTAGTAGCCAAGGGCTATTGTCAGGAATTTGGAGTTGATTTCGATGAGTCATATGCACCTGTTGCTAGGATGGAAGCAATAAGAATATTGTTAGCATTTGCATGTTCCAAGAATATAAAACTCCAACAAATAGAAGTGAAAAGTGCCTTTTTAAATGGAGTTATCAAGGAAGAGGTTTTTGTTGAACAACCCCCCGGATTTTAATTTTCTCCCCAACCTAACCAAGTTTTCAGGTTAAACAAAGCCCTGCATGGTCTAAAGTAGGCTCCTAGAGCATGGTATGAAAGACTGACAAAATTTTTGATCAGTAAGGGCTACCACAGAGGTAAGGTAGACCAAACGTTATTTTCCAAGAGTACAAATAAAGACCTCATCATAGTTCAGGTATATGTAGATGATATTGTGTTTGGGTCAACTAGCTCTGAACTATGTAATGAATTTTTAAATTGATGTCTGCTGAATTTGAAATGAGTTTGGTAGGTGAACTAAAGTATTTCCTTGGCTTGCAGGTACAACAGTTAGAGGATGGATGCTTCATCAACCAGACCAAGTACACATTGGAAAATCTCAAGAGGTTTGGCATGAACAATTTGAAGCACATTACAACACCAATGGATACCAATACCTCACTAGATGTAGATGAGACAGGTAAAGAAATAGATGCCAAGCTCTATCGAGGTATGATTGGATCTCTACTTTATTTGACAACCTTAAGACCTGATATACAGTTCAGTGTAGGAATGTGTGCAATGTATCAATCTAGACCCACTGAATTGCATTTAGCTGCAGTGAAAAGAATTTTTAGATATCTGTTTGCTACACACACTCTTGGTTTATGGTTTCCTGCATCACACACACTTGATTTAGTTGCATACACAGATGCAGATTATGCCGGGTGTAAACTAGATAGGAAAAGTACTAGTGGTCACTGTGAATTTCTAGGTGGGTGTTTAGTGTCTTGGGGTTCCAAGAAACAACATTATATGACCCTCTCCACTGTAGAGGCTGAATATGTGGTTGCAGAGAGTTATGGTACACAAGTCATTTGGATTAAACACCAGCTTCAGGACTATCAAGTATACCTAGGGTGCACACCTATTTATTGTGATAATACCAGTGCCATCAACCTAGCCAAGAATCCTGTTTTGCATTCCCGCATCAAACACATAGAAATAAGGCATCATTTCATAAGAGATGAGGTTTCTAAGAGCAACTTTGAATTGATTCACGTAGGCACTGCTAATCAAATTGCTGATATCTTCACCAAGCCTCTAGACAATGACAAATTCACCACATTAAGGAGAGAATTAGGCTTATTCAAATTATCTTAATTACTAATCTCCTGATTTTGAATTGTTCTATCTTGGCAAGAGGCTGTGTGAGAAGTCTATCCTTATTGTGAGGGGGAGTTCTGTGTGTCTACTGGTTAGTTTTCTCTAGTGCTTCGTTTAAGGGGGAGCTAGATAGGTAGTGATTTTGACTGATTCAAAAGACTGACCAGATGTGTGTCATTGCTGGTTCTCATGACCGAATGAGTGTAGTTCTCTCTCAGACAGTAGAATCTCACTCATCTCTTAAGTCTATAAGTCTGTGTTACTAAAGTCCAGCTAGAATCTTCCCTCTGGTAGTCCATCAAAGATTTGAATTAAGTGTTCAAAGTATATCTTCCTACATTGTCAATGATTCCGGTTCAGGCTAAAACCTGTATGTCTTGATATCTGTCCAGAACAACTTGAAATCTAGACTTCAAGATTCACTTCAAAGAAATAGTCCTTCTGGTATTGTCTTCAATCATTCCATCTCCACAACATAAGGGATCAACTAAATGAACAAAGGTCTATGGTTTGATCACTGAGAAACTGGGAGCTTCATCAATGAAGTGAAGTTATTCCTATGTCATGAGGTGTCAAATGTTAAAAAAAAAATCTTTTTTTGAAAAATGACCTTAATATTTCTGATCATCATAGAGCAATGGTGACAAGGTGGTGAGTAATTGGAGACTCTGGCCTCTGATCAAGGTGTTTCCTCATGTCAAAAATCACAGATACTAACTCTGTTCTTCAAAAAGGAGAGGTAATGAGGTACTCACATTGAGTAACTGGGGATTCAGGCCTCTGATCAAGGTGTCTCCCTAATGTCAAAAGTGTGATTTACCAACTTACTCATTGGTCTTCTTGAAAATCATCATAAAATTCCTTATCTTTATGCAAGTTACTGGATTGCTTGTCCTCAATACCATGAGAACACCTTCTCTGATTTTGTCTCTTGTCGTCTACTGAGGATTGTTGTTTGTTCCGCAATGTCTTGCCATACTTGCTTCTCCCTGCTCTACATCATATACCATGTATGTGGATAAACTTTCCTCTCATTCTCATTCTCTATTGTTTACCGGAGTTCAAGAATCTTCACTTGAGTTTAGCACCTCACTTATTCTCTTAAGATATGCTGTTGAGTCTTTCTACACTAAGCAGTCACTGTACTTCTTCCTCATGTCTCAAGCAATTTCATATATCCTTCATTTCCTTTTGATGATGTCAAAGGGGGAGAGAGGTCATGCAATATCTGAGAGAAGTCATTAGAATATCTCTAATGACACTATACATAGGCTTATATATAGAATGGCAAGGGGTGGGGGGCTAAGAATTTCATGAGAGAGAGGGGATTTTCTTCCCCATGTGGTCAAATGACCAAATTAAATAAAAAATACAACATTGGATAAACTATATTATAAGGGGGAAGCATCTTGGACTTTAAGGGTTGGAATATTAGACTTTTTAATCTAATTGTCCCCTTGAATGGTGTTGACACCCGTTTTATGACCGATAAGCCGGGTCATCTCCTTGTTCATTCTATATGATGCTCCGAGTTGTTCACCTTTATTGAGCCTTCTTGGTCAATTTGAGGTCTATTTCGTGAGTCGTATCTCCTTGGTTGGGTCTGGTTCCTTATCTCTTTCCGCTGGACGAAGCTTAGCAAACTCATTTTCATTTTTGAACTCTATTATCTCTAACGGGCCTTTGATGGGGGCGTTACAGTCGTCTAACGCATCTACCCTAGTGCGTTACATCCTTCTAGAGTCCTTAAGCTTAGGGCTTCCTTTCAAGCTTATCTTTTGTTTATCTGTTGAGTGTGACGATCTATCGTGCAACCGTTACATTGGTTGTGACGCATCTACTCTTGACCGTTACATTCCTTCAGAGTCCTGAGTTTGCAAACTTCTCCCATTGATCTTATCTTATAGAGAATAGGGTTGTGTGACGGTCCCTCCCAGGAGCGTTACATTAGTGTGGTGGTCTATCGTGCGGCCGTTACATACAACAGAGAGTCCTGCCAAGCCTGGTCTTTGCTCTTCTATTTCCGTGATCGAACTGAGAGTTTGATTCTTTGGTTTCTCTCTCGATACTCATCCTAAGAAGCTTCCGTTTGTTTCTGTGGACTCTTGGGAGTATTATCTTCAAGAGTTTGTTAAGAAACGTCCTACTTTCTAGCTGGGTTATCCTCTATTCGAACATAGACTTTGAGGGTCTATAAATAGAACCCTTGACTTCATGGCTCGAGGAGGGAGACATCTGGAGTTTGCGTCGAAGTGCTGCCGCGTCCTAGAGCTAGAACCAACCAAGGAGAGCTGCTTCCCACGTCCATCTACTTCCAAAGTTCAGGGAGTATCGTTTCCAAGGGTTTAGTTCAGTCAAGTCTTGTTCTTAGTGTCTTTTCTCTCTTTTCAAACATCATAGCATTGTCCCTCTCCATCTCCCACGTTCTTGCACTTGCTACATCATTTAAAACATCTTCCCACCTTTTAAAACGCCCCAAAGGGGTTAAAAAACCAACCTCCCCGGTATTTCCCTTTCCTTTTACATGTTCTTAAGTTTTTTGGCTTTATTGATACTACTTTGTCTAAGGGCTAATCTGGGTTGTTTTTCTTGTGTTCTACACTCTTTTGCAGGTTTACAGAATCCATAGCACGAGGCCCAAGCTCTCTGGCCGGCTGGAAAGCTTGGAGATCAAAAGATTCCCAACTTCTTATTCTGCAGAAGCTCTGACGGTCTGACACATGCGCGTTAGAGTGTTGTCGCGGTCTATCGTGAGACCGTCACACTTGCTGTGGCGCATCTTTCTTCGACCGTTACATTTGACGGAGCTGTAGTTTCCTGGTTGTTCTCTCTCCCATGGGCGGGTGCATCATCCTCCTATTCTAAGGTATTTATTAGGTCTTTGACTTATTTCTACCTTGGTGGCGATCACATCTTTCCTTAGTTTAGACATTAGCTTTCTCTTTCCTCATATCCCCTCCTTTACTTTGCTTGTTCCACCTATACGGTGTGTTCTTTTATTCCTTACTCCATGCTCCGGCGTGTGTTTTTTTCTTTATTTGCTTAGCTTAGTCTTGATTGAGATAGCATGCCCATGCTAGAGCTTGTGTTGGTTGCCTAGGTGCCTGATTCGCATGTTCATAGGTTGATTGATTTTATTACTTGGCTCATTATCTGCTCATAGTTGGCATCATAGCCCATCTTGTAAAAGAAGGGACACATTAAAACCAACAGTTTTTTTTGGTGATCACGGTGGGACAACTAGTGCCAATCGTGCTTTGAATCTCTGTTAAACCTGCTTCCCTTTGTTTGCCCTTGTTGCTCTGGTTTTTCCCTGGATTTGCCTTCTATTTCTCTACTGTTTCTGGTTCTCTGGCTCCTCTAACGGTCTCCTGTGAGTGCGTTATATTTCTGTGACGGCCTGGTCTTCGACCGTCACACTCCTCTGACGCGGGTCTTTTAGACCGTCACATACTCCAGATAGGTACGCATCCCGAGGTGCAGTTTACTTCCACAGTTTTTACTGTGATTTTCATGCTTGGGTGCTAGTTGGTCTCCTCCTTGGTTGGTTCACATATTCATATCATTGTGTGCATATTTGATTATTAGGTTCTAGGCTAGAATTTGCATGCACCCCGGTGCACATAGGTTCATGCATATTTTCATACATTAGATTGCATTCTCCTACCTTGGTGCGTGGACCTCTCGTCTCCATATTCCTTGGGGCCGACTAGGAAAACACATCAGAGACCTCCATAAGTCCCCGTGAGCTGTGGATTCCCACACGGACACCGGGCCGGTTGTACCTTTCCTACCTCGTGTCTAGGATTGCATACGTGAAGGAGTGATTACATTTAGAGTCAACCAATCCACACATCCTTTCCTATTAGGAACCTACTTGTGGAGAGCACGTCCTAATCAAATCACTAAGGTTCTAAAAGAAGAAATCATAAAAATCTTGTTGCATCATCTGAGTAACTTGGTTGAATTTGAGTGTTATCACGTTTTCGCTTGCATCTTTGTCAAAGTTATCTAAGTTTGATCACTCATTGTGTGTTTGTTGTGTGTGGTTTGCTTTTTGTTAAAGGTTTTCCATTGCATGTGGAGTTATCTTCATCCATTAGAGTCATCTCCTAGGGTCAATTCCTTCTCCAAATTCTACTCCAATCCGCTTTTCGAACCCATCATGGCTTCTTTCAATCCTTCTCGATCCCAAGAGGATTCTCTTCCTCAAGGGCTTCTTGAAAACACCTCTAGGGTTATCTCATTCCCGTCTGGAGAGGGGTCTGCCTCTCTTCCGTCCTCTGTCCCTATGGAGGGCGGCCAAACCACTCCTTCCTTCTCTTCTCCTTCTACTGGCTCCATTCTCCAAATGATGGCCCAGTTGGATCCGGCCCAACTCCAGGCTGTCTATCAGGCCATGTAGGGGTCCAATACCCCAGATCCCACGATTGTGCAAGGCCAATCTAATATTTCCATCGACCAATCTAGAGTTGGTGGGTCCTCCATCCAGCCCACTCCAATTGATCTTACTCCGGTCCAACCTCGGACCATCACCTTTTCCGATATGGAAACGGGCCAATCTTCCCCTTCGGCCCAGCAATTTTCTGATAAGGTAAAGTCCACTCTCCCTTCTTTTATCCAGGTGGATCATCACATGCCTAGCCCATCGGTGCCACAAGTCCTTGTTGGCCCTTCAGATTTCTTGCGCCCTCAGCAAGGGGTTGCCCAAGTCTATCCTAATCTGGGTCCATCTTCGACCCAATATCCTTCTTATGGGCTCCCTACCTTGGCTGTTTATCCTTCTGCTCTTTCTTATGGGCTTTCACCTCCTACAACAGTTCATCCTTCTGCTCCTCAATATCAACCATCGTCTCTCACTACCCCTACTCCATCCCGGGAGCAAGAACTACTTGATTAGTGGGCCGCTATGCAACAACAGATTGATTTCCTCCAAAAACGGGTTGGCCCCCAGTCCTTGGCGGATGTTCCAATCCCCAGCTTCCAAAACATCTGTTTCCCTCCGCAATCCGAGCTCCCTAATTACCGCAAGTATGATGGGAACGGTAATCCCTTTATTCATGTGAGGGACTTTTTATATGAATCGGCCCAATTTCAGTAGGATGATCGCCTCATGGCGTATTTGTTCCGCCGATCACTGGATGGCGTTGCACTAGAATGGTTCTATTCCCTGCCGCTAGAGGATGCCGAGAGCTTCAAAATAGTGAAAGATAAGTTCATCCAACGGTTTCAAGACAGGGTCGGTCCAGAATATTCTTTCACAGACTTGGTGGCCGAGAAAATGAAGCCGGATGAGGAGTTTGCAACTTACACTGACAGATGGAGGCAGATGGCCGCCAGGGTGCCAGGTCATATTCTGGAGGAAGAGAAGGTCAAGCTACTTATTTCCAATGCTACCCTGACCTTCCGAAACATCTTGGCGATGAATGATATAGCAAACATGCACCAACTTTATAGCCGGGCGCGGTTCATTCAAACACAGTTCAAAGACTCTCCCATCCACTCGCTCTTTGAGAACCAAAAGCAAAAATACCACAAGAAACCTCAAGGGCCTATCACCGAGGGGGTTCAGACCAACGAACAAGTTCAAGCCGTTAACTTCTCTTTCCAAGCCGTACCTTTCTGCTTCCCGCAAAACCCCCGCACTCCGCAAAACCCCGCTCCACAAAAATTCCCAACCATTCCACAAAACCCTCCACCTACCTTTGCCACTCCACAAAATACCTTTACCGCTCCACAACAACCTCCACAGCCCTCGCAATACCATAATGTCCCTCCACCCAACGGCTACAACAACAACAACAAGCGCTCGGCTCCTAAAAGAGCACAATACCCACCCCTACCAGAAACCATCACAGATATCTTCTTGGCTCTCATGTCAGTTAGTGCTATACAACTCCCTCCGGAACGGCCCAACTGGAACCCGACTGTTGATCAGACAAAGTATTGTATGTTCCACAGGCAGCCAGGACATACTATTGAAGGGTGTTTTCAGTTCAGGGATTTGGTCTATGACCTCCATGAAGGACAAAGGATTGATTGGGCCGAAATGCATAGGGCCATTACAGAAATTAAAGAGAAAAGAAGGCAGCCGCCGAGGCAACACGTGCAGCAACAACAGGCACCGCAGCCGCAGCAGTAGCCGCAACAGTAACAGCTGCCGGTTCAAGACTTGGGGATCCATCAGAACCCAATGCCGAACCATCTTCCCGCTCCGCAGCCTCAGCCACCGACGCCTGCCCAGGTCAATGTAGTTCAACCCCCAGCCTCTGATGCCGGGTGGTCCTTTGATGATGACAGCTCTACGCCGCAAGTCATGGCCCTTCACCACAACTTCCGCACTCCTTCCGCTCCTACCATCCTTACATACCAAAAACCTCCTCCGTCTGCTACACCGTTTATCCTTTCATCTATTCCTACTCCACCGCCCGTCTCTCACACATTGCTCACCCCCGCTATTACCACGCCTCCATCTAATCCTCCACTCATTACACCTCCGCCTAGCTTTGTATCCCCACTTCCGCTCGCACCCGCTACCACCAACCTCTCACCCATCATCCTTTCCACTACACCCTCTTTCGCACCACTCATCCACCCCACCGGGCCTACTAAGTCACTTATCTTGAGCCCATCCGAGGCCGCGACAGCCTATAACTTCGCCCTACGGAGCGGGCGCATGTTTCACCGCAATTATCCTTCCACCTCCAATCCCCAGTCGTCCCAACCAGTTGTTAAGCAGGAAGAAGTCGAGCCGTTACCAGGAACCCAATACGATCTGTTGCATCACTTGGATCGGGTTCCCACTAAGATATCTGTGTTGGAGCTTATCAAAAGATCTACCCTTCACCAAGATGCTCTCAGAAACTTCCTTCAGAAGGTGATGGTTAGTGAAGATGTGGCAGCTGACAGTTTACCTATGGCATTGGCGACTATTTCTAAAGGACCAGCTATAACCTTCTCTGAAACCGAGCTAGCACCACCAGAAGCTCGGCAAATGCCACTTTGCATCACCGTCATCTTGAATAAAATCAGCATTGATGCGGCATTAGTTGATATAGGGGCATCTATCAATGTGTGCCCGCTCAGCACTCTCAGGGCCTACAATCTATCAGAAGAACTTCTACGCCTGACCCCCACTACTATAGCTGCTTATGACAATCCCCGGAGGGCATGTCAAGGGATTGTTACTATTCAAGCCGAGCTCGGGCCTCTCACCATGCCCATTGAATTCTATGTGCTAGACATCGACCCCATGTTCAAAGCTATCTTGGGTCATCAGTGGATCGACACTCTCAGTGCCGTGCCCTCCACCACGCACCAATGTCTCAAGTTCCCCTTTCAAGGGAGGGTGGTTAAAGTAAAAAGCTCATCCACGGTCCAGTCAGTCAAAGTTATTTCATAGAAGATGCAGCCCACATTATGGCCCAGCAGTCGGCCCGTTATTTCGGTACTAGATCTGGATTTCCCTTGGGCTTATACACAACGCAATCCCGCCGCCACACCTGTCAATATCAAAGTGAAACCCCAGATCCGAGACTCCAAGGGTTGGGATATCATAATGAAGCTGGGTTATCAACCGGGGAGAGGCCTCGGTGCGCAGTTACAAGGGTGAACTAAGCCAGTGCCCAAAGGAAGAAAAGTCAGCCGAAGAGGTCTCGGTTATCGAGAGTCCGCACTCTCAATGATGGGAGACTCAGGGCCACTTACATGGGACTACCGCCAACACTTTATAAAAGGACCCCTCCAGCCGAGTACACTGAATCCACCACCAGTACAGTCAGAGAAGAAAGATACAACTTGCATAGTTGCTAGTCCGCCTCTGCTACCAGAAGGGCATGTTGATGATATGCCAGATTTCAGTCAGTCATTTGCCAAAATGTTCAGTGAGCTAGACAGTTATGGTCAGAAGGAGGATCAGGAGGTGCGGCTCATTCAGTGGAAGCTAAAGCCACCTGGCCGTCTACAAAAAAAGGGGAGCTCGCCCATTATCACTTCTTGGTCTCCCTCCCATCTCGCATCTATATTTCAACAATTAGAACCCATCCTCCGTTCACCCCCGATTATGGTCGATCCGTATTTCATGGAAAGATCACCCGAAATCTTATTTGTTCCATGTGCATGTGGGCGCTGCCCACCCGTTGATCTGTCAACTCTATTTACTCCTTCTTCCCCCACCGCTCAACTCCACGAGATATGGTTTTCATCTTCTGACCCCTTCTTTGATTGCATCTTCCCCGATTTATTCCCCATGCAACTTCCTCCTCCTCCATCCTACTGTATGATCTCCGCTGATCTCCAAAAAAAATGTCAGATTTGAAACAGAGATTTCAGTGGAAGATTACTCTATCTTGTCTCCATCCTCCTCCCAGGGGCACGAGCCCCTACTCCTTCCTTACCACTAGATTTCCTCTCTCCTGGGTTAGGCGTAGGGTCCGTCGAGTCTAGGGAAGTAGGGTCGATTAGAACTAGAGAAGTAGGGTCCTCTTCTAGGTCATCCAATCCTTCTGAGCTTGAGCCGCGCTCGCTTGTGCGTCCTTCCAAATCCATTCCTGATAGGTTCTTGCAGGATCTGGCTCAGCGATGTCATGCTCTTTTGAAGTGTCCAGAGTTTGTTGCCACGGCAATCATGATAGAAGACGAAGAGGAAGTAGAAGGGGTGTCATGAAGTCTTGGATGAGAAAGACCCGGTTGATGATGATGACAGCAACGTAGACGACACTGCCGATCTGTATGCGCAAGGATTAAAGAGATTCGACGAGCCATCATCGGCAGTGGATGAACCTACGAAGGAAATAAATTTGGGAACTGAAGAAGACCCAAGGCCCATCATTATTGCCTCTAATCTCCCTCCGCAAGTGGAAGAAGATCTAGTCAAGGTTCTAAGGGAGTATAGTGATTCTTTCGCCTGGTCTTATGAGGACATGCCGGGTCTTGACCCCTCTTTAGTGGAACACCGACTCGTACTTAAATCAGGGGCAACACCTGTAAAACAGAGGTCGAGAAGATTTCACCCCCACATGGCCTTAAGGATCAAAGAAGAAGTTGATAAATTATACAAGGCCAGGTTCATTAGAGTTGTCTTATATCCCCAGTGGGTGGCGAACATAGTCCCTGTTATCAAGAAGGATGGAAATGTGCATATTTGCATCGATTTCAGGGATCTTAATAAAGCATGTCCCAAAGATGATTTCCCGCTGCCTCACATCGACGTCCTAGTAGATAACACTATCGGGTATGAAGCTTTATCATTCATGGATGGTTACTCAGGCTATAACCAAATCCGTCTCGCTCCTGAAGATCAAGAGAAAACCTCCTTCACCACACCCTGGGGCACGTATTGCTACGTGGTTATGCCGTTCGGTCTGAAGAACGCAGGTGCCACCTATCAGAGGGCAATGATGGCCATTTTCCATGACATGATGCACATTTACATGGAAGCCTACGTGGATGACATCTTGGTGAAGTCAAGAACCAAAGAAGAACACCCCTCTATCCTGGCTAAGGTGCTGCAGAGAGCTAGGGAGTACAAGCTGAAAATGAATCTGAAGAAGTGTGTTTTTGGAGTCTCTTCAGGGAAGTTGCTAGGCTTTATAGTTAGCAAACGGGGGATCCAGATTGATCCTAATAAAGCAAAGGTCGTCGTGGACATGCCTCTGCCAAAGAATATTACGGAACTTCGAGGACTGATTGGTAGATTGTAATTCATCAGAAGATTCATATCCCAACATTCTCAGAGGTGCCGCCCGTTTTATGAATTGCTAAAGGCGGGAGTCAAATTTGAATGGAATCAAGATTGTCAGAAGGCCTATGAGGACCTAAAGGAATATCTATCTAATCCCCCAATCTTGCAACCTCCTGTCCCTGGGAAACCCCTAATCTTATACATCTCGATTATTGAGGACTCCTTAGGGGCGGGCTTAGCACAAGTAGATGACGTAGGAAAAGAGCGGGCAGCTTATTACCTCTCTAGGTTGTTCAACCCGGCCGAGGCTAAATACACCGCCATGGAGAAGACTTGTGCTGCCTTAGTGTGGGTAACTCAGAAGCTCAAACACTACTTCCTGGCCCACCCAGTTAGGCTGATCTCTAGAATGGACCCGATCCGCTATCTCTTAGAAAAGCCTGTCCTCTCTAGTAGGTTAGCTCGTTGGCAGAGCTTCCTATCTTAGTTTGATATCACGTTCATCGTTAAGAAGGCGGTCAAAGGATACGCCATCACTGAGCATCTTGCCCATCTCCCGATTCCCTGCACAGACTCTATTCAGGATGACTTCCCTGATGAGCATCTCTCTGTCCTGACTCATCATCCCTTCTGGTCGCTGCACTTCGATGGTGCACTCAATTCTCAGGGCCGAGGGATAGGCGCTGTTATGCTCACTCCGGAAGGAGTGATGATTCCTTTTGCTTATCAACTTCAGTTTCCTGCTATCAACAATATCGCCGAGTATGAGGCTCTCCTAGCTGGATTAAAGCACGCCTACCTTCTAGGCGCGCATTACTTGAATATCATAGGGGATTCTCAGCTTGTCCTGCGACAAGTTCTGTCCACTTACCGCACCCGTGACCCTAAGCTCAAACCATATCAAGATTTGGTCACGCTCCTTGCTAGGCAATTCCGCAAATTGATCTACATCCATACTCCCCGATCTCAGAACATTCTAGCCGATGCTTTAGCATCCCTCGCTTTCTCTCTATCTTTCCCTCTCAATCGGAGTACTGAGACTATCGTCGTTCAGAGATTAGACGCACCCTCTCTTCAGGATCCTTGGTATGTCAACCTTAGGAAGACTGTAGAGATGAGGGCTGAAAAGGAAGAGTTGAAGGAAATATCTTTGACAGAGTTAGAGGAGATCCCGAAAGAGGAAGAGTTGCCCTAGTATCATGAAATTAAGTTGTTTTACGAAGATGGATCATCCCCGGAAAAGGTAAATGCCGAGCAGCGAAGAGCCGCCTCAAGGTATACTATCATTGCTGGAGAACTATACAGGCGCGCTACTAACGGGATGCTCATGAGATGTTTGGATGATGATGAAGCTTGGAAGGTGGCCGAAGCAGCCCATTCTAGTGAGTGTGGAGGTCATGTTAATGGCCAGGCTCTAGTAAAGAAGATCCTTAGGCAGGGCTACTATTGGCCCACTTTAGAGGAAGATTGCTCCCTTTATGTCTGGAGGTGTCTTAAATGCCAACTCCACACTGATAAAATTCATGCTTCAGCTTCATTTCTTCATCCTCTATCTGCTCCTTGGCCATTCTCTATGCGGGCTTTCGACATTATCGGCCCGCTCGGTGATCCCAATTCTCAGACCAAGCAAAAATCCTTCATCCTTACCGCCACTGAGTACTTCACCAAGTGGGCTGAAGCCGAAGCGTACGCAGAGATTAAAGCTACCACGGTGTGCCGCTTCATCATGAAAAACATTATCTCGCGGTTCGGAGTGCCAAGTAGCATCGTCACCGACAATGGACCCTAGTTCGTCTCTCAAGAGCTCAAGGACCTATGTAAGAAGTTCAATATTACATTGCATCACTCATCTCCATATTACCCACAAGGCAATGGTCAGGCCAAAGCCACTGACAAAACCCTTCTCAAAATCATAAAGAAAACATGCGAATCACATAAATTTTCTGATTAGCCAGAAAGATTAATAGAAGCTCTATGGGCTTACCGCACCTCCGTTCGTACTCCTACGGGGCAAACTCCATATGCTCTCACTTACGGGATGGAGGCGGTGCTCCCACATGAGATTTTGATCCCTTCCCTAAGGGTGCAGCTTGATAAGGAACTTAATCTCGATGAACGTCGAGAGACGTTGCTCGTCCAGCTGGAACTCTTAGACGAGAAGAGGATGGATGCAGCCGATCACGTATCTGTTTATCAAAAGAGAGTTTCACGTTATTTTCAAAAGAAGGTAATTGAGCACAAATTTCAAAAAAGGTGATATGGTTTTGAAACGCAAATTCATTCGGTCTGCAGGTCCTAGGTCTAAATTGCAACCTAACTGGGAAGGTTCATTCATTGTCAAAGAAGCTTATCCAGGGAATGCTTATCGCTTAGTGAACGTAGAAGGTGAGGAGCTCTCTCACGCTTGGAATGGGTTGTACCTTAAGCATTTCTTTCCTTAGAGTCTAAACCAGTGCCACCCCGGTAGCTAGGTGTCCGTTCCCTTCCTTGCGAAAAAGAGGACTCCGAGCATGGCAATCACACACTACACGGCGTCCCTGGTCGGGTTTCCCACTTTGTAGACAATGTTTCTCCTTGATCATGCTCTGGGGGAAAGTCAAAAGTCCCTGTCCGTCTCTTTCTTTGGCTGAATCCAGGGGCAAGAGGTGAATAAGGAGGCGACAACCAATCCAGGCACCTTGACGAGAAGAGGTCTCAAATAGGGGCAGTCCGTTATGACCTGGCGCCACAGGAAAAGGAAAAAGACAAAGAAAAGGAGCAATCTTCTTGACAAAAGTAAAAGTCTATCTCGAAAGCCCATCAATTATCAATTCCAAAGCTCCAATAGAAAGAAAAAACAATAAAGCTAGGCACGGCAAGAGTGGTAGTACAGTTTCCCCGCGGGACGTTATGAGCCCGGTCATATGCGTGCCTAGAATGGACAAAGGTTCGATGACGGACACAAAAGCCCCGGCACAACAGACCAAGTCTCCGAATAGGTTGATCGGAGAGGAACTCAAGTCCTAAAAACTTCTATATCTGGCCTAAGCTTATCCCCGTGTTCTATTTTTTTCCTTTTCAGGACAAAGACAAGTACCCTGGGTATGGCCTTGGCAGAGATACCGTCATGCGAGTTAGGCCCTGGCCAGAGATTGTCACCCCCATTACACGCCAACCTCGGAAACTCTGAACGGAATTGAAAGGACCCTCCTTCCTTGGGAGGCACTGGTTTTCCAAAATCTAAAAAAATCATATATTTCAAAATCTAAAAAAAATCATATATTTTCTAAAATCTAAAAAAATCATATATTTTGAAATCCAAAAAAATGATATATTTCCAAAATCTAAAAAAAATTATATATTTTAAAATCTAAAAAAATCATATATTTCGAAATCAAAAAAAAAATCATATATTTCGAAATCCAAAAACATCAGATAATTTCAAAAACTCACAAAAATCCAAATGATTGCAAAAATTCCTAAAAAAAAAATACCATCATATGCATTGCATGCATTGCATTGTTTCTTATATTCTTCGCCTATTTAATAAGGCTCCACCCCTTGACCAAATATCAAGAAATGGTCAAATTCTAACTTGCTTTAGGCAAGGGGTTGAGTCTAAGAACAGATTTAACTTATTTTTTATCTAAGTGTGTGCAGAACGCAGGTTCAAGCCCAAGATTACAGAATTTCAGGTTCAGGTCTGTAACGCACCATCATAAGACCGTCACAGCCTTGTAACGGTCACCCTTTGACCGTCACAACCTTCTAAACCTTGAAATCCATTGGTCCTCAGCAAAACCCCCTGACGCGTCTGTGATCGACCGTCACTTCACTATAACGGTCTATCTAGGACCCTTACATTCCCCAGAGATCAGAAACTCAGTTTTCTGAGTTCACTCCTTCTGACGGCTCATCGTAAGACCGTCAGACTGATGTGACGGCCCTATGTAGGACCGTTACAGACTCCAGAAACTCTGCTTTCAGGCCAAGTCCAAGCAACAAACTCATGATTCCATTGAATAAGGCACTTCTATATCATTCCATTAAGTTCAAAAATACATAAAATTGATTGATAAAACTTTAAGTTCAGAAACATCATAAGAAATCTCAAGCTACATTCAATTTTCTATCCGCAAGAGGGCGAATCTTGCGCAATTCTTTCACGTAGCTACGGCGTCCCTCGTCATCCTCTTCCACTTCTTCTTGCCACAGGCGCACTTTGCTGATTTCCCACATGGTCAGTGCGTTCCGGATCGCTCTTTCATCCTCCTCGATCCCCATCTTCCTAGCTAGAAGGGGAGGGTAGTGTGATAGTGCAGAAACTTCGGTTCGGGGTAGCCCAATTTGAAGGTAGCACCGGTGTGGGTTGTAGATCACCAAGGTGGTATTCCCCACTAACTGTAGATCAAGGCCTGGTCGCCGTGGTACTCTAAGAAAGGTGCTCCGCAAAACTCTTGGTCGCATCATGAACTTCTCTATTGGCAAAGTGTTGAGGAAGAGGCGCCATTCATCTCGTGTTTTCTTGTCCACCGTCCGGCATTCAACCTGTGAAGAAAAATTGAAGGCACCTCCAATAAAGAACAAGGGGTGGCTCCCCAAGATCCGGCTAGCTGAAGGTATGTCTTCCTTGGGTTGGAACTTAATTCTTACGGCCATCCAACACTCGAGGACTATCATGGAGCCGAACAAGAGTCCTCCTAAGCAAGCTGAGCTAAGTCCTTCGTAAAGGTATGAAAGGATTGCTTGAGAAATGGACAAACCCTGCCACAACCCGCTGATGATGCTAAGATTTCGGATATCTAAGAGGTGGTCGGTGGTAGTGAAAAAGAAGACTCTGCATAGGCAAACCGACATGGCTTGGCAATGGCTTCATATCTCTCCCACTTGTTCTTACAATGAGAGACTATCCATTGAGCCATGGGTATCAAGTGAATATGGTTTGGGCTTATCATGGTCCTTACATCCTTCAGGTTGTGTATGAAATCGCTTAAGATCAAGGATGGGTCAATAGGCTCGACCGTATGGCACACTAGATCTTCGTCCCCTACTTTTATCTTAGGAAGGGCTAGGTATGTCTCTACCTCCTCCAATAGGACTGTAGCTTCAAAGAAAGGGAAGACGAAGGTATGTGATTGTGGATGCCATAGTTCTATAAGGGCTGAAATGCTTGCCCAATCTAAAGACAATTTTTAGAAGTTCTTGGCCAAAACCAACAAAGGTTGGAGGTGCCATGCCCTAAGGATGGATAAAACTTCTAAAGGGAGTTCTTTGACCATGGGAGCCACCCACTTTAAATTGGAGTAACACCTTGGACCAGGGAGAGGCTAAGAAGAAGAAGAAGAAGAAAGAAGAATCATGAGTGGTATAGAAAAGTGCAGAATTTATGAACGTTGTTGAAGACAATTGGAACTTACCACTCTTTGGGCACTTGAACTCAGATGCTTGGGGATGGATGTCAATCTTTGCAGCTCCCCATGCTCCTTCTTGGCCGCTTTAGGGCCGGTGTAGACTTTCTCCTCCACGCCCATCGCTTCGAAGCTTCTCTTCATGGTGTTCCTTGCCCTTTGATGGAGTTCTCAACCCTTGAAGCAGAGAATTAATGAAAGCTACGAATTTTTGGGCTTGTTCCTAGATTATAAAGGCTTTATTTTGGTACTAGAATGATAAGATTGGGGTTAGAAAGCCTTATCCCAAGCCTAGGAGGGTTCTAGTATGGATTAAGGTCTTCTTGTCTCGAGGTTGGGCTCTCACGGCAAAATCCGTCTCGGAGTACAGTTCGTTCTCTGACGGTCTATAGTAAGACCGTCACGGACCCCTGACGCTCCATCTCTGGACCGTCACATTTCCTACTACACGTCTTTAGCTCAATCTCGCTCTGTCATGTCTGACGGTCTAATATTGGACCGCCACAGATCCCTGACGCTCCATCTCTAAACCGTCACATTTCATGCTGCACATCTTTAACCCAATATCGATCTGTCATGTCTGACGGTCTAGTCTATGACCGTCACCTGATTCTGACGCTCCATCAGTGGACCGTCACATTTTCTGCTATACGATTTTCAGTCCACCCTCTGTCATCTCTGACGGCCTGATATTGGTGCATTACATGGGTCTGACGCTCCTACGCTAGACCGTCACACCTTCTGCTGCAGGTTTCTGTTCTTTCCCTTCTCCCTTTGGTTTGACATGCCGGTCTTACACTTTATCCCCATTCATTTACATTCCCATCCACGCATTTATTTTCACCTACTCATTTGTGCATCTATACTCTCATTCATCCATTCATACACATAAAAAAAAACTAAAAACACAAAAAGATTTTCATTCCATTTCATTCACATAAGTCATGTACAAGTGTGGGTGTCAAAAGAAGAGAAAAAAATACATCACTCGGCAGGTTTATCTCCCGGGCCCTCACTATCACCAGCACCCTCATGCCGCTTGGCTGGCGGCTCCATGGCACTGTGCTCCTCCTCTCGTGATCGTCTCCGATCCGCCTCCTCGTTCCTCCGCCGATCGGAAGAACTAGCCAGGTAGTTTCCTACTGATCCGCTCGGTACTCCACTTCGCGTGCCTCACGCTGCAGCACTCCGGGATGCACTCAGCACAGGCCCCCGGCTGATCGTCCGGACTGTCCGCTCCACGGCCCGAAGTTCTATCTTTAAGTCGCGCCGCCCGAGCCTCAGTCCGGTATTTATCAAGATCCACTGTCTGGGTAGACGCCCGCTCCAATTCTCCGCTCAGTCGGGCTACCTCTGCCTGAAGACGCCCTGCCTCAGCTCGAGAGCGTTCTAATTCTACCCGGGTCCGCTCAGTCTCTGCTCGAGCATGTCCCATTGCGACCAATGCTACAGTCAGCTCTCTCGCCTGCATTTGCATTTTTTCATCATGGTCATTATTTGCATCAATAAAAAGCATTTTTAAGTCAAGAGAAGGCATTTAAGTTTAGTGTTTTACTCGCTCCCAAGGGTGGCCTCCGCCTCCTCTGCCCGAGCCATTGCTCGAGCGAACTCCCCATCTCGTTCAGCTCTGCCCCCGGCAGGCTATGACGATGAAGATGGAGCATCCGGTCCTGCTCTTTGGGCTCCCTCAGCCCGCTGCATTTAGAAGTCAATGTCAGTCACGCTCGCATCATAAACAGAAGCATTTAAGTCTTAGATGTAGAAACTCACCAAAAGCTCCAAAGCAGCCCGATACTCATCCTACTGCTGGATGGTGGCATGAAGGAGTCCCTCAAGCTCAGCTATTATTCCCTGTGGGTCTAGCTGCATTTAGAAAGCATACGTCAGTGCATATAGAAGTATTAGTTTAAATAGACAGGATTTTGAGTTTAGAAGTTCATACCGGCCGTCGAGTGCCTCTGAACACCTGGTCGCCATACCGGTGGCAGTAAGCCTTGAGGTAGGTCTCGTTGTTGTCCGCCTGTTCTTTCACCACTCGGCCTCTTTTGTTCCAATCATGCACATATTTGGCCTTTCGGGCGCACCAATCCACATCACCGCTAATGCCCTTCGAAGACTTGCCCGGGCGTTCATCGTCACGGCGGGGGAAGGTCACCTCTGGCTGGTGTAGTCCCTGAGTCCTCAGGATCAACCGGTAGTGCAGGGGCTCGATCACGTTGTTGCAGTGAAGCCATATGTCTCGCCCGCTGTTGGCTAGGGACGCCTTCACCCAAGGCTGCCCCTCGTAGCCCTCATCCCAGTATGGGGTCCATCTCACCTGAATAGGTCATGTTAATCCATTCAAAAAACATTCATGAGCATTTATAAAGCAATCAAAACCCATTTAGATGCATTTTAGAAGCATTTAAGAAGCTTTAAGTTTGAAGCTTACCGCTATGTGCGGGAATGAGTCGAGATCATCCTGGATGGCCCGGGTCAGCCTGTTGATCGATCCACTATCCCTCGCGACAACCCACCGTCTCGCAATGGGGATCCGCTCGGGATGTAGCTGACTACCTTGCCCAATCCCCGGGAGGTACACGAAGCTCCAGATCTGCATTTAAAGTCGAGTGTCAGTAAATTGCATTTGCATAATCATAATCATAATCATATATAAAGCATCTAGAGTTCAGCATTTACCTGTAGGAAAGGCGAGAAGCCACCCAGCATCGTCCGTCGGTCTGTGGTGCTGAGCGACTCGAAGAGGAAGGCAAGCGCTGCCGCTCCCCATGCGTACTTCCCCACTCTGCCCAAATCCTCTAGCAGTGGCAGTAGCCTGCAGCTGATCACGTCGGCTCGGGTCAGAAAAAGTAGCTTTCCGAACAACAGCATCAGAAATCGTCTCAGGACCCGGTCTCCCTCCTGTCCTGCCTCTGCCGCCACTCGTGGTCGTACCTACTCTATCACTCGGTCTATATGCTGCTCGGGAAGCTCGCCGACTGCTATAGCCGCTCCTCTCAATCCCAAGCTATCCTGTAGTCTCGACCTCGAGAGCTGGGATGATGTGTGCCCCGACCTGATCAGATCTAAGCCCAGTAGCTCTTGGGCCATCTTCCGATAATCTCCGAATGTCCACCCAATCACTGCTGCTCCGTGGACTCACAATCCAGTGATCCTTGCCATGTCTTCTAATGTGGGGATCATGTGGCCCCATGGGAAGATGAAAGCCCAGCTCACGGGGTCCCACCTCTCGTGCAATGCGTACAAGAACGGGGTATCTGTCCTCGTCACCTCAATGCTTAGCACCTCGGCGAATCCCATCTCGGCCAATCTCTCCCGCTGGTACTCGGGCAATGCCTGGTACACTGCCCGTATCTGAAGCCAAGAAATCCGGGTCTCCTTTTCCCCTACACAAGTAGAAACATTAAGTCAGGCATTTAATCATAATTTCATTGCATTGCATAAATAAAAATGAAAATGATAAAAAATTAGAAAACTGAAAAATCCCAACAATTGTTTCTGTCTCTGGTTGCTCTGACGGCCCTGAGGTGATGCGTAACAGTGCTCTAACGCACCTGGGGTGGTGCGTCAGGTCTGTGACGGTCGCTGAAACGACAGTCACACTCTCTGCTATGGGGCGTTGTCCCCTTCGTTCTTTTTGGCTCCCAAAATAGCCATAGGAGGCCTACAATCATTTCCTAAGGGGTACCCAGACCCATTCCTACCCTCCAAACACACATGCATACAACAAAAAATTAAAAATTGAAGTTTTTGGGGAAATCAGCCTACCTCGGGGTCACATTCCTTCTTCTTCTTCTTCTCCCTTGACGTGGTCGCCTCCTCGCCGATGGCTCCTCCCATAGCTTCCTCAGCTTCTTCCACGGTCATTGGAGGGACTTCCTCCGTTGGTTCGTTCGTCGGAGGGCTCACTGACGGTGGGGTTCCTTCTCGGTCCACCCGAGCCCTAAACCGCCGGATGGCCATCTTCTTCTTCCCCTTTTCCCTTCTCTTCATTGGCTGAGATGGCTCGTCGCCGGCCATTGCTCCGGTGGATGAGGGGGAACGGTGGGGTTTTGGGCTCTATTGAGGTTTTGGTTTGGTTGAGCGTTTGTGAACAAATGAAGGTAAACGACCGTTCGGTTTTGTTTTTTTTGAACGCTCAGGAAATGTAACGGTCTATCGTGAGACCGTCACACTACTCTGACGCGTCATTTGTAGACCGTTAGGTCATTTGAAATGATGTCTTGAAGGTTGTGAACCGCCAGGTTCTGACGGCCCAGGGTAGATCCGTCAGGGACGTCTAACGCACCCTTACTGGACCGTTACATTCTTCAGAGTGTTTGATGAATGATGATGCTTTGTTTATCAGAAAATTCATGCTTGTATGATTATCTTGTCTATGCAATTCATGCTTATTGGTGGTTATGCCTGGTTCTATGATTTATATTGTTAATGGCTAACCCTTTCTTTTTGCAAAGTTTAAGTCATCATGCTTCGCCGCTCGCCAGGAAGGTAAGTCAGGTATTGTATCCTGATCCTTATCCCTTTATGCATTACTATATGTTATGTATGATATATTATCTCGAGAACCGGCTGGTCATTTATGTGTTCTGGGATCTGATGTTCCCCTTAAACAAAAATGATGATGATCTAAGTGCACATGATTAATCGTTGGATAAGCCGTTATGTTGGAAAAGCTTGGGGATGATGGTTCTGTCTTGCACGCCGTGGTTGCAGATGATGTCATGAACCTAGTTTCTCCGGTCTAGCAATACTATTCTCGAGTATCTTGTTATTTTGTTCTTTCTTTGCATTTGTTTTAATGATGTCTTTTTCCTTTAGCCCAGCATGCATCATATGCATCTTTCGAGCATTCATGAACCTTCATCTGTCCAGGTGTCTCAGTAATGGTGAATAACTATGTGATTAATGATCTCAAATAAGGAGAGTCATTCCTCTCTGAATTGGAAGGTTTCCTTCGGTCTCCTCGCTTGATCTGGTTAGCTGAAGATCCTTGTCTGGAGTTTAGTTAATCGTCTCTTTCCTTTCCGTTGCTCCGGCCACTGGCCGTGTTTTCCTTTCCTTACTTGTTAGTTCCACCAAACATGTATCCTTTGGTTGCCTTTCCTTGTGATTAGTTCGAAGCTTTCTGAAAAATTCTTGTCGCTTGTTGGTTGAGAACGGGTGTCGTTTGCCTTAACGCCCGCTTTTTAGTTCACTCCGCTTCATCTCCGCTTCATCTCCATGTTCCATGTTCGCTTTCGCTTCACCTCCGTTCGCTCCCCTACAAAGAGGATGTTAAGGAGGGGCATCTGTTGACACCCGTTTTATGACCGATAAGTCGGGTCATCTCCTTGTTCATTCTATATGATGCTCCGAGTTGTTCACCTTTATTGAGCCTTCTTGGTCAATTTGAGGTCTATTTTGTGAGTCGTATCTCCTTGGTTGGGTCTGGTTCCTTATCTCTTTCCGCTGGACGAAGCTTAGCAAACTCATTTTCATTTTTGAACTCTATTATCTCTAACGGGCCTTTGATGGGGCGTTACAGTCCTCTAACGCATCTACTCTAGTACGTTACATCCTTCTAGAGTCCTTAAGCTTAGGGCTTCCTTTCAAGCTTATCTTTTGTTTATCCGTTGAGTGTGACGGTCTATCGTTCTTGACCGTTACATTCCTTCATAGTCCTGAGTTTGCAAACTTCTCCCGTTGATCTTATCTTATAGAGGATAGGGTTGTGTGACGGTCCCTCCCTGGAGCGTTACATTAGTGTGGTGGTCTATCGTGCGGCCGTTACATATAACAGAGAGTCCTGCCAAGCCTGGTCTTTGCTCTGCTATTTCCGTGATCAAACTGAGAGTTTGATTCTTTGGTTTCTCTCTCGATACTCATCCTAAGAAGCTTCCGTTTGTTTCTGTGGACTCTTGGGAGTATTATCTTCAAGAGTTTGCTAAGAAACGTCCTACTTTCTAGCTAGGTTATCCTCTATTCAAACCTAGACTTTGAGGGTCTATAAATAGAACCCTTGACTTCATGGCTTGAGGAGGGAGACATCTGGAGTTTGCGTCGAAGTGCTGCCGCATCCTGGAGCTAGAACCAACCAAGGAGAGCTGCTTCCCACGTCCATCTACTTCCAAAGTTCAGGGAGTATCGTTTGCAAGGGTTTAGTTCAGTCAAGTCTTGTTCTTAGTGTCTTTTCTCTCTTTTCAAACATCATAGCATTGTCCCTCTCCATCTCCCACGTTCTTGCACTTGCTACATCATTTAAAACATCCTCCCACCTTTTAAAACGCCCCAAAGGGGTTAAAAAACCAACCTCCCCGGTATTTCCCTTTCCTTTTGCATGTTCTTAAGTTTCTTGGATTTATTGATACTACTTTGTCTAAGGGCTAATCTGGGTTGTTTTTCTTGTGTTCTACACTCTTTTGCAGGTTTACAGAATCCATAGCATGAGGCCCAAGCTCTCTGGCCGGCTGGAAAGCTTGGAGATCAAAAGATTCCCAACTTCTTATTCTGCAGAAGCTCTGACGGTCTGGCACAGGCGCGTTAGAGTGTTGTAGCTGTCTATCGTAAGACCGTCACACTTGCTGTGGCGCATCTTCCTTCGACCGTTACATCTGACGGAGCTATAGTTTCCTGGTTGTTCTCTCTCCTGTGGGCGGGTGCATCAACCTCCTATTCTAAGATATTTATCAGGTCTTTGACTTATTTCTACCTTGGTGGCGATCACATCTTTCCTTAGTTTGGGCATTAGCTTTCTCTTTCCTCATATCCCCTCCTTTACTTTGCTTGTTCCACCTGTACGGTGTGTTCTTTTATTCCTTACTCCACGCTCCAGCGTGTTTTTTTTTCTTTATTTGCTTAGCTTAGTCTTGATTGAGATAGCATGCCCATGCTAGAGCTTGTGTTGGTTGCCTAGGTGCCTGATTCGCATGTTCATAGGTTGATTGATTTTATTACTTGGCTCATTATTTGCTCATAGTTGGCATCATAGCCCATCTTGCAAAAGAAGGGACACATTAAAACCAACAAATGGTCAAGCCATCTAGAAGCCCACCTTGGACCTTTGACTAGCCCCACATGGGCCCTAAGGCTTAGGTGGACCAATAGGAAAGGAGATGGGGGCCCCTTGATGGTCCTACTGGACTTTTGCACAAAAATCCAAAGATCCTTAGGGAATGACACATTGGCTTATAAAGCCTTACAATTGCATACATGTTTTCCCAATGATATAAATACAAATAAAAGGACTCAAATGTAAAATAAAAAGTCAATGCTCGGCGTCAATTCCCATCACCTATCCTCATTCCGGTCACCACGAGAGCACGGGCACTTTTGCACCGGCACCAGTCTAGCCGTCAGGCTCCCAGGTAAGTCAACCAAAAAAAAATAATACAAAAAAAAATGGGGTTAAAAATAGAGATGTCCCGGCAGACTCAGCCGTCCTCTTTGCAAGAAGGTGGCTGGGGGTAAAAAGGCTAGTAACCCGGCTGAGGCGAAAACCCGAAAGGGCACCTCAGGCAAAATGAGGAAACCCCTCGACGTGAAAACCCGCAAGGGCGCGTCGAAAAAATCTAAAGGGGGTTGGCTCTGGCGAAAACTCGAAAGGGCGGTAGAGCCGATAACGAGAAAATCTCCCTATCCTCGCCAGTCGGGGTGGCATTCCGCCCATCCCTCGGCAAACCATTAGCCCCACTGAACATCAACCTTCTATCAACTCACATCGCTAGAGCACTAACCCCATGACCCCCAGTTAACCTTACGTTACCCTGCTCAGCTCATGCCACCTTCGGCCCTCGCTTCGATGCAGTGGGTCGACAACTCTCTATGGCGGTATGACATCCTAGTTACCATCCCAGCAAACCCCAGTCCCAACCTATCTCCAGACTCTTACCAGTCCACACCACTGCATTCCACACCTTCTATAAATCCAGAGCCCCCCAGTCTCATCATAATTCTAGTCCTCCCAGTAATCCCCGACTCTTCCCAGCCATAACTCCGGTCACATCCTGCCATAACAAAACAACCCCCACCGCCATGACTTGGCAACCTGTGAAAACCACTATTAAAGGAGGGTCAATATCCGGTCATTCACAGTCTCCAATTCCAGGTTCTGTCCTCTGACAGCTGTAGACACGTCAAAATCGATGCTATGATGAGTAAATCTCATGTCACCACGTGACGCCCTAACGTGGACTTCAATATTGGCTTAATATGAAGTTTTTCTAATTATTTCACATTTTTCCACAAAAAATTGTGATTAGCGCCTAGAGGAAGGGCATCATTTAAATGAAGACCTGATAGGGGGCGTGGTTTAATAAATAAATGACTGTTCATACAGGCGTTGTTTCCTGGATTTTACGAATCCTAATCAAATTAGAACTCAAAGAATTGACGTCCATCTTTGAGGCGTTGATTATTTGACACCCATTCAAGCAGGCGTCATTTATAATAAGGAAAGTCTTTTATTACCATAATTAAATCCAGGAATTAGCGACTGAGTGGCTGTCGTCATTTCAATTAACGCCCCTATCAATGTCGTCATTTTCACTTCCGTCTCTGTTTTGCCTGCTACTTTCCTGTAATCATCCTTTCCCCATTTTGCACATTGTGTTCGATTGGGAAGGGGGGTCTTCGCTGGAGGTTTGATATCTTTGTTTGAATCTTATTAAAACAAGGAGTTTTGGCCTTTAAATACCCCTTCAATCCCTCACGCGCGCGAGTGAAGAGCAACATAAGAACAACAAGAGAGTAAAAACAGAAGAAGAAGAATACTATGAGAATTCTTTACAGAGAGAAGAGTGTTTGTTCTTTTGCAGATACTTCTTCCAAGCTTCTTCCTCCACGAAGGCTTTTCCTCCAGGCGACGTTTTCTTCATCCATGTTTCTTCATCCTGTAGCTGTTGCGGCCCTCTTATTTCCCTCCCTTTACTGCTGCACACACAACAACAGGCTTTCTTCTTTGGTCTTTAGTTTGTTAGTTATTATATCATCATACGCACTATATTCTTCTAGCTATCTTTGCAAGAGAAAATTATCAGCACATCATATTTGCATATTATTGCATCCATATTTCATACCTTGTTACTCCTCATAGGGGTTTTAAAACCAAAACACACAAGGTGTGTTCATTCCCAATTTGATTGATTCTATATTTTTAGAGTATTGATACTACACACTTGACTAATCCATATCTTTGTTTGTTTTGTGTGTTTTTGGAAGGGTAATCAAACTAGAAGCCCCCTTTATCGGTCGGCCGGTAGAAGGAGGAAGGAAGAGCTTACAATCTCACCCACTTCATACAAGGTACATGTGATCATCCTTACATTTTTGAGGTAACCCCTCTGGCGATCACCCTCCTTTGAGCATTTCATGCTCCCTGTCTTTTCTTTATGTCCCACACATTTTAGCATCATTTTTATCCATTTTATCTTTTATTTTAAAATCTTTTTCTTTTCTTTTTAAAATGTCTATGTGACACGTTCACAACAGCAGCATGCTATGGACAATATTCTCAAAGATATCTATATACGCATATAATAATAAAAATGGGGTTAAAAATAGAGATACCCCGACGGACCCAGCCGTCCTCATTACAAAGAGACGATTGGGGGCAAAAATTGCCACCAACCCAGCTGAGGTGAAGACCTAAAAGGGCACTTCAGGCAAAATCGGGTAACCCCTCGGTGTGAAAACCCGTAAGGGCGCACCGGAAAAAGAAAGAGGGGGCCAGCTCTAGCGAAAACCCGCAAGGGCGGTAGAGCTGGTAAAGCAAAAAAAAAAAGAAAACTCTGTCCCTCTCTACCCCTTGCGGATGAAAGCTATCGACCGTTGTAGACACGCTAAAATTGATATCATTATGAGCATATCTCCTATCACACTGCGATGCCCCATTTGGCCCTCAAATTGACTTATTTGAGTGGTTTTCCTTTCTTTTCTTGAATATCAAACTTCCCCCAGCTTTCACACATGTTTTCCTATTTTTCCAGATTTTTTTGAGATTTTTCTCCATTTTTCCATGGGCTTTTCGAATTAGTGGCGGCCACCCTACCGTTATTTAACGAATTGGTGGCAGCCACCCTACCGCTATTTAATTAATGGCGGCCACCCTGCCGCTACTTAATTAGTGGCAGCCACCCTGCCGCTATTTAACGAATTGGTGGCAACCTGCCTGCCGCTATTTAAATACCGCCCAGGAAGGGGGCACCAATTCTAGCAGGCTTCTGTTTTGCTGTTTTCGGATTATTTGATATAGTGACACTGCGTGAAGTCACCAATTCATTAAATAGCGACCAGTCGGATGGTCGCCAATTCTTTTCTTCATATTTTGAGCCAAAATTAGATTATTTTTGATTCCATGACTTCTTGGAAGGTCGCTATTTTATGAAATAGCGCCTGTGTGTAAAGTCGCCAATTTCGTTGCCATATTTTGAGGTTTTAACTCCGTCCGAAATTCGTATTAAATTCTAAATAGTGACCTCCTCATGGTCGCCAATTCTTTTCAAATTTCAAAAAATCTGAATCCATCTCGAAATGTCTCAGAATTAGCGACGCTTCGCGTGGGCGTTATTTTAAATAGCGACCATCTGACTGGTCGTCATTTCTTTCAGAAATCTAAACTCCGACAGAACCTCATTCTTTCTCTCTTTTGAGCCCTCTTTCACTTGGGAAAGGTCTCCTTAGGCTTTCTAAGGATGAAGGGACACATGGCCATGGTTTATCACCTTCCAAATCCCATTAAAACATGATTTTCTAATTTTCCTTGGATTAAACTCTGAATTTTGGCCCTATAAATAGGACCCCTCTCTCCCTTGTGTAAAAGGGCATCATCAATCAACTAAGGGGAGGTGCTGCTGGATTGCAGGCTCAAGGAGAAGTCTTCTACATGCTTAAATCTTTATCCATGGAGTTCTTCTTCCTCTTGAAGATTTGGAGCCTCTTCATCCTTGGAGCCTCTACGAGCTCTTCATCCACTTTGAAGCACATTGAAGATTTTAAAGCCTCCTCTTGGAGAATCAATCAATAAGCCTATCTCTTCTTTAATCCCTTTTGTTTCTTTATGAATTTTAGTTAGATTGCATACATCATATTCTTCTTCTCCTCTTCTTATTTTATCATCTCAATATTGAGATCTCCATATTGTGCACTCTAGCACATCTCCATAGTGCAACAATTGCACCCTCCTATCATACATCATATTTCCCTTACCCATTTGCATAGGGGTTCTAAAGGCCAACACCAACAAGGTGTGTTCTAGTCCATACTTTTCATTATTTATATATCTTATTTGGATTTGATGCTACACATCTTGGTTTCTAATCATATCTTTATTGTTGGTGTTTTCTTTGTCGTTTTGCAAGGGTAATCAAGCTAAAGGAAAACTCTCTTCATCGGCCGGCCGATAGAAAGAGAAGGTGCACTCACAATCTCTCCCGCTTATTTTAAGGTATTTTTCGCGATCCCTCCTATTCTTTATTGCTATATTTTTGAGGCCCTCGCGTCTCTGACGATCACCCTCCATTAGCATCCTACGCATGCTCCCCTTTTCCTCTCTTCCCATGTTTTTCTCATCATATTATTCTTTTCTTTTCTTGAGTGGATTTTCTTAGATCTACAAATTGGCGATCACGGTGGGACCACCATTATTTTTCTTTGATTACCCTTCCCCCTTTGCACCCGCGGTGTAACTCCCTTTGTGCTCCACGTAGCACTTTTCTTTTTGTTTTATCACTTATGCATCGCGTGCACATCCCCCTCTCCTTATGTGAATGCTAACTTGTTGGTTTTGGAAAACTCCACTTTCTCATCTCTCCATCTTAAAAAAAAATGGATGCCATGCTTCATGTTATGTTGATTGCCTTGATTTGTATGGCCATGTGAGTGTTTTGGCCTTATCTTTCATTGGTTTGGCTCATATTATTGCTCATACTTTCTTTTCTTTGTCTTTTGTATTAGCACTTTCATATTGCATTTGGCTTGGGAGACCTCCTCTCTCTATAATTTTTAGGATCCATACCCCCCTCTTGGTTAAGAAAGGACCCTCCATTGAGCATTCCGTCTCTTTGGATTGGAAATTCCTAAACCAAGCCTCCATGAGTCTCTGCACCCGTGGATTCCCTCACAGACGCTGGGCAGGTTGTACCTTGAAGTTCCCCGGGTTTAGTTGGCCTATGCATGGTGAGAGAGTGAACCTAGTTGACATTGAAGCAAAATCATATTGAAACTAGGTTCCTACCTTGTGTGACTTATATCACATTTTTCCAAAATCACCTAATTCACCAAGGTTTAAGTCAAAATAAAATCAAGCGTAAAACATCCAACTTGTTTGATATCTTTACAACATTGCTTTGATTGAATTTTGTTTGCCTTGCATGATGTTTCACCTTGATAACAAAATTAACATGTCTAATCATTCATATACCCTTGAGGATGATCAACCAAGTACATCTTATAATCCTCAACTTTATAATGCTCACCATAATTCTTCTAAGGGACTGCGTCTTTATTCGCATGGTATTGCCCGATCCATGGGAAATTTTCAATCTCATGGTCCCTCGCATTCATTGCATGCCACTACTCCCTCGGGACCATCTCTTCCCCATGATGAGAAGGCTTCCCAAGTCATCCGTGCATTAGATCATCTCACCCCTCAACAAATCCAAGCCCTTAAGGCTATTGTTGAGGGCACATCTTCTTCTCATCCTCCCTCCAATCCCACACGGGTGGCCCATCACCCACCTCCTTCCATTCATGCCCGGGTGGCCCATTACCATCCTCCCTCTCTTATTCACACTCCCGTTCGAGGAGTCCATCCACCCCCTTCTACACAAACTCCTCCTCAGGTAAGCCATCACCCGCCTTCTTCTACTGCTCCTTCACGGCCCCAAGGCCAACACGTTCCTTGCAACCCGGCCCGTCTGGGTCCGTTTGTGGGCCGGCCCCTTAACCCACCTCCACGGCCTTCATATCAAGGCACCCCTCCAAGGCAATCATGCCAACCTTCCAATGTTCAAGTTACACCCCTCCAACAAAATCTCCTTGATAGAATTGCTTCCATGGAAGAACAACTTAAGAGGGTCACAAGCTCGCAGCCCGCTCTTCCTCCTCCTCCTCAAATCAATCCTCTTCATGCTTTTATGAATAACATAACTAAGATGGAAAAAGATTGGAAGGAGAGGAGAGATAATGGCATCTTAGACTCAAGTGAGCACGAAGAGCTGGCAATTGTCAATGATCAAGTGGACATCGTGCGCCCTCCACTCATCCACCCCACTCATTCATATGGCCCTCCACCTCCTTCGCCTTCGCCTTCGCCTTCATATTTACCTCCATGAAATCCTCCACCACAACATTATACTCCACCACCTATTATTACGCCTCCATTACAGTGTCCACGTGATTTTGATGATTATGAAGAATTGGAGTCGGCATGCGATGTTGAAATTCCGCAGGCACCCCTTCCGAGTTTCGTTCATTTTACTCTCCCTCCATTGCCACCCGATGAATCCCCTGCTCAGGATGAAGCCACTGTCCTCAACCCTATTTATGAGACTAAATGGTGCTACGATAATGGATCGATACTCCAATCACCCACACCGGTGTATCATGCGTCTTCCCCTATCCCTAATACCTCTCGCCCCATCCAGTGCTTCCAACGCACCAAACCTTCTCCTTTTACACCTTCAATTACCACACCATTAACCTCTACTCCCCCGGCTTCCGCCAAGCGTCCATCAACCTCCACTCCATCGGCCTCTGCCGAACCTCCCGCTAAATTTCAAACCATAACACCTCCTCCTTGTTCGCTACCTAAAGCCTCCATTATCCCCATAACACCAAAGCCAATTACCCTAAACCCAACTTTGCATTCACCTTTACCCGTGACTAATCCTGAGCAGGATTCACCTATTTTTGCACTCGAGCCAACCCCATTTGCTTCCGAGCAAGGGGAGAAGCCCGATGTGTTTCTACCTCCACCTTCATTTACCCTTCCATTAACACTCTCCATTAAACCACCATCATGTATTAAACCTTCCATTACACCTCGACCATCCACAGAGCCTTCCGCCTCCGCTTCACCTCCTTCTACTACTCGGAGTGGGTGTATTGTTGCAAGTATTTGTGCCAAGAATAATCAAGAGCCGGGCAAGACGGATTTGGCATCGGTTATGTCATTCAAAATTCAGGATTTTATTTTTCGAATGCCAATCCACGTTCTTGTGCCGGGCATATTCGAGAAGTCTCCATGGAAGCTCACTAAGATAAATTCTTCCAAGTTGATGCCATACCAGCCTTTTTCCATTATCACTTTACACATTGGTCGATACTCTTTCAATGCTCTCCATATCTCTCACTCCATTGTCATACGATTTCTTAAAGGGTTTTCTTCTTGCATCACAATAACACATTCTTCTAATGAGAGCTTATTCTTTCAATCCTTTGAGCCATTGGGCTGGGGACGTTCTTTACCACGGAGGGGCGGGCAATCTTGTATCAAAGGGCCTTCCGCCAATTCACTCACTCCTTATTTTGTTTCACCCACATTTTTCTCTCTATGGGCCACTCCATGGGTAAGGAGGAGGATCTCATCTTCTCCTTCCTTGCATTCTTTGCACTCATTGCATTCCATACATCTATCGCATCCATTGCATTCATGGCATTTCATCCATTTGCACTCCTCCTTCCCCGGGTTTCTGGAACCGTATTTTCCTCACCTTTCGGAATCCCTGGATCCTCCGCTTCCTTATACACCTCTACCTTCGGGAGGGTCCCCTTGCCCTGATTGGGTGTCGTGCTTACTCTAGTTCTTCCCCAGGGCATCGCGCCCCTTTCCATCCCGAACCCCCGGACTTTGCAGGGCATCATGCCCCTCTTCATCTCCTTTTTTCGGACCCTCAGAATTTCCTATCTCCTCTCCCAGGGCATCGCGTCCCTCAGCATCTTCTCCCTCCGGACCCTTCGGATTTTCTATCTCCTCTCCCTAGGCATCGCGCCCCCTCCAGTCTTTCCACAGGGCATCGCACCCCTTTCCATCTCTTACCTCTGGAACTTCCGGACTTATCTTTTCTTTCTGGGCATCGTGCCTCACGATTTCTCCATTCTCCAGAGCTTCTGGATCAACATCTCATCCCCTCGGGGATCCGCACCCCATGCTGTTCCATCCCTCTGGATCTCTCTCATTGGGCATCGCGTCCCTCTACACCCTCATGTCCGGATCCTCCGGGCTTCCCACTGATTCCACCAGGGCATCATGTCCCTCTATACTTGTTTTCTTCGGAACCTCCGATTCTTCCTTCCCCTTTCCCGTTAATTCTCCCAGGGCATTGCATCCATGTTCATTCTATTCCTCCAAAACCTCCAGACTTATCTCCTTACCTAGGGCATCGCATCCCTTGGTATCTTCCTCCTCCGGACCTCTTCTATTTCCTCCGATTTATCCTCCTACTTCTCCAGGACATCTCGTCCTTTGTTATTTTCTTCCTTTTTAATCACTTTTTTCCATATCTTTTCCCAGGACATCGCGTCCCTCGGGATTTTCCTCCTCCGAAACCTCCGGATGATTCCTACCCGCATCATGATTCTCCTCCTCCCTTGCTTCCGGAACCTCCGGATCCGCCTCTTTCCATCTATCAATTTCTTCTTTTAATTCTTCCTAATCACGGGTCCGACCCGACTTCTTCCACATCCACTGCTTTGGGCATCTGCCCATTCTCCCACTATTTTCGAGGCTTTATTCCTCACTCCACTTCTTGATTTTCCTCTCATTCTGTAGATCATTCATGTGATCAGGGTCTCTGTACCTTAGTGAGGGAGTTCTAGCCCTCGCCTCTTTTCCTTTTATCTTTATTCGTCTGAGTCTGGAATGAACACCAGTCCTTCTTGTTAAGTCACTTCAAACCTTGGCTTCCAATCCTTTTATCTGCCAAAGAGGACAAATCCCATGTTCATCAAGATCGCCTCCGGCATCTGCTGCTTCTACAAGGTTGCAAGGTAACGTTTTGCATATGATTTAATTTCATCATTTTTCACGCACGGTTTTTCAACATGAAGTGCTCCTTAACACGATTAAGAGTAGTATTTTTAGGCCTTTATCCTAGTTTCTTTTCTTTTCTTTTTAAAATTTTAAGAGAAAAAAGAAGAGTCTTTAGGCTTGCTATACAACACTTTGGTTAATAAGAATCTCGCGTTAGGAGTTCGACGTACGTCCTTTCCCGCTTGTTAAGGGCAAGCCTTAGCTAGGCACTGCACACACTTCACGGCGTCCTTAGCCGGCTCCTTTGGTGAAATACCGTTGCTACTTTGGCCATGTCATGAGTATACCTGAAAGTCTTTTCTCTTCTTTACTCGGCCGCGTGCAGGAGCAAGAGGTTGACGGATGAGATAACCAACCTAGGTACTCCCCAATACGAGAGAAGTCTCAAATGGGGGCAGTCTTGACCCAAAAATAAAGTGAAATTTCATGATACATCTAGCAAAAAAAAGGCTATTATGAAAGTCAACATAAAATTTAAAATTCAAAATTCAAAATTCAAAATTATGAATTATGACATGTCAAGAGTGACAAAGTCCCCGCAAGGAAAACCCTGGTCGTATGAATGTCAAGGGTCTAAAAATCAAAGGCATAAAGTCCCGGCGTAACAGACTACCTCTTTGAGGGGTAATACCCTAGAAGGAATTCGAGTCCCGATATCTCTTATCCTGCATAAAGTTTATCTCCAATTTTTCTTCTCTTCTCCCTCCAAGACCGAATGTTTCTCGGGTATGACCTTGGTAGGGACACCGTTATCCAAGGGTAGCCGGCTGTAGGGCGCCACCTTGAAATGCACGTCCGTCTTTGGGCAATTTTTTAGCTAAAGGGGAAGGAACGAGGACCCCTAGTCGGTGGTCCAAAAAAAACGTCCTTTGATGCTGCACTAGCAATGTCTAAACCAAAATCCAAAAGCAGTTGAATATTTCCTGATCAAAATCTAAAAAAATTGAATATTTTCATAATTTCAAATTTTTTTAAATATTTTCCAAAATCCATAAAAATTTGAATACTTTTTCAAAACCCATAAAAATTTGGATATTTCAAAATCAAAAAAATTACATTGTATTTTTCTGATGGTGTTGATTTCACAGGAACAATAATCTTGCAAGGACCAAGAGCACGGGATGAGTCCCCTCTATTCACCGCTATCAATCTTCTGATTCTTCCCAACATCATCATGATTTGTCACTATGGGCACTCCTGATTATCATCTCTCTATTCATGTCATACTGGGCATTAATTGATCATTCATCTCCAAAATCTTTTAATAAACTCCTGCTGATTTCACTTGATCACTCTGTCACTGGGCATTACTTGATCCTGATCATCCAATCTCAATCTCACATACCAAGATTATCATCTTCATGACAAACAACAAACAATGATGCTTTGCAATGCTATGCTTCAACTCATGCTATTCATGCTAAACATGCTTTACCTTGCTAATACATGCTTGAATGCTATCCAAACCAAGCTTTGATTGCTTTGATGTCTATGTTGTGATTACTTATTGATGCTTTGATTCATGCTATACTTGCTATGCTTAAATGCCTTATTCATTGCTTGTTATCTTCCTTATATCTTGGCTAATGAAATTTTGAGTGCAGGATAAGAAGCTTTCTTTGGTCCCACCGTCCGGACATCATCATCCAGGTCCCACGGTGTCTTGCACCTCATTTCTCAGTTCCCTCATGCTCATTGCTATCACCATCTCCCTGTATGCATTTTACTATATACTATTACTCTATTATATTATATCAAGGACCTTGTGACTTTGGTAAGTTTGGAATTTGAGTTCCCCTCTATCAAAAATAATGATGATTCCAGAGACATCTTAGTCGCACGGATAGGCCGTTGAGCCATCCAAGACTGGGGACGATGGTTCCCTTTTGCGAGTTGGTGCGCGGATAAACGGGCTTCGGCTTAGTATCAGCTCACAGAATGGGTTTCTTGACTCAGTCCGGATAGCTTAACAATATTATCCTTGGTTATCTTATATTTTTGTTTACTTTATATTTTCCCTTTAAACCCATCATGCATTCATATAGGGATTTGAAACAACTTTAGAAAATCATTCTGATAAGCTGATTTTAATAAATTAAAATTGATCACTAATTTTCAAGATATGAGATATTTATTGTCGAATTGTGTCCTCAGTTCGCCTTGTTGCTATTTTGGGCTCTTTCCTTGAAAACTCCTTTGTTAGGATTTTTATCTCTCGTTTAATTCCTTTTCCTTTGATCCACCTTGGCTGCAGCACGTCCACATTGGTTGGTAACCGCTCCCCAATGGTGAAACCCACAGGTTTGTGACCTGGGGTACTTCCACTGCGCTGGAAGTTGATCGCTCTTTTATGTCCTTTGTGCCCGCGCGCACACTCCTCCTCTTATCCAAATAATTGTTGCTTTCATTGAATCTCCTCAAGATTTCTTCATTCCGAGCTTTTGATTCAGTTCCTATCAAGTGATGTTGATTGCGTGTCTCATCACACCTTGGCATCTACTTTTCAGTTCGCTCCACTTCACTTTACTTCACTCCACGCCGCTTCACACCATTTCATTACACTCTGTGTCACTCCCTTACAAATCAGACGCCAAGACGGGGCAGCTGTAGACATGCTAAAATTGATATTGTTGAGTTATGGTGATGGGGACATCACCCATGATTCTCTCTGGCTCGGGACTTCACTTCCTCCAGGAGGGGGATAGGATCGAGCTCCATGACGAGCAGGGCCCCCACGACACTTCGACTATCTATCTGGATCATTTTGATGTATTTCCCTCTTTTGTTTGAGTCATTTTGATGTAATTTTCCCCTTTATTTGAGTCATTTTCCTAAGCCCTAAGTCATTTCTCTATGTTTGTGTCTTCATCTACCCCTTGGTTGGCTTCTTGGGCAGCTTGGTCGTTATATGTAAAGCCAAGGGTAGTCTTGTCATGTAAAGGTTTGGGTCTCTATAAATAGGACCCCAACCCCTCCTTGGAGAACTAATGAAGAACTTAGATTAGGCATTCCACAAAGTCATTGTGAGAATCCCCCTCTCTCTCTACCTCTCAATCTCTCTCTCTAGCTCTCTCTCTCTTCTCTCTCTCTCTAAAGGGGGCGAACCCCATTCTCTCTCCTCCCCACCCCCAATTTCAAAATTCCCTCTCTCTCCTCCCCATTCACCTCTCATTAAGACCTCTTCCCCTTCCCCATACACTCATTCAATCCCTCTCCAACCCCAAGGTGGAATCCCCTCCTCCTAGGCACCTCTCCATTCTCCCAAGCAACCCTTCCTCTTCCCCAAGCACCCTTCCCTCTTCCCCACACACCCCTTCACATTCCCAAGGCACCCCTTCTTATCCCCAACACAACCTTTCCCCTCCCCTAGGCCTGCATTAACTCCTCTCCATTAAGGAGATTTCAAACCACTCCCTTCTCCCACCTCCCCCTAGCCCAACCTGCACCCTCCCCCTCTCTCCCCCATCCACCTGCTAGCTGCGACCCCAGCAGTCCCCACCCCCTTCCATCACCCTTAGGTCCCCCCATTCCCCTTCCCACAACTTCCATTAGCCACCCCTTGCAAGTTTCCTCCCCTTTCCCCACCCCTACATACATTCTATCCCTTCACTCAATTTTCAGGTTGCTAGGAGCTGCCAACCTATTAGTGTCTCCAAACGGGGTTGGTTTCTTCAAACCAACCGGGTAAGCTTCTGCCCTTGCTCTCCCCAGTGTTTGTTCGTTTAATATCCGTGACACTAATCCGATGGTCGGTGAGAGAGTGCTCGACCCCGGGGCTCCCAGCTCATGTGTGGTCACCGTGGGCTATAGAGAGAGAGTGACACAGTGCCCCCAAGGCACCTGGCCTGCCCCCTTGAACATGGGCACCGTACCCTTGGGAGAGAAAACAATAGCCTTTCTGGCCCTCTACCAGCAAGGATCTTGCTCCACCACCTCGACTTGGCATCACCGAGTCACCACGGGAAGCGGGTGTGCACGGTGGATAGGCGATTTCCGACAACCTCAAATCTTACGATTATGTTTGCGAATTAGGCCCAAGGGACCATATTTACTTTCTGCATTCCTCCCTAGTTGTGTCACATCAATTTGGTATCAGAGCAAGTTTTAGACTTGTCTCTACGAGTCTAGTCCATGGGCATGCTTGCCTTAGAGTCCCCGATAGACCGTCCCATGCATTGTCCACCACCCACTGTCAATGAGTCTACGGACCAAATGATCCCTCTCCCAATCATATCCCTTGCATACCTACCCAATGGAGAGCTTACGAAAATTGATTTTATTGACTTGGAGTCTGATAATTGGGTATCCCCCGATATCGTTGCCTCTCTTTCTAGGACCGGACAAATTGTGCACAACGGAGACCAAGTCTTCGTTGAATTCCATAAATGGTTCGGGAAGACCACATACTGTGATGGAGCTTGGTGTCAAATTGGTACTTTGGCGGGCCCTTGCATAATCCTAGGTAGGAGATGGTTAGATGAAAGGAATGTCGACATCGACCCAACACGTCGGACTTGCCTAGTGCATCCGCCACACCTTCCGGGAGCCTTTAAATTCAACAACCTGGTACTCTCCCATCCGCCGGAGTCCCGTCCTTGTTCACCACCCCGGGTGCACCCCACACCGGCTATCATCACCCCATCCCCAAAAGACCTTCCATTGGAGAGTAAAACCTCTACACCCCAAAGGGATGAGAATGTGATTGAGGTACATGAGGCCTCCCCCGATTGGGAAGAAGAATACGAGTCACAATGTCATGAGTTAGGCCAGGAAGTTCCCATCCCATGTGTAGAAAGCATCATGGCTCACACACCCGACCACCTAGAAGAGGAGAACACCATGGTCACTATCCCAACCGTGGGGGAAACACATGTCCAAGTTGAAGAAGAAACCTCGCACGGTGGTCTTCACCCTACGCCACCCCCTCCAATTGGGAGTGAACTTATCATAAGTGGGCCCTTGGTTAGATGGCTAGAGGAAAACCGAGCTCACCCTATCCTTCCCCATGCCTACCCTCCCATGGATCAACACCTCCCCATAGTACCCATCAACATCTCACACACCACAATCCAATCCTTCTACAAGGTTGAGTGTTGGGATGACTTCGTCAAAGGCCTAAAGTGGCAACTTGAGCTGACTTGTTTGTTGACCATAGGAGCGGACCGACCCAAGAGCCATGACCTCATCCACCCATGCATCGGGTCTATCACATCGGTCTGCACCGTTGGTAGCTACACTAGTGACCTCCTTATCCTTCTTCCCATGGAAGAGGAACCCATCCCGGTCCACTCCCCGATCATCTTGGTTCCAAGGATATTGGCCGATCGACCCACTCACTACACCGGCCCAATCACGTCATTAGAGGAGTACGGCTCCCCACCTTTGGTTGACTTTGAGGACCTAGAGTTCCTTCCCCTAGGTGACCCTTGCCATGATCCCTTTGACCCCTTCCTTTGGGAGCACGGGTACCCATGTGACCCACCAACCACTCACCCTTTCCTACCAACACCCACCATGTTGGGCCAAGCCCATCTCATCCAAGACTTAGGTTACACCATGGGAGTCATGACTTTGGGCAATATTCACATAAGGATTAAGGAAGTGCCTCAATCCATGCTATCCACCTTCTTAGATCCCTTCGATCCATTCAAGTGGAAGTTCAAAGGCCATCCCACAACCCCTCACATAGAAATCATCTTTGGAATAGGAATCCCTATGTCTTGGCACCTCCCACCACTTGACATGATTAGTAAGTTGGGTCCTTTCATTTATGACACCCACATGTCAAGTTGGAAGCTTGAGTGGTTCATATTCGGGTATAAAGGTCCTCCCCCACTCATCATCCATCTTATGCATGATAGGAGTATACATAGAAGTCCGGGTCCTCCGGCACTCACTGCACCCATACCTGATAGAACCCTTTATGGATGCCCCGATCCTCTTAAGTCCGTCAAAACTAATGTAACACTTGATAGGGCTGAATTTGGTTGTCCAGGCCCTCCCTTCATCCCTAGAGGATCATCATTCATGACATTGCATGGTAACATTCGCAAACACATCAGCAAGAGCAACGAGGTTCTTAAGAAATTAGCCGATTCTCACTGTCGCCACCAAGAAATCCATGTCGGTGATTTTGTGATGGTGAGGACTGAGATTGTCTCACAACTGAGGTCTCGTGGAGCAGGCTCCTTCCGGGTGTTGAGGCACGTTGGCATAAATGCGTATGTGTTAAACCTCCCTGAGGAATATGGAGTAAGTCCCACCTTCAATGTGGCTGACCTGGTGCCCTACGAGGGTCCCACGGTGACACCCAGTGAGAACTTCCAGCCTATCCCACCCCTTGAGAGAGTCCCAACCCAAACGAGAGCTCCACCCGGCCCAAAGAACTAGCGTGATCAAGTGGAGCGGATATTAGATGAACAGATCACTACCACATGGAGCAAGGCGTATGGGCGATATCTGGTTAAGTGGAAGGGACGGCCACCTTCGGATGACGCATGGGTGAGTCGGGAGGATCCCCAGCAGCTGGACCCCGACATATTGGAGCAGTATCGCAGCAGGGTGGGCCCCTACTCGACAGAGTCGAGCTCTTTGCAGCCAGGGGGAATTGATGGGGACATCACCCATGATTCTCTCTGGCTCGGGACTTCACTTCCTCCAGGAGGGGGATAGGATCGAGCTCCATGACGAGCAGGGCCCCCACGACACTTAGACTATCTATCTGGATCATTTTGATGTATTTCCCTCTTTTGTTTGAGTCATTTTGATGTAATTTTCCCCTTTATTTGAGTCATTTTCCTAAGTCCTAAGTCATTTCTCTATGTTTGTGTCTTCATCTACCCTTTGGTTGGCTTCTTGGTCAGCTTGGTCATTATATGTAAAGCCAAGGGTAGTCTTGTCATGTAAAGGTTTGGGTCCCTATAAATAGGACTCCAACCCCTCCTTGGAGAACTAATGAAGAATTTGGATTAAGCATTCCACAAAGTCATTGTGAGAATCCCCCTCTCTCTCTACCTCTCAATCTCTCTCTCTAGCTCTCTCTCTCTCTTCTCTCTCTCTAAAGGGGGCAAACCCCATTCTCTCTCCTCCCCACCCCCAATTTCAAAATTCCCTCTCTCTCCTCCCCATTCACCTCTCATTAAGACCTCTCCCCCTTCCCCATACACTCGTTCAATCCCTCTCCAACCCCAAGGTGGAATCCCCTTCTCCTAGGCACCTCTCCATTCTCCCAAGCAACCCTTCCTCTTCCCCAAGCACCCTTCCCTCTTCCCCACACACCCCTTCACATTCCCAAGGCACCCCTTCTTATCCCCAACACAACCTTTCCCCTCCCTTAGGCCTGCATTAACTCCTCTCCATTAAGGAGATTTCAAACCACTCCCTTCTCCCACCTCCCCCTAGCCCAACCTGCACCCTCCCCCTCTCTCCCCCATCCACCTGCTAGCTGCGACCGCAGCACTCCCCACCCCCTTCCATCACCCTTAGGTCCCCCCATTCCCCTTCCCACAACTTCCATTAGCCACCCCTTGCAAGTTTCCTCCCCTTTCCCCACCCCTACATACATTCTATCCCTTCACTCAATTTTCAGGTTGCTAGGAGCTGCCGACCTGCTGGTTTCAGAGTCTGCCTCCTCACCACTTTCGAGTTCCAGGAGGCTCACCATACATTGCTGGAAAGCTCTTAAAGTCAGCTTCGTAGGTGAGGTGATCCCGCTCCATTCCGAGTTCGGGGCTGACCGGGAGAACCTTTCTCCCCCGACCGCGCAGACCTGCTCCAGCCAGCGACCAGAAGCAACTTTCAGAAGCTCCTACGGCAACACCTTGGCACCCTTGGGTGCGCCGCTTGACCGGGATGATCCTCCACCAGTCCTCTACCCAACCCAGCCAGCGGGGCATCATTTGGAGTTTGGAGCTGCTTGTACCAATTTTTCTACCACAGGGACATCTTTTAGGTCAGTCAGGGTCTGTCCCAATACCCCTCCACCTCTCGGGCTGCAACTCTCGACCCTGACCTTCTCCATAGCCTTTCTTTCTTGTGGATCGAAGAGGACTCGACTACGCTCGCAACTGTCCTGGTCCCACCCCAATTGGGTCCCGGGAGCGATTGTGGTGCCATCACCAATCTACTGCTACAACCAGAACTCAGTCCGAAGTAGAGCAGAGCAGGGCCGGTCCAGCGACTTTCCCGGCCAGCGACGACGACATCTAGTGCCAGAAAAATTCAGGCTTCATCCTGGGTCAGTCCCCGACATTTTGGCGCTGGTCCCGTCCACTTTCAAGTCCGGGAGCAGCCACAGCGGAGCCGACAACGAGTACTTATCGGCAGGCAGAACCGGCGGACAGAACTCCGGAAGGGCGATCCGACTCCGTTCTTAGTCTCCTTTCCCTCCCCGCCTGGATGGCTTACCGCCCCTCCCTGTGTGGAGGTAGTGTTTGATTGTATTCCAATTCTCCCCACCCCAAGCTCCCCCCTCCTGCGTGAGGCGTAGTACATGTATTTATTAAACAGGCCGAAGCTTCAGTCGACGCAGTGTGCGGGTAACCCACACTTCCCCGCTCGCCCATCGTCTCCAAACGGGGTTGGTTTCTTCAAACCAACCGGGTAAGCTTCTGCCCTTGCTTTCCCCAGTGTTTGTTTGTTTAATATCTGTGACACTAATCCGCTGGTCGGTGAGAGAGTGCTCGACCCCGGGGCTCCCAGCTCATGTGTGGTCACCGTGGGCTATAGAGAGAGAGTGACCCAGTGCCCCCAAGGCACCTGGCCTGCCCCCTTGAACGTGGGCACCGTACCCTTGGGAGAGAAAACAATAGCCTTGCTGGCCCTCTACCAGCAAGGATCTTGCTCCACCACCTCGACTCGGCATCACCGAGTCACCACGGGAAGCGGGTGTGCACGGTGGATAGGCGATTTTCGACAACCTCAAATCTTACGATTGTGTTTGCGAATTAGGCCCAAGGGACCATATTTACTTGCTGCATTCCTCCCTAGTTGTGTCACATCATATGGTTTTGATGATTGTTGTGATTATTAAGTTATGGTTTTGATGATAACTAAACTTAATGTGTGATTAAGCGATGATAACTAAACTTGTGGTTGATTGCTCATGCTCTTGTTATCTATGTATGGTTGAGATGGCAAATGGCAACGGTTACATGGTCTTGATCCTTAGTTTGCATATGTTGGTTTTACAAGAGACAAGAGGTTTCACAACCTCTTTAATGTGAGAAAGCATGGTATTAACATTGACTATCTTGCTTGTAGGATTACACTCATGGCAGTCACCTGGTGAACCAAACGTGTGGATAAGCACCCTGCTCCTCTACAATCCAAAACAGGTGGTATATGTCATTTACTGTCAAGAACCATTGGTGAGACTCTTACCTTGTCTTAGCATCGATCTCACCATGTGTATCTCATATACCTCTCCTTAATACACTTCATTCATGCACATTAAACATGAAACCCTTCTGGCCATCGTGCGTCTTCGCCCGCGGATCGACCTTGTGGATATGATTCTATGGGCTAAATTTAGAAATGCTTAAGTGTTTAGCATTCCAAATGCATTCCTAAGAACTCAAATGAACTTGAAATAACTTATAAACATATGTTCAATTCATGCCTCGATCTTGTGGATATGATTCTCTGGGCTAAACTCTTCATTTTTCAAGTTTTTGATAGTCCGGTCGACCTCCGGCATGACTCCGGTCGACCTGAAATAACATAATGCAACCTTCCACAGTCTGTCACAGTGGCGATCGACCGCCCCTCCAATCTCGGTCGACCGAAAATCCCAGGGACCGGCCTCCTATAGGTTTCTCAGTGGCGATCGACTGCCAGCCCCTACAGGTCGACCGCCAGCCCCGAGCTCCCCAACATTATTGACTTTTTGTCACTTTGAGGAAAGCCCTTCCTCTTGATATTGTTTAATCCCAAAGCCACCAAACCCTCCATAATTTGTGGATCTGGTCTAGGGCTTGTCCATAGACCTTCCAAGGGTTATAAAACATCCTATTAGAGTCATAACCCTAACCAACCAAGAGGGCTTCAAAGGGGATCAAGGTGGAGGCTGTCCAAGGTGAAAGGAGAGGGTACTGTAGCTCTGTGAATAGTACTTCGTTCAGCAAGATTTCTATCATTCCTCAACACATTGAAGGTAAATCTGAAGCCAATATACTTCCATTCAAGTGAAGAGGCAAGCAAGCATTCAAGGAAGATCAGGGAAAGGCTATCCAAGGAGAAAGAAGAAAAGAAGCAAGTAAGCAAGCACAGATTCAAGAAGAGGGTGCTCAAGGTGAAAGGATAAAGCTTCCCAAGGTCCATTCAAGCTTAGTTTGAAGCCATTCAAGCAAAGAAGGAATCAACGCAAGATCTGCATCATACACCCAGGGGGAGCCTAAATCAGGAGCATTCTAAACTGTGGTTTATTTGTTTTGATGTCTTGTGCTTTGAGTTTCAAATTTGTGTTTCTTATAAACTGTAAACTCGTGTGTGTGTGGATCGTTGTTGGATCCGTGGTCGTGTGTGTGTGTGTGTCGTATTTGATTCGTGTGTGTGCGTGGATTTTTCTAGCTCTGCGTTTGTGTGTGTGTGGATCTTTTAGATCCGTTCTGTCTCGTGTGTGTGGATTGCTGCACTTGTGGCAGCGAGTGTTTGTGTTGGTGATCCGCTTGTTGGATCGTGTTGGAGACCTCATCTCCGTGTGTGTGTGTGTGTGTGTGTGTGTGTGTGTGTGTGTGTGTGTGTGTGTGTGTGTGTGTTGGGGCGCGTCCCCGTGTGTGTGGGCAGGTGTCATCCTGCATGTGTGTTTGGAGCGTCGTCTCCGTTTGGGGATTTATCCCCGAGTGAAGCCTCACCGAGTTTAGTGAGGGGTGGACGTAGGATTACCGTCGTTGCATCCGAACCACCTTAAAACTACTGTGCATTGTGTTTTTGTATTATGTGATTTGTTCCTTTTCTTCTACCTCCATTCTACGTGAGTGTTAGTATAATTGCGATTCCAGATTTATCCTCGTATATCTTGCATAATCTATATCATCATCTAGTTAAGTTTGATAAATCCAATTTGTGAAAAAATAGTTTTGAACCTCTTGATTAACATTGTATCACATATTTTGAAAAGGCCAAAAGTTTTTGTAAAATTGGTAAACACCCAATTCACCCCCCCTCTTGGGTGTCATTGATCGCGTGACTTCAGATATCATTATGAGCATATCTCCTATCACGCTGCGATGCCCCATTTCGCCCTCAAATTGACTTATTTGAGTGGTTTTCCTCTCTTTTCTTGAATATCCAACTTCCCCCAGCTTTCACACATGTTTTCCTATTTTTCCAGATTTTTCTGAGATTTTTCTCCATTTTCCGTTGGCTTTTCGAATTAGTGGCGGCCACCCTGCCACTATTTAACGAATTGGTGGCAGCCACCCTGCCGCTATTTAATTAGTGGCGGCCACCCTGTCGCTATTTAATTAGTGGCAGCCACCCTGCCGCTATTTAACGAATTGGTGGCAGCCTGCCTGTCGCTATTTAAATAGCACCGAGGAAGGGGGCGTCAATTCTAGCAGGCTTCTGTTTTGCTGTTTTCGGATTATTTGAAATAGTGACACTGCGTGAAGTCGCCAATTCATTAAATAGCGACCGATCGGAAGGTCGCCAATTCTTTTCTTCATATTTTGAGCCAAAATCAGATTATTTTTGATTCCATGACTTCCTGAAAGGTCGCTATTTTGTGAAATAGCTCCTGTGTGTAAATTCGTCAGTTTCGTTGCCATATTTTGAGGTTTTCACTCCGTCCGAAATTCATATTAAATTCTAAATAGCGACCTCCTCATGGTCGTCAATTCTTTTCAAATTTTGGAAAGTCTGAATCCGTCTCGAACTACCTCAGAATTAGCGACGCTTCGCGCGGGCGTTATTTTAAATAGCGACCATCTGCCTGGTCGTCATTTCTTTCAGAGATCCGAACTCCGACAGAACCTCCTTCTTTCTCTCTTTTGAGCCCTCTTTCACTTGGGAAAGGTCTCCTTAGGCTTTCTAAGGATGAAGGGACACATGGCCAGGGTTTATCACCTTCCAAATCCCATTAAAACACAATTTTATACTTTTCCTTGGATTAAACTCTGAATTTTGGCCCTATAAATAGGACCCCTCTCTCCCTTGTGTAAAAGGGCATCATCAATCAACTAAGGGGAGGTGCTGCTGGATTGGAGGCTCAAGGGGAAGTATTCTACATGCATAAAGCTTTATCTATGGAGTTGTTATTCCTCTCTTGAAGATTTGGAGCCTCTTCATCCTTGGAGCCTCTACGAGCTCTTCATCCTCTTTGAAGCACATTGAAGATTTTGAAGCCCCCTCTTGGAGAATCAATCAATAAGCATGTCTCTTCTTTAATCCCTTTTGTTTCTTTATGAATTTTAGTTAGATTGCATACATCATATTCTTCTTCTCCTCTTCTTATTTTATCATCTCAATATTGAGATCTCCATATTGTGCACTCTAGCACATCTCCATAGTGCAACACTTGCACCCGCCTATCATACATCATATTTCCCTTACCCTTTTGCATAGGGGTTTTAAAGGCCAACACCAACAAGGTGTGTTCTAGTCCATGCTTTTCATTATTTATATATCTTATTTGGATTTGATGCTACACATCTTGGTTTCTAATCATATCTTTATTGTTGGTGTTTTCTTTGTCGTTTTGCAAGGGTAATCAAGCTAAAGGAAAACTCTCTTCATCGGCCGGCCGATAGAAAGAGAAGGTGTACTCACAATCTCCCCCGCTTCTTTCAAGGTATTTTTCGTGATACTTCCTATTCTTTATTGTTATATTTTTGAGGCCCTAGTGTCTCTGGCGATCACCCTCCATTAGCATCCTACGCATGCTCCCCTTTTCCTCTCTTCCCATGCTTTTCTCACCATATTATCCTTTTCTTTTCTTGAGTGGATTTTCTTAGATCTACAACCGTGGCACCTCGCCGATGGCAAGCTCAACACCACTCCACAACAATGGTGACTACTGCACCCCCAAGGGTCGGTCACCCCAAGTCCCAACTTCCAGTCCCAGTCCTTGCTACAATGCCTTTACAGGCCAGTCGCCAGCTCCCAGTCCCGACTACAATGCCTTCACAGGCCAGCCACCAGCTCCTAGCTCCGAGTCCCGGCTACAAAGCCTTTACAGGCTAGCCGCCAGCTCCTAGCTCCTAGTCCCAGCTACAACGCCTTTATTGACCAGCCGCCAGCTCCCGGCTTCCAGTCCAGGCCATAATGCCTTTACAGGCCAGCCGCCAACTCCCAGCTCCCAGTCCCGACTACAACGCCTTCACAGGCCAGCCGCCAGCTCCCAGCTCCCAGTCCCGGCTACAAGCCTTCACAGGCCAGCCGCTAGCTCCCAGTCCCAGTCCCGGCTACAACGCCTTCAGAGGCCAGCCGCCAGCTCCCAGCCCCAGTCTCGGCTATAATGCCTTTACAGGTGGAGAGGGGAAATCTCATCGCCCGTACGGAGAGGCCAAACGAGGTTTAAACCAGACCGAACAAGGCTCAACTCCTCAAAGTGGCAGCCCTCGGGCCCACTTATTATAAAGCCCAAAAATTCACTCGGTACAAGCGCTTCCTAGGCGACCTTCAGGTTGGGAAGTCCGAGCATCAGTCGATCGGAAGAGCTCCCCCGGAGCCCCCTATTCTTTGTCCCGACCCAGCACTTATCACTCGGGAGGCCACTCCTGAACAAGTGCCATTCACTCGGGCTCGCTGATGGAAGCTTATTGATTCGGCCGTTGCAAATCCCTTAATGGCAGGAAGCTCAAGTGGACAAGGGAGACCAAGAGTCCGCGCGCCATAAGGAGCCCGCATGAAGGACGTAACCCCCCTAGAACTCCTCCGCTCATAGGGATCAAATCGCACAGCCGGCCATTATTTAAAAATGACATGCTCTACTGCGATGACGTAAGCCTAAGCAAGGCAAAAGCCAGCAACCCTGAGCAGGAACCACTTCACCTTTCGGTGTAGAGGGATCTTGCGCTCCCACTTTCCTCCCAACTCTTCTCTTCACACCAGAGCTCTACTGCCCTTGCTGACTTAAGTATCGGAGGGTCTTTCCCGGGGATCTATCCCTGGGCACCTCTGACGTGTTTCCCTTCTTGCAGTTCTTACTTCAAGGGTACGTGGTCATCTCCTTCCCCGCTCAGGAGCAGTGCGAGATCTCCCCTCTTCATCTGGCACCGTCTTTGGGAAATGGACAAAGAGCCATGATGGGCGACGAAGTTCTAGCAGGAGGACTACCGTCGACACGAGAAAAGCTCTGGTAAAAGACGAAGGCACACCTTCCCTCCCCACGGAGCATTCCCTGTCTGACAACCAAGCCAACGAGCTACCTCCATCGGTGGCGGGGGAACAGCTTCCTGGCGGGAGCACTGACGCCCTCCAAACCCTCAACGCAAAACTGGATGTCCTCGTGGATCTCATGAGGGCCCAGGCGGCCAGGGAGGAGAAGTCACAGCCCCCCCGGAAGAGCCCCCCATGTGGAGATGTCTCCCAGCAAACTATTGGAGGCCGTTTTACCCTCCGAGGGTAGCGGCTCATTCGTAACCCGTCAGGGGGACCATCGCACTCCCCTCCCCCAGAGCAGGAAGCCTCCTCAACCCCGAGGAGGGATAAGATCGGAGCACGCTGACCATTTATGGATGCCGAAGCCCCTGAGGAGCGTCGGGCCAGCATGCAAGTGCGCCCCCCAGCCCCTCGGGTCAGCAACAACCAGAGCTATCTCTCCGACTGCCAGACTTTAAGAGGCGTTTCACGGAGCAGGTGCGCGCCCTTCGCGCCTTACAGAAGACCTCTTCTATGGAGGACGAGGAGCGATGCCCATTCTCCAACTACATTATGAAAGCAGAGATATCCCCCAGAATCTCACTTTCGACCTTCAAGTCGTACGATGGCCAGGGAGACCCGGCCGACCATTACGACAGCTTCGACGCCCTGATGGCCCTGCATGGGGCGTCTGATATAATCAAGTGCCGAGCATTCGTAACCACTCTGGTTCAGGGCACTCAGGCTTGGTTCTGGGCCCTCACCCCCTGCAGCATCCACAGCATCAAGCAATTCGGGCGAATATTCAAAGAAAGCTTCGCCGGCAGCGGTCCGCCCCGGTTAGTGGCGAGATTACTAGCCCTCAAATAGGAATTGGGGGAGAAGTTACAGGCTTATATCAACCGATTCAAATCGGAAGCCTTGCGCATCCCCCACCTAGACGTGGCCTCTGCCATCACCGCCTTGATCGGGGGTACCCACGACGAGAACCTATGGCGCGAGCTAGTGCTTCATCCCCCTACCTCCCTTGCCGAGCTAGTGACCTTGGCCATGCGCCATGCCGAGTGCGAGGAAGTCCTCAGCGCCTGCCGAGGCACAACCGGCTCGGGTCGGGAGGGGGACAAGAAGTGACCGTCCGAGCAAGGGACGGGACAAGGAAAAAGGCGGAACCAGGACGGAGACCGAAAAGAGCCGTCCCGGAAGTACGAGCGGTATACCCCACTTACCGCCCTCGTCTACGAAATCTATGAAGACATTAAAGGCTCGGGTCTCCTCAACCAACCCGAGCCTATGAAGACCAAGCACCGCAATCGTCGCAAGCATTGCCTGTTCCACAGCGACCACGTGCATCACACCAGCGATTGCCATCAACTTCAAGATGAGATCGAGCGCCTCATCCGCCAGGGACACCTATCTCGGTATGTGTCCAGGCAAAAGGAAGACTGAGGTGCCCCTGAAGAAATTGACAACGCCCCCCGCGGAGTCCACATCAACGTCATCGCGGGAGGTACGACATCAGGCGGAGATAGCAGCTGAGGAAGAAAGCGTCACGCCGAGCGGGCGAGCCGAGCCTTTGCTAAGGCACCTGTGGCCCCACAGGCTAGCGAACCGCAGGCCCTGGTATTCTCTGATCGGGACCTGGAAGGGCTAACCACCCCGCACGATGACACTCTCGTTGTATCGGCTACAATAAACCATTGTAACATGGACATAATCTTAGTCGACAATGGTAGTGCCCCTGATGTTTTATCCTATGAATGTTTCCTCATAATGGGAGAGAATCCATCTAAACTCCGCCCGATCTGAACCCCCCTCTGTGGGTTCAACGGCCAGGCTACTTATCCTGAGGGAGCACTGAGCCTGTCGGTTACTATCGGCACCCCGCCCAAAACCGTTACGGTTATGGTAGACTTCATCGTGATTAAGGGGGTGACGGCATACAATGCCATCTTCGGCCGAGGCATTCTCAGCCGAATGAGAGTGGTGCCCTCTACCTTTCACCAAAAGATGAAATTCCCAACCAAATATGGCGTGGGGGAAGTTCGAGGTAACCAGGCATTGGCTAGACGGTGCTATATAGTCTCGGTTGACGCCACTAGGCCGGAAGGAAAGAATAAAGGGGTAAAGGGAGCCGAGGAGGGACCTGCAACATCTAAGCCTGGCGGCGAGTTGCTAACGGTCTTCCTTAACGGTGACCCGACCCTAGGAGTAAAGATTAGAGCCGAGCTCCCACTTGAGGAACAAGAAAAATATAAAGATTTCCTTGCGCGGTACATCCGAGTCTTTGCATGGTCTGATGAGCACCTTCCTGGGATCCCGGGAGACGTGGTAATGCACAAGCTCACCCTCGACCCAACAGTGAAACCGGTCCAACAACGTCTGAGAAATCACGCCCCAGAGAAGCAAGCAATCATCAAAGAGCATGTCATCAAAGGACAGGAGACTGGCCTCTTTCGTCCGATCCTGTACCCTACGTGGCTCGCCAACGTCGTCCTGGTACCAAAAGCTTCTGGGAAATGGCGGATGTGTGTAGACTTCACCGATCTCAACCAGGCTACCCCGAAGGATTGCTACCTGTTGCCGAGCATCGATCAACTGGTCGATTCAACCTCTGGCAACAAGCTGCTCAGCTTCCTGGACACCTACTCTAGCTACCATCATATCAGGATGGACCCGGAGGACATCGAGAAGACCGCCTTCATCACCGACTTCGGCGTACACTGCTACACCTAGATGCCGTTCGGGTTAAAGAACGCTGGAGTAACATATCAAAGACTGATCAACCACATTTTCGAAGGATAGCTTGGTCGAAACGTCGAGGCCAATATTGATGATATGCTCGTCAAGACACCGAAGGCCGAAGATCACCTCCCCGACTTAGCCGAGACCTTCGACACCCTCCTGAAGTGTAACATGAAGCTCAACCCCGCCAAGTGCGCCTTCGGAGTCAGGTCTAGGAAGTTCCTTGGCTTCCTGGTCACTCAGCGTGGAATTGAGGCCAACCCTGACAAGGTTCAGGCCATCCTGAACATGCGGCCCCCTACCTGTATCAAGGACGTCCAGCGCCTTACGGGGCGCGTTGTTGCACTCAACCGTTTCCTGTCTCGGGCGGCCGAACGATGCCTACCCTTCTTCAAATGGTTGAGGGGACCCAAAATGGCATCTGCTACGTTCGCCTGGGATGAGGAATGTTAGAAGGCGTTCGCCAAACTCAAGGAATTCTTGGCCTCACCCCCAGTGCTGTCCAAGCCAGTCCAAGGCGAAGCTCTACATCTTTATTTCTCGGCGACCCCTTCTACAGTAAGCTCGGCCCTGGTCAGAAACGATGCAGGGGTCGAGAGACATGTTTATTATGCCAGCAAGGTGCTTAATGTGGCTGAAAAAAGGTATCCCGCAATCGAGAAACTCGTGCTAGCGTTGGTTACCTCGGCCAAGCGCCTCTGACCCTACTTCCAAGGGCATTCTATCGTCGTATTGACTAGCGAACCCCTGAAGAAGATTCTCTTTCACCCTGAAGCCTCGGGACGCCTCGTCAAATGGGCCATCATGCTCAGGGCCTACAATATCTCGTATCACCCCCGCTCGGCTATTAAAGGAAAGGCTCTCGCAGACTTCATCGCTGAAAGCACGGTCCCAATTGAAGAATCACTCCCACCTACGACCGGGCCTACCTAGGATCTGTTCGTCGACGGATCCTCCAATTCGACAGGAAGCGGCACCGGTATTCTCCTCAAGTCCCCCGAAGGAGCGAAGATATGGTACGCCATGAAGTTCAACTTCCAAGCGTCCAACAACGCCTCCGAGTATGAAGCCGTTATCTCGGGAGCCAGGATGGCTCGACAACTGGGGGCCGAACGAGTCAGGATCCACACTGACTCCCAATTGGTCGCTAGCCAGGTCAATGGTGAATACGAAGCTCGGGAAGGACAAATGGTCAAGTACCTCTAGGCGGTCAAGAGGATGGCCTAACTCTTCGAGAGCTTTGAGGTAGTCCGAATAGCCCAGGAGGAAAACTCCCGAGCGGACGCCCTCTCTCGACTAGCCTCCTCGCCCGACCCCACAGGTACGCGATCGGTCTTCCTCGAAGAGCTGGGGCGACCGAGCATCGAATCTGAGCTTATGACTGTTGACCCGGCACCCTCAAGCGACTGGCGGACCCCCTACATATCCTAGCTCCGGGATTCTCAAGAGCCCACCGGCTCTCGGGAGGCTCAGAAGCTCAACTACCAAGCTCAGCGTTTCGTCATGCTGGATGATGCCTTGTACCACAGATCCTTCTCCGGTCCTCTCCTCAAGTGCATCAGTGCCGACGAAGCCAGCCGAGTGATTCAGGAAGTACACGAAGGCATCTGCGGAGCGCACCAAGGAGGAAGATCGCTCGCCAGGATCTTGCTATGGTAGGGTTACTGGTGGCCCACTCTCCAGCGCGACTGCTCGACCTACGTGCAGAAGTGCGATCGATGTCAGCGTTTTGACCATCTGATTCATCAGCCTGCTGCGGAGCTTATCACCCTTGCCGAGCCATACCCTTTCGCTCAGAGGGGGATCGATATTTTGGGGCCGTTGCCTACGGATCAAGCTCAGAAGAAGTTTGTCATCGTCGCCATTGACTATTTCACCAAGTGGATCGAGGCCGAAGCCACCACCAGGATCACCGAATCAGTCGTATGGAGTTTTGTTTAGAAATCGATCATCTGTCGCTATGGTGTCCCCCGAGTGATCGTGAGCGATAACGATCGGCAGTTTGATTCTCATTACTTCAGAGACAGATGTGCCAACCTTAGCATTTGTAATCACTTCACTTCGGTAGCCCACCCTCAGGCTAACGGACTGGTCGAGAATGCCAATAAGACTATTTTAAAAGGCATCAAAATCAGGCTCGACAAGGACAAGGGAAGCTGGCTCGAGGAATTGCCGAGCGTACTATGGTCGTACCGAACTACTCCGAGAATGGCTACTGGTGAAATACCTTTTCAGCTGGTGTATGGCACGGAAGCCGTAATTCCGTTGGAAGTCAGCAATCCCTCTCTCCGCGTTGTCCACTTCAAACCCGAGGTAAACGAGCAGAAACTGTGAGAGAACCTCGACTTAGCGGATGAGATCCGAGAGAGTGCGAGCATCCGAGCAATGGAATACCAATGACGCATCACTCGATACTACAACTCCAGAGTCCAAGATAGACACTTCTATCCAGGAGACTTCGTCCTGAGAAAGGTCGAAGCATCTCGACCACTAGAGGCGGTGGGGAAGCTGGCCCCTACCTGGAAGGTCCCTACCGAGTGGTCGAGACGCTCGGGAAAGGAGCATACCGATTGTCCACCATGGAAGGGACACTTGTCCCTCGGACGTGGAACGTAACAAATCTTCACAAGTTCTACTTTTGATCATTTGTCAAGCATACACATGTAAGCAAAGTAGAATAAACACCATTCTTCTATTCTTATTAAACTTTGATGTACATCAAGTGATCAATAGCCAATATAGTATACATGTGCAAAAATTAGATCCCCTGGTACTATAACGCGAGCATAACGCTCGGCCGACCCAGTAGGCCCTCCCATGTCCAGCCACTGACTCTGCCTCGTGCAGAAACTGGCTTGGATAAGGGATCGCCGGCTTCGTTGGTTTGAGAAAGCTTGGAGGAAAGATGCCAAAAGGAAAAGAGGGGAAACAACAAAAAAAAGAGAGAGAAAAGAAGAGGAAGGAATACAAGTGAAGGCCTCCTCTCCGCCAACTCTTTGGAAGGCGGAGAGTGCAGGCATCCTCCAAAGAGTGAAAGAGGAGGAAGAAAAATAAAAAAAGGCAGAGGTGGACGAGGAGGCCAGAAAGGAGGGAGCTTAATTAGCTCTCCTCCTCCCCACGGGATGGCATCGGCGGGTCAGGGATAGGAGTGCGACATGCTCCGGCATGACGAACCCTCTTCCAGAGTGGCCTCCGACTGACGAACCCTCTTCCAGACTGAAACAACGGGAGCTTCCCTCCTACCACCATCTGCATCATCATCGTCTGAAGTGCCTTCCATGCCCCGCCAAGACTAACAGCACAACGCTTTTGCAGAAGGGAAAAACCGCCAGGAACGGCCTTAAGCGATGAAAGGAAAAGGAGACGCCCCTCGGACCTTTTATAGGCCGAAGGGGGGGCTGATCGTCTTAAATGACTCTCCCCTTACAAAACACGCTACCAAGGCTTTCCCTGGGTTGGTTACCTTATTTCTGGATATTCCCCAAGCGGGACGCGCAAAGCGGCAAGTCATTTAGGGCGGTATGGAAAAATAGAAAGGTGCCAGCACCATGTCAGTCATTTGACAGATTGGCACGTGCGATATCTGCAAGAAAAATTGGCGCCCTCTCCGATGACTACGGATACGGTAGTCAAATCACATCAAAAGCGGTAAGAAACAGTCAATTCAGCACTTAATATTGCCGCTATTACATTTCCCAAAAAAAAAGCTACATGAGGAAAAGAAAAAAGAATAGTTATTACATCAGGCCTCGGGCCCATCTCCAGGCTCGGCAGACAAGGCTTCTTCGGCACTAGACGATCTGCCCCCAGTGTTTTCGGTGACGGCCGGCCCAGACACTGACCCCACCTGTGTGGGAACTGTCTCGGCCGTGTGCCCTCCCGAGGATGCTGGAGTTGGTGGTCACTCGATGGGACCGAACTCACCTCTTCGCTCGACGTATAGTGGGAAGAATTAGTGGAGCCCAAATCCGAGTCATAGCTCTGACCGAAAGGCAAAACGAGCGTAGACGATTGGGCCTCTGCCTTTAGGACAACCCGATCGTAGCCTTGGGAGAAGCCCTTTCGGAGTCCCCGTCGGTAGCCTGACTCGTAATAAGGAAAGGCCGCCTACTATAAATTTACCTGGTAAGCCTCTGAGCACTTATGTTGCTCGAGTGCTTCCTTCCCAACCAGCTCCGCCTTCCTCTCGAGCTCAGCTATCCGCTGCTTGGACTCGGACAACCTTCTCTCGACCTCGGACAGCCTTCGCTCGGCCTCGGTCCGCGAATCCTCTGTCACCCGAACTCGGTCCTCGTGCCCCTCTTGCTCGACCCTCCATTGGTCGTTGCGCTCGACCTGATTTCCGTGCTCCGACTCCAGGAGATCATTCTTCCGATCGACCATCCGACGGGCCTGGGCCAGCTACTCCGCCAAAGACCGAGCCTTCGCTTGGCTCGACTGCGCCAACGTCCGGAGCGGGGTAATCTCTCGACGGAGATCCTCGAGATCAAGGGTCAGACGCTCGACCTTCCGATCGAGCCCGCCATGGGCCCACGAGAGAGTCTCCCACTCAGACTCCACCCGAGCGTACACGTCCACTGCTTCAGCCCCCAGCTGGGCCATGACCAGCCCCCCCTCCATAATCTGCTCAAACAGGGAAGAGGGGGGGACCCTTCCAGACTTTTTCCCGCAAGTCTCAAGAAGCCAAGGAATGGCACGCCCGGTACAGAGGACCCCAGACGCTGAAGGTGCTGGAAGAGGGAGGAGATACTCTCATTGGAGCGGTCGAGACTAGGGCACCTCCCCCAGACAACCCTATCTCGGGGGCCCCACCAGTTGGCTCGGCGTGAGCGGCCCCACCGCGTACCTCCCCAGCTTCGGTCGGCTGAGATCGAGTCGCCTCCTCCTGTGACCCTCCAGCCTCGACCGGCTCGGACCAGACCCCCTCGTCTGGCGGCCCCTCCACTATGTTCGACGCCTCAGCATAGGCGGTGATCCCTCCTTCATCGGCCCCCTCTTGTTCAGTAGAGGGGAGAGCCGGCAGGGAGTCTTCTCTGGATGAACGGATGACCTCCTCCTTCCTCGCCCGCTTCTTCTCAGCAGACTTAGCATGCATTGAAGATCGCAACAACTTGGCAACGGGATCTTGCGCTTGACCCCCCGGCGCTCGGAGACGTCATCCCGGGCCACCCGCTTGCCCTTGTCGTGGGCGCGGGACGAGCCCTCTGAATCTTGAAGATCGTCAGGAGCCGGCGCCTCGTCCAAATCGATGATCTCCAATTCGGCCGACGGTGCCTCCTCCTCAACCGCTCGCCTCGTGTCTGAACCACAGAAAGCAGACTAAGAGAAGGAAGGTTCTTACTCCGCAAGTAAGAAGACCAAGTTCCCGAACTCCTTACCTATCGGCGACAGCACTCGAGCGAGGTAGCCCTTAATGTTGGAAGAAGTCACCAAATCAGCAGTCTCTTTGCGATTCTGCTGCAAGATGGCAGCCTCCTCTTCCACCTCCGGAGAAAACATGGTCTGCTTCGGAAGAATGTTCGGGTGGAAATTGGGTGCCGTCGGGAAATTCCAGACTACACCGACTACCGATGGGCCCACCCAGAAATATTGGGTCTTCCACCCTTTATGAGAAGAGTCCTTCGCAGAGAGGGACACGCAACTCCTCCCCCGCTTTGCCTGGATGAAGAAGAAGCCCTTCCCCGCATGAGGATTCTCCTTCAACTCGAAGAAGTAATGGAAAAGATCCAGCGAGGTGCGCACCCTACACTGGCCACAGAGGAAAATAAAGGAGAAAATGAAGGTATAAGAGTTGGAGACCAGCTAGACAGGAGCCAACTGGTAGAACCGAGGCAACTCGGCAACAAAGGGATGAAGGGGCAGATGAAAGCCACATTTCCAGGCTAGGAGAAAGGAGCAAAAGAGGCTAGAACGAGTGGATAGGCTAGACTCATGAGGCTCAGGCGCCAGGAACTGAAACCGCCAAGACAGGCCGTATTGACTCTCCAGCCGCTTCACCTCAGCCTTCCCCAGCTCACTGCAGAGCGGCTCCGACGGCGTCAAGAAAACCCTTTCAGCCCGTTCTCTCTGCCGCCCCTCGGCCTCAGGATGATGGTCCGCCATGAGACAGAGAAAAGAAGAAGGGGAAAGCTCCATGCCCGAGAACTTCGGAGGAGAAAGGGAGCTGACGAATCGCCGCCCCAGGAAGCCCCTCTTGCTCCGGTGGCCGCAACGATTCTCCGCTCTTCCGAAACTACTCTCACCGCGCAGAAGCCCCCCCTCCTCAAATATAACTACAAAGAAGGGCAAAACCCTAAAACCCGGGAGATAAAGGGACGCAAAACGCACAATGCCTAAAAACCCTGACGGGAGGCGGAGCGGCGTCCGATCTCCGGAGGAGGGGCCTTCTCTTATTCATCATAACGGGCGTATTTTCAAGGTGAGCCGCATCATGTGGCCCCTATCAGAGAGATATCTTTACCCAACCAGTGCCACAAATAGTCCAGCCCAAATGCTACTCGTCCGAGCCTAATCTTGGCTTGGGAGTAGGAGGGGGACAAGTGGAGAGGGGAAATCTCATCGCCCGTACGGAGAGGCCAAACGAGGTCTAAACCAGACCGAACAAGGCTCAACTCCTTAAAGTGGCAGCCCCCGTGCCCACTTATTATAAAGCCCAAAAATTCACTCGGTACAAGCGCTTCCTAGGTGGCCTTCGGGTTGAGAAGTCCGAGCATCAGTCGATCGGGAAAGCTCCCCCAGAGCCCCCTATTCTTTGTCCCGACCCAACACTTATCACTCGTGAGGCCACTCCTGAACAAGTGCCATTCGTTCGGGCTCGCTGATGGAAGCTTATTGATTCGGCCGTTGCAAATCCCTTAATGGTAGGGAGCTCAAGGGGACAAGGGAGACCAAGAGTCCGCGCGCCGTAAGGAGTCCACATGAAGGACGTAACCCCCCCGGAACTCCTCCGCTCATAGGGATCAAATCGCACAGCAGGCCATTATTTAAATAGGACATGCTCTACTACGATGAGGTAAGCCTAAGCAAGGCAAAAGCCAGCAACCCTGAGCAGGAACCACTTCACCTTTTGGTGGAGAGGGATCTCGCGCTCCCACTTTCCTCCCAACTCTTCTCTTCACACCAGAGCTCTACTGCCCTTGCTGACTTAAGCAATGGAGGGTCTTCCCCAGGGATCTATCCCTGGGCACCTCTGACGTGTTTCCCTTCTTACTGTTCTTACTTCAAGGGTACGTGGTCATATCCTTCCCCGCTTAGGAGCAGTGCGAGATCTCCCATCTTCAACAGGTCAGCCGCTCAGCCTCCAGCCCCAGTTTCGGCTACAACACCTTTCCGGGCCAGCCGGCTGGCTCCAGCTCCGGTCACCATCTCCAGTCATAATTCTAGTTTCAACCTCTAGCCTCCCTCTCAGTCCAAGTCTTGGCCGCGTTGTCCCCCAGGCCACCAGTCGGCTCTGTCACAGTCTTCCCGGCAAGTATACACTACATTGTCGGCTAACAACATGATGTCAGTGGATACTCTACTACTCGGATCGTGACTGATACACCCCTGAATCACTCTGTTAGCCGCAAACCTCTTGGACCGGCACACTCCGTGGGTCTATGCCGGCTTTACATCACACAAGCTTCTGTCTTTCAAGGGGTTTACCCCCAATGCCCAGCCTCCCGTCTACCCAGTACCCGGCGCAAGATATACTATTCTCTGTACTCAATTCCTTCATCCCTACGCCCAAAATCGGGCACACTCAGTTCCCTATCACCTACATCGGCATGCCAGGGAAAAACAAGCACGACTAACAGCAAGTGGTCGCCAGTCCCTACACACAGCACCGCTCCACCGGAGAGGGGAAGAAACAACCCGATAAACAACCAAAAGATCCAGCAAGTTTGTCACTAATACTCTGTGAAAGGATCCCAAGACATGCCCTTGGGGTGACAAAATCCATACAGTCCGGATGACATAAAATAAAAAGGGGAAAAAGAAATACAATCAAACCCCAGGCTCAATCCCCTCCAGTGCCACAAGGTGAGAGTCAGTAGCCGCAAGCTCCGCCTCCAGGGTCAACAACAGCTGAGCGCTAGCCTCGGCCATCGTCTCGGCCGTCTGCCACTTAACTCGAGCTCGCTCGATGACTGACCACTGCTCCTCCCAGGCCTTCTTAAAGACCTCATCCTGGCTCTCTGCCTCCCCCAGCTGTGTGGCGCGGTCCTGGGACGCCAACGTGGCCGCCTCGACATGGCCTCTCTGCTCGGCTATAGCCGACACGAGCTGGGCCCGCTGCTCTTGAGCCTTTCGGATCTCCGCCAGCTACTGCGCCCTCTGCTCCTGAGCCGCCAGAAGCCGCAGGTACTCTATCCAGATGCCGGCCAAGCCAGACATCCAGAGCTCGCACGGGAAGTCGAGGCTATGGTAGCTCTGGGTGCAATCCCTCAACCGCTGCCTAAGCTCCTTTGGAGAAGGCAGGCGGTCGCCTCCCAGGTAGCCTCGAGCTCGCTGAATCAAGGCCGCACACACACTCGCATCCAACAGCAGCTCAGGCAGGGGAGTGGACGTAGGCCACTCAACCCCTAGGTCTAGGGAAGAGTGGACCATCTAAGCCAACACACCAGCAAAGCCTGCACAACCACACCCAGCATGAGATGGAAATACACAACACCCAAAGCTCGTCTGATAAGATAAGGTGGAAAACTTGAGAAACGTCTCAGTCCTTGTTGAGTAGTGGACAACGGATCTAGAGGGGAGGGGTGAATAGATCGGCCCCTCTTTTCGCAATGCAACCCTCTATATAGCTAGATAAAATAAATTGCAGCAGAATGTAACTAGCTTATCGAAGAACACTATGATTCGCTTGGCAAGATGAGCAACTAATATATCGATTTGAATCTAATCATGCATCTAGAATGAATCAATCACATAAACAAACCACAACACAAAGGATTTTAAGGTGGTTCGGACTGAAGCCCCAGTCCTACGTCCACCCCTCACCAAATCCGGTGAGGCTCCACTAGTGCCTCGCACTGAACCGCAAATCAGAAAGACCTTCGATTGCCTTCCTACTAACCACAGGTAGGGACGTCAACACCGCAGATCGAACAACTTCCGATTGCCTTCCTACTAACCACCGGTAGGGATGATCTTTAGTTTCAATCGTTTGTATGAAATGAAAAGAGAACAAATAGAAATCACTCAAACAAGATATAGAATATGCTCAAAGTAAAAAAATCTTGTCTAAGTTGCAGAAGCTTGAATCTGATGCTTCGATAGTGTCCTCTTCCTTAAGAGATGATCTTCCTTGACTTGATGAAGAAGACTATGGATGTAGCTTTGATCTTCCCTTTGATCTCCTTGAGTTGATGAAGAGTTTGATGCAGTTTAGATCACCCTTGAGAGCCTTGATTGCTTCTTACTTCCTTGCAGGTTGAGATAGCTTCAGATCTAGGCTTGAATCCCTTGGAATGGATGAAGATCTCTTCACGAAGTACTGTTCACGGCTACAGTACCATCTCCCTTGAACAGCCTCCACAAGCCTCCCTTGATCTCCTTTGATCCAAATGAAGCATTAGGGTTTCTAACCCTCTTGTATGTGTTTTATAGACTTTGGATGGTCAATAGAAGCCCCCCAGACCAGATCCACATTTTTTGGGTGATTGGGTGACTTTAGGATTAAAGAAATCCATGGAGAATGGCCCTTCTCGAAATGGAAAATAAAGTCAACAATGAAGGCTCGGGGCTGGCGGTCGACCTGTGGCTTCTGGCGGTCGACCGCTACTGAGAAAACTGCAGACGAATGATCCCTGAAATTTTCGGTCGACCGCTACTGGGCTGGCGGTCGACCGCCACTGAGAGAGCTGCAGCCTAGAGGTTGCTGGCAGGGGCGATCGACCGCCCCTGTGCTGGCGGTCGACCGCCAGCTAGGCAGACCCCGGGTTTTCCTGGGTCGGTCTGTTAAATTCTTTAGCTCCGTCGCTTAAGTTCTTTAGCACCCCATTCATGTCTGTAGCATCACCCTTGACAGTCTAGAAGGTGTCAACTGAGTCTTTGACTTTGGGTTCTCTTGGTTATGCTTCTTTGTGCATCGACCTTAACTATCATTGAGCTTTCACTTTTGCCAACTCCACTCCATTCCTTGTCCATTCATTTGCATATCTGTCATGAACAAAACATCACGTATGTCAGTCATATAAGAGTGAAATACAACAATGACTAATAGTGTTTAGCCATTATCAAAACCAAGAATGTCAAATAACTCAAATGACCACATGATGATGTCGAATGACCCAAGTGACCGCAAGATGACTCAAATGACTATAGGGGCACAACATTCTCCCCCTTTTTGATGATGGCAACACTGTGAGTCATTATGTGGCAGTAATATCCAAGATGGCAAAGTTTATGACATATGCAACAAGTGCAGCTCAAGATCCATGATAGTAATAGCATGTGAATGCAATTATGAATGCAGATATGAGTGCTATGCAATTATGCAAACCCCATCACATACACATAAGAGATACACTAAGCGCACAAAGGATTCTCCCCCTTTGACTCTCCCCCGTACACAATTCACTCATCCCCCAATGACAACTCACAAAGCAAAGGATGACTCACAACAAAAAATTCTTCCCCTTTGACAGCAGCAAAAAGGAGGGAGAAGTTAGAGAAGCGACAAATGTCGGTGAGACCAATTCTTAAAGGGGTGGAGAGCAAGTCATTATATGCAAACCTGAAACATACCGCGAGCAACATATATAGTTCAAAGCTAATGAAATCCGAGATCATCAACAGATTTCGAAAAGCAGCTACATCCAAGATTTAATAGAAATGAACCAAAGGTGCATATCATGACAGTGTTTAACCTTCCCTTGTCTTATATATCCACATTCAATAACTACAAAGGGAATAACACAAAAACTAGTATTGAGGCTAAACAATCATGACTAAAGTATAGAATTTTATGAGTTCAACAAATTTGATTTTCAATATCTTTTGAATTTGAAGGCACATGACTTATATTTTACGAGCAATCAAGTCTAGTACATGCCTCCTAGCCGTAAGAATACACGTTGTTTAGACGTCAGTATCCCTAGGTATTTGGCAAGACTGACGGTTATGCTTCAGAATGAACAGAGATAACAAAGTCACGTCATGACATATCCAATCTCATTTCTGTGATGAGAAGATATATTTCTCAGCAATTATGCCAGTGCTCTGCCTAGAGTCCCAATATAATTAAGACAGAGATAACAGGGGCATATCATGACATATCATTCATCACTTGATTTGATGACATGACATATTTCTCCGTGCAACAATATCATTGCTCTATCAAATTGATTTCCAAGAATTCCAGCTCATCAAGATGTTTAGAAACAATACTAAGCTCTAGAGTATCACCAAGATTTTCATGACATTTGGATTTTCAGATATCAGGATAGTAATGCAAAGCATAATATGTAATCTCTAGTTAAGGTCTATTAAAACCACAGAACATAGATGATTTCAGAATAAATATTTTTGAACTTCAAGGAAATCATTAAATATGAACCATTTTCATTGGATGGATAATCATCAAGGCATATAATAGAAAGCTCTTATGCCGTAGTTCTGCCAGTGAAGTATAGATTGCAAGAGGTTAAGAGAATCAACAAAACTCCCCCTAATGATATGCCATGGATGCACGAAGAAGTTATGTTTGCAAGCAAGTTGAATGATAAATGAGGTTGACCTAGTCACTCTGAAGGTGGCGGAAATGAAATGCATGACCCAACACATAGTTGTACACTTATTAAATGCAATAAAATGAAGATGAAACATATGCATGAATGCTGCAAAGAGACAACTCCCCCTTACTATATGGCCTATATGCGACAGTGACGCATGGTACTTGGTGGAGGTGAAACCTCACGCATATTGAGTACTTCTAGGCAAGCATAACCTGTCTTTCCATATATCAACAATTAATATACCATGGCCATGCAAGAAGGATGCTATACAAACCATGCAATGCATTATGAACATGAATTCAATTTTATTATGCATCATGACTACATGCAATGCTACACCATATGCAAAATGACATATTTACATATAAACAATGCATGGACACCAATCTGTAAAAACATACAACTAAATTGAACAAAATCATCATTTCAATTTTTATTGGCCTGAGGTCGGCAAAGACCAAGCTCCCTTCTGAGTGTTAAAAACCTGTCATTACACAAGGGATTGATGAAAATATCAGCAATTTGATTTAGAGTATCAACAAAATGCAGTTCAAAATTTTTCTTACCGACCTCATCTCTAATGAAGTGATGCCTAATCTCAATATGCTTAGTCCTAGAGTGCTGGACTAGATTTTTTGCAGGGTTGATAGCACTAGTGTTATCACACAGAATCGGGACACAACCAAGATCCACTAAGTAGTCTTGGAGTTGGTATTTAATCCATAACACTTGGGTGCCACAGCTCCCCGCAGTAACATATTCTGCCTCTGCGGTTGAGAGGGCAACCGAGTGTTGTTTCTTGGAGGCCCAAGAAACTAAACACCCGCCCAGAAACTGGCAGTAGCCACTAGTACTTTTGCCATCCAACTTACATCCAGCATAGTCCGTATCAGAATAAGATATAAGAGATAAATCACATGATGATGGATACCACAATCCCAAATCTTGAGTCCTGGCAAGATATCTAAGGATACGTTTGACGGCAGTCAAGTGGGATTCTCTAGGACTAGCTTGAAATCTAGTACAAAGGCATACACTAAACTGGATATCTGGTCGGGATGCAGTCAAGTAAAGCAAAGAGCCGATCATACCTCTATAGATCTTTGCATCCATTAGTTTATGATTTTCATCCGAATCCAGTGATGTTGTGGTGCTCATAGGAGTTGCAATGATTTTGCTGTTCGTCATGTCAAATCTTTTCAGCAGCTCCTTGATGTATTTGGCTTGACTTATGAAGCACCCATCTTGTCCTTGGTTGACCTGCAAACCGAGAAAGAATTGGAGTTCTCCCATTAGGCTCATCTCAAATTCACCAGTCATGAGGTTAGCAAATTCCTCACACATTTCAGATTTAGTAGAACCAAACACAATATCATCAACATAAATTTGAACAATCAAGATGTTCTTACCTTGCTTCTTGGTGAAAAGTGTTTGATCTACCTTACCTCGTGTGTAAACGTTTTCAAAGAGGAACGAGCTTAGTCTCTCATACCAAGCTCTTGGTGCTTGCTTAAGTCCATAAAGCGCCCTGTCTAGCTTGTATACAAAATCTGCATGGTTAGAATTCTCAAAGTCAGGGGGCTGCTCAACATATACTTCTTCTTTGATCAAGCCATTCAAGAAAGCACTTTTTACATCCATTTGATACAGCTTTATTCTAAGGAAGCATGCAAAGGTAAGTAAAATTCTGATGGCTTCGAGTCTAGCAACTGGGGCATTAGATTCATCAAAGTCTACCCCAAACTCTTGATTATACCCTTGAGCCACCAATCTAGCCTTGTTTCTTATTATCTTGCCATCCTCACTGAGTTTGTTCCTAAAGACCCATTTAGTGTCAATGACAGATTGTGATGAAGGTCTAGGAACAAGATGCCAAACTTTATTTCTTTCAAACTGGTTTAACTCGTCTTGCATTAAATTTATCCAATTTTCATCTTTTAATGCTTCATCAATGTTTTTGGGTTCAAGCTGAGAGACAAGAGCAAGTTGATCTAATTCTTCCACAATTCTAAAATGTGACCTTGTTCTAGGTGGGTCATTCAAGCTATCAATGACATTTTCTAAAGGATGATCCTTAAGAATTCTAATGTTTGTAGAATCATTACCTTCTCCTGGAACTTGATCCCTTGCATTACTTGATTCAGCTAGGTCACCATCTTCTCTTATTTCTTCTTGTAGAGGATCATTCTTTTCCTTCATACTTAGGAATTCCCCATCTTCATCATTTTTCCTGCAAGAGCTATCATTGTTAGAATCATCATGATATTCATCAAAGGAAACATGGGGTGATTCTTCCACAGTTTGACTCTTAATGTTATAAATTCTATAAGCCCTAGATCTATCAGACTATCCAAGAAATATACCTTCATCGCTCTTGGGCTCGAATTTATCTAAATCTCTTTTGTCATTATTGTGGATGAAGCATTTAGATCCAAATACTTTCATGTGTGTGAGAGAAGGCTTTTTATCTTTCAGCAACTCATAAGGAGTCTTTTTGGTGTGTGGCCTTACCATAGAGCGGTTGATAATATAACATGCCGAGTTTACCGCTTCAGCCCAAGATTTCCTTGGAAGTTGCCGTTCGGTAAGCATGGTTCTTGCCATCTCTATGAGAGTTCGGTTTCTTCTTTCAACTATACCGTTTTGCTCTGGGGTTCTTGGTGAAGAAAATCGGTGTGAAATTCCTTCAGCCCTGCAAAGATTATAGAAGTCATCATTTTTAAATTCACCACAATGATCAGATTGAATGTTGGAGATTTTGAACTCACCGTCTTGCTTTATCTTCATATAGAGTGCCTGAAACTCATCAAAAGTATCATTTTTATGTGTGAGAAAGAAAACTCATGTGAACCTAGAGTAATCATCCACCAAGGCATATCCATATTTTCTATCACTTAAACTAGCAGTTCTGGTTGGACCAAACAAATCCATATGAATCAGCTCAAGTGGTTTAGATGACATGTTTGCAGATCTAGCCTTGAAGGATTTTCTTGTTTGTTTACCTAGGGCACATGCATCACATAATTTATTTTCTTGTTTAAAAGAAAGTTCAGACAACCCATTCACCATTGAATGCTTTAACAGTTTATGTAAGACATTGTAGCTAGCATGTCCTAGTCTACGATGTCATAACCATGCAAGTTCAGATTTTGGTGTAGCAAGACAAAGATTTAAATGAGCAGGATCATCTAAGTCAATCATGTAAACATTGTTGACTCTCTTATCAGATAATTTTACCTTGTCAGATTTTGGTTCAAGGATTCTACATTCATGAGAGTCAAACAGCACTTTGTGACCTTTATCACACAATTGACTTATACTAAGCATGTTGTATTTCAAACCTTCAACTAGCAGCACATTACAAATGGAGTTGGAGAGGTTCTTACCTACATTACCTGTTCCAATGATTTTTCCCTTGTTGTTCCCTCCAAATGTGACATATCCTCCTTCCTTTTCTTCCAAGAGACAAAATTTTGATTTGTCTCCAGTCATGTGTCTTGAACAGCCGCTATCAAGGTACCACCTGTTATGCATGGCTGTAAGACACTCATGCACAAGCAATTAAGCAATGGTGTTTGGAACCCAATCAAATTTGGGTCCCATCAAACTCTTCAGATTTTCAAAACATGAAACCATTTCTTTTGGAATCCAAACCTTCCTAACATTCATGTTTTGTTTGCTTAGAGCAGGGATTTGGTTTTTCTTTTCAACCTTGACATTCACTTTCTGTTTGGAGGCTCTTTTTTGGAATTTGTGGAAGTTTGAGGAAGTTTGCTTTTTAACCCATTGTGGCCACTGGTTGGTTTTAGGTTGAAAATGATTGTTTTGCCACCTAGGAAATTGATGCACACAAGAATCACAATTGCCCCAAAAATACGGTGGTGTCAACCTATGGAAGTGTCGACCTGTGTGAAATTGTTTGGCAGTTTGAAAGGTTGATGGCCAAGGAGGTGTCGGCCTGTGTTGTGAGGATAGTTGAATCTTCTTAGACTTTTGAGCAATCTTTTTAGGGATTTCAGTGGCTTCCTCTTCAACCTTTTCTTTTCCTTTGGATATTATTTTTGAGGTAGAAGCATTAGAAGATGAAACAAATGTGACAGTTTTTAACCCAATTGGCCTCTTGTTTGTAGGTTCAAAACCCAACCCTTCCTTGTTGAAGTTCATTCTGGTACCTAGCAGTGCATCTAGGTTTTCTTTTCCATCCACAAATTTTTCTAAGGATTGTTGTTTATCTTCCAACTCTTTTTGAAATTTTCAATGTTTTGAAGAAGTTGAGTGTTGACTTGTTTGACAGCTTCATACTTCTCATTGCTCAATTTACTGTCCTTTTCATAGCTTTACATTTTTAGCTTCATGCTATCAATCTCATTTCTTAAATCTTCATTTTCAGTTTCCAAGTCAGCCATTTTTTTTCTTCCCTCTTCCAAATCCTCAATCATTTTCTTAAGATCTTCAATTTTAGTTTCAAGTAGAGCAGTCTTATCATTCATGTCATGATCATGCATAAACAAGTTAATTTTCTTTTTTAATGATTTATTCTCCTTTTTGTACATGTCATATTTTTTCATGAGCCGTATATATGCTTCCTCCCAATTATCAAGTGTGTAATTTTCAAATGGAGAGTTTACCTCAGTTTCTTCATCATCTCTGGCCATGAGACAAAGATCTTCTTTTTCCTTGTCTGAGGAGCTAGTTCCACCATCACTTTCTTCCACGTCACTCCAGGTGGACACCATGGCCTTGTTCTTCTTCTTGTCCTTCCATTTGTCAGCCTTTTTGGATTTGTCAGGACAATCAGTCTTGAAATGCCCTGGTTTGTTGCAAGAATAACAAATGATTTTGTCAGATTTCTTAAAATTTTCAGAATTAGATTTGAAACCATTTCTTACCTTTGACCTTCCTCTCATGAAGCTCTTACCTTCCTTTCTCAGAAATTTTCTGAACTTACATGTGAGCATGGCTACGTCATCCTCATCTCGCTCACTTGCTGAATCCTCACCTTCATCAGAAGTGCCTTGACCACTGGGTCCTGCTTTAAGTGCTAGGGGCTTTTTCTTAGGCACCTCAGCCTCTTTGTTCTTAAGGTTGATCTCATAGGTCATCAAAGACCCAATGAGTTCATCTACCTTGGTAGTTGCGAGATCTCTCGATTCTTCAACCACGGTAGCCTTTGTGTGCCATGCGGGAGTCAATGATCTGAGAATCTTTCTCACAATTTCCTGTTCTGAGTATTTCTTTCCCAAATCAGTTAGACTATTAGTAAGCACAGTTAACCGAGCATACATATTATGAATTGACTCATCAGGCTTCATGCAGAACATTTCATATTCAGAAACTAAAATGTTGGCTTTTGTTTCTCATACCAGAGAGGTTCTTTCGTAAATTACCTCTAACTTGTCCCACATTTGTTTTACCGTTACGCAGGTAGCCACTCTTGAGAATTCTACTGGATGGAGTGAGCACTGCATGATGTGTTTGGCACTCCAGTTGACAGTGGATTATCTTATTTGTTCTTTGGTCCACAAATCCTCGTTATCCGTAAGCTCATACAGACCTTTGCTGATTACTCGCCAAAGTTCGTAGTCTTGGGCGCGAATGAACACCTGCTTGCGATGTTTCCAATAAGGATAATTAGTTCCAGTAAAGTAAGGAGGCCTATTCACAGAATGTCCTTCACGTAGAAAACCCTTGGACACTGATCCACCAATTCCCTCAAGGTCGTTGGACCCCATAATGAGAGATTAGGCTCTGATACCACTTGTTGAGTAGTGGACAGCGGATCTAGAGGGGAGGGGTGAATAGATCTGCCCCTCTTTTCGCAATGCAACCCTCTATATAGCTAGATAAAATAAATTACAGCAGAATGTAACTAGCTTATCGAAGAACACTATGATTCGCTTGGCAAGATGAGCAACTAATATATCGATTTGAATCTAAGCATGCATCTAGAACGAAGCAATCACATAAACAAACCACAACACAAAGGATTTTAAGGTGGTTCGGACTGAATCCCCAGTCCTACGTCCACCCCTCACCAAATCCGGTGAGGCTCCACTAGTGCCTTGCACTGAACCGCAAATCGGAAAGACCTCCGATTGCCTTCATACTAACCACAGGTAGGGACATCAACACGGCAGATCGGACAACTTCCGATTGCCTTCCTACTAACCACCGATAGGGACGATCTTTAGTTTCAATCGTTTGTATGAAATGAAAAGAGAACAAATAGAAATCACTCAAACAAGATATAGAATATGCTCAAAGTAAAAAGATCTTGTCTGAGTTGCAGGAGCTTGAATCTGATGCTTCGATGGTGTCTTCTTCCTTGAGAGATGATCTTCCTTGAGTTGATGAAGAAGACTATGGATGTAGCTTTGATCTTCCCTTTGATCTCCTTGAGTTGATGAAGAGTTTGATGCAGTTTAGATCACCCTTGAGAGCCTTGATTGCTTCTTGCTTCCATGCAGGTTGAGATAGCTTCAGATCTAGGCTTGAATCCCTTGGAATGGATGAAGATCTCTTCACGAAGTACTGTTCACGGCTATAGTACCATCTCCCTTGAACAGCCTCCACGAGCCTCCCTTGATCTCCTTTGATCCAAATGAAGCATTAGGGTTTCTAACTCTCTTGTATGTGTTTTATAGACTTTGGATGGTCAATAGAAGGCCCCCAGACTAGATCCACATTTTGTGGGTGATTGGGTGACTTTAGGATTACAGAAATCCATGGAGAATGGCCCTCTCGAAGTGGAAAACAAAGTCAACAATGAAGGCTCGGGACTGGCGGTCGACCTGTGGCTTCTGGCGGTCGACCGCTACTGGGAAAACTACAGACGAATGATCCCTGGAATTTTCGGTCGACCGCTACTGGGCTGGCGGTCGACAACCATTGAGAGAGCTGCAGCCTGGAGGTTGCTGGCAGGGGCGGTCGACCGCCCCAGTGCTGGCGGTCGACCGCCAGCTGGGCAGACCCCGGGTTTTCCCGGGTCGATCCGTTAACTGCTTTAGCTCTGTCGCTTAAGTTCTTTAGCACCCCATTCATGTCTGTAGCATCACCCTTGACAGTCTAGAAGGTGTCAACCGAGTCTTTGACTTTGGGTTCTCTTGGTTATGCTTCTTTGTGCATCGACCTTAACTATCATTGAGCTTTCACTTTTGCCAACTCCACTCCATTCCTTGTCCATTCATTTGCATATCTGTCATGAACAAAACATCACGTATGTCAGTCATATAAGAGTGAAAAATAACAATGACTAATAGTGTTTAGCCATTATCAAAACCAAGAATGTCAAATAACTCAAATGACCACATGATGATGTTGAATGACCCAAGTGGCCGCAAGATGACTCAAATGACCATAGGGGCACAACAGTCCTTACCTAGTGCAGCTCCCGCCACGCCTATAGTCTCTGTCGTAGGGGTCGGTGAGGCCTATCGCTCCCCCACATCAGCAATCTCGCCGGTCGGGTTCAGGGAGGGCAAAGGCTCTTCCGTAATCCGGCCGTCCTCAGTGGTCATCGGGGAGACAGAAGGCTCTCCCTGGCTATCCTCAGTGGGAGCCGGCACGAGCTCCCCCTTAGATCCCAGTCCTGGTAATAACACAATAACGTCAACACCCTGCTATAAACTCTAAACCAAAGCCAATAGCGAGGAGCGAAGTGTTGGGTTCGGTGCAGTATTCAGAGGGGGGGGGTGAATGAATATGACTTTTAAAAACCTTTCGCCCAGTTAAAATTTCGCTCACTAAAAATGCTAGTTTGCAAACTAAACAAACTTGAAGGCTAAATGGCAGTTGTGGAACTAACCAAACACACAGTGAGATCACTAGAGTGCTAACAAGACAGATTTAGTCAATCTGAAAACTAATTAACTCTTCTGCTCAACCAGAAGCCAAACACATGGAGCGCCCCTATGCAATCACCTAGCGGAAGCACAAATAGACAAGTCAAACCACAGTGCACAAGGGGTTTTTAGGTGGTTCGGTCCAGCAGACCTACATCCACCCCACACTCAACCCGAGTGTGGCTTCCACTAGCTCACGCTAGAAACCGCAGACTCAGTCTGCAACAGGTGCTGCCACACAGCTTGACCAGGGGAACAACCTCCCCTCTTCCTCCCAACCGGAGGGACACCCCAAGTGACTCCCAGTCACTTGGAAACCAGAGGTCGAAGACCTCTCTTCCTCCAGACCAGGAGGGACCCTACCAGTGACTTCCAGTCACCAGCAAACCAGAGGTCGAAGACCTCTCTTCCTCCAACTGGAGGGACCCCTGGACTTGCAGCCACAAGCCCAGAACCGGAGGACGAGCCTTCCTTCCTCTAACCAGAGGGAACCCACAAGTGACAACCTGTCACTTGCAAACTAGAGGTCGCAGACCTCTCTTCCTCCAGACCAGGAGGGACCCGACCTCAGTCCAGAGGATCGGAAGTACAAAGCTAACCAAATGAAAAAGGAAAAATAAGAAAGGAAAAATACACAGCGATCAGAAAGCTGTAAAGAAAGATAACACAGATGTGGCTCGCATGGAGCTGACTGGCCTGGATTTGATCCACGGTCCAGTATACAGATCTTCAGGTAAGCTTCTCTTCCTCTTCTCTTCTCTCTCACTTTCTTTTTCTCTTAACCCTCACGAGCTCTCTAACTCTCTCTTTCTCTTCTTCTCCTTCTGCTCTTCTTCTCTTTCTTTTCTTCTTCTTTCGCAGGCTCTCTCTGTCTCTTCTCTTCTCTTCTTCTTCTGCTTTCTACTGCAGCTCTTTTTCTATTCTGCTCGATCAGCCTTTCTTCTTTTTATAACAGCAGCCAGCAGGAGGGCAGCACTGGGCACGTGTGGCTTCCACATTTCCCGCCCAGAACTTTTGGCCACGTGTCAGTCTCTCAGCCAGCTTCAGCACACGTGTCACAATCCTGTCTGTCCTTCCAGCCTCGGATCACGTTCTTCTTTTTATTTTTCTTCTTCTCCTGCAAAGAAATTAAAACCATTAAAACTCAGGGCCACAAAAACTAAAACTGCATGAGGTATGTGATAGCAATACGAGATGCACTATACTGAGAACGACACGAGATACACGAGATGACTACAGCACCAAATAAAGAGAGAATGACACGAGGTCAGATGAGAATAGCACGAGGTGAGAAGGAAATAACACGGAGTGAAACGATAGAAACACATGATCAGAGGAACCTTGGACGAAGATAGAAAAAAGGCAACACGAAGACACAAATACAAAAACAACACGAAGACAAAAGATAGAAACGGCTACAACGACACGTGATAAAACAGTGAAAGCAGGAAAACGACTCGAGTAACTACAGTAAATGACACGAAAACACAAGAGCAAAAATAAAAAGGATGACTTGAGATGAGTAACTAAATACTGAAGAAACGACACGAGGTTCACAGGAAAACGACTCGAAGTTCATCAGAACAAATCGAGCTGCTTCAGTAAACAGCACGAAGACAATCAACAAACATAGTTGGAACAACACGACGTACAAAAGGACAACACGAAGTGTAGTGAACACAAACAACACGAAGTATGAAAGGAACAGTACGGACATACAAGGTACTACCTCATAGCACTTTTCCTGTTAATCATGGAAATTTCAAATGCATAACATTACGCAAGATATCTGATTAAAATGACAATATTTAACATAGTGATGCTCATCATCAAAACACTAGGGAAGTCACAAACAAGAAAGCTGTGAAAAACAAGGCATGTTGTACAGACTTCAATCAATATGCATCAGACGACTGTGTATGGACTTGAAGACCCTTAGCCAATGTATAGACTTCAAGTGGAGACCAATGTGTAGACTTCACGTTAAAGCCCAATGTGCAGACTTGAGCTATGCAAGCTACAATGTCGATGTATGGACTTTGTGAATGTTCAGACTTGAATGCTCGACCAGTGTACAGACTTGCAGAGCCGACCCCAATGTATAGACTTGAGGAATTGAAGCCAATTTACAGACTTGTCGAATGGCTCAGCAATGTATAGACTTGGTGAACCACGGTCCAATGTATAGACTTGAAGCCTTAAGACGCAGCATGAGACGTTGGCTGAGACGGACGCTGTACATACTTAATGCATGTGAACAGTGAGACGGATGTATAGACTTGATGCCTGTAGCAGTGTATAGACTTTGGACTTCGCCATGCTTACACTATGCGATGTACACACTTGCTGCCTGACTAATGTGCATGACAATGTATAGACTCGATGAACTACAACATGAACATATCAGCAGAGAAGCAATGCACAGAACAGAAATCAAGCACAAACCAATTTATCACAGCATGACTCAAGCATACACATGCATTCTTCACAATTCAGACATGGCACACTCATGCAATCTCCCACAGAATAGATCAGACATATTCAAGACAATGTGGTGACTCATTCATGTTGCTATCATTAAAACACCACATCATCAACAAAGCACAAGGGGCACAACACGAAGGACCTCTATATACCTTCCAAAGCTGCCTCCATCTTGGCATCTCCGGTAGAAGCGGACTCGGAGGAAGAAGAGCCCGAGCTCGAACTCTCGTCAGTCTCCATCGCCGCACTGTCACTGCTCGAAGAACTAGATGAGGTCTCTGAAGAACCCCCAGATGCAGGTAAATTAGAGGCACCTATACACCAAGAAGCCAAGTCAGGCTATTATAAAATCCAGTTTCATATGAAGACAACTCCATAGCCAAGGGTGTTAGATAAGAAGCTCACCAGTAGGGGCGTCCCCCTCAGAAATCCCCTCAATATCGACAAACTCCTCGTCGCCCCCAGCCGAACCCTCGAGCGCGGGCTCGCCCCCGGCTGCCCCGGGCATGTCACGAGGAAGTTCAGCCTCCTCCAGAGGGCAAGAAGCACCTACAACCAATACCGGTAAAAGCTTAGCATTAGAGGACAACTCAGAAGGCCCTACCATGAATGACTAGGCACTCGGTTGCATACCTGAGGGTCCCACACTTGAGGACTCGACTAGTCCCACAGTGCAGGCTGACACCACAGTGGACAAAGATGGGAGAGGCACTCTCGCTAGTGACTGTGGTAGTGCGCCCAGCGCGTCCCCAGCAACGGACGAAGGCAAGGGGGCCACTTGCTCAGACTCGCCCTCAAATGACGGGAGAGCCACTGAGGCCCCAGCACTGGCCAACTCATGGATCATCTCTAGAGTGGCAGCAGTGTCCTCGCCTGGCAAGTAAAATAACATAAACCCAGTAAGTAACCCCGCTATGTCAAAAGTACAACTAAAATAGGGTTACTCCTATCACATCAATTTGACGCTTACCGGAGCTACCTCGGGCTACAACTGGCACTAGGTCCCCCATCTGGTCAGATGTTCCGCCTTGTGTCTCGGAAGGGGCCTCGACCCCCGACACCTCAGCCATCCCTGCACAGTATGAACGGCTATATCAGTGGCCACAACTGGGCAAAGCCACACCCAGTGTATGTCCAGTGTCAGAGGCTCTCACCTGAGTGGGCCTTCCCTAGAGCTTTCCACGACTTGAAGTCGGGGAATGTCTCGATGCCTTCCCTGGAGCCTTCCACGACTTGAAGTCGAGAAATGTCTCGATGTTGGATGCAATCTCGTCCATTACGCGAAGGAACCCCTCCATGTCTATCTCGCACTCGACCCCATCATCTGGTAGGGGGTCAACTTCCGGAGGGGGCGAGAAGGCTGCCTCCACACCGGCCTCCATTGGGGCTACAAGAAACAAGACCAACAGAGCAAAGTCAGCCAGCAGTTGGGACTAAACCAACAAGGAGCAAATGGGCAAATACAATACTTACTCAAAGCTGACTCCGCCTCAATCAGCTCGTCAGCCTCAAGTCCCTCCGAGGGCTCGCTGACTCCAGTCTCCCTAGCATCTACTCGAGGGCACTTCCGCCTAGGTCGCAGCCCCCCATCTCCAGTCCCTGTTGATGTCACCGTGGAGGGGTGATCACCCTCCACCGCAGAACCTGTCAACATGCACATCAACACACGACATCTCAGTTGCAAACATCAGAAGATAGTAAAACTGAGACAACACTCTGAGGGGAGAAATTTTACCCGAAGCCCCGAAGGGGGTCAATGGTAGAGGGTCCAGCTGCTCTGGATTCAGTGCCAACACACGGGCAGCCATTGCAACTGCCTCCCGGATATCCCTCAAAGTGTGAGCACACTCAATATGGGATATAAACTCCACGGGTCCAGCCGACCTGATCGCGTGGCCAATGTGCCACCGCCAGTCATCAACAGCTGTACAAGCAAAGCTCCCCTCAAGGAGCACCCGGTCCAATGAACCTCTGCTCCGGAAGCCGTAATCGGCCAGGAACTGGGTCCACCAGCTCCTCGGTGCCCTTGGTCGAGGCACCTTCACTCCAGTGATCACCGCTATCGTTGTTGCCTATCTCAGGGGCTTCACCGCCCCGCCGTTGCCCCGGCTTCCAGGCAACATGCCCCGGCTACCCCGGGGGCACTGCTCCGCAAGACACTCGACCTCTCGATGAATCCGAGTGACGTGGGTCCTCAAATACCCATCGTCCAGGGGAATGGGAGGCAAATCCTCCCTCAGCAAACGACTCTCCTCCGCCTTCCGGACCGCGGAGGTCTTCTGCCGATACAAATGACTATGCTCGAACCACCACTTAGCATAATGGACGTCGAATCGTCATCGACGCCCCTGCTCAGGTATCGGGTACTACTCCGGCTCCCAGTGATGTTAGAAGTCCCACCACGCTGTCACCAGTAGGTGGGTATCCTTCTCTCGGTACTGTCAGCCTGTCAACGAAAACTCCCTGTTCGGTGGGATCCCCTGGTTGTAGCCGAAGTTTCAGGCAAACCGGAATGGGTAGTACGGCTCCAAAGAACTCGTCGCAGACCGGTGTAGCGTCAGCACGGTCGGACGAGTGCTCATCACCCACTCTATCCGCAGTCCAGCCTCCGACTCCCTCTGATGTGGCTGGGCACTGGTTGCCCCTCCTTCCAACACCGCGAGAAATAGGCTGGAGTCCCTCGTGGCGCTGTCAAAAGGTAATCCATCTCGCCCCGACCGGGCAGGTAGCAAAGGGCTCTCCTAGCCCCCTCTAGCTGCGCCTCGGTATCTCCGTAAGGCTGCCAAGTAAAGCTGAAAGGTAAAGGTGCCGTCAGGTTCGCTACGGTCCCCTGAGTCATAAACCCCGGAAATAACAATCCAACCCACAAACTCAGATAGTGAGTCGGCAACAGCATGCTTCTCTCTCTAGGCGTCGAGTGCGCCGCCAGGACTCCTAGCCCCTGATACACATTGGCCAATGTGACTGGAGCCAAGGTCAACTATCCCCCCTCTGCCAGCAGGCATGCTGGCCATAGCAGCTTGACCCTTAGTAGGGCGTCCTCCCTGTGCGGGACCACAAATGTCGCTAACCAGTACGCCAAGTATGCGGCAAGATGTGCGACGTCCGGCAAGCCATGGGGATTCCACCCCTCCTACTGTGCGTATATATATCTGGAGTATGTCCGGAAGTGCAGCTCCACCACGGTGTACTCCTTCCACGGAGTCGGATCCCTGGCAAACCCCCGATAAAAATAGAAGGGCCCGTTGTAGAAGTGGTGGACCCACACATTCAGCGGCACACTGGGAGTCTATGCAGCTCTGTCTCTCCCTGCTAGGGCCAGGTCCCTCCAAGTCTTCAGAAGATACCGATAGCTGTGAGGGACCCGATATCGCCCCTGTCCGTCGGTATGACTGCTTGGAGATCATCCAATACCACCTCCTCATACCCTTCGCCACTGATCGGCAACCCAGAAATCCGGAACAGAGACCATAAGTCAAGTGAGGTCTCTCTCTCTGTTGTCACCACCGTGTTCCATAGGTAGTTAAAATGCTCCAGCAGTCCATGTAGCAGTCCAGTGTAACAGGGGTACGCGTATAAAGCAGTAGTCACCGCATACCTGATCCCTGCTCTATCCAATAGCACCCGGTAATGGTGCACAATCCCCATCAGCCACTCAGTGGCCCCCTGACGGTACCGGTGTGAGGGGATCACTGCCCAGCAACGGTACCAACTGATGACGGTCTACCGCATAACTCTGTCCAGAATGCTGTGCTCATCGTAGCCCTCCCTAGCATACTGCAGACTGGCAGGCTCCAACACTAGCCCGGCTGTCCCCTCTGTCTCAGTACGGTGGTGCTCATGCAGGTCCCAGGAAGCAGGGCCTATAGGCCCAACTCTGACTCTGAACTGCTCTGCTCTGCCAAAGAACCCCAGGCACTCAGCACTGGGAAACTGACGCTTCCTCTAGTAGTCCTCAGAGAAGCTCGGATAGCTGTTAAATGCAACGCCGTGCAGACTGTCCCTGCCAATCAGAATGGCCCGCTCAAGCCGGCGATGGGCTCCCGGAATCTGGGTGTCATCCTCCTCCATGCCGGGAGGGACATAGCTCCTAATAAACTCGAACAGATGGCGGTCTAGGAGGAACTCCATGGGATAGCCTCCGCTCCGGTCGTAGGTATACAGACCGCCTGCCCCCAAAATCTGGGCCACCTCTATGGACCCAACTCCAGCTGCCCTCTCACCGACTGGACCCTCGGCTACTACTGTATGCCCCGAATCGAGCTGCTATGCACTAGCCATAGTGACCACCGGTGGACCCAGATGGGGCATGGGCCACTCAGTCCTTCTCACCTAGTGATCCTCCTCCCGAGCCACTTGCCTCGGGGCCCGCTCATCTCTGCCAAATCGTGCCATGGCTACAAGATAGGGCACACCAGAATGGTCAGAACACCAGAAAGTCAATATGTACGACACAAGAAAGCAAAGGCACATGAAGTGTCAAAATATAACTACAACAGCCCGAAACAGGGGGCTCACGGGCCGTACGCCCTCATCTCCGCCTCCGACGCACGTCTCGTGGGGGGCATTTGTTGTACCCGGACTATTTCCCAGTAAAATAACAAGAAATTAGCGTTCGGGGATTTTCCCGAGTACTTTTAAGGCACGAGTTACCAGGCCATTTCTACAACTCCTGGGACCCCACCAGGGGCCCTAACCAGTTTGCAGTGACATGCGGCTACACAGGTAACCAACCGGGACCAATCCCGGCCACTCACCTACAGGCTTTGTCCGTACTCCACATGACCACTCGGGCAAACCCGGGGGCGCTCCGACTTCGAGCCATGCCACGTGGCGCCCAATGAATGGGCCGGGCGCCCACCCCGAGACACTCACTTCTAACCCTTCAAGGTCAAAGGGAGACCTAATCAGGCCAACCACAGGCTTTGGAGGCCCGCCGCATGCATATGCGGCTCACACGCGTGTGTTCGGCATTTTTCTGAACACCTTGTGGGCGCGTATATTCTAGCCCTTCTACAGCAAACCACGGGTCACCCCGTGTTTCCAGCAAACAAATTGGGTTCTACAACGACCCCCCAACAAGTTGGGGCTACCCCCGACCCTCAGACACGTGGCGATGAGCCACTTAACTTTAGCTCTCGGGCCAACCCGAGGCTACCCCGTCAACCCACCGTGCAACATGGCACGTAGCCCGAGGCATAGCCCATGAGCCCAAAGTGCCTCTCCTTAGCTCCCACGAGCTCTCACCCTCAGCCCAAGGCCCATCCTGAGGCCCCTCAGCCAGTTACCCAAGCCGTTCGACAACCCGGGGTGTGTCGGGCATTTACTCGAACACCTTGCAAGCGGCTACTATGACTTGAAGAACAACGGCCCCCACGGGCCATCCCAGTATCCCGGAGCCAAGTGTCCCTTAAGGGACATTCCCATATAAAGAGAGAAGTCCCCCGGGGGACATCCCTCGGGGTTGTGGCCTGCCTGGGGCCCATTCGCCCTAGGGCGCGGCCGCACCCCCAGGGGAGGGTGAACTCCCTGGGGGTCGCACCCTCTCTGTTGCGGGGGTTTTTTTTCTTTATATGCCGATGACGGGGGTGAAGGTAGGAATACTGTCAAGAAAGGGAAATACGGGAGTTTGTTATTTCTCGGGTATTCTCCCTTACGGTTGTATGCCTCTCACGGCGGTACCGGGCACTCTCCTTTTTACGGAAAGCCGAAAAGGGTCGAATGGCACGGGAATGTAGGGGCATCAGTTAGCCGGATAGGGTGCGGGCATGCCAATCGATTTCTCGACAATCACCCATGGAACCAAGGGTTGACCGGGGAAGCACCACCAGGACACAGCACGTGGGCTCGAGAGGTCGAGCGACACATGGATCGAGGGGGTTCCATGGGTGCGAGTGCGCAGGCGATTGTGGGAATCGTGTACTGGACGTCTTTCCCCACCGAGCACAAGCGATCGGTGTTTATTTACATCGGACTGAATTCGAACACCTTCGTTCTATGCTGAACAGAAGCATGTGTGTATCTGAAGTCTTAGGGGGAGAGCAGGGGGTACTCGGCAGCTGTGGGTTCGCACTAGACAGGGCAATGTTGGCTGGGGTCAGAGGGGCTGTGGATTCACGCTAGGTGACATAAAAAGGGGTTGAGGGCCCGAATGTGGATGCGAGCGCATTCGTTCAAATGGCAGTACGATTTCTGAGAGCTATATGGCTTTATAGGAAGACCATGGGGGCCGAGGTACAACAGGCGCAAGCCGCGGGAAAATTCCGACGCGTGGGTCGGTCCCCGGGTCAATGCGTGACAAAGCGGGCATCCGCATGTTTTACAGAGAGTCCCTCTCGTGGCATGCGCCATGTTTGCTTCGCCGAACGAGGGGCTATGACTGGGTAGTTGGAGGAAGCATAGGGCTGGTGTCTGGGCGAGGGTCGATCACAGCTCGGGCCGAGCGGCCGGACGTGGCCTCGTGACTGCGGAGAAGTGTGACGTCATCACGCGTGCGTAGTTGCGGTCGATGGGCACGCGAGGGGCAATGCCAGCATGAGGGGACGTTCACCCTTGTCATAACATCGCACACGTGGTGGGGATAGACTTGTGTGTCATGGCGGAACACCGTGTGAGGGGAGTACAAGCGACATACCCTTGGCGTCCTTAGCCGACGACCAAGTCACCCACACACAATTCTCCTTGCTCGTTGCCAGGCTTGAAGCTTGGAGCCTTTGATCACTGGAGGGATGGATTGATCTCTGCGTATCACCCCTTGAGCTTCTAAGGGGCTTTTATAGGGAATTTGGAAGGTCATGGAAGGGTTTAGGCGGGCTAGGGTGAAGGGTTCAACCTAGCCCGGGTAAACCATTTGAATAGTGAGGGGGAAGGGTTTAGGCGGACCAGCCCATAGGGCTGGTCTAGGCCGCCTAAACCCCTCCTCTGGATGGGGTTTAGGCGGACCAGCCCAAGGGGCTAGTCTGGTCCGCCTAAACCCCTCACGGAGCAGTTTTTCTTAATAAAAAAACCCTTTTTTTTGGCCGGAATAGGTTTAGGCGGACCAGCCCAGGGGGCTGGGCTGGTCTGCCTAAACTCCCTCCCCCAGGGGGTTTAGGTAGACCAGCCTGGGGGTCCAGGCTGGTCCGCCTAAACCCCTCCTCAGGGGGTTTCGGCGGGCTGGCTTCTAGGGAGAGAGGGGGCGGTCCCCACCCTATAATATCCCATTTTTTTGTGTTTTTCCTTCTTAATTTGCTAAGAAGAAAAGGACAGGTGGAGCAGGATGCGTGGAGCTTTGTGTGCATTGACTGCCGAAGACCAATCCTCCGTGCTATTGCTTCGTTCTTCTACGTGTTGTTCCCACGAACAGGTACAAACGAATGATGCGAACCCTCCACCCCGGATTAGGGAGTCGGATGTGCGGAGACTGAGAATCGGACGAACTGGGACTGAGCGGGTCCGTGGGGCCACTGGGCTGGAGAGAGGATGCGGCCCCCAGGGAGTTCGCCCTCCCTTGGGGGCGCGGACACGCCCTGGGGCGAATGGTCCCCAGGCAGGACGCAACCCTGAGGGATGGCCCCCGGGGGTCTTCTCTCGTCATCTGGGAATGCCCTTTGAAGGAAAATGGGCTCCGGGATACTAGGATGGCCCGTGGGGGCCGTTGTTCTTCGAGTCGTAGTAGCCGCTCGCAAGGTGTTCGGGTAAATGCCCGACACACCCCGGGTTGTCGAACGGCTTGGATAACTGGCTGAGGGGCCTCAGGATGGACCATGGGCTGAGGGTGAGAGCTCGTGGGAGCTAAGGAGAGGCACTTTGGGATCATGGGTCGTGCCTCGGGCTGCATGCCATGTTGCACGGCGGGTTAGCGGGGTAGCCTCGGGTTGGCCCGAGAGCTAAAGTTAAGTGGCTCATCGCCACATGTCTGAGGGTCGGGGGTGGCCCCGACTTGCTGGGGGGTCGTTGTAGAACCCAATTAGCATGCTGGAATTATAGGGTGGCCCGTGGTTTGGTGTAGAAGGGCTAGAATATACGCACCCACAAGGTGTTCAGAAAAATGCCGAACACACGTGTGTGAGCCGCATATGCATGCGGCGGGCCTCCAAAGCCTGTGGTTGGCCTGATTAGGTCTCCCTTTGACCTTGAAGGGTTGGAAGTGAGTGTCTTGGGGTGGGCCCCCGGCCCTTTCATTGGGCGCCACATGGCATGGCTCGAAGTCGGAGCGCCCCCGGGTTGGCCCGGGCGGCCATGTGGAGTACGGACAAAGCTCGTAGGTGAGTGGCCGGGATTGGTCCCGGTTGGTTACCCGTGTAGCCGCATGTCACTGCAAACTGGTTAGGGCCCCTGCTGGGGTCCCGGGAGTTGTAGAAATGTCCGGGTAACTCGTGCCTTAAAAGTACCCGAGAAAATTCCCGATCGCTGATTTCTTGTTATTTTGCTGGGAAATCATCCGGGTACAACAAATAAAAGCCCCTTAGAAACTCAAGGGGTGATACGTAGAGATCAATCCAAGCCTCCAGTGATCAAAGGCTCCAAGCTTCAAGCCTGGCAACGAGCAAGGAGAATTGTGTGTGGGTGACTTGGTCGTCGGCTAAGGACGCTGAGGGTATGTCACTTGTACTCCCCTCACACTGTGTTCCGCCATGACACACAAGTCTATCCCCACCACATGTTCGATGTTATGACAATGGTGAACGTCCCCTCATGCCGGGATTGCCCCTCGCGTGCCCGTCGACCGCAACTACGCACGTGCCATGAGGTCACGCTTCTCCGCAATCAAGAGGCCACGTCCGGCCGCTCAGCCCGAGCCGTGATCGACCCTCGCCCAGACACCAGCCCGATGCTTCCTCCAGCTACCCAATCATAGCCCCTCGTTCGGCGAAGCAAACATGGCCCATGCCACGAGAGGGACTCTCTATCAAACATGCGGATACCCGCTTTGTCACGCATTGACCTGGGGATCGACCCACGCGTCGGATTTGTCCCGCGGCTTACGTCTATTGTACCTCGGCCCCCATGGCCTTCCCATAAAGCCATATAGCTATTTGAAATCATACTGCCATTTGAACGAATGCGCTCGCATCCACGTTCGGGCCCTCAGCCCCTTTTTATGTTGCCTAGCATGAATCCACATCCCCTCTAACCCTTGTCAACATTGCCCTATCTAGTGCGAACCCACAGCTGTCGAGTACCCCCTGCTCTCAGCCCAGGACTTCAAATACACACAGGCTTCTCTTCAGCATAGAATGAAGGTGTTCAAATTCAATCCGATGTAAATAAACACCGATCGCTTGTGGTCGGTGGGGAAATAAGTCCAGTACATGATTCCCACAATCGCCTACGCACTCGCACCCGTGGAACCCCCTCGATCCATGTGTCGCCCGACCTCTCGAGCCCACGTGCCGCGTCCTGGTGGCGCTTCCCCGGTCAACCCTTGGTTCCATGGGTGATTGTCGAGAAATCGATTGGCACGCCAGCACCCTGTCCGGCTAACTGATGCCCCTACATTCCCGTGCCATTCGACTCTTTTCAACTTTCCATAAAAAGGAGAGTGCCCATGATGTGACACCAAATGCAGCGGAGACTTTGATTCCTTGGACCTAATTCGCAATCACAATTACAAGGCGCCGAGAATATGTTAAAGCTACCAACGCACCGTGCGCACACGATTCCCGTGGTGACCCGGTGATGCCGAGTCGAGGTGATGAAGATAGCCCCTGACTGGTTAGAGGACCAGCACCACTTTAGTTAGCCCTCCCGAAGGTTTGAAAGCCCACAAACAAGGGCGGCCGGATGCCTTAAAGGCACGGGGTCACTCGCTCACTTATAGCCACGGTGACCACACTGAAAGGTGGCGCCGGGATCGGGCACTCGCTCTCCTACCGGCCGATATGTTTCGCAGATATTAAATAAACAAGTATAAGGAGGCAAGGGCAGGAGGCTCACCTGGTTGGTTTGAGGAAACCAACCCCGGTCGGAGACGAGGGCGAGCGGGGAAGTGTGGGTTCCCCGCACACTACGCCGATGAAGCTTGAGCTGTTTAGTACATGAACTACTCCTCACGCAGGAGGGTTGGATGGAGGGTGGGGGAATTAAACTTACATCAAACACTACCTCCACGCAGGGAGGGGCGCTAAGCCGGCCAGGCAGGAGGGGGAAACTCGCCAAGGATGACGGAACGGAAGCCGACGTGGATCTGCCCACTTGCTGTGCGAAGGGACAGGATGCCGCTGTTGCAGTCGTAGTTCATCCTCAGGAATTTTTCCGGCGACGAAACCAGAGGGGATTTCTTCGTAACAGGGGCTGGGACACCTCTGAATTTTATCGAATTCTTCTGACGTCGTCGCTGGTCGTGGTGGAGGCTCGAACAGGATGAAGGAATCTGGGGCTGGCGGCTTCAGATCGGAGGCAGTAGGATGCAGAGGTTGTACCTTGTGCTCCCGAGCTCCGAATCTCAAGCCGTCAGAAGTTATGGAACCATGGTCGAGCCCTCGTTGCAGAAAAACTGGCGGGGAGGCTGCCGGAGGTCGGGGTGTCCTGGGGGACGCCGATGAGTGACTGTTGGTCGCAGAAGACTGGTGAGGGCAGTCCTGCGTGACTGAAGGAGAAAAATCAGAACTGGGGCTCCCGAACGCCGAATGTACTTCTGCTTCTTGCTCCTGGTCGGGAACAGGGGGAGGAAGATCTTTGAGGAGGAACTTTGGTCTGATTCCTTCATGGTTAGTCGTGGTGCGGTGACGAACTGGGTTTCAGGTTCTGGCCGCAGCGACTACCAGATAGGAACAGTGGATTGCAGAAGTTGTCCCGGCCGTTCCCGGATGCCGAATCTCGAACCGTCGGAGTTTCTGGAACCGTGGATGATCCCTCTGTGCTGCAAAACTGACGGGGAAGCCGTCCGATGTCAGGGTGGACTGGGGGTTGCCAATGAGTGGAGGCAGGTCACTGCCACCTGTGGGAGACAGACCCGACCAGTCGTGGAAGAAAGACCAAAACTCTGACCTCCGGATGCCGAATGCACTTCCGCTTCTTGATCCAGAAATAGGACTGGTGGAGGAAGATATTTTTAGAAGAACTCGCGGCTTGAATCTTCCACTGTCGGCCGTGGTGCAGCTTTGAACCGGGTTCAGGAGCTCTGCTGATGGAGCTCTGCGCAGTCGGGGGAGATTGGCTCTCCCGGACAGCCCCGAACTCGGAACGGGACGGGATCACCTCGCCTGCAAAGATGACTGGACGCCCTTTCCAGAAAGGTATGGTACGCCTCTGGATGTCACCGTGTGAATCCGGGGAAGCTTCTGCAAGTCGTACCTTCTTCAGCCACCTGCAGACTGATCAAAGGGGGGGAGAGGGGTGGAAGAACTTGGTTGGCCAAAGGAAGAATAATGGGAAGGGGGGTTGGGGGCTGCGACCTAGGGAGGTGAGGGGGGCTGGGAATGAATGTGGTGCAGTCCCAAAGGGAGGAGAATTCGAATTTTAGCTTGGGAGGGGTGAAGGGGATGCTTAGGGAAGTGAGGGGGTGTATGGGGAATGTTGGGTTGGGTGGTGGCCAATTCGGTTTGAATGGTGGTGGTGATCGGGATAGGAGTCATTTGGGGTGGTGGACTGTGGGCCCTAAGGGAAGTGAAGATCTTCCTGATCTCAACCCTTATCTCTTCCAATGAATCTAGGGGTCCTTTGGGTGGTGGGGTTTGGGTCCTAATGGAGGCCTTGGGTTGATTGGGAGGAAAAGGGGGAGTGGGAGTGCTCCTCGGGTTATTGTCCTCACGGTAGGAGTGGGACGGTCGGGGAGCGTACATCTTCCTGAGCTCACTCTTCATCTCTTCCCATGAGTGGATGGGCTCTTGTCCCCAAACCCTTCTGAATCTCTCTTTGTGTTCTCACATTTTCTTAGCTAGACCCCGAAGTCGTGCCTTGGCCCTGCAGACTCTCTCGTACCCATATACCCAAGTACTTTCAAAGTCCCTTTCCATGGTATTCTCCCACCTAAGATAGGCATGAGGATAAATTCCATCAAAATGAAGGTCCTCATCTACAATGTAGTCCATGTGGAGGGGGTCAATCGGACCATGTGACCAGCGAGGGGTATGCATGAGGATCGGGTGATGAATGCAAATGCCCTAGGACAAGACTTAGTAGAGACAAGTCTAGAACTTGCTCTGATACCAATTTGATGTGACACCAAATGCAGCGGAGACTTTGATTCCTTGGACCTAATTCGCAATCACAATTACAAGGCGCCGAGAATATGTTAAAGCTACCAACGCACCGTGCGCACACGATTCCCGTGGTGACCCGGTGATGCCGAGTCGAGGTGATGAAGATAGCCCCTGACTGGTTAGAGGACCAGCACCACTTTAGTTAGCCCTCCCGAAGGTTTGAAAGCCCACAAACAAGGGCGGCCGGATGCCTTAAAGGCACGGGGTCACTCGCTCACTTATAGCCACGGTGACCACACTGAAAGGTGGCGCCGGGATCGGGCACTCGCTCTCCTACCGGCCGATATGTTTCGCAGATATTAAATAAACAAGTATAAGGAGGCAAGGGCAGGAGGCTCACCTGGTTGGTTTGAGAAAACCAACCCCGGTCGGAGACGAGGGCGAGCGGGGAAGTGTGGGTTCCCCGCACACTGCGCCGATGAAGCTTGAGCTGTTTAGTACATGAACTACTCCTCACGCAGGAGGGTTGGATGGAGGGTGGGGGAATTAAACTTACATCAAACACTACCTCCACGCAGGGAGGGGCGCTAAGCCGGCCAGGCAGGAGGGGGAAACTCGCCAAGGATGACGGAACGGAAGCCGACGTGGATCTGCCCACTTGCTGTGCGAAGGGACAGGATGCCGCTGTTGCAGTCGTAGTTCATCCTCAGGAATTTTTCCGGCGACGAAACCAGAGGGGATTTCTTCGTAACAGGGGCTGGGACACCTCTGAATTTTATCGAATTCTTCTGACGTCGTCGCTGGTCGTGGTGGAGGCTCGAACAGGATGAAGGAATCTGGGGCTGGCGGCTTCAGATCGGAGGCAGTAGGATGCAGAGGTTGTACCTTGTGCTCCCGAGCTCCGAATCTCAAGCCGTCAGAAGTTATGGAACCATGGTCGAGCCCTCGTTGCAGAAAAACTGGCGGGGAGGCTGCCGGAGGTCGGGGTGTCCTGGGGGACGCCGATGAGTGACTGTTGGTCGCAGAAGACTGGTGAGGGCAGTCCTGCGTGACTGAAGGAGAAAAATCAGAACTGGGGCTCCCGAACGCCGAATGTACTTCTGCTTCTTGCTCCTGGTCGGGAACAGGGGGAGGAAGATCTTTGAGGAGGAACTTTGGTCTGATTCCTTCACGGTTAGTCGTGGTGCGGTGACGAACTGGGTTGCAGGTTCTGGCCGTAGCGACTACCAGATAGGAACAGTGGATTGCAGAAGTTGTCCCGGCCGCTCCCGGATGCCGAATCTCGAACCGTCGGAGTTTCTGGAACCGTGGACGATCCCTCTGTGCTGCAAAACTGACGGGGAAGCCGTCCGATGTCGGGGTGGACTGGGGGTTGCCAATGAGTGGAGGCAGGTCACTGCCACCTGTGGGAGACAGACCCGACCAGTCAAGGAAGAAAGACCAAAACTCTGACCTCCGGACGCCGAATGCACTTCCGCTTCTTGATCCAGAAAGAGGACTGGTGGAGGAAGATATTTTCAGAAGAACTCGCGGCTTGAATCTTCCACTGTCGGCCGTGGTGCAGCTTTGAACCGGGTTCAGGAGCTCTGCTGATGGAGCTCTGCGCAGTCGGGGGAGATTGGCTCTTCCGGACAGCCCCGAACTCGGAATGGGACGGGATCACCTCGCCTGCGAAGATGACTGGACGCCCTTTCCATAAAGGTATGGTACGCCTCTGGATGTCACCGTGTGAATCCGGGGAAGCTTCTGCAAGTCGTACCTTCTTCAGCCACCTGCAGACTGATCAAAGGGGGGGAGAGGGGTGGAAGAACTTGGTTGGCCAAAGGAAGAATAATGGGAAGGGGGGTTGGGGGCTGCGACCTAGGGAGGTGAGGGGGGCTGGGAATGAATGTGGTGCAGTCCCAAAGGGAGGAGAATTCGAATTTTAGCTTGGGAGGGGTGAAGGGGATGCTTAGGGAAGTGAGGGGGTGTATGGGGAATGCCAAGGGGTGCCTTGGAAGAGGGGCTTCCACCTAGGGGTTGGAGGGGGATTAAATGGGAGGTATGGGGAAGGGGGAGGGGTCTTAATTAGGGGAGAATAGGGAGGAGAGAGAGTGAATTTCAAAATTTAGAGAGAGAGAGGGAAGAGGAGAGAGAAAAGAGCTAGAGAGAGAGGGGGAGATGCACTTAAGTGGCTCAAATTTGCTTAATACTTCATTAGCTTCAAAAGAGGGGGTTTGAGGTCCTATATATAGGAAAACCCAATTTACAAAGAAGTTCTCATGAAATGGACAAATGACGGAAGACCAAGGGGTGGGGAGAGGGGCGCCCATGGGCCAGACCAAAGAAATGGCCCAATAAGACCTACTAGCCCCATTAGCCCACTAGCCTACATACAAGCATAAGTAAATAACATGATAACCTAGTAACATGACTCAAAACATAGGCAAATACATCAAAATGACTCAAGAAAATAGGAAAATGTAATAGGCTGATAAGCACCAATGTTCCATCTGAAGAAGGGCTGCTCCCTAGCTGCCTCCGGGAGGGAGAGAAGTGCCAAGCCAGAGGGTATGTGGTGTGATGCCCTCATCAATTCTCCCGGGCGGCGAAGAGCTCGACTCTGTCGAGTAAAGGCCCTCCCTACTGCGGTACTGCTCTAGGAGATCGGGGGACAGCTGCTGGAGATCCTCCCAGCTCACCCAGGTATCGTCCGAGGGTGGTCGTCCCTTCCACCTGTCCAGGTAGCGCTCATACGCCTTGCTCCTTGTGATGGTAACCTGTTCATCTAATATCTGCTCCACTTCATCACGCCGGTTTCTCAAATGGGGTTGAGCTCTCTGGGGTGTGGGGGCGCTCTCAAAGGAGGGAGTAGGCTGGATTTCCTCACCGGGTGTCACCGTGGGGCCCTTGTAGGGCACCAGGTCAACCACATTGAATGTGGGGCTTACTCCGTACTCTTCAGGGAGGTCCAACACGTAAGCATTGGTGCCAAGGCGTCTCAGCACCTGGAAGGGGCCAGCTCCACGCGACCTCAACTTCGAAGTATTCCCAAGGAACAACCTCTCAGTTCTCACCATCACAAAATCACCAATATGGAATTCTTGGTGGCGGCGGTGGGAGTCAGCAGACTTCTTGTAAATCTCGTTGCTCTTGTTGATGTTTTTGCGAATGTTTCCATGCAACTCTATGAATGTTGATTCACTAGTGGATAATGGGGGTCCTGGACAACCAAATGTAAACCTATCATGCTTAGGAGTCATGTGGACCTTGATGCACTTAGGTGGACCGGGGCAGCCACAAATGGCCCTATCATGCCTGAGGTGGATGAAGAGTGGGGGAGGACCAGTATGTCCAAATGTGGCTCTATCAGGTATGGGTGCAATGAATGCTGGAGGACCTGGACTTCCATGTAGACTCCTATCATGCATAAGATGGACGATGAATGGGGGTGGACCTACATATCCAAATGTGAACCTGTCATGCACCGGACCTAGTGTGTATGAGACACAAATGAGATGACTATCCCTACCAGGTGGGGCAAAATGTTGTGGCCCATGCATTACAATCAAGATGGCCCCATCTTTAGGTGGGGGTGGATTTGGGGGTTTCCACTCATAAGGGTCGAAGGGGTCCAAGAAGGTGGACATTTTGGGATAGGTCACTTCCTCATTTCCTAGCTGGACGTCACCCTCGGTCATGGCTCTCATAGTGTGAACTAAGTAGTGGAATGGGTGGGTTGGGTTCAACATGGTGGATGAGGGTAGGAGGGAGTGGGTGGTGGGTAAGGCGGTTAGGTCCCATGGGTTCAATGTCTTCCATAGGGAGGGATCAAAGGGGTCATGGAATGTGTTTCCAAGGAAGGGGTATTCTATCTCCTCAAGGTCTTCAAATGATGGTGAGTCCTCCTCCTCAAATGTGGTATTTGAACCGAAGTCCTTGGCGGGTTGGTTGGCCATGAATGGAGGGTTTGGCATCCTACCCGAAATAAGTAACTCTAATTTGTGGAGAGCATCGGGCTCCTCGGGTGGAGGGAGGAATAACAGAAGGTCACTAGTGTAGCAACCCATAGTGTAAGTGGAGGAGATGGATCCGACACATAAGTGTAGGAGGTCAAGGCTCCTAGGTTGGTCGGTTACAGTGGTCAACAGGTCAGTTAGCTCCATTTGCCAAGCTATACCCTTAAGAAAGTCCCCTAGTGTCTCCACCTGATAGGATGATTGGATTGTGGTGTGGTAGGTGGGTAAGGGTACTATAGGGAGGTTTTGTTCCATAGGAGGGCAAACATGGGCCATGAGATCTCTAAATGGGTTCTCCTTTAGCCAATGTGAAAGGGGTTCTCCTAAGATGAGCTCGGCCCCTACTAGGGAGGGTGGTGTAAGGTGAAGTCCACCATGTGAAGTTTCTTCTTCTTCCAGGACATGGGTGATCTCCATGGCGGGGGTTGGGTCCGGAGTACTCACCACTATGGGTTTGGGTATGGGGATCATGGTTTCCTTCACCAAGGAGGTGAGTAAGTCCATTGCTTGTGGGGTGATGATGACTGGCATGTGGCTCTTTTGGGGTGGTGAGTAATGGGGGACTTGGGATAGGATGGGGAGGGGTAGGAGTGGAGGCCTAGGTTGGGCATCTTGTAACTCATGGGGGAGGGTGCACCCCATTTGGCTCACTGGGTCTTCTTTGGGTAGGAATGAGTTCTCTTGACCTATTTGGGCCTCATATTCTTCTTCCCAATCTAGGGGAGCCTTATAGTCTTCGGTCACCTCCGTAAGTTCCTTTTGGAAATGGGTGGGATGAGGATTTGTGGAAGCTTGTGGGGTGTGGGTTTGATGGGGAATGTTGGGTTGGGTGGTGGCCAATTCGGTTTGAATGGTGGTGGTGATCGGGATAGGAGTCATTTGGGGTGGTGGAGTTTGGGCCCTAAGGGAAGTGAAGATCTTCCTGATCTCAACCCTTATCTCTTCCAATGAATCTAGGGGTCCTTTGGGTGGTGGGGTTTGGGTCCTAATGGAGGCCTTGGGTTGATTGGGAGGAAAAGGGGGAGTGGGAGTGCTCCTCGGGTTATTGTCCTCACGGTAGGAGTGGGACGGTCGGGGAGCGTACATCTTCCTGAGCTCACTCTTCATCTCTTCCCATGAGTGGATGGGCTCTTGTCCCCAAACCCTTCTGAATCTCTCTTTGTGTTCCCACATTTTCTTAGCTAGACCCCGAAGTCGTGCCTTGGCCCTGCAGACTCTCTCGTACCCATATACCCAAGTACTTTCAAAGTCCCTTTCCATGGTATTCTCCCACCTAAGATAGGCATGAGGATAAATTCCATCAAAATGAAGGTCCTCATCTACAATGTAGTCCATGTGGAGGGGGTCAATCGGACCATGTGACCAGCGAGGGGTATGCATGAGGATCGGGTGATGAATGCAAATGCCCTAGGACAAGACTTAGTAGAGACAAGTCTAGAACTTGCTCTGATACCAATTTGATGTGACACCAAATGCAGCGGAGACTTTGATTCCTTGGACCTAATTCGCAATCACAATTACAAGGCGCCGAGAATATGTTAAAGCTACCAACGCACCGTGCGCACACGATTCCCGTGGTGACCCGGTGATGCCGAGTCGAGGTGATGAAGATAGCCCCTGACTGGTTAGAGGACCAGCACCACTTTAGTTAGCCCTCCCGAAGGTTTGAAAGCCCACAAACAAGGGCGGCCGGATGCCTTAAAGGCACGGGGTCACTCGCTCACTTATAGCCACGGTGACCACACTGAAAGGTGGCGCCGGGATCGGGCACTCGCTCTCCTACCGGCCGATATGTTTCGCAGATATTAAATAAACAAGTATAAGGAGGCAAGGGCAGGAGGCTCACCTGGTTGGTTTGAGAAAACCAACCCCGGTCGGAGACGAGGGCGAGCGGGGAAGTGTGGGTTCCCCGCACACTGCGCCGATGAAGCTTGAGCTGTTTAGTACATGAACTACTCCTCACGCAGGAGGGTTGGATGGAGGGTGGGGGAATTAAACTTACATCAAACACTACCTCCACGCAGGGAGGGGCGCTAAGCCGGCCAGGCAGGAGGGGGAAACTCGCCAAGGATGACGGAACGGAAGCCGACGTGGATCTGCCCACTTGCTGTGCGAAGGGACAGGATGCCGCTGTTGCAGTCGTAGTTCATCCTCAGAATTTTTCCGGCGACGAAACCAGAGGGGATTTCTTCGTAACAGGGGCTGGGACACCTCTGAATTTTATCGAATTCTTCTGACGTCGTCGCTGGTCGTGGTGGAGGCTCGAACAGGATGAAGGAATCTGGGGCTGGCGGCTTCAGATCGGAGGCAGTAGGATGCAGAGGTTGTACCTTGTGCTCCCGAGCTCCGAATCTCAAGCCGTCAGAAGTTATGGAACCATGGTCGAGCCCTCGTTGCAGAAAAACTGGCGGGGAGGCTGCCGGAGGTCGGGGTGTCCTGGGGGACGCCGATGAGTGACTGTTGGTCGCAGAAGACTGGTGAGGGCAGTCCTGCGTGACTGAAGGAGAAAAATCAGAACTGGGGCTCCCGAATGCCGAATGTACTTCTGCTTCTTGCTCCTGGTCGGGAACAGGGGGAGGAAGATCTTTGAGGAGGAACTTTGGTCTGATTCCTTCATGGTTAGTCGTGGTGCGGTGACGAACTGGGTTGCAGGTTCTGGCCGCAGCGACTACCAGATAGGAACAGTGGATTGCAGAAGTTGTCCCGGCCGCTCCCGGATGCCGAATCTCGAACCGTCGGAGTTTCTGGAACCGTGGATGATCCCTCTGTGCTGCAAAACTGACAAGGGAAGCCATCCCGATGTCAGGGTGGACTGGGGGTTGCCAATGAGTGGAGGCAGGTCACTGCCACCTGTGGGAGACAGACCCGACCAGTCGTGGAAGAAAGACCAAAACTCTGACCTCCGGATGCCGAATGCACTTCCGCTTCTTGATCCAGAAATAGGACTGGTGGAGGAAGATATTTTTAGAAGAACTCGCGGCTTGAATCTTCCACTGTCGGCCGTGGTGCAGCTTTGAACCGGGTTCAGGAGCTCTGCTGATGGAGCTCTGCGCAGTCGGGGGAGATTGGCTCTCCCGGACAGCCCCGAACTCGGAACGGGACGGGATCACCTCGCCTGCAAAGATGACTGGACGCCCTTTCCAGAAAGGTATGGTACGCCTCTGGATGTCACCGTGTGAATCCGGGGAAGCTTCTGCAAGTCGTACCTTCTTCAGCCACCTGCAGACTGATCAAAGGGGGGGAGAGGGGTGGAAGAACTTGGTTGGCCAAAGGAAGAATAATGGGAAGGGGGGTTGGGGGCTGCGACCTAGGGAGGTGAGGGGGGCTGGGAATGAATGTGGTGCAGTCCCAAAGGGAGGAGAATTCGAATTTTAGCTTGGGAGGGGTGAAGGGGATGCTTAGGGAAGTGAGGGGGTGTATGGGGAATGCCAAGGGGTGCCTTGGAAGAGGGGCTTCCACCTAGGGGTTGGAGGGGGATTAAATGGGAGGTATGGGGAAGGGGGAGGGGTCTTAATTAGGGGAGAATAGGGATGAGAGAGAGTGAATTTCGAAATTTAGAGAGAGAGAGGGAAGAGGAGAGAGAAAAGAGCTAGAGAGAGTGGGGGAGATGCACTTAAGTGGCTCAAATTTGCTTAATACTTCATTAGCTTCAAAAGAGGGGGTTTGAGGTCCTATATATAGGAAAACCCAATTTACAAATAAGTCCTCATGAAATGGACAAATGACGGAAGACCAAGGGGTGGGGAGAGGGGCGCCCATGGGCCAGACCAAAGAAATGGCCCAATAAGACCTACTAGCCCCATTAGCCCACTAGCCTACATACAAGCATAAGTAAATAACATGATAACCTAGTAACATGACTCAAAACATAGGCAAATACATCAAAATGACTCAAGAAAATAGGAAAATGTAATAGGATGATAAGCACCAATGTTCCGTCTGAAGAAGGGCTGCTCCCTAGCTGCCTCCGGGAGGGAGAGAAGTGCCAAGCCAGAGGGTATGTGGTGTGATGCCCTCATCAGCCCAATACCGCCGTGAGAGGCATACAACCGTAAGGGAGAATACCCGAGAAATATCAAACTCTCGTATTTCCCTTTCTCGACTGTATTCCTACCTTCACCCCGGTCATCAGCATAAAAAGAAAAAAAAACCCCGCAACAGAAAGGATGGCACGCCCGGTGGGACGTCTCCCACCTTCCTTCTTTTTGCTGAAGAAAAGCCTATGCCAGCCATGAAGCCATGGTGCCCTTTTCCTGTCCTTGCAGGAGAGGCGGAGGAGGGTACCCGCACGTGCATTCCCTAGCGGTCACCAGTTGGACCTCGTTTGGCGACTGTCGGCAACCGCCTCAGCAGTACTCAGCACTCCAGCAACTATGGCGGCCGTCACTTATGGTCCCCTTGTCATCGCCACCCATGCACGGGTGGGTTACTTGGCGACGCCGATCGCTTTTGGCAGCTTCGCCCCTATCATCGGATCGCCCTATTTTTTTGGCGTCATCCCCGTGGCTGCTTCTCAGCCAATCCCAGTTTCTCTATCAGCTCTAGTGGCCAATGCGCCACGCGCACCTCCAACACCGGCGTCCCTCCTGAGTGCCAGGCACCGGACCGCCACTATCGGCCCCTGCAGGGCCCCCAGATTAACACCGGCCCGAGTAAGCGTTAGCTCCCGAGGCCAGCCGCGTCCGATCTTCGGCACGGGCCTCGCGCCCCTGATTTCGGCCGCTATCTCAGCACCTCCCTCGGGCCTCCAACCCCAAGCCTCAGTGAAGCTGGCACCCAACATGGGCTCCCAGCCCCGGGTTCACGGTTTCTCAGCACCCTCCTCGGGCCTCCAACCCCGAGCCACAGCGAAGCGGTCACCCAACACGGGCTCACAGCCCCGGGTCCACGGCATCTCAGCATCTTCCTCGGGTTTCCGACCCCGAGCCTCAGCAAAGTTGGCACCCAACATGGACTCCCAGCCCCGGGTTCGCGGCTTCTCAGCACCCTCCTCGCGCCCCCAGGCCCGATCCCCAGCAAAGCCGATGCCCGGTAAGGGCTCTCGGCCCCGACTCCCCAGTTCTTCGGCATTTTGCTCAGGATCCCAATCCCTAGCTCCAGTGGAACCGGCTCTCCCCGCGGGTCCCATACGCAGGGGGCAAGGTTACTCAGCACCTTCCTCGGGCCTCCCGACCCGAGCCCGGACTACATCGACACTCACCGCGGGTCTGCGACCAAGGGCTATCGGCACCTCAGCACTTCCGACGGCATCCCTTCCCGGTGCAAGAGTGTCATCTCCAGCATTGACAACACTTCTATCGATGCAAGCAAGGGCTTATACCCGAGTCGCCTAGCCATCGACTCCCGGCATGGGTCTCGTACCTTGGGGGCCGATCCTAGTACGTACGACTGAAAGGTCCGCACTATCGGTCACCATAGGCCGAGTCTTCTCAGTCTACCATCTTGGGGTGGAGTCTTCCTCCACCCCTCAGAAGAAGCGTCACCATGGCCGCAAAGGCAGGCGGCTCGCCGTTGCAACCAGCAACTCTGGCAGGACTATTATTGTCGGTGACTTGCGGATTCGCCTCGATGGGGGTGAACTTATCATACCCCAGGAACAGACCATTCCCACCATCACTACTTCCAACCGTTTTGACCTCTTGCGGCAAACGTGAGAGGACGAGGCGAAGCTCAGAGGAGCGAGTTCCTCGACAGCAGTCCGGGGGCACCCACCGCAGCCCGACACACCGGCTCCCAAGACAACTCATCGGAAAAATGGCAACAAGGGAGACCAGTAATCCGACTTGAGGAGAATCTGGGTCACCTCGGAGGAAGCTCAAGCCGTTCGAAGGGCGCATATTAGAAACCCCTGTTGTGTAGTGGACAGCGGATCTAGAGGGGAGGGGTGAATAGATCAGCCCCACTTTTCGCAATGCGGCCCTCTAAACAGCTAGTTAAAATGAATTGCAGCGGAATAGTAATTAGCTTCCAAGAATGCTATGATTCACTTAGCAAGATAAGCAAGATATATAATAATTCGATCCTAAACATGCATCTAGAACGAATCAATCACACAAGCAAACCACACTAGACAGGATTTTTAAGGTGGTTCGGACTGAATCCTCAGCCCTACGTCCACCCCTCACCAAAGCCCGGTGAGGCTTCACTTGTGCAACGCACAGAACCGCAAAATCGGAAACCACCTATTGCCTTCCTACTAACCACCTGGTAGGGACGTCAACAACGCAGATCGGACAACCTCTGATTGCCTTCCTACTAACCACCGGTAGGGACGATCTTCAGTTCCAAATGTTTGAATGAAATGGAAAAGAACAATTATGAAAATAAAACAAATGTGAATGAACTAAAATAAGAGATTGAGTTATGAGTGAAAATGAATTGGCCCTTGTATGGAATGTTGATCAGCAACAAGGCTCCTCTTGGCTTCAACTCAATCTTCTTGATTCACCCTTGATTGGATGAATGTTCTTCATGGAGTACTGTTCACGTGAACAGTACCTCTTCCTTCAATTCTTCTCTCTTGATCTTCTCCTTGAATTTCTTTGAATGAATGAAGGAGATGATGAAGCTACCTTGAATCTTGATTGCTTCTTTAGCTTCCAGGAGTTTGAATGCTTGAAATATCACCTTGAATGAACTTGAAAGAACTTGAATGGATGAAGATGATTTCCCTTGATAGTGAGCTTCAATGGATCCCCTTGAGATGATGAAGAGGATGGAGGATGCAGCTTTCTCTTCTCTTGGCCTTGATCTTGATCTCCACTTGAAGAGCTTGAACACTTGAGGATGAAGACCTTCTTCACGGAGTACTATTCACTGCTACAGTGCTCCGAATTCCTCTCCCTTGAACACACTCTAGCAGCCTCCCTTGTAACCCTCTTGAAGCCTTTTAGCATTAGGGTTTTCATCCCCTCATGTGTTGGTTTTATAGACCTTGAATGGTCTATAGACAAGCCTCAGACCAGATCCACAATTTGTGGGTGATTAGGTGACATTTGGATTAAAGAAATCAAGGTTGAATGGCTCTTTTCGAAGTTTGAAAATAAAGTCAAAAATGAAGGCTCGGGGCTGGCGGTCGACCGGCAGCTCCTGGCGGTCGACCGCCACTGTAAAAGGCTGTAGACGAATGGCCCCTGGGAATTCCGGTCGACCGCCACTGGCTGGCGGTCGACCGGCAGCAGGCAGACCTGTAGCCGGGGGATTCCTGGCTGGGGCGGTCGACCGCCCCTGTGCTGGCGGTCGACCGCCAGCTGGGCAGAGCCCGGGTCACCCCGGGTTGGTCCGTTGGCCGCACCAGCTCCATCGCTTGAGTCCGTTAGCTGCCCGTTCATGTCTGTGGCATCGACCTTGATTGTCTTGAAGTTTTATTACTGAGTCTTCAAGCAAATTTTTGTTCCGGGGGCTCCGCCCCCGGAAACCCCCGCAAGGGGCGCTGCCCCCTTGACCCCCGCGACCTGACCGCGTAGGTCGATCCGCGTGCGAGGGCGCAACATTGAGCTTTCATGTGCATATCTGTCATAAACACAACAGAACATATGTCAGTCATATAAGAGTGAAAAACAAAAATGACGAATAGTGTTTAGCCATTATCAAAACCAAGAATGACCATAGAATGATGTCGAATGACCCAAGTGACCATATGAAAACTCAAATAACCACAGGGGCACAACAACCCCCTGAGAGCGCTCAGACGTGGCATCAGGGAGGATGCAACTGGTACCACTATAGCACCGTCTGATGACGCCCAGTCGTCTAATGTCCCCCGCACAAGCAAGCAGAGGCAAAGGCGAGCCCATTCCTAGGCCCTCCAGCAGCCTATCCCGGGATCTCCTCCGACCAATATCAGGAGCGAGGCCCCTCTGTAATGCACCTCAGTCTTTGACAGACTAGGGGTGCCTGTCCGCCCCGAGCGGCACCCGCGCAGGAAGCAGACGGCCCGGTTCATTAACGACGCGGTTCGAGTGTTCGCGTGCTACACCACCGGACACCAGCCAGACACCCAGTCTCATGACCTGAATCAGCCCCTGTCCCACTTCAGGAGGCCACGCCATCAGGTTCCGCCGCTTCCCCCAACATGTCACATCGGCACTTCTACCGGATCGTAATTGTTGGAACGCGCGGAAGATACCGTGACCCTCCTACCAACACAGAGCCGGTCAACAATGACCCGTCTATGAACGAGGCTCAAGAAGTGACCCTCAAGACTCTCATGAAAGAGAACCAGCATCTGAAGGCCCTCCTGCAAGATCTCCTCCAGGAACGGGACCTCCATCCTCAGCAACCTTCTAGGCCTCCGCGATGCTGCCAATACCTCAGCGGTGATCGCCCGAACCCCATTGGCAATTGGGTTTGGCACACCCCCGGTTGAGGCTCATCTACGAGCCTCCAATACGCCAGTGCCAGAAAATCTCCTGGCACAACGCCAGATGATCGAGCGTATTGTCGAGACAAAGCTCGCCCAGTATGGTGAAGGGGTTGTCATAATAGATATCTACAGTGTGCCCTACCTGCTTCACCACCAGCTGAAAAACCTTCCTCCAGAGTATGCCAAGCCCCCGAAGCTGTAAAAGTTCGAAGGGCAGGGGTCGCCACATGAACACTTGGCCTACTATGTTACGGCCGTGGGCGAGTTAGCGTTGGATGAGTCATACCTTCTCCGCTACTTCGCTACTTCACTTACGGGAACGGCCTTCCAATGGTATTCCGGCCTGAAGCCCAGCTCAGTCATCGACTGGGTAGATCTCCAGAAAAAGTTCCTCGACTGCTTTCAAACGGCCGAGCGAAAGATCTCCCTGACCGAGCTCTGCTCTCTCCGGCAAAGGAAGGGCGAGAGCGCCCTCGACTTCATCAAGAAGTGGCGAGACCTCAGCATGAGGTGTGTCAACCTGCCAGTCCAGGAAGATGCCATTACTATATGCTAGCGGGGTTTGGTGGATGAGGTCAGCGAGAAGCTTCTCGGCGCCAACATCAAAGGCTTCGACCAACTCAATTCGGCAGTCGCCGAAATAGAGATGTTCTTCGCCGATAACCCGAGCTATACGGTGGCAAAGGGTAAGCAAGCGCGAGAACGCCAGTCCGATAAGGAGGTGAATATTGTTGAATTCACCCCTACCACCAAAACCGATAAAGAGGCCGAACCAAGCGGCTCTGACAAAAAGCCAACGGACAAGCCGGCCGTTCCTTCCTTCTCAGAGCGCATGAAGACACCCTTTCATTCAAGAAGGAACATATGAAGATGCTCTTCAACCTCTGCATGGCCCAGAAGATTGTCGAGCTGCCAGAAATCCGCAAGTCGGACGAAGCCCTGAAGACGAACGATCCCAGCTATTGCCTGTATCATCGCATGCTGGGCCACTCAATTGAAGATTGCTATGTCTTCAAGACCCAGGCGCAGAAGCTGATCTGAGACGGCCTCGTTAAAATGAAGAGCGGCCTCGTGGATCCTCCGCAACCACATACGTGGTCTTGGCCAGCTAAGGCAGCACGTGTGGTTCACTACTCGGCCACCGTGATCCACATGATGGCTGTGTTCTCCCACGTTGATATCAAAGCAGGGGAACCCAGCACCAGTCAGGGCAAACATTCGCTCTGGTATCCAAGGTGGAGGCCATGGCATGATCACAGACCCCTCTCCTTCCCCCGAGAGAGAACCTGCGACTCTTCGATATCCTCGTTGAAGGGGGGCAAATCATGCCCCGCGACTCGCCTGCCGACTACACCCATTGGGACTTTAGTCACCCTCGATACTACCCTTTCCACGCCAGAATCTGCCACCCGATCGAGTCCTGTGAGGAAGTTCAATACCTCATCCAGAAACAGATCCAGTGGGAGTAGATCGATGTGGAGGGGAACTCCATGTCACTTGTCAGGCTTCAGCAAGCTATCGAAGAAACCCTGAGCATTGCCAGGGATGCGCCACAGCGGCCAGACTCCCCTCAATAAAATGGGCACGGACTGCCTTACCAGCATCCCCAGAATGGCTCGAGTTCCGGGTCGACAACCAAGAAGTGCTCGAGCGATTGCAAAGGCGTAGAGAGCGGGATGCCAGTCAAGAGACAGAGCCGACCGACTTCTCGGTCAACGTCATCCATCCTCTTGCTCCACCGGCATCTGCAGGCTCCTAGACGTCAGCATCCGGCCAGCCACCACCAGCCACTTTGGCTGTGCAGTGGCGGCCATGGCGAGAGCTAAAATCTCTGCCTTTCTCCGAAGAAGACACCGCTAGGCTCCTCCGGGTCCTCCTCGGCCAAGAGGATGTTCTGGCGGGTGAGACAACGACGGGCTCCTCAGCTCTCTCTCGTCCTAATCCCATCCTATCCCTATCTCCGACATCCGTGGATAGGAAGGGAAAGCAAAAGCAGGGTGAGGCCCCGGCCCAACCTTATCACGCGCCCTTAGCTGATGGGCCGTCGGGTCCTCTCCACCCACCCTTTAACACAATCCGAAGTACAAAGAAGACATCTTTGGAGTCTTCCGCGGCTTCGATTTGAGCGGCGGGCCCACCGCCACAAGGCTATGTCTGTCCCCAGGGTCGGGGTAACTGCTTAGAGCAACAATATCCCACGGTGCCTTCAGTTGTCTCTAGACCCGGCCCTCAGCGTAATCACAAGGGCAAGGCTAAGAAGCAGGACAACAAGCACATCTCTCAGTCCGCTTCTCAACAAAAGCTGTCGCCACCGCGGCTAAGGCATCAAACCGTGCATATGTCCTCGGACGCCAGCACCAGTCAACCCACTCTTCGTAAGCTCCTGTCGCCACCGCGGGTAAGGCACCAAACCGCACACACGTCTTCAGACGCCAGTCCCAGTATTCCGGCATACCAGGAGTTGCCGCTCGAGGTAATCGAACAGGCGATCAACGCCACCTTCCAGATACAACAAGCGGAAGGTGCCTGGATTGAAATTCGTGCGAAGAAGAGTCATCGACCTCGCCCCACCAAGGTACTGGCCCGGGGACATCCTCCTGGGAATTTATCAACTCCGGCCCCAGCACCTCTCCCTCCTACTCCCTTGGAGGCAGCTATCGCCAAGAGACGGGAGAAAAATAGGAGGAAGAACCTCAGAAGGTGGCTCAAGAAACAAGCTGAACAAGCAGCCGCCCTACAATCACCAGTCGAGCCAACGCCTCTCCAAAGACTCCAGCGGCTCATTGATGACCTGGAGGAATACATTCCTCCTCGTTCTACCGGAGCTCTCCCACTCGACAGCTATATCCCGTGGGAAGAAATGTAGAAACGAGTCCACCTCAGAAATTGGGTCCAAGAGATGATCCAAAAGCTCAAGAACGCTGAAAGACTCTTGATCCCAGATGAGCTCTCCTTGTGCTATAACGACAAGGAGATCACAACAGAGCAGCTAGAAGAGATGCTCTGAGGCTGCACCTGTAACATGGTGGCCATCCCACCTCCTGATAACATCAACGCTTCTCGGGGAGGCGAGCTTGTGGCCTCCTGAACTAGACAAAGAACAACTGCCCCGCTCGGGCTACAACCAGCTCCATAACACACAGGCCACGGCCGAGGTCGTGGCCGGGGACGTGGTGGAGGCTGCGGGAGAACTGCTGAGTTACCCCTCTCTCCGTCCACCTTTGACCCGGAGTGAATTATCCTTTTCCAAGGAGAGGAACCTGCCCCCATTCCGGAGGTATAAATTTGGGAAGGACCTGGCATCTTTGATCCTACCGGTATCGAAGAGGTTCCCGCCGACTTCTTCGGTGGAACAAGCGGGACCGTCCGGCAAGGATGGGCCAGCCCGCCAGTTACCCATAGAAGAGCCATCCTTGGCACCCCTGTTCCAGGAGTCCATCGGCGATCAGGGTCAGCCTGATCCCAGCGATAAAGGCAAGGTAGTGCAACTTCCTGATGGGGAGCGGCACGATAGCTCACAGAAAGCTCAGCCCGACATACTACCGTCCTTGGAAGATGTTCAAGCCCGAGCTGACCGAAAGGTCCTCCACTAAATGAAGCGCTTCCCTACCAGCTTCACAATCTGGGAAGCCATCGCCTGGAGTAAAGAGCTGAGAGAAACTCTCATAAAAACACTCCAAGAACCAAAAGCTTACGAGGCGCATGTCGCGGAAATGAAGACAGCTATCTATGAAGCCTTCACAGCCACCGTCTCCTTCACGGAGAAGGACATGTTGCTATCCCCTCCATGCCACAATCGTCCTCTTTACATGAAAGGGAAGGTCAATGGGCATGATGTGAATCGAATTCTGGTGGACGCTGGCGCCCTCGTCAACATCATGCCGCTCAAAACATTCAAGACATTATATCTGACCCCATACCTCCAGAAGGTTCAAGCGGTCAAGATATCTAACTTTAACCAAAACACCGAGGATGTCCTTGGGTGGGTAGACATCGATCTGGTGCTCGATGATTTCACCTCCAAGGTGACATTCTACATCATCGATGCTAGCACATCATATAAGATGCTACTGGGTAGACCCTGGCTCCATGAAAATTGGGTCGTCCCATCAACTCTCCACCAATGGATCAAGTATGCCAAGGACGGGGAGCAACATACAGTCTTTGCATACCTATCACCATTCACACCAGCGAAATGCAACCTAGCCGACGTTGTGCTCTACTTCAAGGGGATTAGTCCGTACCCTGTGATCAATAGCAAGAGCAATGGCTGGCTCTCAGAGGAAGACGATGACGATCTCTTCGCCGTGGACGAAGAGAAGGCCAAGCTTCATCGGCTACGCCTCAGCTCCAGGTCAACCCCAGATCACCCTGAAAGGCGCAAAATTGACTTTGAGGCCAACCTCATTAGTCGAGCTATTGGGAAGAGTATATGCTTGCCCCCAGACTCCATCCAATTCCCATGTGCCTCCGAAGAACACAGCGTTGAGCCGTTGACAACATTTGTCGTCACCTTCAAGCGACATCGCAGAAATAAGAAGAAGGCCAACAGGGACAAACCCATTGTCTTCTATAAGGAAGACATGGTCCCTCAAGCCCCACCAAAGGATGACTTCGGCTGGTCCAGGCGAGCTGATGATACTCCTGAAGCAGTCCAAGTGCTGGACGACCTGCCACTGCATATTCGGGAAATGTGTCTAAAGCAACACATCCCTCAATGGCAAGATGCCGCGCGACGTGAATATTTTCACCGACTGTGGACCCCTTCTCAGGTCCGGGGGCAACCCCCGTCCTTCTATAAGGATACCAGAGGACTTGGTTACGACCAAGACCCAGACTTTCATGTCTAATATGCAGTCAATGTCGTAGGCTTGGCGCAACCAGCCGGCGACCAAGCTAAGGTCGAAGCCAAATTCGACAGCTCCGGGGATGAGGAAGAAGAGATCCTGATCCTGATCCCCATAGAAGCTGGCACCCCAGTCCAAGCAGTCGTGAAACCCTCCTCGCCTCCCTGCCAAGATAAAGGGGCCGAAGAAGCTCCTTCGGCCATCCAGCCAGCCGAAGAACCCTATTCAACAAACCCGCCTGAGGAGGGGGAGATCTCTGATACTAGTTGCGAAGGATTGTCAGCTTTACCAGGCAACCCGGGGGAGACCTCAGCAACCCCGGTTGACAACTGTTGGCTAATAACCGGCGGTCCACATCAATCCCCGGTGGATTCCAGTGACAACCACTCCCCAGTCCCATCAATGTCAACCAGTGGCTTCGAGAACCAAGAAATGCACGATGCCGACACCGATGATGAGGATTTCATCGACTTCCAGCCCGCTCCTCCCGAGCTGGAGGATGGCGGCCAAGCGACCGTGGATGAGCTCGTTGAAATCAACCTTGGCGAAGATGAAGCCCCCCAGTCCACATTCGTCAGCGCTCTCCTCACCGAGGCAGAGAGGCAGGATTACAAGCAACTGCTGCAAGAGTATAAAGACTGCTTTGCCTGGACATACAGGGAGATGGCGGGGCTAGACCCTCCCATAGAGGAGCACGAGCTAGCCATTTCTCCCCTTGTCACTCCAGTTAAACAGCCGCAGTGGCACATGCGCCATGAGCTGGAACTCCAGGTTGCGACCGAAGTCAATAAAATGGCAGAGGTCGATTTCATCGAGCCGTGTATCTATCCGATCTGGCTCGCCAACATAGTGCCAGTTAAGAAGAAAAATGGTCAAGTCCGCGTCTGCGTCGACTTTCGGGACCTCAATAAAGCTTGTCCGAAGGACGACTTCCCAGTCCTAATCACAGAAATAATGGTCGACATGACCACTATGCATGAGGCCTTATCTTTCGTGGATGGGTAGTCCGGATATAACCAGATCCGGATGTCCCTCAAAGACAAGAACCACACAACCTTCAGATCCCCCAAAGGGATTTTCAACTACAAGCGCATGCCCTTCGGTTTGAAGAATGTCGGCGCTACTTACCGGGACCAAAATATTTGATGAGATTCTGCACAATACCGTCGAATGCTATGTCGACGACCTCGTCATCAAGACTAAAAGGCGCGAAGACCATTTGCGTGATTTACGCCAAGTCTTTGAGCATCTCCGGCAATACGGGCTCAAGATGAACCCCATGAAATGTGCCTATGGCGTATCTAGCGGCAAGTTTCTCGGCTTCATCGTCCGATACCGGGGAATTGAGGTGGACCCCAGCAAGATCAAAGCAATCCGGGAGCTTCCACCGCCCAGCAATATCATCGAGCTCAGGTCCTTCCAAGGGAGGCTGACCTATATTCAGAGGTTTATCTCTAACCTCTCCGGTTGATGTGCGCCTTTCGGCAAGCTGATGAAGAAAGATGCCCCATTTGTGTGGGACTCGGAATGCCAGGCGGCTTTCGAGCAAATCAAGGAGTATCTCCTTACTCCCCCAGTTCTGGGGGCACCAGTTAAGGGCAAACCCCTCATCCTCTATATTGCTGCCATGGACGCCTCCCTAGGAGCTCTCTTGGCACAAGTCAACGAGGAAGGTAAAGAGCAGCCCCTCTATTACCTCAGCCGGAAGCCAATCAGTGCCGAGCATCGATATTCCCCTCTCGAGAAGGTCTACTTGGCATTAGTGCTCGCAGTCAAAAAGTTGCGGCATTACCTCCTGTCCCATCAGGTCGAGCTTATATCCAAGCACGACCCTCTAAAGTATCTCCTTCGACAACCCGTCCTCTCAGGCAGACTGGGAAGGTGGGCTCTCTTGTTGATGGAGTATGACATTACTTATATCCCCAGAAAAGCAGTCAAGGGACAGAGTATGGCTGAATTCTTGGCAGCCCACCCAGTGCCAGACGACTCGCCTTTCAGCTCGGAGCTCCCGGACGAGGAGTCCCTTATTGTTCAATCACAACGATCGGTTGAACAGAGCGGAGATGTCTTGCATTACTAGCACCAAAGCACTCTCGCAACCAGTGCTGTTCAATCACAAGAACCAGTTGAATAGAGCGGAGATGTCTTGCATTACTGGCAGTAAAGCGCTCTCACAACCAGCGTACCTTGTTCGGAGCTCTACTTCGATGGCGCTTCCCGAGGGATTACCCGGAGCAACCATGATCCTATCACTACGGCAGGTGCCGGCATCATTTTCCTGACTCCTTAGGGTGGAGTTTTGTACAATTCCAATGCCCTCATGAAATCCCTAACCAACAATGAAGCTGAGTATGAAGTTCTACTCATTGGGCTCCAGATGGCTCTCCACATGGGCATCAAATGCCTCAAAGCCTATCGGGACTCCCAGCTGATAGTCCGGTAGGTCCTCGGCATCTATGACATGCGGAAATCGGAGTTGGTCCCGTACCACACCTCCGTCACTAGATTAACCCAGAAGTTCTTTATCTTTGAGATAGATCATGTTCCCAGAAGCAGCAATGCTTAGGCAGACACCCTGGCAAAATTGGCGGTAGCTATCAAAATCCCACCGGAGGGCGAGGTCGACATCGTCATCAAACATAGAAGACTGATGCCGAGTTCACTCGAAGACAACATGATGCGGGATGGACATGCGAACCTGGGACTCTAGCTCGCGGACATCCCTAAGCGAGGGAAACGTGCGGATCTGCACGGTTGAGAAACTGGTAATGAGTCGAGAGTATCGACTTTTCTACGTACTCGGATCGAGTTACGGGATGGGTTACACTCACTCACTCTCGTAGCGGTGATTGAATTGAATTGAGCTAGTTAACCTATCACTTGCAGCGGTATACAAATATATACGAGTAAAGTAAAATGCCGAGAGGGGAGCGGAAACTATACCTCCACGCTACCGGGCGTGGGGAAGATGACCCCGGCCAAGAACGGTGACTCCCGGTACAGTAAATGTTAATAATTACGAAAGTGATTTTAAGGCCCACTCCACGTAGGGAGGTAACATGCCACAATAGCGGTCCGGGAGTGCCGATTCTGGGTTGATGGGCAGCACGTCGGAGGGGTTCCGAGCGGTTGAAGACAGCATGTCTAGATCTGTGATTTGCAGGCCGGCAGGACAGCGTACGAGGGCCTCCAAAGGGATGTCATCCTCCTGGGATCTTCTGAAGGCGGCGCTTAGATGGGACGACGGCGGGACGTCCCTGGTCAACTCCCAGAAGTGGCGTGTCACGTCCTAAGCACGGAAGATACTCGGATGCGTGACGTGTCTATATCGATCGTGTCATTCAAGTAATATCAGAGTGCGTATAGTACTTGGTATTCATTGCTAACTCAAAGTTTGAACATAATACCATAGTCCAAGATGACAATTTCTACTTAACAAAATGACAATATTCCAGAATCATTCATAAGGCTATAAGTTTAATAAGTTCCATCTAACCAGATCATAACTGACCCAAATAAATTATACAAGCCTTTAACAATAACTGGAAATACAAAGTAGGACATAAGACTAGCTGACGGTACACCCATCGGTGACTCTATCACTCGTCACTCGGTATCATTCCCATCCGGGGGGTGGTCGCTATCCAAATTTCCTGAAAAATGTTAAATTGCAATTGGATGAGCGAATCGCTAAGTAGGATTTATATCTGAAGTTCTAACAATCTTTAAGTTAATTACAAGTTCATGCGGTATAATGATTCATGTTGGAACAAGCAAGAATATCAAGAATTGTATCAAGAGAGTATCACATGAATTTCAATTATCAATGAGGAATTATCAAGTGATTGCCAAGTAATCGCACAAGTCTTTTCAAGAAATCAATATTCAAGAAAGTCTTTCCAAGAAGATAATAAGCAATATTCAAGCAAGTGATTTCAGGCTCGTGTAATAACAAGTAGTGTAATAGAATTGACTATTTCATTCATTTCATTCAAGCATGTAATTGCCCTTTTTCGAGCCAAGCAATTCCTTTCAAGCGAGTCAAGCATGTCACGAGAGAGCGAGTGGGAATGTCTCAAGTCAAGTCAAGCAAGCAAGTATTTCGGTGCAATGCCAAACACCGTGGTCAATAAACTCCCATGGGCACAAGTACCTTCGGTTGCTCCTCCCAGGACCAGACTTGGCCCTATACGCACAACATTTCATGTATACTTTTGACATCCACTCTCATTTATATAGCCAATATAGAATTTCAAGAATTTTACACATTGTAGGAATATAAGGTAGATTTTCAGGAATAGAGTTCAAAAATGATACCACATGTAAATGATGATTTATGACTAAGCAACTTAAATGCATGCCACATAGGCCAATCGGGGTTAAGGAGGTGGTCAGAGATCATTGGGTAATGGCTGGACAGAAGCCCAAAAATTCTAGGTTGCAAGGAAATGGCGCCCTTGCAGAGGGTCTCTATTTCTTTAAATAGAGTCTTCTCGGAGAGTCTCTATTTCAATGCTGAAATAGAGTCTTCGCGGAGAGATTCTATTTTAGTAAATAGAGTCTTCGTGGAGAGTCTCTATTTCGATGCTGAAATAGAGTCTTCCCGGAGGGTCTCTATTTTAGTAAATAGAGTCTGGCCGGGGAGTCTCTATTTCAGAAGGTTAACAATCTACATGATAACATATTTACACGTACTGTAAGCAAGTTTAACAGGCTATGTGATTTGATATGCTACAGGATTAACATAGCTTAATGATAGCTAGGTAATTAACAAGGTTTGACAGGATATGTAATTGCGAGGTTCTATAATTAACAAGTTTAACAATTAATAGGCTTAACAAAGTAAGTAATTAAAAGCTTAACAAGTTTAACATATTTAACAGGCTAACTGGTTTAGTAGGTAACAGGTTAACAGGTTTAACAGATTTAACAGGCTAATTGGTTTAGCAGGTAACAGGTTAACAGGTTTAACAGGTTTAACAGTCTAACTGGTTTAACAAGTAACATGTTTATTAGGCTAATCACCAGGGTTTAACGAGCTTAAATAGGACCAACAGTGTTAAATTAACATACAGGGAATTGGCACCCTGGACTGGGGCGCACCAATGGAAATTGGCGCCCCAAATAGGGGCGCCCTATTGGAAGTGGCGCCCTGGTCAGGGGCGCCCTTCCCAGGGTGCTACTGCTAGACTCATTTCACTATTCATCTTGCAAATTTTTACTAAATCTAGAATCGAAGACATGGTTGGATTAAGAAAAATCTCAAGATTTCAAAACTATGCTTCTTATAGAAATATTAGGGTTTGAGGTCATAGATTTTAATTTTTAAACATCAGATCATTTTTACAATTTCTGGGAACAGTACTGATCATTGAATTGGCCATTACTTTGGAATGGGACGCCCTCATAGGGAGGCGCCTCATTCTGTATATATATATATTTTTAAACTACCGCCCCTGACTAGGGCGCCCTTCAGGAAATGGCACCCCAGTCAGGGGCGCCCTATTCTCTGGGCAGTTATGAGTCACGAATCACTGTGCAAACACTATTCATTTTTAAGACTCTCAGTAAATCAAGATTTAAGGACATGGTAAAATAGGGAAAAATCTGAGGTTTCCAGAACCATGCTCATGTAGGAGTTTCATGAATTGGTTATAAAGATTTAAATGTCTGAATATGGTGGCTACTAATTACGTGATTTCACTGTTCACGAATTACAGCATGTTCACAGAATCATGAAGTAAAGCATAGATAGACATGGAAAAGTTGCAGGACTGTAAGATCAAGCTCATGCAATAATTTCTAAGTTTAATTTCATAGATAACAATTTTTAAACATGGTTCAATTTACAAGAAGTCAGGACAAGTTACTAGTAATGACGATTATACTAAACATATGGGGTACTTTGGCGAAGAATCTACTCACGCAAGAGTCAATGCTCCAGATAGGCGTAGCCTAACCTTCACACTGAGTCTTTTGATATACCCCCGACTCAATTAACCAGAATGTAGCTATGACAGGTTTAACTAGCATGCATGTTAACCTACATTAACTACCAGTTTAGCCAGATCTTGAAAACACCTACCTGTTTAAAGTAAACACGTAGAAGGATGAAGAGATAATCAAGAACCCAACCCCTCTTGCAAGGTACCAGCAGTAGGAAGAAGCACGTAGGAAGAGGATTCTCCCTTCAGGTACATTCCGTAAGGTTGTAGGTGGAGACGTAATAGACTTAGGCAATCACCTTCTAACCTTAGAAGGTTGGGTATAATTATAGGAAGGGAAAGACATAAGGGTCCATGACAATGAAAAAGAAGTAATTAATGCCTCAATCCATTAGATCCGTTGTCGGGAGAAAAGCTCGGTTGCCAGCAAAAAGAGGTTGTTTATGTGGGATGATATAATGGCATTCAATATGGCAGGTTGATGGCAATGAAATAGCGACTGTTTAGGTAGTCTTGGTTTAGGGAAATAACGACCATGCAGGTAAACGTTACTTCCCTTATGCCTTAAATATATATATATATTATATTTTACCCAAAGGAAATAGCGCCCAGGTAAGGGGGCGCTATTCACCTTACTTACTGTTACTATTGCTAGCCAAGCCGGGTACATTCCCTGTTCAGTGCCATGCTGGGTATTAAAATGTGTTATTTTACCTTTATATATATATAATTGGTTGGTAAAAGAGGTTTATATATATAATGTGGGTTTAAAACCGTGGGTTATGGCACTATAGGTTGAGGAAATCACGACCTTGTAGAGAGCCGTTACTTTAGGTGAATAGTAATTTGAATAGTAATTGATTAGTATTTTTGAATAGTAAGTGAATAGTATTTTGAATAGTAAGTGAATAGTATTTTGAAATAGTAAACTCTATTACGTAAAGGGTGGCATATTTGTATAATGGCCCTTATGGGGTATTCTAATTTCTCGTTCAACCTTCCTTTAGAGTTATCTTCTTATAGAGTGATGTGACACAACCTATGACCTAAATTACAAGCAACACAACAATTTGGCAATGTCACACAAGCGGACTCACTCGCGTTGGCACACTCGGGTCCGTAGGTGGACCGGCGATGGGGTGAGGGTCCGAGGTTGGACCGGAGGTTTCTAAGGGTACGGCTGGCTTGGGGAGGACCCCTATGGGTCAGGGGTTGCCCAAATTCACGGGCGGTCAGCACGCCGAAGGCTTGGGTTGAATGATCACTCTCACAACTCACCCGCGGTAGCCACACAATTAAACGATAATTCGGGTTCGGGCACTCTCTTAACGACGACGGCACCAAAATGCAATACTAATTAAGCAAAAGAATCCAGCAAAGAGGAGTGTTTAATGGCTCACCTGATCGATGTGAAGACACCGATCCCGGCCGGAGACGAGGGCGAGCGAGGAAGCGTGGGCTTACCCGCATGCCTCGCCGGAGAAGCTTCAACCTGAAATTTCAGATTACATGCACTACACCCCATGCAAGGGGGGGATCTTGGGGAAGGGAAGCCAGTGACTACACTCAAACACTACCTCCACGCAGGGAGGGGCCTTCATCCGGCCAAGCAGGGAGGGGAGAAACCAAGCTAGAAGTAAAGAACGGTAGCTGATGCCGATGCTGTCCACCCTCTACGCTTCAGAATAGACAGTTGGTCCTCTGGACGCTGTGGACACTCCGGAATTTTTCGGATGACGAAACCACTTGGAGATTGCTCATAGCTGGGCCGGGATGATGCCTGAATTTTGATAATTTCTTCGGGCACCGGTGTTGGTCGGAGTAGGAGCTTGAACAGGGGAGCAGATTAACAGTTCTAACTGTCTCAGGATCTCAGCATCAGGAAGCAGAGGATGCCACGACCACTCCTGAGCTCGGAATCAGGTTCTGCCAGAGTCTCTGGAACCGTGGACAAGTCCTTTTCGAAGCAAAACCAACGGGAAGCCAAATGTTGTCGGAGCAGGCCGGTAGACTCTAAACACTGTGGTAGGGTCGGTGCAGACTGAATGGTAGCAGAACCACGTACCCGGGGAAGAAAAAATGATAACTCTCAGGTCTGGTCTCCAAACGGGGATCTGCTTCTTGAGGATGAAAGAAGACGCGTAGTAGAAGATATTTGTAGAAGAACTCTTGATCAGATTCCCAACAAGTTCGTCTCAGTCAAGCTTCCACTCCGGCTCTGGTCTCCTGCCAGAGCAGCTTTGCGCAGTTGAGGAGGAAAGGGCCTGCCGATCAGCACGGTGCTCGGATGAGGACAAAACCACCTTGCTTAAAAAGCTCTCTGGACGACCTTTCCAGAGATGTATGCCTTGTCACCAGAAGATTCAGGGAAATGCCGGAGATGATGCAGCTTCTAGGACCAAAGTTGATGCCTGTGACCTGCAATGAAGTTGTAACCTTGTGGTGGCAAATGGTGTGGAGTGGGGGTGGAGGGAAGGGGAGGGGCGACCTGACCTAGGGGAGAGGTGGTTTGGGCGACCAAGGGCTATGGAGAGAAGGGAATTTTCAAGTTCAAATGGTCTTGGGAGGTGGAGGGTTGCATGGGGAAGAAGGAAAAGTGTTTGGGAAAGAGGGAGGGGTAGTTGGGAGTTGGGAGGTGAGGTGGGGATTGGGGGGTTCCCTATTGGGACTTGGGGAGACTTAATGTGAGGGTGTGGAAAGTTGTAGAGGCTTTCAATGGGGTAGGTGGGGGTTGGAGGTGGTTGGGAGGGGAGGAGAGAGAGTAGGGGCGCACCCCTTAGGGAAGGAGAGAGAGAGAGAGAGAGAGAGAGAGAGAGAGAGAGAGAAGCTCACAATTGTGGTGGATTTCAAAATTCATTCATTGATTCATTAGTCCAAAATGAGGGGAATGGGGTCATATATATAGGCAACCCACATTTTACAAAAAGTCCTTGACATTTGACTCAATGACGAATAACCGAGGAAGGTGGGGGGCGCCCATGGGCCAGCCCAATGAATTGGGCCCAATAACAACCTAATCAATCCTAATGACACTCAAACTTAGGTAGATGACTCAATGACCTAGGTACTTGACTCAAATAAAAGGAAAATTACAATGACATGACTCAAATAAAATATGAAAATTATATGAATCGATTCAGAAAAATATGACGGACATAATGGAGCTATGCCGACGAGCAATCAAAGCTGGGGAAAAATGTGAAGGGTGACAGATGCCCCCATCATACCCCCCGAGGTGCGAAGAACTCGACTCCGTCGAGTATAGGTCCGCCGGGGAAGAGGTCCTCCAATGCAGCTCCGGGTGAGCCACAACCTCCAAACTCAACCTCGTGTCTTTAGCCGGGGACTGCTCTTCATCTGGTGCGGACACCAGAGCACGCGAGAGGCACGAGCCGGCGAGCCATCAGTACCGTACACGGAGCACCACTCGATCTACAGCAGCTTCTCTTTGGCTCGGGGATAGCCTGGAAGCCCCACCTTGATTCTTGGTCATTTTTAGCATTTCCTTGTATTATTTTAGCAATGGTTTGCCTTGTAATTGGGTTGTAATAAGTGTTTTATTTGGGTTTGTCATATTGGGTTCAATGTAAGGCTCTTAATAAGCCAAATGGGTGAGTCCTTTAGGGTCCATTAAGGGTTAAGTGCCATATTGGGTTATAAGGCCTCATTAGGCTTCATATTGGGTTCTTAAGCCACTTAAGGCCCATATAAGCCTCCACTCCACATGGGCCACCTAGATTGGGATAAGATGGGCTTGTGGAAGGCCTTAACAAGCCTTGAAGCAACTTGGCCCAAGAAGGGCCCAAGAAGGGGGCGCCCCCTCTTTTGGCATTATTAGGCTAGGTTGGTTAGTTTTTTTTCTTTTCTTTCCTCTCCTTCTTTGACCACATGGGATAAAATTATGAATTGGTTTCTTTTAAATATTTCTTTTTGTGGTTGGTCACATCCAATCCAAGCCATCCATTCCCCCATACCTAGATCTAAGGGTGGATATTGGATTTGGCATGTAACCTATAAAGAGTTGTATTTTTTCATTTTAGTGGAATTAATGCCATTTGAATCAAACTTAATGTTGGAGCAAGGCCTAGGCCGCCCCCTTCCTCTCTCCCTCTCCCCCTTGCAGCTGTGAAGGCTGCCTCTTGGTGGTGTGACTCCACCCTATCAGTTCCGGTCGCCGCCGCCGCCGCCACGAGCCGCCATCGCCACCACCGGAGTGCTGTCCGTGCAGTACCACAGCCACTTCCACGAAATTCCAGTCTCCGCCACGGCCTCAGATCGAGCTGGGACTTTTACTGGATGTCCCAGAGGTGTCCAGCACATCCTCAGAATTTTTGTTGGTCATAAAGATCTCATTTGGTATTTTTTGATTTTCGTCCAATCACAGTTTCCAGATCTGTCTACTGTCTGTTTCCATTTCCACCCGCCCAGAGTTTCAAGTCTTAGGTCCTTTTTTTGATTTTCTTTGGTTCGCACAATTTAACTGGGTGTTCCTTGCATCCATCCCTTCATCGACCAGTTTTTTTAATTTTTGGTTCGTCCATTTCATATTTTCTAAAATTCGTTCTCAGTCCAAGCTACAGTACTTTCTGCCAGTTCCCAGATCCGACCACTAGACACTCCAAAAATCCTATCAAATCACCACCAGCTCCAAATCCAATTCTAAAAATTGTCCCCGCTTCATGGTTTGATTATCTACAATGTTGAAGAAGAGTTCGAAGTCTGATTCCTACGGAAAGTAGGCGGTCAAAGGTGGTTCTCAGACAAGTACCCTGTAAATCTGATGTCTCGGTTACTGTACAACAGGGATTTGTAAATTCATTAAAGTCTAGATCCGGCTAGATCCATCAGATCTCTCTGAGTCTAGATTGAAGAATTTGAAGAGAGCTTTCCAACGATAGCTCATGCGTCCCGATCCGACGTCGGGATCGACCGCAGCGGCTGTTTTCTCCGGAGCGCGCGCAGGGAAAACAGAACTGAAATCCGTGGGCAGCCATTCCACAACTTGAAGATCGGACCCGACCGGCCACCAATCGGTGTCTCCGGCCGACCGCCGTCCGTGGAGGCGCGCCACCAGGGGTCTCCATCATAGTGGGACCCACCTCCGCAGATCCGGAGGACAGCGCCATCCGTGGGCCCCACGGGCCCGCAGAACCCGCCGTTCGGAAAGCGCGAAAACGCGGAGTTCGGCGCGTCGAGTCGACATCAAGATGCTGCCTGTCAACCTGATTTGCGTGATCCCCGGGACCCACATGTGACCTTTTACCTCCCTGCGTGGAGTGGGTCGAATCCTTTTGTACCGCTGTGAATTATGTTAACCGGGGGTCCGTAAGTCAGCCGGGGTGTCTTCGCCACGCCGGGTGCGTGGAGGTAAAGGTCTTAACTTCTTGGCGTTACATTGCTTAGCTAGTATACGGTCTTAGGCCGCTGCCGAGAGTGTAGGTTCCTAGCCCGTGTGTCCATGTCACCGCTGTGAGCGTGAGAGTGACCCGTCCCGTGACTCGATCCGAGTCCGGAAGTGAGTCTGACTACCTTGAACTCTGCCGGTTCCTTAACCGCGCACGATCCACGCTTTCCCTCGCATGGGACGCCGAGTGAGCTTGTACTTCTGTTAGCGACGTTTGCCACTAGGAGCTCGTAGTGTCGGGCTTAGTGTCTCCCTGGTGTGTATTGCTGGTCGCGTCTTCATCTAGAGTCCGAGGGTGGCACTGTATAGTGTCGTCTCCCGTGTCCGTCCCGCATCAGTTTGGTATCAGAGCAGTCGAGTCTAGGGTAGTCGTTGCATAAGTCTTGCATAGTCTAAGGTTACCCCACACACACCTTCACTCGGTATATCCAAAGGTGTTGTCCGACCGTTAGGCTTCACCTACCGGGAAGACCACACACTTGCGCGAGTGACCTTCGGGTCGATTACCTCCGCCGCGTACCGAGTCTTGGCCGTGTCTAGGGTGTAGTCGAGTCTCATTCTTTTCAAAACAAAAAAAAGTGTTTTAAATTGCATTCTTTCAAAATACCAAAAAAAGGAGTGTTTTCAAATTGCAATTAGGTCTAAGTGTATCATTTAGTGTGTTTGCATTAGTCGGTCGTCGTCACCTAGTCCGTACGTCTTTGCATGCCCACCCGTCGAGGCACCCAATACTCGCCACCACCACCTATGGCGGACTCCCGAGCCCGTAGTTCCGATGAGTCTTCCACGGCCAAGATGTTCCGGGCCATCATGGATCGTTTAGACACGCGTATGGATGGTCTTAGTACGCGTATGGATGGCATAGGGACGCGTCTAGAAGGGAGGATGAAGGTCCTCGAGGATCGGGCCGGGGTTTCGGAGCAGTCCATTCAAGGCCTTGTTGGGAGGATTGCCGTCCTAGAGAGGGGCCCAGTAGCGGTGCAACCCGCGCCGACGAACGGCCAACAAGAGCCGGTGCAGCAACCCGCTGTGCCAAGGGCTCAGGTAGAGGATGTCGGGAGGCAACAGGCGCCTATAGTGGATGATTATGCCTCCGACAATGATCACGGGGGTAACGGTCGTCGTCATCAACGACGGAATCGTGATGACGAGGATGACGACCGCATTCTTAGGGGTGTGCGTGCGGACCCTCCCACTTTTAGCGGGTCCTTGGACCCTAGGGTGTATTTAGATTGGGAGGCCAGCATGGACCGGTACTTCGAGTGGTTTGAGATGACGGACCACCGAAGAGTCCGATACGCAAAGATGAAGTTGCAGGGGCAGGCCCAAACTTATTGGATCAATGTGGAGAGCCTGCTCAACCAACGACGTCAACCCCAGATCGGTACTTGGGATGATATGAAAACCAAGCTGAGGGAGAAGTACCTTCCCGCCTCATATCGCCAACGTCTCATAGACAAGTGGCAAAGCATCTCCCAAGGGAACCGATCCGTGACCGAATACACCGCCGAGTTCGATGAGTATTATTTGCGGTGCGGGGTCACGGAAGAGAGCACCATGACGATATCCCGCTTTCGGAGAGGTTTGCGGCCCAATTATCAATATGAACTCTTTCGCCGCAATGCCACCACTTTGGAGCAGGCATATCAGATTGCTCTCGAATTGGAGCAGTTCGAGGCCGAGTTTGAGTCACCCCATCGGTTGGGCTCCTTTCCCCTTCGTAGTGTCGAGTCCCGTGGCTCATCTGGCACGTATCCGAGGGCCCCCATGACTCGACCTCAGGAGCCCGCTCGCTCCGAGCCCTTTGCTCCAAGGCCTCGTCCTCCACCCCCGAGGGACCTTCCTCGTCCCCAGCATCTTACGGCCCCACCCACAGTCCGTCCACCGGCACCCGCACCTCCTGCACGTCCTTTGTTGCCTACGCCTCCTATCCGTCGGGAGGATAAAGGTAAAGGACCTATGATTGGGGAGCCTAGTGGATCACGGCAGCAGTGTTATCGCTGCAATGGGTTTGGCCATTTCGCCAACCAGTGTCCCACCCGCCCATCTCTTCACATTGGGGACACACAGGCCGAGGATACCACCCCTACGGGCCTCGAGTTAGTCAGCTATGAGGCAGATGAAGAGTTAGCTGACGAGTACTATGAGATGGGAGGTGAGGCCCAGGATGTCCAGCAGTCGGACGATACCCGCATGGGGGTCGTCAGATGTATCCTCACCCAGCCCCAGGTCAGTGATGACTGGCGTCGGACCACTATCCTTCATGTATTCTGTAGGCTGGGAAAGCAAATTTGCAAGGTGGTCATCGATAGCGGGAGTTGTATCAATGCAATCTCCACGAACGCTGTCACTCGTCTTGGTCTCACACCCGTAGACCATCCTTGTCCCTATCAGGTATCATGGGTGGATACCACTTCCATTTCGGTCAGGCTGCGGTGCTTGGTCCCGCTGCAGCTCCACTCCTACCGTGACGATATCTGGTGTGATGTTCTCCCCATGGAAGTGGGAAGTATCATTCTTGGTAGGCCGTGGTTATTCGACCGAGATGCCACACTCCATGGTCGGTCAAACACCTGTACCTTCGACCACGATGGCCAGCGGGTCACCCTCCAACCCGTTCGGCCCAGGAGCCCATCTGTTAGGGGTCCTACTGGCCCTAGTACTCCGAAGCCTTCCGTTCCCGGGCCTAGTACCCCATCCCCAGCTCGGGCTATGACCGTTACCTCTGGCCCAGGAGAGCCCTCGACGAGGAGATTGATGATGATTAGCTCCCAGGAAATGGAGTAGGAGCTTAGTCAGGGCTGTCCAGTGTTTGCCATTACGGTCCGAGAGGTGGAGCGGGACTCCGAGGGTGAGCTCCCACCCGAGGTTGTTCCCATTCTGCAGGAGTATGCTGATGTCTTTCCCGATGAGCTTCCCGAGGGACTCCCACCTATGCGGGATATTCAGCATGCCATCGACCTTGTTCCGGGCTCTTCTTTGCCCAATCTTCCTCATTATCGCATGAGTCCCACGGAGCATGCCGAGCTTAAACGGCAGGTCGATGAGTTAGTGTAGAGAGGATCTGTTCGGGACAGCATGAGTCCATGTGCTGTACCCGCGTTACTCGCCCCGAAGAAGGATGGCACGTGGAGAATGTGCATTGATAGTCGTGCCATCAACAAAATCACCGTGAAGTACAGGTTCCCTATTCCCCGCCTGGATGACATGCTAGACATGATGGCAGGTGCCACTATCTTTTCAAAGATCGATCTTAAGAGTGGCTACCATCAGGTGAGGATTAGGCCAGGTGATGAGTGGAAGACCGCGTTTAAGACCAAGGACGGTCTATATGAGTGGTTGGTCATGCCTTTTGGTTTGACCAATGCCCCTAGCACATTCATGCGACTCATGACACAGGTCCTTCGACCTTTCATTGGAGTCTTTGTAGTGGTGTACTTTGACGACATCCTTATCTATAGTCGCACCACGGGGGACCACTTAGACCACCTTCGGCAGGTCTGTCTTCTTCTCAGGCGAGAGCAGCTTTATGCAAACCTACAGAAGTGTGCCTTCATGACACCTCAGCTTACCTTCTTGGGTTTCATTGTGTCTAGTACTGGGGTCTCCGCCGATCCGGAGAAGGTCCGGGCCATTGTTGAGTGGCCGGAACCCCGTACGGTTCATGATGTCCGCAGCTTTCATGGTCTTGCGACGTTCTATCATCGCTTTATCCGCGGATTTAGTTCCGTCACTGCCCCGATCACGGATTGCATCCGTAAGGGCACATTTGTATGGACGAAGGCCGCATCTGCTGCCTTCAGGGACATCAAGGAACGCATGACCCAGACACCTATCCTTCGACTGCCTGATTTCTCGAAGGTGTTTGAGGTCTGTTGTGATGCGTCGGGTGTTGGGATAGGAGGAGTTTTGAGTCAGGAGTCCCACCCGATCGCATATTTCAGCGAGAAGCTGAATGATGCGAAACTGCGATATTCCACATATGATAAAGAGTTTTACGCAGTTGTTCAGGCTCTTAGGCATTGGAGGCATTACCTATTACATCAGGAGTTTGTCTTATACTCCGATCATGAGGCTTTGAGGTACCTCCATTCCCAAAAGAAGCTGAATTCGCGTCATAGTCGTTGGGTTGAGTATCTCCAGCAGTTCACCTTTGTGCTAAAACATAAGGCTAGAGTGGAGAACAAGGTGGCCGATGCCTTGAGTCGGCGAGCATGTCTTCTTACCACCATGAGTGCCGAGGTCATAGGGCTAGAGAAGATGAAGGAGGCCTATGTTGATTGTCCTGACTTCGGTCAGATTTTTACTACTCTCCAGGCCGGGCCCTCGAGAGACCATGATGATTATGTGCTTCAGGAGGGTTACCTCTTTCGAGGTAGCAGGCTATGTGTTCCCCGAACTTCGGTTCGAGATTTCCTAGTGTGGGAACTACATGAGGGAGGTCTAGCCGGCCACTTTGGTCGGAACAAGACTATTGAGGCAGTGGAGCATCGATTTTATTGGCCGAGCTTGAAGCGCGATGTTGCTAACATCGTGGCTCAGTGCCGTACATGTGCTACGGCCAAAATGAAGAAGCAAAGCTAGGGCCTTTATATGCCTCTCCCCGTGCCTGATGCCCCGTGGTAAGATGTCAGCATGGATTTTGTTTTGGGATTGCCACGTACCTCCAGGAAGCATGATTCGGTCTATGTGGTGGTTGACCGTTTCTCGAAAATGGCCCTCTTTATCCCTTGCTCAAAGACTTCGGATGCTTCTAGGGTAGCCCGCCTATTCCTTACTCATGTGGTGTGCAAGTTCGGGTTGCCTCGCACTATAGTGTCTGACCGTGATGTTAGGTTCACTTCCTATTTTTGGAAGACACTATGGCATATGATGGGTACGCACCTCAAGTTTTCCACTGCATACCATCCCCAGACAGATGGTCAGACCGAGGTGGTCAATAGGAGTCTGGGTGATCTTTTGAGATGTCTTGTTAGGGACCGCATTGGGGATTGGGATCTCATTCTACCTATGGCTGAGTTTGCATATAATGATTCGGTGAATAGGTCTACTGGCATGAGTCCATTTGAAATTGTCACAGGTCGTAGGCCTAGGAAACCCGTTGACCTTGTCCCCATGCCTGTCCATGCTAGAGTGTCGGAGTCGGCCGAGTCATTTGCTAGGCATGTTAGGAGTTTGCATGACGACATCCGTCGTCACATTGAGTCCAGCAATGCACGGTACAAGGAGCTAGCCGATGTCCACCGACACCACCGAGAGTTCCACGAGGGCGAATACGTCATGATCAGGGTAAGACCTGAACGGTTTCCCTCTGGAACCGTTAAGAAGTTGCAAGCTCGCGGAGCCGGTCCCTTTAGAGTGTTGAAACGCATTGGATCCAATGCGTATGTTGTGGACCTGCCCGAGGAATATGGTATAAGCTCTACCTTCAATGTATCAGATCTTGTTGCATATAGGGACCCAGCGGTGATCCCTAGTGAGCCTTTTGAGCCATCTCCTCCTCTTGAGAGTGATCCCACACCTGAGTGTCCACTTCCACCTCCAGCCCGTTTTTCACGGCAGCGTGAGCACATAGATCGTATACTGGACGAGCAAGTGACAGTTACCAGGAGTGGATCTTACCCACGCTACCTAGTGCGATGGAGAGGACGGCCCGCTACTGAGGACACATGGATCACACATGGCGAGTTGCAGCGGATTGATCCTGACCTTTTGGAGCGATACAGGAGTGATGCAGACCCTTACTCGACAGGGTCGAGTTTCTCCCACCCGGGGAGAATTGGTGCGGACACCAGAGCACGCGAGAGGCACGAGCCGGTGAGCCATCAGTACCGTACACGGAGCACCACTCGATCTACAGCAGCTTCTCTTTGGCTCGGGGATAGCCTGGAAGCCCCACCTTGATTCTTGGTCATTTTTAGCATTTCCTTGTATTGTTTTAGCAATGGTTTGCCTTGTAATTGGGTTGTAATAAGTGTTTTATTTGAGTTTGTCATATTGGGTTCAATGTAAGGCTCTTAATAAGTCAAATGGGTGAGTCCTTTAGGGTCCATTAAGGGTTAAGTGCCATATTGGGTTATAAGGCCTCATTAGGCTTCATATTGGGTTCTTAAGCCACTTAAGGCCCATATAAGCCTCCACTCCACATGGGCCACCTAGATTGGGATAAGATGGGCTTGTGGAAGGCCTTAACAAGCCTTGAAGCAACTTGGCCCAAGAAGGGCCCAAGAAGGGGGCGCCCCCTCTTTTGGCATTATTAGGCTAGGTTGGTTAGTTTTTTTTCTTTTCTTTCCTCTCCTTCTTTGACCACATGGGATAAAATTATGAATTGGTTTCTTTTAAATATTTCTTTTTGTGGTTGGTCACATCCAATCCAAGCCATCCATTCCCCCATACCTAGATCTAAGGGTGGATATTGGATTTGGCATGTAACCTATAAAGAGTTGTATTTTTTCATTTTAGTGGAATTAATGCCATTTGAATCAAACTTAATGTTGGAGCAAGGCCTAGGCCGCCCCCTTCCTCTCTCCCTCTCCCCCTTGCAGCTGTGAAGGCTGCCTCTTGGTGGTGTGACTCCACCCTATCAGTTCCGGTCGCCGCCGCCGCCGCCACGAGCCGCCATCGCCACCGCCGGAGTTCTGTCCGTGCAGTACCACAGCCACTTCCAAGAAATTCCAGTCTCAGCCACGGCCTCAGATCGAGCTGGGACTTTTACTGGATGTCCCAGAGGTGTCCAGCACATCCTCAGAATTTTGGTTGGTCATAAAGATCTCATTTGGTATTTTTTGATTTTCGTCCAATCATAGTTTCCAGATCTATCTACTGTCTGTTTCCATTTCCACCCGCCCAGAGTTTCAAGTCTTAGGTCCTTTTTTTGATTTTCTTTGGTTCGCCCAATTTAACTGGGTGTTCCTTGCATCCATCCCTTCATCCACCATTTTTTTGAATTTTTGGTTCGTCCATTTAATATTTTCTAAAATTCGTTCTCAGTCCTAGCTACAGTACTTTCTGCCAGTTCCCAGATCCGACCACCAGACACTCCAAAAATCCTATCCAATCACCACCAGCTCCAAATCCAATTCTAAAAATTGTCCCCGCTTCATGGTTTGATTATCTACAATGTTGAAGAAGAGCTCAAAGTCTGATTCCTACGGAAAGTAGGCGGTCAACGGTGGTTCTCAGACAAGTACCCTGTAAATCTGATGTCTCGGTTACTGTACAACAGGGATTTATAAATTCATTAAAGTCTAGATCCGGCTAGATCCATCAATATCTCTCTGATTCTAGATTGAAGTATTTGAAGAGAGCTTTCCAACGATAGCTCATGCGTCCCGATCCGACATCGGGATCGACCGCAGCGGCTGTTTTCGCCGGAGCGCGCGCAAGAAAAACAGAACTGAAATCCGTGGGCAGCCATTCCACAACTTGAAGATCGGACCCGACCGGCCACCAATCGGTGTCTCCGGCCGACCGCCGTCCGTGGAGGCGCGCCACCAGGGGTCTCCATCATAGTGGGACCCACCTCCGCAGATCCGGAGGACAGCGCCATCCGTGGGCCCCACGGGCCCGCAGAACCCGCCGTTCGGAAAGCGCGAAAACGCGGAGTTCGGCGCGTCGAGTCGACATCAAGATGCTGCCTGTCAACCTGATTTGCGTGATCCCCGGGACCCACATGTGACCTTTTACCTCCCTGCGTGGAGTGGGTCGAATCCTTTTGTACCGCTGTGAATTATGTTAACCGGGGGTCCGTAAGTCAGCCGGGGTGTCTTCGCCACGCCGGGTGCGTGGAGGTAAAGGTCTTAACTTCTTGGCGTTACATTGCTTAGCTAGTATACGGTCTTAGGCCGCTGCCGAGAGTGTAGGTTCCTAGCCCGTGTGTCCATGTCACCGCTGTGAGCGTGAGAGTGACCCGTCCCGCGACTCGATCCGAGTCCGGAAGTGAGTCTGACTACCTTGAACTCTGCCGGTTCCTTAACCGCGCACGATCCACGCTTTCCCTCGCATGGGACGCCGAGTGAGCTTGTACTTCTGTTAGCGACGTTTGCCACTAGGAGCTCGTAGTGTCGGGCTTAGTGTCTCCCTGGTGTGTATTGCTGGTCGCGTCTTCATCTAGAGTCCGAGGGTGGCACTATATAGTGTCGTCTCCCGTGTCCGTCCCGCATCATCATCCTTTCAAGGTGGCTCGGGCACACCCTCTTGCTGGCGATGGTACCCTGCTTGCTTAGTATTGCCTCCGTGTGCACACGTCGGACTCTCAAGCTGATATGAGGAGGCTCTCCGAGGGTGTCACTCATAAAGGTGAGGGTAGGCTCAAACTGCTCACTGGGATCCACCGCGGTGCCCTTAGGGGGTGCTAGATCCGCCAAAGTGAGGTATATCCAAAGATCCCATCGGTAAATCCAACCCGTAAGCCAGGTTGCCAAAGCCACTCGGAACATGGAAGGTCCAAGTCCTCGTGCCCCCGATTTTGGAGGTGACCATAAGATAGAGCCATTCCAAAGCCGCCATCGTAGGGTTGCCCACTTGGAATCCAAAGTGGCACTCGTGAGTTTTTGCCCGCTCATTATGAACCTCACCGCTCGTTGTGGTTTGCTTGCTTAAATGCTCATGCCAAGTATTATGATGCGGTGTGAGTGGGAGATGCATGATATGCAAAGGGGGGCCAGGACAACCATACGTAAACCAATCATGCAGTGATGCCATGGAGACTTTGAAGGGTGTGGGAGGGCCGGGGCATCCATAGGCGTCCCTCTCATGCGTGGGTGTGATGAGTGCCGGAGGACCCGGACATCCATGAATGTTCCTAACATGCTTAAGACTCATGATGAATGAAGGCGAACCATTACATCCGAATATGGACCACTCATGTTTCCGACTTAACATGTGGGTGATATGAATGAATGTACCCGACTTATGAATCATGCCAAGTGGTTCGAGGTGCCAAGTCACATGTTTTCCTAACCCAAAAATGACTTTGATGTGTTGGGGTATGGTTTGGCATTGGAGTTTCCATTCAAAAGGGTCGAAGGGGTCAAGGAAGGTGGACATCATGGGGAGAGGCACCTCCTTGTTCCTTAGGTGTAGATCTTCCTTGGTCATAGCTACCCTTGTGTCGCCCGGGACTTGGGAGAGGTCGGCTTGGCCCAACATGGTGGGTGAGGGTAGGAAGGAGTGGGTGATAAGTGATGTGGGTGGATCACATGGGTTCCCGGGTTCCCGTTGGGAGGGGTCAAAAGGATCAACATAAGTGTACCCGGGGGAAAGGAGCTCTAAGTTCATCTCAACATCCTCAAGGTCCTCACAATATGGTGTTGGATCATCTTCTCTAATGAAATGATTGGGCAGAAGTTCTTAGTGGGTGGATCGGCGATGAAGGGAGGTTTTGGCTTTCTACCTGATATAATAAACTCCAAATTGAGGAGAAGGTCGGGCTCATCGGGTGTAGGGAGGAATAGGAGGAGGTCGCTAGTGTAGCAACCAATGGTGCAAACCGAGGTGATAGACCCGACACAAAGGTGTAGGAGGTCAAGGCTCCTAGATTGGTGGGCCATGGGGGTCAACAAACTGGTCAACTCAAATTGCCAAGCTAAGCCCTTGAGAAGGTCCCCTAGTGTCTCCACTTGATAAGATGATTGGATGGTGGTGCGATAGGAGTTGAAGGGCACTATGGGGAGGTGTCGCTCCAAGGGAGGGTAGGCCATGATCGGGTGAGCTAGGCTCTCTTTTAACCATCTAACCAAGGACCCAATTATGATGAGTTCACTCCCTACTAGGGGAGAGGGCAGAGAGTGAAGATGCAAGGCTTTGTCCTCATCTTGGGCATGTGTTTATTTCAAAGTGGGGGTTGGATACGGGGTGTTCACCACTATGGGGTAGGGTGTCAGGATTATGGGTTCTTCTACCAAGGAGGTGGGTAGGTACTTTGTGGGTGGGGTGATGATGATCGGCACATGGTGCATCCGGGGTGGTGAATGAGGTCGGACTTGGATTGAGGTTGGAAGTGGAAGTAGTGGTGGCCTAGGTTGGGGTAAGATTGGGGTTGGAAGAGGAAGGTGGAGTGGGTGCGGAGGCTTGGTTTGATTTGTTTTGGGAGGTGGGTCCCTTTTAAGGGGCGATGGAGGGGTAGTGGTGGGGGCCAAGGGGTTTTGTGGGGTATGGGTTTGGTGAGGGATTTTGGGTTGGCCAAGGGGAAATGAAGGAGTTGAAATGCTCTTTGGACTTCGGTGTTCGGAATGGGAGGGGAAAATATATCTAGCCCTAAGTTGTTCCTTCATGTCCCCCCATGTTGTGAGGGGAGCTCCCCTTCTAATTATTCTTAAGCCTTCAATTTTCAACCAATGAGTTTGGGCCCGTTTGGTAAGTTGCAATTTCGCAAATCAGACTTTCTCATCCTCGGTCATGGGATACCAAGTGAAGTAATGGTCCATCGAGACTTCCCAATCTAAATAGTCACTAGGTTGAGTTCCATCAAATATGGGAGGTGGGGGAGGAGCCCTACTATCATCCGCCCATGGGGTGGGCCCATTTTCTCCTATTTGGTCGAGTAGACCCGATAGGTTATCAAGCCGCTCATTGGCATGGGTCAAGGCCTTCATGAGGTAGTTGACATGGCCAGGGAGGTTATGTGTGTTAGTGGTAGGCATCCCTTGGGGGTTTGGACTTATGGAGAGGGCCAATGGGTAAAGTCGGTAAGAGGTGGTCATGCTAGCGGATAAAAGAGATGCCATCGAGGACCCTAAATGCATACACACACCCAAGGACCAACTTGATAGAGACAAGTTGTGAACTTGCTCTGATACCAATTTGATGTGACACAACCTAGGACCTAAATTGCAAGCAACACAACAATTTGGCAATGTCACACAAGCGGACTCACTCGCGTTGGCACACTCGGGTCCGTAGGTGGACCGGCGATGGGGTGAGGGTCCGAGGTTGGACCGGAGGTTTCCAAGGGTACGGCTGGCTTGGGGAGGACCCCTATGGGTCAGGGGTTGCCCAAATTCACGGGCGGTCAGCACGCCGAAGGCTTGGGTTGAATGATCACTCTCACAACTCACCCGCGGTAGCCACACAATTAAACGATAATTCGGGTTCGGGCACTCTCTTAACGACGACGGCACCAAAATGCAATACTAATTAAGCAAAGGAATCCAGCAAAGAGGAGTGTTTAGTGGCTCACCTGATCGGTGTGAAGACACCGATCCCGGCCGGAGACGAGGGCGAGCGAGGAAGCGTGGGCTTACCCCCACGCCGCGCCGGAGAAGCTTCAACCTGAAATTTCAGATTACATGCACTACACCCCATCCAAGGGGGGGGATCTTGGGGAAGGGAAGCCAGTGACTACACTCAAACACTACCTCCACGTAGGGAGGGGCCTTCAGCCGGCCAAGCAGGGAGGGGAGAAACCAAGCTAGAAGTAAAGAACGGTAGCCGATGCCGATGCTATCCACCCTCTGCGCTTCAGGATAGACAGTTGGTCCTCTGGACGCTGTGGACACTCCAGAATTTTTCAGATGACGAAACCACTTGGAGATTGCTTGTAGCTGGGCCGGGATGATGCCTGAATTTTGATAATTTCTTCAGGCACCGGTGTTGGTCGGAGTAGGAGCTTGAACAGGGGAGCAGATTAACAGTTCTGACTGTCTCAGGATCCCAGCATCAGGAAGCAGAGGATGCCCCGACCGGTCCCGAGCTCGGAATCAGGTTCCGCCAGAGTTGCTGGAACCGTGGACAAGTCCTCTTCTAAGCAAGACCAACGGGGAAGCCAAATGTTGTCGGAGCGGGCCGGTAGACTATGAACACTGTGGCAGGGTCGGTGCAGACTGAGTGGTAGCAGAACCGCGTACCCGGGGAAGAAAAAATGATAACTCTCAGGTCCGGTCTCCAAACTGGGCTGTGCTTCTTGAGGATGAAAGAAGACTCGTAGTAGAATATTTTTGTAGAAGAACGCTTGATCAGATTCTCAACAGGTTTGTCGCAGTCGAGCTTCCAATTTGGCTCTGGTCTCCTGCCAGAGCAGCTTTGCGCAGTTGAGGAGGAAAGGGCCTCCCGATCAGCACGGTGCTCGGATGAGGACGAAACAACCTTGCTTGGAAAGCTCTCTGGACGACCTTTCCAGATATGTATGCCTTGCCACCAGAAGATTCAGGGAAATGCCGGAGATGATGCAGCTTCTAGGACCAATGTTGCTGCCTGCGACCTGCAATGAAGTTGTAACCTTGTGGTGGCAAATGGTGTGGAGTGGGGGTGGAGGGAAGGGGAGGGGCGACCTGACCTAGGGGAGAGGTGGTTTGGGCGACCAAGGGCTATGGAGGGAAGGGAATTTTCAAGTTCAAATGGTCTTGGGAGGTGGAGGGTGTAGACACGCTAAAATTGATACTATGATGATCAAATCTCATGTCACTATGTTAACGCCCCAAAGTGGACTTCAATATTTCTATAATATAAAGTTTTTCTATTTTTGTGTGGGTTTTTATGATTTTTCTTGCATTTTTATAATTAACGACTCGAAGAGGGGCGTGTTTTAAATAGCGACCTGAGTAAGGCGTTGTTGAAAGAAAGGACGACTGTAGCAAGAGGCGTCAGTTTCTGATATTTGACGTATCCTACCCTAATTGAAATCAAAAAAAAAGTAACGTCCCTCCCTGGGTCGTGTTTTGAATTAACGTCTCTCCTATAGGCGTCTCTTTATAATTTTTAAATAAGAAAGGTTTTCTTACTAAAATTAAATCCAAGAATTGACGCCTTTGTCCCAGTCGTGATTTCAATTAACGCCTCTAGACAGGTCGTCAATTTCAATTAACGCCTTGATAAGAGTCGTCTCTTTTCCTTCCGTGTCCTGCTTGAACTGCCCTTTCCTGGAGAGTCCCCTACTCTGTTTGGTCATCTTGCTCGATTAGGGAACTAGAGACCTTGCCGTAGAAGGGTCTTGCTAGTTCTTATCCCATTAGATTTGTGTTTTCTACTCTATAAATAGCCTCTTGGGTCGAGTTCGCGTGAAGAGAGCATAGTAGAAGTTTGATAGGAAGGTTGGCTAAAACAGCGGATAGCATAGCAGAAGCCTTTCTACTCTCCTTTTCTTTGCGAATCCGTGCTCCTGCGGTGGTCTTCTTCTTCCTAGTGCATCAGCTGCATCAACTTGGTTTTCCCTTTACTGTTGTCAGGAACAACAGGGAGTTCTTTCCATCAATTTACTACTTCATCTTTGTTCATCATACATTGTTCCCCTTTTAAGTTTGCATTAGCTCTGCATCATATCTCTTTCCTTCCCTAATTTTCCTAGGGGTTTTAAAATAACCAAAAGGTGCACACTTTATGCTCCACTTTCATCATCATATTACTCTTTTGGATTGATACTACACACACTTGGCTAATCCCTCCTCTTTTGATTGTTTGTTCTTTGTTTAAGGGTAATCAAGAGGAAAACCCCCTTCATCGGTCGGCCGGTAGAAGGAGGAGGAAGGAATCTACACTCATCCCGCATCCTATTTTCACCAGGTATTCGGGATCAATCTCCCTTCTTTTGAGGTAACCCCTCTGGCGATCACACTCCAATAGCAATCTCTTGCTCCCCTTTATTCCCTTTGTTTCACTGTTTATCTTCCCCCTTATTTATTTATTTTTGATGTGAAAAACACGATTCACAAATTGGCGATCACGGTGGGACTTCCACTGTTTTTCTTTTGATTACCCTCTCTTGTTGGCACCCACGTGTGCCCTTTCCCCATTGGCACCCACGTGTGCCCTTTCCCTTAGGTACCCACGGTACCCCTCCACTGTGCCTCACTGGCACCCTCCATTGTGCACACTGCACACCCATACCCCTCGGATTAGCCAGTTTGTGTTCTCTGTGTTTTTTTTTAATTAATTAACGCCTCACATCAAGGCGTGTTTCATGAATTAACGCCTTTACTCAAGGCGTCTTTCTTGCATTTAACGCCTTCTGCAAAGGCACCTTTTTATATAGCGTCTCCTGCTTTCTCCCTCCCTGAGAATTGACGCCCCCCTCTGTGGGCGTCCTTTGTCTATCCGGCGCCTCTCTCCCAGGCATCTTTTGCACAATCCGCGCCTCACACCAAGGCGTTTCTTGAGCACTGTCCGACAGGACTTCACAGATTAGCGACAGCCACGCTGTCGTGTTTCCTTATTTTAGCGACTTCTGCCAAGTCGCTTCCTACCTGTGTGTTAACAGAAAGTTGCTTGATCTGTTTGTTCACGTTGGATTGATTCACATATTCATTATCTGATTATACCTGATTGCTCTGCTTATATTATTCTGCATTTTGTGGCATTTGGTTGAGAGACCTCCTCTCTCTACACTAGGATTCCACACACTCTTCTTGGAATTAGAACAACCCTCCATTGAGCATTCCGTCTCTTTGGATCGGAAATTCCTTTTCCAAGACCTCCGTAAGTCCCCGCACCCGTGGATTCCCTCACGGACGCCAGGCTGGTTGTACCTTGAAGTACCCGGAGTTTAGATAGCCCCACCGTTGGTGAGAAGAGAGAAAGAACTTAGTTAACCCGGATATCACAACCAAAACTCACAACTAAGTTCTACACTACAAAGAGAGAGGATTGTGCATCAATTTAATTCACTCTAATCTCAAACTTGAATCTAAAAGCTTGCGTTCATTATAACTTGTTTGCATAACTTGATTGGATTGAGTGATTACTGCAATTATAATTCCTCCAAAATAAGCTTCTCTGCTTAAACATGCAACTCCGTTCAGGTAAGATTATCAACATGGCAAGCTACGGGTACGCCTATGATGATGTGGAAGAGAATATTTTTGATCAATCTTATGAGGCACCCCTCCAAGATTCCATCTATCATGAGGGAAACCACCCTCCGTCTCAGGTTCATTATTCTCAAATTCACGTGGTTGACACCACAACTCACGAGGTTGAACCCTCTTCTCAAGCTTTACCATCCAATCAGAACACATCGGGGAACACCTCCCCTTCTTTCAACGTCAATGATTTAATTCATGCATTATCTCAATTGGATGATTCCCAGCGGCAGGCAGTTCAGGCCGCTTTGAAAGTGAAATCTGTTCCCTCTTCATCTTCCAATCCCCCTCCGACCGCGAGTGGCCATCACATTGTTAATGACCAGGCGGTCTTGCACAAACCCCCCTCTTGTCCACCAACGCCTGGTGCGGCCATGCCGGCCCAACAGGCAAGTTATTCCGCGGCTAGGCCCCAATTCTTTCAACCTCCCCAAAATCTAAGGACGCCTATGCCAAATACCTTCATTCCAAATTCGGCCCCGGTCGAGTCAGACACTAATGCTTTGCTCCTTCAGAAATTGGCTAGCATGGAAGAACAACTCAACAAGGTTACTGCTGCCAAGAATGCTCCAGAGATCTCTCTGCCTACATTGCCAGTTTTTCACTTACCACCTTCTGAGATGCCGAATTTTCGGTGATACAATGGAACTGGCAATCCATTTATTCACTTGAAGGATTTTATGTATGAGACCTCTTTTTGGCAAGGCAACAAAGCCTCACTGGCTTATTTGTTTAGAAGATCTCTAGAGGGGCCAGCCCTCGAGTGGTTCTATTCCTTGGATCCGACAGATGCCAGCAATTTTGATGTGGTTCAAAGGAAATTCTTGCAGAAGTATAGGGACCTGGTTGGACCCTCTCTATCTGTTACGGACCTGGTTGCAGAGAAAATGAAGCCCGGGGAGGACTTCATCATATTTGCTGATAGATGGCGATCAATGGCCGAGAAATTGAAAGATACTTTGTCAGAACCAGAGCAGGTTAAAATGATTATTTCAAATGCAACCCCTCAGTTCCGGCATATATTAGCCATGAACAGATTGACCACTATGGAGGAGCTCTATGAAAGAGCTCGATATATTCAAACTCAGATGAAGGATTCACCCATCATGGGCATGTTCAAACCGAAACCATGGTTGGTCAAGAAAAATACAATAGCGGGCCCACGACTGAGGGCACCGTCATCAATGAGCAAGTCGGTGCGGTCGGCAATCCCACACCTTTTCGCCAATCTAACCCACGACCTCCGCCACCTCCACAACAAAACACCCTCTTCCACTCACCCCCACAACACCAATTTGCTCCTCAACCTTCCCTTGCTCCTCCACAAAACCAAACGCCACATGCAGACCCCTCAGCTCCGCAACAGTACCACCAAGTATCGCCACCCACCAACTATGGCCCGCAACAACAACAGCAAAGGAGACCACTTGGCCCCAAAAGGGCCCATTATCCGCCATTGCTAGAAAGTCTCCCAGATATATTTAATGCCCTGATGGCTGCTAATCTACTCATGTTACCAAAAGAAAGGACTGCGTGGCCCGCTAATGTTGACACGTCCCGCTATTGTGTTTTCCACCGCTCCCCTGGTCACAATATTGACCATTGCTTTCACTTCAAGGACTACATCTATGATTTAAATGACCAGGGCGGTATTAATTGGGACGAGATGAGACAGTTCATCGCTGTTATGAAAGTAAGAAGGCCTCCTCGGCAACAGCAGGCTCAACAGCCGCAGCAACCAGCTCCACCAGTACAACAACAAGCTCTAGCACCTCAGCAAGATATGGGGATTGTCCACAACCCATTGCCGGAGCACCAAGCAAATCAGCATGTGAACCCGGTCACGTCTCTCCATGAATTAGAGAGAGGGCAGAGATGGCACGAAGAAAACACCTCTGTCGGGGCATTCAATCATAATTCAAATCGACCTCCGCACCTTTTGCACACGCTTCCTTCTCCTTCTACCCCTCAATTAAGTCGCCCCCTTTTGCGCCCCGTTAACCCATCTATCCCCACTAATTCCTCATCCTTGCCAACCCGGTCTCTCCTTACCCGTCCACCACGACCACAGCCTCCGACGCAGCAAACTCCATCATACGCCACCAATCCTTCGCCATCACCATCTAGGCCACTCCTCATTCGCCCGTCACCAGCATCGGTTACATCCACTACCATCACTCCTCCGCCGGCAAGGACACCTCCACCATCAGCTCAACCACCATTTATACCCCGAACCCTCCTTGTTCAATCCGTTAGCACTTCCCACACTCGGGCACCCCTTCCTACTTCTACGCCTCCTACGGGGACTGCCTTGTCGAATTCCTCACCGACTTCTTCTTCGAACACTCCTCCACCAATTCTCAATGCTAATACCCCTTCTTCTTCCAATCCTCCCTCCATCCATGCCCCGACAGAGGCGCGTCGAACCATGGCACCGCTCCGCAGTGGACGGATGTTCCAGTGCATCTTTCCCCAGAGAGAGCAGGAGCCCGCACAAGGGCCAAATGAACAAGAGCAAGAGTCTGTTCCAGGCACTCAATATGATTTACTGAAGCATCTTGACCGAACTCCAGCAAGAATCTCTATTTTAGAATTGATTAAGAGGTCAACCACTCATCAATTGGCTTTACAGGAATATTTACAGAAAGTTATGGTCAATGAAGACATCCCGGTCGAGCACATAACTACAGTCTTAACGCCCGCTAGCGGTCAGCCAGCAATTACTTTTTATGAACATGAATTGGCACCTCAACCAGCAAGGAAATATGCCTTGTGTATCACAGTTGACATAAATAAGGTGGCAGTAAAACAATGTTTGGTGGACACTGGGGCATCCATCAATGTATTGCCGCCAACCACTTTGAAGATGTGCGGCATTCCAGAAAATTAGATTCGACCATCTACCATAACAGTCACAGCATACGATAATACTAAGAAGCCTCCTCTGGGCATGATAACGTTAAAGGTTAGTCTGGGTCCAGCAACAATCACAGTCGATTTTCACATCTTGGACATGGATCCAACATTCAATGGCATCTTGGGTCGCCCCTATATTCAACAGTTAGATGTAGTGCCCTCTACAAATCATCAATGCCTCAAGTTTCCACACAAGGGCCGTATTATCAAAGTGACTAGCATGCCGATTCTGCCTGATGAAGACATACACCTAGCAACGTCAGTTCCTTCTATTTGGCCTTCCAACAAGCCGTTGCTATCAGTATTGGACATCCCTCACCCACGGCCGATGCCACCCGAGACTGTTATAATAGTTGCCATGACACCCCTAACTTCCAAGGGGAAGAAGAAGAAGAACACAATGAATACCCCGTTTTGGAATATTCTGATGAGAATGGGGTACCAGGTTGGCAAAGGCCTGGGTGTCGATTGTCAGGGCAGAACTAAGCCTGTTAAGCCACAAAGATTGATTGCACGGGGCGGCCTAGGCTATAAAGGACCAAGCAAGAATGAAGAAGAACCATGGGTAGTTATGACCTCCACTTTGAAGACAGATTGCCAACCGCTCACTTGGACATTGCAGACACATTTTATTAAAGGTGGCGTCCAAGATAATGAGCAGACTACAATAATCACTTCCATGTTAGACTGTCAAGACGTTCATGCTAGACAGTTTGCTTGACATATTGCTCCACTGGTTACATACAAAGCCCTGGAATCTCTAAGGCCTGATAAGAGGAGGAAAATGGATGATCCAGAGTGCGACTGGTATAGATGGTTTGATATGAATGACATCACTATTGCCTTAAGCCGTCTCTTCATGCCGACAGATCCGGAATGGCCGCCACTGATCCACGACCTGATTGAAAAACCGACGGTGATAACAGACAAGAGGCAGCTGCTGAGTGATTACACAGATATTGGAGAGCCTGACGTACCATATGAAGAAGGATTTACAATAGACAGGCTGTGGGCCGGCCTTTTCTCTCTCACTTCTATGCATCCGTCTCTTCTTGCTTCTCTGCATTCTCAATTGTTTTCTCACGTGCCGAGACCGCCTCCGATCATGATCAGCTTTTCTCCAAATTCAATGCAAGTCTCTCTTTCAATTCCTCCCTTGCTCCTCGAGCAATTTTCCAAACTCTCCATCACACCCCCGCATGGGTCGTCTTTGATTCAATCTTTCTCCAATCTTCTAATCTCCACCCCTCCTTCTATTCTCCCTTCACACTGCTTTCTTCTTGAAAAAGAAAATGAAAATGAAGATAAAAATGAAAACGAAAAAGAAAAAAATGTCAAAATTCCAACTTTTTCATCCTCCATCTCTTTTGAGGTGACCTCCTATCTCCTTCCTGAGTGTGCCCCGACCCAGGGGCCGCTCTTCCAAGATTCATTGATAAACCTTTTCCACCCCTCCTTTGAGGGGTCCTCATCTGTACACCTTCCTGTATCCACTTTTTCACCCCCTCCCTTTTCTTCTTCTAATGATCAAAGTTGCTCTTCTTCTTCTAATAATAAAATCCATGGGGTAGCTTCACATAGGAAATCCGAGGGTAAGCAGATTCCCCGTAGGTTCTTGTTAGAATTGGCTAGAAGATGCCGGGCATGCTCAACCCTCCCCGAATTTCTAGAGAATCCGATTATCCTGCCAGAGTTAGAATATGAGGATACTTGTGCTTCTTATGAGGGTTTTGGTGTCTACGAGATTATGAATGATGAAGACCCTATTGAAGAGGGGGAGGAAAGTTATGAAGAATATGAGGACGAAGCTGATGCCCTTGCTAGTGGCATGAGAAGATTTGATGAACCATCAGCCTCAATAGAGGAGCCTACCAAGGAAATAAATCTGGGTACGGAAGAAGACCCTAGGATTGTCCTCATCAGCAAGAATTTGCCGCCTGCCGAAGAGGAGGCGCTTATTTTGGTACTTCAAGAATACAAGGACACATTTGCATGGAGTTATGAAGATATGCCTGGATTAGACCCTGCGCTCGTTGAACATCGGCTTACACTTAAGCCAGGGTCTGTCCCGATCAAACAACGGTTAAGACGTTTTCACCCTAACATGGCTTTAAAAATGAAAGAAGAGGTCGACAAGCTTCATAAGGCTAGATTTGTTAGAGTTGTCCTCTATCCGAACTGGGTGGCTAACATCGTCTCAGTCATGAAGAAAGATGGAAAGGTTCGCATTTGTATAGACTTTCGGGACCTCAACCGTGCGTGTCCTAAAGATGACTTCCCCCTCCCTCATATTGATGTTTTGATTGATAATACGGCAGGATTTGAGACTCTCTCCTTTATGGATGGTTTTTCGGGTTATAATCAGATTCGCCTGGCTGAAGAAGATCAAGAGAAAACGTCATTCACTACACCATGGGGTACTTACTACTATGTGGTCATGCCTTTTGGTCTCAAGAATGCTGTAGCCACCTATCAGAGGGCTATGATAGCAATTTTTCATGATATGATTCATATTTATATTGAGGTGTATGTGGATGACCTGGTAGTAAAATCAAGAACAAGGATTGAGCATCCTGGGGTTTTAGCTAAAGTCTTGCAAAGATCACGAGAATATCAGTTGAAAATGAACCCCAAGAAGTGTGTATTTGGTGTTTCATTAGGAAAGTTGCTTGGGTTTATTGTCAGCAAAAGAGGAATTGAAGTTGATCCCAATAAGACAAAGGCCATCAGGGATATGCCTCCTCCCAAGAATTTGAAGGAAGTTCGAGGATTAATCGGGAGGTTGCAATTTATTCGCCGCTTCGTCTCCCAGCACTCACGAAGATGCAGGCTGTTTTACGAGCTTACTAAGCCGGGGGTCAAGTTTAATTGGGATGACAAATGTCAGGCAGCTTTTGACGGATTGAAGGATTATCTGGCCAATCCTCCTGTCCTGAGGCCGCCAATTCCAGGCAAACCACTTATCCTCTATGTTTCTGTCCTGGATGACTCTGTAGGTGCTGTCCTAGCTCAAGTGGACGAAGAAGGGAAGGAGAGGGCAGCATACTACTTGTCTAAACTTCTCAACCCTTGTGAGCAGAGGTACTCAACCATGGAGAAGACTTACGCTACTTTAGTCTGGGTAGTTCAAAAGTTAAAATATTATTTCTTAGCTCACGAGGTTCACCTCATTGCTCGCATGAATCCGATTAAATTCCTTCTTAAAAATCTGTCCTTACCGACCGATTGGCACACTGTCAAAGTTTTCTCTCTCAATTTGACATCACTTACATTCAACAGAAAGCAATCAAAGGTTATGCCATCGCCGAACATCTTGCTCACCACCCTCTCCCTCGATTTGATCCTGTCAATTCATGGTTTCCAGATGAAGAACTAATGTCCATTAATCAACCCCACGATCCTATGTGGACATTACATTTTGATGGAGCTCTAAATTCCCAAGGAAGAGGGATCGGCATGGTTCTTTTAACACCAGAAGGGGTCACCATCCCATTTGCTGCTCAGCTCACTTTCCCTGTCACGAACAATATAGCTGAGTATGAGGCCCTTTTGGCCGGTCTTCAAACCGCTCATAAATGTGGTGTTACCCAATTACGAATCGTGGGCGACATTCAACTCATTCTACGCCAGGTGCTTGTCAAGTGTCGCACTATCAATCCTAAACTCAAGCCCTACCAGGAACTTGCTTCAGCTTATGCCAAACTCTTCACCAAGTTGATCTTCGTCCATGTCCCTCGAAGCCAGAACATCTTTGCTGACGCTCTTGCCTTTTTGGCCTCCGCTTTAGTCTTTCATCCCCAACGAGATTTTCACGTTCCTCTCATTCATCAGCGTGACACTCCAGCTATTAAGGATCGTGCATTCCTCGATATTAGAGACAAGGTGCTCGAGAAGGTCAGGCGGAGTGAAGCTCTTAAAAGCAAAGAGGTCATGTTGTTAGATTGGGAAGAAGAATTGGCTGATGAAGAGAAACCTTGGTATTATGAGATTGCCAGATATTGCAATGATCAATCCTATCCCGAAGAAGCCACTGTGGAAGAAAGGAAAGCGATTAGAAGAGTGGCTCAGCGGTATGTTTTGCTTGGAGGTGTGCTCTATAGAAGAGGGCTCACGGGTGTTTTATTAAGATGCCTCGACGATGATGAATCCTGGAAGGTCGTAGAAGAGGCGCATTCAGGAGTGTGTGGTGGTCATGTGAACAGCCAGATGCTAGCTAAGAAGATCCTTAGGCTAGGCTTCTATTGGCCAACTCTAGAAGAGGATTGTTCCATCTATGTTCGAAGGTGTGTTAAGTGCCAACTGCACGCCGACAAGATTCATTCTCCTGCTTCTTCACTCCATCCTATGTCCTCCCCATGGCCTTTCTCCATGTGGACTTTCGATATCATTGGACCTCTTGGTGACTCGAACCTCCTCACGAAGTAAAAGTCATTCATCCTCACGGCAACGGAGTACTTCACCAAGTGGGCGGAAGCGGAAGCATTCGTGGAGATCAAAGCATCAACCGTATGCAAATTCATAATGAAGAATATCATCGCCAGATTCGGCATCCCGAGTACCATCATCACCGACAATGGACCTCAATTCATCTATCAAGAGCTCAAGGATCTCTGCAACAGATATAACATTGCATTACATCATTCTTCTCCCTATTATCCACAGGGCAATGGCCAAGCAGAGGCAACTAATAAAACCTTGATCAAAATTGTTAAAAAGACGTGTGAGGCTAATAAATTTTCGGATTGGCCAGACAAGCTAGTTGAAGCTCTCTGGACCTATCGCACTTCCATTCGTACCCCTACAGGGCAAACCCCTTTCGCCCTCACTTATGGAATGGAGGCGGTGGTTCCCTACGAGATTCTCATTCCCTCTCTGCGAGTACAATTGGACAAGGAATTCTCTATTGATGAGCGTCGTGATTCACTCCTTGCCCAGTTGGAACTCCTAGATGAGAAGCGTCTGGTCGTCGCTGAGCATGCGCGCATTTATCAAAATAGGCTTTCGCATTTTTATCAAAAGAAAGTAATTGAGAGAAAATTCAAAGTCGGTGAGATGGTAATCAAGAGAATCTTTGTAAAACCTGGCGGACCCCGTTCGAAACTCCAACCAAACTGGGAAGGACCATTTGTTATAAAAGATGTTTATCCTGGCAATGCTTATAAATTGATTAACGCTGAAGGAGAAGAGCTAGCTCATCCTTGGAACGGGCTGTACCTTAAGAAATACTACCCCTAATCCAAAATAAAAAAAAATAGAATTTTCCAAAATCCAAAAAAATAGAAAATTTCTGAAATCCCAAACAAAATAGAAATTCTCCAAAATGCCAAAAAAATTGTTGCCATGGCATACAAGGACGCAAGGTCTGAAAGGTCAAATTTCAGTATTCATTCGTCAGTCTTGTTAACTAAAATAGGGTCGACACCCACACACACACTACACGCTTAAACCTCGAACTCAAGCGGTGCAAAATTTGATGGAAAGTCAAAAACCTGACTAAAGGTGAAGACAATACCCATTCTTTTCCTCTTCGGCCCATAAGGGAGGAAGGAAGGTCTCGGGGTAGACCCGCTAAGCCTACCCGCCGCCTTAGTAAGTGGAAGTCAGGGCCCAAAAGGGAACAAAATGCCGCAAAAGCCCAAGTACAATTAGGTCTTTTATCAATACAAATCAGTTCCAAAGTGAAAGTCAAATCGTGAAAAGAAAAACATATCAAGAGGGCAAAGTCCCCGCAAGGAAAACCTTGGGCGTATGCATGTAATACAAAAAGAGGCAAAAGGCAACAAAATTTCCCTATGCCAAAGACCGAATCCCAATAGGCATAGGGTAGGGGAGGTGCTTTTACCTCGAGCTTTTCAGAATCCCTTATGGGCTTCCTTATATCTTCTTCCATCTCTTTCTTTGTGGTAAGTCATAAACCAGCACGATGGTCGAGACTGACCTAGGAGATTGCACCGTGCGAGATCTTGCGTATAAGTTTAACCACTAGCACGTCGACCCCTTTTAATTAATCAAGAAAGGTCAATGAATCCTCAAAAATGACCATGTATGACCAAGTGCCCTAGTAGCTTTGTCAACCTAATTCTGAAAACAGCAAAATTAACGCCTCTGAGTAAGGCGCCTTTTATGTAATTGACGCCTGAGTCAAAGTCATCTTTTATCAAATAACGCCTTTAAATAGGTCGCCTCTTTTCAACAAAATTCAAAATTAACGACTGTCTCTGAGGGCGTCTTCTATATGAATAACGACCTAGTCTAAGGCGTCTTTGTTAACTCACTGGAATTAACGCCTTATTTATTTATTTATTTAATAAATAAATAAGTAATCCCAAAAGAATTAACGCCTTAATGGTAGACGTCTTTTATATTTTAAACGCCCTCATGTCGATCGTCTTTTATTCTTTTGACGCCATGAACTCCAGTCGTTATTTTATGGGTTTACATATTTGGTTTCTCCCTATGTTTTAATGAACTTACGTGCTATATTTTGATTGGGATTACTTATGATTATGCACTTATGATCATATCATGCTTTGAATTGAGAGAACTAATGAACTTTTCAAGTGCAGAAGAGTGCAGGTTTCAAGACGCAGGGGTGACTCATGGGAATAACATCATCCCACTCTTGTATTTCCTTCCTGTGAGCATTGTTACTATATGGTATTTTACGCTATTATAGCATATCAAGGACCTTGTGGTTCTGACGAACCTAGAATTTGAGTTCCCCTTCATCAAAAACAGTGATAATTCCAGGAGAGTCTTGATCACAACGGATAGGCCGTTGAGTCATTAAAGGTCTGGGACGATGGTTCCACTTTCCGAGCTGATACGCGGATAAACAGGCTTTGGCTTAGTGTCAGCTCAGAGATCTGGATTCTTGACCAAATCTAGGTGGCTTAACAATATTATCCTTGATTATTTTCGATCTTTAGTTTGTTTTAATTTTTTTCTTTTAGCCTAGCATGCATCATATAGGACTTTGAGCTTCATGCTAAAAATCTTCATATTATGGCAATAATGAAGGTCACTCACTCTTGATTGAGTTGACATGAGATATTCCACTCCAAATTGAGTACTTTATTCTCTCTGAAGCCGCTCAGGCTAGTTCCTTGAAAATGCCTCTTTGCTAGGTCTTCATCTCAATTCACTTTATTTTTGCAAATTCACCTTGGTTGTAGCACGTCCACGTTGGCTGGAAAACGCTCTCCAAAGGTGCCTCCCTGTCGTGCCCACGCGCACATTTTACTTGTTTAGTTTAGTCTCCTTTACCCAGTAAATCGATGTTTCCTTGGAATCACCCGAAGTTGTTTCACTCAGAATCTTGGAAAGATTTCAAAAGCCTAGTGTCACAGGCGTGTCACATCACACCTTGGCATCTACTTATCAGTTCGTTCCACTTCATTCCACTTTATTACACTTTCACTTTCATTACGTCTCACTCCCTTGCAAAGCAGACGCCAAGGCGGGGCAGCTATAGACACGTTAAAATTGATACTATGATGATCAAATCTCATGTCACTATGTTAACACCCCAAAGTGGACTTCAGTATTTCTATAATATAAAGTTTTTCTATTTTTGTGTGGGTTTTTATGATTTTTCTTGCATTTTTGTAATTAACGACTCGAAGAGGGGCGTGTTTTAAATAGCGACCTGAGCTAAGGCGTTGTTCAAAGAAAGGACGACTGTAGCAAGAGGCATCAGTTTCTGATATTTGACGTATCCTACCCTAATTGAAATCAAAAAAAAAATAGCGTCCCTCCCTGGGTCGTGTTTTGAATTAACGTATCTCCTATAGGTGTCTCTTTATAATTTTCAAATAAGGAAGGTTTTCTTACTAAAATTAAATCCAAGAATTGACGCCTTTGTCCCAGTCGTGATTTCAATTAACGCCTCTAGACAGGTCGTCAATTTCAATTAACGCCTTGATAAGAGTCGTCTCTTTTCCTTCCGTGTCCTGCTTGAACTGCCCTTTCTTGGAGAGTCCCCTGCTCTGTTTGGTCATCTTGCTCGATTAGGGAACTAGAGACCTTACCGTAGAAGGGTCTTTTTAGTTCTTATCCCATTAGATTTGTGTTTTCTACCCTATAAATAGCCTCTTGGGTCGAGTTCGCGTGAAGAGAGTATAGTAGAAGTTTGATAGGAAGGTTGGCTAAAACAGCGGATAGCATAGCAGAAGCCTTTCTACTCTCCTTTTCTTTGCGAATCCGTGCTCCTGCAGTGGTCTTCTTCTTCCTAGTGCATCAGCTGCATCAACTTGGTTTTCCCTTTACTGTTGTCAGGAACAACAGGGAGTTCTTTCCATCAATTTACTACTTCATCTTTGTTCATCATACATTGTTCCCCTTTTAAGTTTGCATTAGCTCTACATCATATCTCTTTCCTTCCCTAATTCTCCTAGGGGTTTTAAAATAATCAAAAGGTGCACACTTTATGCTCCACTTTCATTATCATATTACTCTTTTGGATTGATACTACACACACTTAGCTAATCCCTCCTCTTTTGATTGTTTGTTCTTTGTTTAAGGGTAATCAAGAGGAAAACCCCCTTCATCGACCGACCGGTAGAAGGAGGAGGAAGGAATCTACACTCATCCCGCATCCTATTTTCACCAGGTATTCGCGATCAATCTCCCTTCTTTTGAGGTAACCCCTCTGGCGATCACACTCCAATAGCAATCTCTTGTTCCCCTTTATTCTTTTTGTTTCACTGTTTATCTTCCCCCTTATTTATTTATTTTTGACCTCATTTCTTAGTTCCCCACATGCTCATTGTTGTCACCATCTTCCTGTATGCATTCTTACTATATGTTACATACGCTATTAGATTATATCAAGGACCTTGTGGCTTTGGTAAATCTGGAATTTGAGTTCCCCTCCATCAAAAACAATGATGATTCCAGAGGAGTCTTAGTCATACGGATAGGCCGTTGAGCCGTCCGAGACTGGGGACGATGGTTTCCTTTTACGAGTTGGTGCGTGGATAAACGGGCTTCGGCTTAGTATCAGCTCGCGAAATCGATTTCTTGACCCAGTCTGGGCAGCTTAACAATATTATCCTTGGTTATCTTATATTTTCATTTGTTTTAATTTTTTCCTTTAAACCCAGCATGCATTCATATAGGACTTTGAAACAACGTTGAAAAAATCATTCTGATAAGCTGATTTGGGGAGTCAAATTGATCTTAATCTTTCTAGATTTGAGATATTCATTGCTGAATGGAATCCTCAGTTTATTTTGTCGCTGTTTTGGGTCATTTTCTCGAAAGCTCCTTGTTTGGATTTCTATCATCTTATTTCAATCCTTTCCCTTGATCCACCTTGGCTGCAGCACGTCCACATTGGCTGGTAACTGCTCCCCAATGGTGAAACCTACTGGTAAATTACATAGAAACCCAAAGACCTTTTTGCAAAGAAACCCAAAGATTCCTAATGACTAACCCTTTAGGTTATAATGCCTTACAATTGTAAACCCAATTAGCCATGAATATAAATGCAAACAAAAAGGACACAAATGCAAAAATAAAAGGTTAGTGCTCGGTGTTGATTCCCATCAATTGTCCTCGGGTGGGAAGAACTCGACCCCGTCGAGTAAGGGGTGCGGCTGCTTGTGTGGCTCCTGCAGATCGGACACCATACTAGGTAGCGCGGAGTAGGCTCCACTCCATGTAATCCTCATCTGCTCATCCCGTATATATTCGATATGCACATGCCGCTGTGGGAATGAGGCAAGTGGTGGACACTCCGGGGTGGGGTCACTCTCAAAGGAATGAGACGGCTCAATGACTCACTAGGAATCACTGCTGGGTCCCTTTATGTGACTAGATCCGATATGTTGAGGTAGAGCCGATCCCGAATTCCAGCAAGTCTACAATGTATGCATTAGACTCGACTTGCCTCACACTCGAAAGGGACTGACAACATGAGCTTACAATAGACCGACTCAACTCGATGTATGCAGACTCACTATGCACTCGACAGACAAACTGTATAAATAAGCAAAATCGACTCATAGACTTATGGTATGCGGACAGATGGAGAGACACCAACTAATGACTTCCTATAACTGACGACACATGCAAGGGACTTACTAAGGAAGAGTTGGTGGGAAAGTTTGAATACCATCTTCATACACTAGGTGTAAAGATAGATGGACCGACAACTTAATGTCATGAGTTTTAACTCTCGTCAACCGTCTCCGGTTGGAGAAGACTCGTCCTTGGGTACAGAAATGTGTGAGGACAAGAAGGTGGGTGAGGGGAAAGTCATCCGGACTTTTGATGTGAAGCACGACAAGAAGGAAGTTCGGATGTGGTCTCTCGTACGCATGGTAGAAATCAAACCATACCGCGTCAACAAAGGGTCTCGACAATGATACGGTAGTCACTAGCGGCTGCGCTACCGTACGAGAGGCGGGTAAAGGTGGGACGGCTGACTGCATAGGGTCGGCGGATGGCTCATCCACCAACGACAAAGTGGGCCGGGCAGACAACTCTGGGATGACCGGTGGGGTTGGGGTGTCTAACAGACCCTGATTCGCTATTGGATAGCTCTCTAACCCCAAAACATCAGCGAGGTATTCCTCGACCAACTCTTGGTCAGCCTCACAACTCACTAGAATAAGCCCGGGTGGGGCATCCTCGGAACGTGTACCCTCTAAGATAGGGGAATGGGAAGGACATTGGCCGGGGAAATGGCTACTCCCACTATGGGGGGCCACATGAGCAGGCACCGGGTGTGGTGGGTGTAAGGTGTAGGTCCTCCTATCCCGGTCAAAGGTCACTCTCCTCTCTTCCAAGCGTGTGCCTAGGCCATCTACACGCGTAATCGACCCATCCAACTTATCCATTTGTGTACTCAACCCATCAAGCTTTTCCATAAGAATTTGGAACATGTCGGCCACAGATGGCTCATCGGGACTATGGACTCGGGGGTCTGCCATGGGGCTGGCGGATAGTTGGACATGCGAATGACAAGTGGTTGGAAGGCACCGACCAAGGTGAAGTGATAAACCTAAACGTAACCAATATCTAGCACGTGGCAGAGGTATGATCCGAAGACCGAACTCACGCAAGTGTGCTACCTTCCTAATAGGTGTAACCTATCGTTCCGGGAACACCTTTTGATATACCGGATAAAGGGTGCAATGTGACACCTTGGACAAGCTACCCTAGACTCAACCTTCGTCTCTAATACCAATTTGATGCGGGACGGACACGCGAACCTGGGACTCAAGCTCGCGGACATCCCTAAGTGAGGGATACATGCGGATCTGCGCGGTTGAGAAATTGGCAATGAGTCGAGGGTATCGGCTTTTCTGCGTACTCGGATCGAGCCACGGGACAGGTTACACTCACTCACTCTCGCAGCGGTGACTGAATTGAATCAAGCTAGTTAACCTACCACTTGCAGCGGCATACAAATATATACGAGTAAAGCAAAATGTCGAGAGGGGAGCGGAAACGATACCTCCACGCTACCGGGCGTAGGGAAGACGCCCCCGGCCAAGAATGGTGACTCCCGGTACAGTAAATGTTAATAATTACAGAAGTGATTTTAAGGCCCACTCCACGCAGCGAGGTAATAGGTCACAAAAGCGGTCCGGGAGTGCCGATTCTGGGTTGACGGGTAGCACGTTAGAGGGGTTCCAGGCAGTTGAAGACAGCAAGTCCGGATATGTTATTTGCAAGCCGGCAGGACAGCGTACGAGGGCCTCCAAAGGGACGTCATACTCCTGGGATCTTCTGAAGGCGGCGCTTAGTTGGGATGACAGTGGGATGTCCCTGGTCGACTCCCTGAAGTGGCGATCGCTGAATCAGAGCTTTGATATATTATTAGGAATTATTTCCCAACACCTTCTTTCTGACCTGGCTCGGAGCAGGAATGTGCGCCTCCACGAAAAGAATTTTTACGCCCAGATCCGATGTAGGATCGAGGCGAGACCAGCACCGTTGGAAAGAGGACTCACAGAACTACAAAATAAATTAATTTCACGTCGATCCAACAAGTGGATTGGAAATGAAAACGACTTTGGCACTGTAAGTTTTCTGATTCAAAATCCAGATCTAGTAGGACAGAAAGAGAACTGCGTGAAGATGAATTTTGACCCAAAATAAAATGGTGGATCTAGACTCTGTGAGTTTTATGGGTGGAAAGAGGGTATGTGGGGATCACGCAGGAATTTTTGAGAATTTTTGGGAGATGACTAAGAGGATGAGAAAAATATAAGAACATACTTCTATCCTGCAGATCTACTATCTGGCAGACTATCAGGGGTGGAACTAAAATATCGGGAAAAATATCAAACGGGATCTGAGTGGGTCATAATCTATATTGTTGGAAAGCTAACTCAAAGAGGAACAATCTCTCAAAATCTCAACTTGATCAGAGGTGGGAGCTGGGAGAACCGGCCTATTCTTTAGCTTGTTATTTTGGAACTCAGAGTTCAGGACAGTAGGGTGGAGGGTGGCTTGTGGCGGCTCGTTGGCGGCACGAACGGCGGCGGCGGCGGAGATGGCTGGGCTTCACACCTAGGGGAAGAGATAAACCTTAGAATCTACCAAGTTTTTGTAGGGAATCCACCATAGAAACACAGCAATCCAGCTGAGGGGAGAGGGGAGAGAGGGGGGGCGCCCAAGGCTCCTTGTATTTTTCACCAAATTCTTATCATTAATTCTATCAAAAATGAAAATACAAGGGATTTATAGAATTGTATAAAAGATCAAAACTATCCCTAGATCTACGGTTAGGGAGGGGCAAATGGGGTATGAGACATTAATCCCCCATGTGGTCAAATGACCAAATTAAATAAAATACAACAAGGAATAAACAATAGTAAAGGGTGGAGCATCTTGGACTTTGCTTGGTCCAAGTTTGAATTTTCTTCCACCTTGTCCCCCCCTTGGTCCAAGTCCAATCTTGGACTTTGAACTAGCCCCACATGGGCCCTAGATCCTAGGTGGACCAATGAAAAATAAGGTGGGGGCCCTGCTGGACCTACTGGCAAATTACATAGAAACCTAAAGGCCTTTTTGCAAAGAAATCCAAAGATTCCTAATGACTAACCATTTGTCTTATAATGCCTTACAATTATAAACCCAATTAGCCAAGGATATAAATGCAAAAAAAGGACACAAATGTAAAAATAAAAGGTTAGTGCTCGGTGTTGATTCCCATCAATTCTCCCTGGGGTAGGAAGAACTAGACCCTGTCGAGTAAGGGGTGCGACTGCTTGTATGGCTCTTGCGGATCGGACACCATACCAGGTAGCGCGGAGTATGCTCCACTCCAAGTAATCGTCACCTGATCATCCCGTATATATTCGATATGCACATGCCGCTGTGGGAATGAGGCTAGTGGTGGACACTCCGGGGTGGGGTCACTCTCAAATGAAGGAGACGGCTCAATGACTCACTCGGAATCACCGCTGGGTCCCTTTATGTGACTAGATCCGATATGTTGCGGTCGAGTCGATCCCAAATTCTGGCAAGTCTACAACGTACGCATTAGACCTGACTTGCCTCACACTCGAAAGGGACTGACAACGCAAGCTGACAATAGACCGACTCAACTCAATGTATGCAGACTCACTATGCACTCGACAGATAAATTGTATAAATAAGCAAAATCGACTCATAGACTTATGGTATGCGGACAGACGGAGAGACACCAACTAATGACTTCCTATAACTGACGACACATGCAAGGGACTTACCAAGGAAGACTCGGTGGGAATGTTTGAACACCGTCTGCATACACTAGGTGTAAAGATAGACTGACCGACAACTTAATGTCGCGAGTTTCAACTCTCGTCAACCGTCTCCGGTTGGAGAAGACTCATCCTTGGGTACATAAATGTATGAGGACAAGAAGATGGGTAAGGGGAAAGTCATTCGGACTTTTGATGTGAAGCACGACAAGAAGGAAGTCCGGATGCGGTCTCTCGTACGCATGGCAGAAATCAAACCATACCGCGTCAACAAAGGGTCTCGACAATGATACGGTAGTCACTAGCGGCTGCGCTACCGTACGAGAGGAGGGTAAAGGTGGGACGGCTGACTGCATAGGGTCGGCGGATGGCTCATCCACCAACGACAAAGTGGGCCGGGCAGACAGCTCTGGGATGACCGGTGGGGTTGGGGTGTCTAACAGACCCTGGTTCGCTATTGGATAGCTCTCTAACCCCAAAACATCAGCGAGGTATTCCTCGACCAACTCTTGGTCAGCCTCACAACTCACTAGAATAAGCCCGGGTGGGGCATCCTCGGAACGTGTACCCTCTAAGATAGGGGAATGGGAAGGACATTGGCCGGAGAAATGGCTACTCCCACTATGGGGGGCCACATGAGCAGGCACCGGGTGTGGTGGGTGTAAGGTGTAGGTCCTCCTATCCCGGTCAAAGGTCACTCTCCTCTCTTCCAAGCGTGTGCCTAGGCCATCTACACGCGTAATCGACCCATCCAATTTATCCATTTGTGTACTCAACCCATCAAGCTTTTCCATAAGAATTCGGAACATGTCGGCCACAGATGGCTCATCAGGACTATGGACTCGGGGGTCTGCCATGGGGCTAGCGGATAGTTGGACATGCGAATGACAAGTGGTTGGAAGGCACCGACCAAGGTGAAGTGATAAACCTAAACGTAACCAATATCTAGCACGTGGCGGAGGTATGATCCGAAGACCGAACTCATGTTGTGCCCCTGTGGTTTTGATGATGGTTTTGATGATTGGTCTTTGAAGTGAGTTATTCACTGTGAGTCATCTAGCTGTGTCTTTTATATGCTCGATAAATTCATATTTTATCATGTAAGTGAATGGAGTTCATATGGCTGTCAGATAACATGCTCTACTTTAATTCTGTCTACACTCTGTCTGCACAGTCTCCACAGTAGTGCGTCAACTCAGTGTGCTGATGCGTCGACCCTTCAGTCATACTTGTCTCTGTTCTCACACCAGTGCGTCAACTCCTTGAGCTGATGCGTCGACTCTTCAGTTCAGGTTCTTCATTTGATTAAGTCTATACATCATCAGTTGAACGTAAAGTATATACGTTGCAGCGTCAACTCATTGGGCTGCAGCGTCAACTCAGCAAGTATGCACATCGCCTTCAGACTTTCAAGTATATACACTCTATACTCATTCAAGTCTGTTCAGCCGTTTGCATTTCATAAAGTCTGTACATCGTGTTCATTCAAGTTCACATCAAGTCTGTACAGTCGTTCACTGGTGAAGTCTATACACTAGTCAGTGGAAAGTCTATACACTGGTTTCTATCTTCAAAGTCTATACAGCGGCTGTCTTCGAACTTGAAGTCTGTACACTGGCCTCAGCTATTCAAGTCTATACACTGGACTGTTAGGTCATGTCTATACACTGGTTCTCAATGTACACACTTATTCATTGTGCTGCTTCACGCATAAAGTCTATACATCCACAGTGGATCTTCAAGTTTGTACATCCACAGTGGAACTTCAAAGTCTGTACACCACTTATGCCTCAACAAGTCTGTACACTGGTTCAAAGTCTACACAACGCCTCTTTGATTCTAAGTCTTTAAGTTCACTGAGTCTATACAATGCTTTGCATTCTTCAGAGACTGTACAGGGTTTAGACTTAAACTGATGACTTTATCTGCCTGACAGGGACTAAAAAGGCCAGGCTGTTTGGTCACTGGAACACACGCCAATGCGTCAACGCCTTGATCAAGTGGCGTGAACGCAGTAGTTCAAACAACCAAGAAAGAAGCTTGTGGATTACTCTGGTGCGTCAACGCATTCATCAAGTGGCGTCGACGCAGCAGGTTGATGGATCGACAAGGTGACCAGAGGGTGGACGCAGTTGCACAATGCGTCAACGCACTCCACACGAAACGTGAGAGGGCTGAAGCCATCTAAGTTCAGACGCTGCAGCTCCATGCGTCAACGCAGCATGCTGAGAGCGTCAACGCAGCACGTCTATCTGCTGAATACCTAATCACTGGATCACCGATGCGTCAACGCAGCAGTGGAGCAGCGTCGACGCAACTGTCAATAGGGCTAGGCTGGTTGCTCACTGGAACACATCAATGCGTCAACGCCATGGGTTGGAAGCGTCAACGCAGCAGACTTGAGTTTTTGATGGTAGAATGTCTTTGAAGGCTGCGTCAACCCCTTGAAGCAAGTGCGTTAATGCCACCTCACTCCAGTTGCTGAGCGTACTGATGAGGGGGCACGTGATCCAATGGGAATAAGGGGCAGGATGCTGACACGTGTTAGATAAGGGGTGCTACCCTGCCAAGTGGACCAATCAGTGGTCACTAGGGCATTTTGTACTCAACCTTCGGAGGCTCTGTTTCTGATATAAAAGCACCCCATCATCCTCTCGAAAAGGGTTAACTCTCCACAGAAGAAGAGGAAGCTCTCCAGCGAAGAAAATAGAGAGTGAGAGCAGAAGAGAAAGATTGAGTGAGCTGAGAAGAAGAAAGAAGAGGAAGAAAAGAAGAAGAGGAGAGAGTCTATTGAAGACCTGTTCAGTCTATTCGTGGATCAAATCCAGAACGACTATTGTGTTTCATTTCCAGCTTTTGTTGCTGTGCTTTTTATGTTTCCTTATTTTCCTTTTGTTTCTCTGGTTAGCTTTGTACTTCCGATCCTTTGGTCTGAGGTCGGGTTCCTCCTGTGGACTCAGGAGAAGGGAGATCGTGTGTCTTCGATTTGCAAGTAGCTGGGTGCTACTTGTGGTTGGTTCCCTCCGGTTGGGAGGAAGGGAGGTCCGAGACCTCTAGGTTGCCTTTGACTGGGTGTCATTGGTTGGTTCCCTCTGGTTTGGAGGAAGGGAGGATTGGTCCTCTGGTTCTGGTCTTGTGGTTTGCAAGACTAGGTGGTCCCTCTAGTTGGGAGGAAGAGGGGAGGCTGTTCCCCTGGTCAAGCTGTGTGGCAGCAACTGTTCGCAGACTGAGTCTGCTTGGTTCTAGCATTGGCTAGTGAAGCCTCACTCCGGTTGGGAGTGAGGGGTGGATGCAGGTCTGGAGGACCGAACCACCTTAAAATTATTTGTGTAGTGGTTTGCCTTGCGTTAGCTCCATATCTTCTACCTCCCATTCACAGGTTGTGCATGCTTGGCTAGTTGCATTATCTAGAGAGTTATTGTTGAGCATTATATTCTGCTAAGTGTGTTTGGGTTGTTTAGCTCTGCCTTCGTTTCTGGTTGTTCAGGTGGCTGCATTGGTGCAGTCCAACTGTTTGTTCATTTGTTGCCTTATCATTTCATCTTGGAAAGCTCATTAGTCTTTATTCCACATATCTGAGCTTTAGAGTTTTAATTTGGGCTATATTTTCTAGAGGGATACATTCACCCCCCCTCTGTATCTGGGCCTAGCACCCTAACAATTGGTATCAGAGCGGTGTCTGCATACAAGGTCCAGCGACCTGCAGATTCGATCTTGCAGTCTTAGGTGCTAATTTGTTTTTAGTGCATAAATATTCCTGCTGCCTTGAACTTACTCGCTATTTGTTTTCAATGGCTCTTCCACCCGTCTTTAGTGGTTCTGATTTCAGTCAGTGGTACACTGCTCTACATGCTTATGTAAATTCTGCTAATCCTGATTTGTGGAAATTAATTTCACAAGGTCCTCACACCTTACCAACGAAAGTGTCCAAATGGACCGACAGACACAGATCAAAGGATGGAGAAAATTAGAAAGCCTTTAACCTGATGAAAGCAGCTACTGACAGAGCCTTCTGGTCTTGTCTTCATAATTGCAGCTCAGCAAAGGACATCCTAGATAGGCTGAAGCAATTTCACAGGGTAAACGAGGACAGCTGCATGATGGCTAACAGAAGTAATCCAAGTGGCAGCAATTAAGGCAGCAGTCAGACTGAAGAAGATGATGATGATGAGGTAAACCTCTTCGAGAATTTTTGTTTAGAAGATTGGGAGAATGCATATGCTGAACTACTTGAATCCCATGAACTGTTAAGAAAACAATACAAAAAATTGAAGAAAAGTAGTAGGTCAGAGAATTTAAATGTTGATTGTAGAAATCGTGTTGAACTGAAAAATGCTCTTGATGCTAGTAAGTCTGATACTCAAATGCTGAAAGAATTTGAATGCGTTAAGTCTGAATTAAACAAGCTGAAATCAGAAAATGATTCTCTTAGAGGGTTCTCCAAAGAAAATGAAGAAAGTTTAGAAAAACTAGAAAAGAAGAACACACTGCTGACCGAGAAATTTGAAGCCATCAAATCTGTAAACATAGAATTACAGAAAGATTTTGAAATACAACAAAGAAAAATGAAACAAATTGAAAATGAAAGAAAATATGAAGTCAATTCAGAAGACCAGCTTCTAATAAATGAGTTAATTCAGAATGACAAGCTTAAGGAAGAAAATGAGAAGTTAAAATTGCTGAACTCTTCAATATCTGAAAGACTTCTTACTTTGGAGAAAGGGAAAGTCATCTGTACAAACGAGACTGAAAAGGTAGATGAGCTGAGAAAGGAAATTGAAGAATACAAAACAGCTAACAAGGTTTTGAATGAAGCTGTCAATTGTAGTGAACAAGAGATCACTAGTTATGAAATACACATTGCATCTCTTGAAAATGAAATTCAGGATTTGAAAAGCTTTTTGTCTAAATTTGTTGATGGGCAGAAAAACCTAGACAAGCTACTAGGTATAAAAATCAACCCTAGGAAGGAAGGGCTGGGCTACAATAAGATAAAGAAGAAGGAACTTCAGAACAAAGTTATGACATCTTTTGTAAGTGGTTCAGATGTAGCCACCACCTCTAAAGATAAATAGCCCATTGCTCAGAAAATGTTGGGAACAAAGGATAATTTTAAGAAAGAGGGACTGGGCTACAGTCCAGTCATAAGGAAGGTCGATGGATCAAATTTGAAAACTATTTTTGTTAAATCTTCTGAACAGGAAAAGCCTTCTACTTCATCTCCACCTCAGTATAAGGCTAAGAAAATAGGAAAATAGGATAAAAATCAAAAAATATTTGGAAAATAGAAAATGAATAAAAAGGGTTCATCAGTGCATGTTGATCACAGTCCTCACACACACTCACATGCATCTAAAAGGAAAATGTCATGCCACTACTGTCATAGATTTGGACATTTAATGCATGAGTGTAAATTGATGGAGAAGGATGACATGAGGGCCGAGATAATGAATGCTAAGAAACTTCATGATAAAAAGTCTTCATTCCAGAAAAAGAAAATTGAATGTCTGCACTGTGGCAAACTAGGACACAACATTGCACAATGCTGATTTGCAAATGGTAAGAAAATGTCTTTTTCACATCATGCTAAATTCCATGCAAACCAACATGTTTTTAATAAAAACAAACATGTTTCAATGAACCAGCACATCATCTATTTTAACTGCAACAAAATTGGTCACAAGACCTCTGAATGCTGGTCAGGTTCGTTTAGAAGAAATTCTCTCAATTGCTCTCACTGTAGAAAGCATGGCCATACAGTCAAGGACTGTTGGTATATTCAGGGTAGAAATGTGAATCTCAAACATGCTAAATTCCCTGTAAGATAATTTGAAAAACTTTCATGTTATAACTGTGGGAAGCCAGGCCACAGAGCTGGAGATTGTTGGCATGTTCAGAATAACTCTGCTAAACTCCATGTTGTGAAATTTACATGCCATCATTGTGGGAAGCCAGGTCACAGGGCTGCAACCTGTTGGCTGGCAGGATATCAAAACCAAACTGGTTTTGGTAAACAGAATTTTTATTCTGTTAACAGAAAATCTCATGCATATACACATGGATTTCATGCTAACAAGAATGTGCATAGATTAAATCTGAAATCTGGTGCATCTTACTATCATTATAGTAAACAGAACTCTCTCTCTGCCAATGAACTTCATGACAACAGTAATGTGCATAAGAGGAATTTGAAATCTGCTAATTCATGCCATTGCTGTGGACAAATTGGTCCTTCAATGTATAATTGCTATTTGATGAAATCTGATGACCTTCATGCACGAAAATTGTTGAGAAAACCTGCTAGGAGTAATACTGTCATGTCAGGACCCAAGACTTCTTGGGTACCTATTTGTGCAAAATAACATTGCTATGCAGGTGTGCCTTGGGACTGAAATAAAAGGGGTAATAAACCAAGGCACTCAAGAATGAAAACCCCTTCCTGAATCTTTCAGGTAAAATTCTTGCACTTCCTATTTTTAGTTCTACTGCATGACATACTAAATCTGTTTTTGCATAATCATTCTTCATCTGCATTGTCTGAATTGATGCCTCTGAACTCTCCTCATTTGAAGTGCATATATGTGATCTGCATATATAGTACATTGAAAAAATCTGAACTGCATTTGAATGCTGTTTGAAATCTGTCCATTGCATTCTGAAAAATCTGATTAGCTGAAATTTGATCCATGCATGCTGCCCATGTTGAATTATCAAGCATGACCTCAATGGTATATAAATGGTAAGATACCAAAAGGCAGGGAAGTCTGTCTGGAGGTTCTTACTATGTGTGAGGTGGTCTTTTAGACCAAGTGCTCCGCCTAGTACCATGGGTCACCTTACTGGTTAGGACAGTCTGAATGTGCATGAATCATTTAGAATCATATGTTCAGTTTTCAGTGCAAACATTGCATGTTTTCAGGGGGAGTTAGTTGCATATCCTTGCAGAGCATTCAATGTTGAGTCTTTGCATGTCCCTGCATACATATAGTGCATTGCATTTCCCTATATTGAAAATGCCAAAAAGAGAGTTTGAATGCATATTGTGAGGGGGAGTCAATGCATTGCATATAGGTTGTCAAATGCATACATGTGTCAGCACTCATTGCATATCCTTTCTTATTAGTTTTGCTGACAAACCTTAATCATATTCTGAAAACTTTGAGCTTCAGAATCTCTCTTAACAATTGGTATTTCTCCTATCAATTGGTATCATTTGGGTTCAGAATTCCATCAGTCTGTCATGAAGATTTCAATGGGACTATCTCGATCATAAATCTGAAAATTCTTGAACTAGAAATCTTCTATTATACATTTTTATGAATGACTGAAATAACTCATGTGGTTTAAGTTTAATGTACTCAATTAGTTTGGCTTTAAAATCTCTTAAAAATATCTGAAGCATGTTTAATAAACCTTAACCAACTGTTTCATGCTGTGTCTTATAAAATCTTCTGAAATCTACATTATTGAATACATGACTTTATTTGGTTAAGTACATGAGATTAATATTGACCTGAAGCAAATGAATGTTTTTGATATGTCTAAAGGGTATTTTGTGTCAGAGCAATGATCTTGGTCATTGAGAAACACATGTCCAAAGGACTGTGTCATGAGGTACCATAGTTAACTCTGATTAAGAATTCATTGAAATTCAGGCAGAGCAATAGCATGCACACTGAGAAATATAACTCACTCATCAAGAAATGATTTGGAGTGTGTCATGATGTGTAAATGCTATCTCTGTTCATATATAGCATGACAGTTAGTCACACTAAGTGCTTAGGGATATTGGCCTCTGATCAAGGTATATCCTCTAGTTATAAGGTGTGCACTGAACTAGACTGCTCGTAAAATTTGTAGCATGAAAAATTGTTGAACATATCTCAATATCTGAATATTGATGCTAAAATCAAATTGCTACAACCCTAGACAAAATCATATGACTTCATAATTGCTTGATTTCAATACTAATGCATGTAATTCCGAAAGAAGTCAATAAATTTGATTGTGTAAGAGAAAGGGAGTTTTATCAAGATAAATATGAGGGCTTGGTTCATTTTTATTAAAACATGGTTTTAGATATCAATACAGAATTTTATTGATAAAATCTACATACATCATGTTTAAACTATGCTGTTCATTAAAGCTCATTCATAAGCCCTTATAATGGAAGACTTTGAAATATTCTGATTTGGATCTATGAGAATGACATTCCCTTGAAAATCTGACTGAAATTCTTGTAGTTGAAGCCTCTTTAGAAATCTGCTAATTGAACCTCTTCTGCTCATTGACATGAACTTGTCCTTGTTTGCCCCTGTGGTCTCCTTCTCATCTATCTCATAAGATTCCACTTATTGAGGGGGAGCTTCCATGTCATGCATCACTTGCATATCAATTGGCATCTATTCAGGGGGAGTTTTCATGTCATATGCATCATGCTGCATAGACACTCTTAAAGGGGGAGAATTGTGATCTTGCATTTTGAAATCTCCATCTATATATGCATTCTTACCCTCCCATGATTCATCTTGACTATATCAAAGGGGGAGATTGGTTTTCAATTAAAGCATGCTGGTTGCTTTAATTTCTCAAACTATTTTCTTTTTGATGAAGTCAAAGGGGGAGAATAGTTTGAGTCATCAGATGACTCACTGTGTAGTGTTGCCATCATCAAAAAGGGGGAGATTGTTGTGCCCCTGTGGTTTTGATGATGGTTTTGATGATTGGTCTTTGAAGTGAGTTATTCACTGTGAGTCATCTAGTTGTGTCTTTTATATGCTCGATAAATTCATGTTTTATCATGTATGTGAATGGAATTCATATGGCTGTCAGATAACATGCTCTACTTTAATTCTGTCTACACTCTGTCTCCACAGTCTCCACAGTAGTGCGTCAACTCAGTGTGCTGATGCGTCGACCCTTCAGTCATACTTGTCTCTGTTCTCACACCAGTGCGTCAACTCCTTGAGCTGATGCGTCGACTCTTCAGTTCAGGTTCTTCATTTGATTAAGTCTATACATCGTCAGTTGAACGTAAAGTATATACGTTGCAGCGTCAACTCATCGGGCTGCAGCCTCAACTCAGCAAGTATGCACATCACCTTCAGACTTTCAAGTCTATACACTCTATACTCATTCAAGTCTGTTCAGCTGTTTGCATTTCATAAAGTCTGTACATCATGTTCATTCAAGTTCACATCAAGTCTGTACAGCCGTTCACTGGTGAAGTCTATACACTAGTCAGTGGAAAGTCTATACACTGGTTTCTGTCTTCAAAGTCTATACAGCGGCTGTCTTCGAACTTGAAGTCTGTACACGGGCCTCAGCTATTCAAGTCTATACACTGGACTGTTAGGTCATGTCTATACACTGGTTCTCAATGTACACACTTATTCATTGTGCTGCTTCACGCATAAATTCTATACATCCACAGTGGATCTTCAAGTCTGTACATTCACAGTGGAACTTCGAAGTCTGTACACCGCTTGTGCCTCAACAAGTCTGTACACTGGTTCAAAGTCTACACAACGCCTCTTTGATTCTAAGTCTTTAAGTTCACTGAGTCTATACAATGCTTTGCATTCTTCAGAGACTGTACAGGGTTTAGACTTAAACTGATGACTTCATCTGCCTGACAGGGACTAAAAAGGCCAGTCTGTTTGGTCACTGGAACACACGCCAATGCGTCAACGCCTTGATCAAGTGGCGTGAACGCAGTAGTTCAAACAACCAAGAAAGAAGCTTGTGGATTACTCTGGTGCGTCAACGCATTCATCAAGTGGCGTCGACGCAGCAGGTTGATGGATCGACAAGGTGACCAGAGGGTGGACGCAGTTGCACAATGCGTCAACGCACTCCACACGAAACGTGAGAGGGCTGAAGCCATCTAAGTTCAGACGCTGCAGCTCCATGCATCAACGCAGCATGCTGAGAGCGTCAACGCAGCACGTCTATCTGCTGAATACCTAATCACTGGATCACCGATGCATCAACGCAGCAGTGGAGCAGCGTCGACGCAACTGTCAATAGGGCTAGGCTGGTTGCTCACTGGAACGCATCAATGCGTCAACGCCATGGGTTGGAAGCGTCAACGCAGCAGACTTGAGTTTTTGATGGTAGAATGTCTTTGAAGGCTGCGTCAACCCCTTGAAGCAAGTGCGTTAACGCCACCTCACTCCAGTTGCTGAGCGTACTGATGAGGGGGCATGTGATCCAATGGGAATAAGGGGTAGGATGTTGACACGTGTTAGATAAGGGGTGCTACCCTGCCAAGTGGACCAATCAGTGGTCACTAGGGCATTTTGTACTCAACCTTCGGAGGCTCTGTTTCTGATATAAAAGCACCCCATCATCCTCTCGAAAAGGGTTAACTCTCCACAGAAGAAGAGGAAGCTCTCCAGCGAAGAAAATAGAGAGTGAGAGCAGAAGAGAAAGATTGAGTGAGCTGAGAAGAAGAAAGAAGAGGAAGAAAAGAAGAAGAGGAGAGAGTCTATTGAAGACCTGTTCAGTCTGTTCGTGGATCAAATCCAGAACGACTATTGTGTTTCATTTCCAACTTTTGTTGCTGTGCTTTTTATGTTTCCTTATTTTCCCTTTTGTTTCTCTGGTTAGCTTTGTACTTCCGATCCTCTAGTCTGAGGTCGGGTTCCTCCTGTGGACTCAGGAGAAGGGAGATCGTGTGTCTTCGGTTTGCAAGTAGCTGGGTGCTACTTGTGGTTGGTACCCTCCGGTTGGGAGGAAGGGAGGTCCGAGACCTCTAGGTTGCCTTTGACTGGGTGTCATTGGTTGGTTCCCTCCGGTTTGGAGGAAGGGAGGATTGGTCCTCCGGTTCTGGTCTTGTGGTTTGCAAGACTTGGTGGTCCCTCCGGTGGGGAGGAAGAGGGGAGGCTGTTCCCCTGGTCAAGCTGTGTGGCAGCAACTGTTCGCAGACTGAGTCTGCTTGGTTCTAGCATTGGCTAGTGAAGCCTCACTCCGGTTGGGAGTGAGGGGTGGATGTAGGTCTGGAGGACCGAACCACCTTAAAATTATTTGTGCAGTGATTTACCTTGCGTTAGCTCCATATCTTCTACCTCCCATTCACAGGTTGTGCATGCTTGGCTAGTTGCATTATCTAGAGAGTTATTGTTGAGCATTATATTCTGCTAAGTGTGTTTGGGTTGTTTAGCTCTACCTTCGTTTCTGGTTGTTCAGGTGGCTGCATTGGTGCAGTCCAACTGTTTGTTCATTTGTTGCCTTATCATTTCATCTTGGAAAGCTCATTAGTCTTTATTCCGCATATCTGAGCTTTAGAGTTTTAATTTGGGCTATATTTTCTAGAGGGATACATTCACCCCCCCTCTGTATCCGAGCCTAGCACCCTAACAACTCACGCAAGTGTGCTACCTTCCCAATAGGCGTAACCTATCGTTCCGGGAACACCTTTTGATATACCAGATAAAGGGTGGAATGCGACACCTTGGACAAGCTACCCTAGACTCAACCTTCGTCTCTAATACCAATTTGATGCGGGACGGACACGCGAACCTGGGACTCTTGCTCGCGGACATCCCTAAGTGAGGGAAATGTGCGGATCTGCGCGGTTGAGAAACTGGCAATGAGTCGATGGTATTGGCTTTTCTGCGTACTCGGATCGAGTCACGGGACGGGTTACACTCACTCACTCTCGCAGCGGTGACTGAATTGAATCAAGCTAGTTAACCTACCACTTGCAACGGCATACAAATATATACGAGTAAAGCAAAATTCTGAGAGGGGAGCGGAAACGATATCTCCACGCTACCGGGCGTAGGGAAGACGCCCCCGGCCAAGAATGGTGACTCCCGGTACAGTAAATGTTAATAATTACAGAAGTTATTTTAAGGCCCACTCCACACAGGGAGGTAACAGGTCACAAAAGCTGTCCGGGAGTGCCGATTCTGGGTTGACGGGCGGCACGTTGGAGGGTTTCCAGGCAGTTGAAGACAGCAAGTCCGGATCTGCGATTTGCAAGCCGGCAGGACATCGTACGAGGGCCTCCAAAGGGACGTCATACTCCTGGGATCTTCTAAAGGCGACGCTTAGTTGGGATGACCGTGGGATGTCCCTGGTCGACTCCCTGAAGTGGCGATCGCTGAATCAGAGCTTTGATATATTATTAGGAATTATTTCCCAACACCTTCTTTCTGACCTGGCTCGGAGCAGGAATGCGCGCCTCCACGAAAAGAATTTTTGCGCCCAGATCCGATGTAGGATCGAGGCGAGACCAGCACCGTTGGAAAGAGGACTCACAGAACTACAACATAAATTAATTTCACATCGATCCAACAAGTGGATTGGAAATGAAAACGACTTTGGCACTGTAAGTTTTCTGATTCAAAATCCAGATCTAGTAGGACAGAAAGAGAACTGCCTAAAGATGAATTTTGACCCAAAATAAAATGGTGGATCTAGACTCTGTGAGTTTTATGGGTGGAAAGAGGGTATGTGGGGATCACGCAGGAATTTTTGAGAATTTTTGGGAGATGACTAAGAGGATGAGAAAAATATAAGAACAGACTTCTATCCTGCATATCTACTGTCTTGTAGACTATCAGGGGTGGAACTAAAATATCGGGAAATATATCAAACGGGATCTGAGTGGGTCATAATCTATATTGTTGGAAAGCTAAGTCAAAGAGGAACAATCTCTCAAAATCTCAACTTGATCAGAGGTGGGAGCTGGGAGAACCGACTTATTCTTTAGCTTGTTGTTCTGGAACGCAGAGTTCAGGACAGTAGGGTGGAGGGTGGCTTGTGGCGGCTCGTTGGCGGCACGAACGGCGGCGACGGCGGAGATGGCTGGGCTTCACACCTAGGGGAAGAGATAAACCTTGGAATCTACCAAGTTTTTGTAGGGAATCCACCCTAGAAACACATCAATCCAGCTGAGGGGAGAGGGGAGAGAGGGGGGGGCGCCCAAGGCTCCTTGTATTTTTCACCAAATTCTTATCATTAATTCTATCAAAAATGGAAATATAAGGGATTTATAGAATTGTATAAAAGATCAAAACTATCGCTAGATCTACGGTTAGGGAGGGGCAAATGGGGTATGAGACATTAATCCCCCATGTGGTCAAATGACCAAATTAAATAAAATACAACAAGGAATAAACAATAGTAAAGGGGGGAGCATCTTGGACTTTGCTTGGTCCAAGTTTGAATTTTCTTCCACCTTGTCCCCCCCTTGGTCCAAGTCCAATCTTGGACTTTGAACTAGCCCCACATGGGCCCTAGATCCTAGGTGGACCAATGAAAAATAAGGTGGGGGCCCTGCTGGACATACTGGCAAATTACATAGAAACCTAAAGGCCTTTTTGCAAAGAAATCCAAAGATTCCTAATGACTAACCATTTGTCTTATAATGCCTTACAATTATAAACCCAATTAGCCAAGGATATAAATGCAAAAAAAGGACACAAATGTAAAATAAAAGGTTAGTGCTCGGTGTTGATTCCCATCAATTCTCCCTGGGGTAGGAGGAACTAGACCCTGTCGAGTAAGGGGTGCGACTGCTTGTGTGGCTCTTGCGGATTGGACACCATACCAGGTAGCGCGGAGTATGATCCACTCCAAGTAATCGTCACCTGATCATCCCGTATATATTCGATATGCACATGCCGCTGTGGGAATGAGGCTAGTGGTGGACACTCTGGGGTGGGGTCACTCTCAAACGAAGGAGACGGCTCAATGACTCACTCGGAATCACCGCTGGGTCCCTTTATGTGACTAGATCCGATATGTTGCGGTAGAGTCGATCCCAAATTCTGGCAAGTCTACAACGTACGTATTAGACCTGACTTGCCTCACACTCGAATGGGACTGACAACGCGAGCTGACAATAGACCTACTCAACTCGATGTATGCGGACTCACTATGCACTCGACAGACAAACTGTATAAATAAGCAAAATCGACTCATAGACTTATGGTATGCGGACAGACGGAGAGACACCAACTAATGACTTCCTATAACTGACGACACATGCAAGGGACTTACCAAGGAAGACTCGGTGGGAATGTTTGAACACCGTCTGCATACACTAGGTGTAAAGATAGACTGATCGACAACTTAATGTCGCGAGTTTCAACTCTCGTCAACCGTCTCCGGTTGGAGAAGACTCATCCTCGGGTACATAAATGTGTGAGGACAAGAAGATGGGTAAGGGGAAAGTCATTCGGACTTTTGATGTGAAGCACGACAAGAAGGAAGTCCGGATGCGGTCTCTCGTATGCATGGCAGAAATCAAACCATACCGCGTCAACAAAGGGTGTCGACAATGATACGGTAGTCACTAGTGGCTGCGCTACCGTACGAGAGGCGGGTAAAGGTGGGACGGCTGACTGCATAGGGTCGGCGGATGGCTCATCCACTGATGAAAAAGTGGGCCGGGCAGACAGCTCTGGGACGACCGGTGGGGTTGGGGTGTCTAACAGACCCTGGTTCGCTATTGGGTCGCTCTCTAACCCCAAAACATCAACGAGGTATTCCTCGACCAACTCTTGGTCAGCCTGATAACTCACTAGAATAAGCCCGGGTGGGGCATCCTCAGAACGTGTACCCTCTAAGATAGGGGAATGGGAAGGACATTGGTCGGGGAAATGGCTACTCCCACAATGGGGGGCCGCATGAGCAGGCTCCGGGTGTGGTGGGTGTAAGGTACAGGTCCTCCTATCCCGGTCAAAGGTCGCTCTCCTCTCTTCCAAGCATGTGCCTAGGGCATCTACACGCGTAATCGACCCATCCAACTTATCCATTTGTGTACTCAACCCATCAAGCTTTTCTATAAGAATTCGGAACATGTCAGCCACAGATGGCTCATCGGGACTATGGACTCGGGGGTCTGCCATGGGGCTGGCAGATAGTTGGACATGCGAATGATAAGGGGTTGGAAGGCACTGACCAAGGCGAAGTGATAAATCTAAACGTAACCAATATCCAGCACGTGGCGGAGGTATGATCCAAAGACCGAACTCACGCAAGTGTGCTACCTTCCCAATAGGCGTAACCTATCGTTCCGGGAACACCTTTAGATATACCGGATAAAGGGTGCAATGCGACACCTTGGACAAGCTACCCTAGACTCAGCCTTCATCTCTGATACCAATTTGATGCGGGACGGACACGAGAACCTGGGACTCTAGCTCGTGGACGTCCCTAAGCGAGGGAAACGTGCGGATCTGCGCGGTTGAGAAACTGGCAATGAGTCAAGGGTATCAGCTTTTCCGCGTACTCGGATCGAGTCACGGGACAGGTTACACTCATTCACTCTAGCAGCGGTGACTGAATTGAATCGAGCTAGTTTACCTATCACTTGCAGTGGCATACAACTATATATGAGTAAAGTAAAATGTCAAGAGGGGAGCAGAAACGATACCTCCACGCTACCGGGCGTGGGGAAGATGACCCCGACCAAGAACGGTGACTCTGGGTGCAATAAATGTTAATAATTACAGAAGTGATTTTAAGGCCCACTCCACGCAGGGAGGTAACAGGCCACAACATCGGTCCAAGAGTTCTGATTCTGGGTTGACGGGCAGCACGTTGGAGGGGTTCCGAGCGGTTGCAGATAGCAAGTCCGGATCTGCGATTTGCAGGTCGGCAGGACAGCGTACGGGGGCCTCTAAAGGGATGTCATCCTCCTGGGATCTTCTGAAGGCGGCGCTTAGCTGGGACGACGGTGGTACGTCCCTGGTCGACTCCCAGAAGTGGAGGTCGCTGAATCAGAGCTTTGATATATTATTGGGAATTATTTTCTAACACCTTCTTTCTGGCCTGGCTCGGAGCAGGAATCTACGCCTCCACGAAAATAATTTTTGCGCCCAGATCCGATGTCGGATCGAGGTGAGACCGGCACCGTTGGAAAGAGGACTCACATAACTACAACATAAATTAAGTTCATGTCCATCCAACAAGCGGATTGGAAATGAAAATGATAGTGGCACTGTAAGTTTTCTGATTCGAAATCCATATCTGGTAGGACAGAAAGGGAACTACCTGAAGACGAATTTTGACCTAAAAGAAAACGGTGGATCTAGACTCTGTGAATTTTATGGGTGGAAAGGGGGTATGTGGGGATCACGTAGGAATGTTTGGAAATTTTTTGGAGATGACTAAGAGGACGATAAAAATATAAGAACAGACTTCTATCTTGTAGATCTGCTGACTGGCAGACTCTCAGGGGTGGAACTAAAATATCGAGAAAAATATCAAACGAGATCTGAATGGGGTAAAATCTATATTTCTGGAAAGCTAACTCAAGGAGGAAAAATCTTTCAAAATATAAGCTCGATCAGAGCTGGGGCTGGGAGAACCGACCTTTTCTTTAGCTTGCTATTCTGGAACTCGGAGTTCAGGACAGCAGGGTGGAGGGTGGCCTGTGGCGGCTCGTTGGCGGCACGAACGGCGGCGGCGGCGGAGATGGCTGGGCTTCACACACAAGGGAAGAGATAAACCTTGGAATCCACAAAGTTTTTGTTGGGAATCTACCCAAGAAGCACATCAATCCAGCTGAGGGGAGATGGGAGAGAGGGGGGCGCCCAAGGCTCCTTGTATTTTCACCAAATTATTCTCATTAATTCTATCAAAAATGGAAATACAAGGGATTTATAGAATTGTATAAAAGACCAAAACTACCACTAGATCTAGGGTTAGGGAGGGGAAAATGGGGTATGAGACATTAATCCCCCATGTGGTCAAATGACCAAATTAAATAAAATACAACAAGGAATAAACAATAGTAAAGGGGGGAGCATCTTGGACTTTGCTTGGTCCAAGTTTGAATTTTCTTCCACCTTATCCCCCCCTTGGTCCAAGTCCAATCTTGGACTTTGAACTAGCCCCATATGGGCCCTAAATCCTACATGGACCAATGGAAAATAAGGTGGGGGCCCTGCTGGACCTACTGTCAAATTACATAGAAACCCAAAGGCGTTTTTGCAAAGAAACCCAAAGATTCCTAATGACTAACCCTTTGGCTTATAATGCCTTACAATTGCAAACCCAATTATCCAAGGATATAAATATAAATAAAAAGGACACAAATGTAAAAATAAAAGGTTAGTGCTCGGTGTTGATTCCCATCACAACACCGGTCTTACCATCTACGAGGTCCACGATCTCGACCAGAATACTCCACAAGAAGGAGAAGATTGGCGACAGCCGATCATGAAACTCAAGAAAGGGTGGCTCCCTCCTGACCGAGCTCAAAGGGTCCAGCTACTCCGCCGAGCAACCTCTTATGAGTTGATTGACGAATCCCTGTACCGACTCACCCACGAGAAGGACAAGTCAATTCTCCTGAGGTGTATCTCCCCCGCGGAGGCTCGAGCCATCATGCAGCCATCATGCAGGAGGTTCACTCCGGACTGTGCTGCGCGCACCAGGCCGGAGATAGAATGAAGCACACCATCAAGCTGAAAGGCTTCTACTGGCCAACTATGTATGTGGATTGCGTCCAGTACGCCCGTACATGTCATCAATGCCAAGCTTTCGGCCTAGTGCCTAGAATACCTCCTAACCCACTACGTCCAACAGCCCCCACCTGGCCCTTCGCTGAGTGGGGCATGGACATTGTGGGACCTTTCCAGCCATCTTCGAAGGGCCATAAATACATCTGGGCCGCCACTGACTATTTCTCTCTCTGGGCGGAGGCTCTCCCTTTGCGAGAGGTCACCGACGAGGTGGTTGCCAGATTCGTCCGGCACAACATTATTTACCGGTTCGGTACCCCCAGCCGCATCATGTCCGACAATGGGACGTCGTTCAAGAATATGGCCGTGTACCAGCTAGCGGCCAAGTTTCACATCTACTGGAGAACCTCTTCGGTCTACAACCCCCAAGCCAATGGTTTAGCGGAAGCCTTCAACAAGACCCTCTGCAAGCTCCTGGCTAAAATAGTTAGCCACCGGAAACGTGATTGGGGCGAGAAGGTCTTCGAGGCACTGTGGGCTTACCAGACGGTCTATAAAACTCCTACGGGGTGTTCACCATTCTCCCTCGCCTATGGGGCAGAGGCCGTTATCCCCATTGAAGTCCAGCTAGCCTCTTATCGCTTAGCGATCCACACCGGCCTCGCCGGCCCAGACGAAAATGAATACCAGAGAAGGCTAGAGGAGCGGGCCGATCTAGAAGGCAAATGGCTCGAAGCCTACAAACACCTGCAAGTATACGAGGCCCGTATGGTCTGGGCGTATGATAAGCTCGTCAAGCAGCGAGCCTTCAAGCAAGGTGACCTTGTCATGATCAAGGAAAAGGGAGTCATGGCAGGGCGCCCCAGTGGAAAATTACAGTCGAATTGGCGAGGTCCATTTATCATCCGTAACGTCTACGAGGGCGTAGCCTATACGGTCATCGACCATAAAGGTCAACGGCCCTTCCTGCCTCTCAATGGCAAGCATATGAAGCTGTACTATGCACCTGAACACGAGTTCGTTCACCAGCCAGACTAAGGTACGTGTTCCAGCTACTACCAGTGAGGTCGCCCCTCCCCTGGGAAGGGTCGGACCAGCCAATTCCTTCAGTCTTCAATTCCCAATCAAGCAGAAGGCCCAGCCCAACTCCCCAGAACTGCTGCTAGGCATTCTTGGGGACTGATCCCCTGTCCTCGCTCCTGTCACCACGACAGCACGGGCACTTCTGCACCAGCACCAGTCTAGCCGTCAGGCTCCCAAGTAAATCAACAAAAATAATAATACAAAAAAATGGGGTAAAAAATAGAGATGCCCCGGTAGACTCAGCCGTCCTATTTTGCAAGAAGGCGGCTGGGGGCAAAAAGGCCAGTAACGCAGTTGAGGCGAAAACCCGAAAGGGCACCTCAGGCAAAATGGGGAAACCCCTCGACAAGAAAACCCGTAAGGGCACGTCAGAAAAAGCTAAAGGGGGTCGGCTCTAGCGAAAACCCAAAAGGGCGGTAGAGCCGATAATGAGAAAATCTCCCTATCCTCGCCAGTCGGGGTGGCATTCCACCCATCCCTCGGCAAACCATTAGCCCCACCGAACATCAACCTTCTATCGACTCACATCGCGAGAGCACTAACCCCATGACCCCCAATTAACCTTACGTTACTGATGCAGGACGAGACCACGGACACGACAATAGTCCTCGGACTCTAGGTGAGCTCGTGATTGTCCCTTAACGAGGGAAGCGTCGGACGTGCACGGTTGAGAAACCGGCAAGAGCTAGGGTGGTCAATTCTCTTTTGTGCCCGGATCGGGTCACGGGACGGCTTCGCTCTCTCTCGCAACAGCGGTGATATGAAAATATATAGTAAGCTAGGTCCTAAAACATGCTCTCTAGCAGCGGCATATAAAGCATATATGGAAATAAGCGAAATGCCAAGCAAGGAGTGAATACGATACCTCCACGCTCCCGGCGTGGGGAAGACGGACCCGGCCGAAAACCGTGCTCCCGGAAAAATTAATACACAATAATGACAGCAATGACTCACTGCCCACTCCCAGGGAGGTAAAGGGCTACACAAATGGGCCCGGGGGGACCGAATTCGGGTTGACGGGCGGCTTCACGCGTAGCTTCGGCCGCACCCGTACTCGCGACCGTGGGGCCCACGTGCTGTCCGGAGGGGCCGTGTGGGACCCGATGGCACCGCTGTAGTGGGGACACTTGGGGAAGCGCTCCCCAGGATGGCGGCACGCTGGTTCGCCGGCTGGAGGCCGGGCGGCTCCGATCGGCACCGGTCGGAATAACCGGCCACGGATCTGCCGGTTCTGTTTTCAGGCGCGCGCTTTGGCGAGAACGGACGCTGAGATCAGCCCCAATGTCAGATCGACACGAAACTGGCGCCGTTGGATAGCTCTCTTGACGTCCTTCAACCTAGGTTTGGCGATCAGACCTGGATATGCACGTATTTGGGCTTTATTGAATTTTTGAGTTCCTATTGTACAGTAGCCGAACTCTCAGATTAGTAGGGGACTTGTCTGAGAACTGCCGTTGATCGCTAGGTAGATGTCCGATTCAGCTCCTGAGCTATTCACAAAAGTTATAGGATTTTGAACAAGGAAGGTGGAAATATTTTTTTTGTACTGATTGGAGGTGGCTACGAATTGATATGATTTTTTCACTGGAATGTGGTCGGATCTGGAATCTGGCTGATAGCACTGTAGATGAGGTAGAACACGATTTTTGAAAAATTGATAGAGGGCTGATCAAAAATCAAGAAAATTTGGGGATGGAGGGGTTGATGGACAGAACTCCCGGTAAAATCGGGAGCCCTAACAAAAATCACAAAAGTGGTCGAAGATGGAAAACGCAGAGCTGCTGTCACTGTAGACAGAGATAAGACAGATTTGGGAGTAAAGAAGAACGAAAATGGGAAATTACCAAATGAAGGATTTTGGACGTGCATTTTTTTGTGGAGATGTGGATACGAGATAGGAACAATCTCTAAAAAGTTCAGATCAAGAAGACATCGTGGCTGACATCAGAATTTCATGGAAGTCACCTCTGTCCAGTAGGACAGAACCTTGAAGATGGCTCCGCGGCGGCGCGTAGGCGGCACGAACGGCGGCGGCGGCGGCACAGATGATCACCGGAGATAGAGGGGAGGGGATTGAAGATAGAACCACTCTAGAATTTGGGGTTGGAGGAGATGAACACCAGGGGGAGAGGGGAGGGGCACAAGAAGCACTCTTGATTTTCTAACAATTTTCTCTTCATTAATGCTAACAAATGGAAAATACAACCTTTTATATGCTATGTATCTAATCAAATGTAGACCCTTGGATCTAGGGATGGGGAATGGAAGGCTGGGATTAAGTGTGAATCACACACAAAAAAAATAAAATTCTACAAGTGGAAGGGGGCGCCCCCTTGACCAAGGGGTAGGTTGGTGGCCAACCTTTGAAATTTTGACCCCTTTGTCTCCCATGTGGTCAATTGGCATTCAACCCTTCTAGATGGCCACCAAGGATTGTTGAACAGCCCCACATAGGTGACATGGACCAATAGGAATGGGCTGAGGGCCTCCTAGTTGGACCTACTACATAATTGCAAAAAAACCCACACAATCCAAGGGAATGACGCATTGGCTTACAATGTCGTACATTTGCATACATACTTTCCCAAGGATATGAACACAAACTAAAAGGACATAAATACAAAAGAAAATGTAAATGCTCGGCGTCAATTCCCATCAACTCTCCCCGGGGGGGAGGAACTCGACCCCGTCGAGTAGGGGTAAGGATGCTCGAGTAGTCTGGCGGATCCATCACCGTGCCAAGTAGCGCGGGTATGCTCCACTCCAAGTGACCGTCACCTGCTCATTCCATATATATTCGATATGCGCAAGCTGCTATGGGCTAGAGGTGGACACTCCGGGTGGGGGCACTCTCAAAGGGGAAGTGGCGGCTCAAAGACTCACTAGGAATCACCGCTGAGTCCCTGTAGGTGACTAGATCCGGGTGTAGATATAAAACCGATCCCATACTCATCGAGTGAATCCAATCGCTTCTTACTCATAAGAGAACGACAACGAGCTTGCACAAGACACATGCAGACTCACCAAGCACTAACACACATATGCAAACCACACAAACAATCGACTCAAAACACACCACATAAACAAACCACACAAGGAAAACACACTGACTCATCTATGACCCTAGACACACCTAATGTTAGTCCGACCCATACATAGGTGACGGCGGACCAGGACACCCGAATGTGTGCCATGCATGCATTTGACGTAACCGGAGGTTGACGTCATGGGGAACTCCTAGACATACTACGATGCACCAATCATGAACATTGGGCTTGGATGCGGGAAGTCCGGGAGGTGCGGGTGGTTTAGAGGTATCGGGGAAACCAAAGTCTTCCTCACCCCCGAATGATGGTTCGGACCTATGGCTATGTGGAGGTTGTTTGGCCCGAGTGGAAAAGGCATGATAGTGAACTCCGCGGAGGAAGTGGAGTGAAGATGGTAGCTCGGGAGGTTCACTAGAAAAAGGGTCGAAGAAGGTATGACCCCGTGATATGGGTTCCAACATGACATGGTCCCAAGTTTGGAATTCATAGTCACCGTCATACATTATGATCGGTGGGACAACGGACATGTGTAGAAAATAGGATTCCTCCCTTGGGCAAAAGGGAATAAAGTCAGACTCGGCCGGCATCGGGAGGAATAGAAGAATCTCCGTGGTGACACACCCCATGGTGCACTCGGAGGTAATGGACCCGAAGGCCGGATGGGTGAAGCTAAGACTAGCGGGTTGGTCAAAGCCTCGGGCCAGTAGGTGCGTCAACTTCCATTGCGTGTCTAATCCCATAATAAGGTCATCCAATGTATCAATATGGTGACTAGACCGAAAGGTAGTGTGGAAGGAGTTGACGGGCACTATAGGTAAGGTGGGGTCCATAGAAGTGTAAGGACGTGGGACCAAGCCATCCTTGAGCCAACTAAGAAGTGGCTCGGCTATGTATAGCGTACCCGTAAGAAACACGGGTGGCTCGGGATGGACATCCTCTAAATGTGGCTCCTCGAAGGGAGGGTGGCTCCCATGATGGGTGGCTAGAGGGGTGGGCTCCAGGAGAGGTGGCAAGCATGAATCCAAAGGTGGAGTGGGCCACTGGGGTTGGGTGGCGGGAAAGACGAGGGTGCTCGATTGAGCCCTATCCTTAAGGATGATCTTGCCAGGTAGGTAAGGTGGGTATAAGGTGCAAGTCCTTTTGCCCCATTCAAGATTAGCCTTTCTTTCTCCTAACCACGTTTGCCCTAAAATGATGCATGGACCAGCAAGTGTGCCGATCCTGCACCATGCACCATTGGTGTAAAGAACGGAGCCGACCTTCCTATAGAACTCAACACAAGCAAAATCACCATCACAGACAATCTCGCCTGTCTTGGAGAGAGACTCCACGATATCAAAAGCAACCCAATTATCTGACTCCCTATCGGTGAAATGGAGTTCCGTTGTGGACCCATTAGGTAGAGTGGCGTTAGAAATGATATAGGGTCGGGCTAGGAAGGCCTTGGCTTGGGCCACCAGAGATGACCACTTGGACGCATGGCCTTGGGAAACGGCCATGGATAGCGGACATGGACATGCATACACACGGAGACAAGACACTAGACCGACTAATGCAAAGGTTGGGACGCATGCATACTAAGGACAAGACACCAAGACTCGGTACGGGGCGGAGTTAATCGATCCGAAGATCACTCGCGCAAGTGTGTGGCCTTCCCGATAGGCGTAGCCTAACGTTCGGATAACAACTTTTTATATACCGACTAATGGTATGCAAATGCGACCCAAAAGACACTTTTTTGTTTTAAAACAATGATGACCCTAAACACGACTTAGACAATGACTAATGACTAGACGTAAATGACACTTTTTTTTGACACCCTAGACTCAACCTGGCTCTGATACCAAATTGATGCGGGATGAGACCACGGACACGACAACAGTCCTCGGATTCTAGGTGAGCTCGTGATTGTCCCTTCACGAGGGAAGCGTCGAACGTGCACGGTTGAGAAACCGGCAAGAGCTAGGGTGGTCAATTCTCTTTTGTGCCCGGACCGGGTCACGGGACGGCTTCGCTCTTTCTCGCAGCAGCGGTGATATGAAAATATATAGCAAGCTAGGTCCTAAAACATGCTATCTAGCAGCGGCATATAAAGCATATATAGAAATAAGCGAAATGCCAAGCAAGGAGCGAATACGATACCTCCACTCTCCCGGCGTGGGGAAGACGGACCCGGCCGAAAACCGTGCTCCCGGAACAATTAATACACAATAATGACAGTAATGACTCACTGCCCACTCCACGCAGGGAGGTAAAGGGCTACACAAATGGGCCCGGGAGGACCGAATTCTGGTTGACGGGCGGCTTCACGCGTAGCTTCGGCCGCGCCCGTACTCACGACTGTGGGGCCCACGTGTTGTCCGGAGGGGCCATGTGGGACCCGGTGGCACCGTTGTAGTGGGGACACTTGGGGAAGTGCTCCCCGGGATGGCGGCACGCTGGTTCGCTGGCTGGAGGCTGGGCGGCTCCGATCGGCACCGGTCGGAATAACCGGCCACGGATCTGCCGGTTCTGTTTTCAGGCGCGTGCTCCGGCGAGAACGGACGCTGCGATCAGCCCCGATGTCGGATCGACACGAAACTGGCACCGTTGGAAAGCTCTCTTGACGTCCTTTAACCTAGGCCAAGGGATCAGACCAGGATATGCACGGATCGAGGCTTTATTGAATTTTTGAGTTCCTATTGTATAGTAGCCGAACTCTCAGATTAGCAGGGAACTTGTCTGAGAACTGTCGTTGGCCGCAAGGTAGATGTCCGATTTAGCTCCTGAGGTCTTCACAAAAGTTATAGAATTTTGAACAAGGAATATGGAAATATTTTTGGTGGACTGATTGGAGGTGGCTACGAATTGATATGATTTTTGCACTGGAATGTGATCGGATCTGGAATCTGGCTGACAACACTGTAGATGAGGTAGAACACGATTTTTGAAAAATGGATAGAGGGCTGATAAAAAATCAATAAAATTTGGGGATGGAGGGGTTGATGGATAAAACTCCCGGTAAAATCGGGAGCCCTGACAAAAATCACAAAAGTGGTTGAAGATGGAAAACTCAGAGCTACTGTCACTGTAGATAGAGACAAGACAGATCTGGGAGTGAAAGAAGAACGAAAATGGGAAATTACCAAATGAAGGATTTTGGACGTGAATTGTTTTGTGGAGATGTGGATACGAGATAGGAACAACCTCTGAAAATTTTAGATCAAGAGGACGTCGTGGCTGACTGCAGAATTTCGTGGAAGTCACCTTTGTCCAGCAGGACAGAACGTTGAAGATGGCTCCGCGGCGGCTCGTAGGCGGCACGAACGGCGACGGCGGCGGCACAGATGATCACCGGAGATAGAGGGGAGGGGATTGAAGATAGAACCACTATAGAATTTGGGGTTGGAGGAGATGAACACCAGGGGAGAGGGGAGGGGCACAAGAGGCACTCTTGATTTTCCAATAATTTTCTCTTCATTAATGCTAACAAATTAATAATACAACCTTTTATATGCTATGTATCTAATCAAATGTAGACCCTTGGATCTAGGGATGGGGAATGGAAGGCTGGGATTAAGTGTGAATCACACACACAAAAATAAAATACTACAAGTGGAAGGGGGCGCCCCCTTGACAAAGGGGTAGGTTGGTGGCCAACCTTTGAAATTTTGACCCCTTTGTCTCCCATGTGGTCAATTGGCATTCAACCCTTCTAGATGGCCACCTAAGATGGTTGACCTGCCCCACATAGGTGACATGGACCAATGGGAATGGGCTGAGGGCCCCCTAGCTGGACCTACTACACAATTGCACAAAAACCCATACAATCCAAGGGAATGACGCATTGTATTACAAAGCCGTACATTTACGTACATACTTTCCCAAGGATATGAACACAAACTAAAAGGACATAAATGTAAAAAAAAATGTACATGCTCGGCGTCGATTCCCATCAACTCTCCCCGGGGGGGAGGAACTCGACCCCGTCGAGTAGGGGTAAGGATGCTCGAGTACTCCGGCGGATCCATCACCGTGCCAAGTAGCGCGGGTATGCTCCACTCCAAGTGACCGTCACCTGCTCATTCCATATATATTCGATATGCACAAGCTGCTATGGGCTAGAGGTGGACAGTCTGGGTGGGGGCACTCTCAAAGGGGAAGTGGCGGCTCAAAGACTCACTAGGAATCACCGCTGAGTCCCTGTAGGTGACTAGATCCGGGTGTAGATATAGAACCGATCCCATACTCATCGAGTGAGTCCAATCACTTCTTACTCATAAGAGAACGACAACGAGCTTGCACAAGACACATGCAGACTCACCAAGCACTAACACACGTATGCAAACCACACAAACAATCGACTCAAAACACACCACATAAACAAACCACACAAGGAAAACACACTGACTCATCTATGACCTTAGACACACCGAATGTTAGTCCGACCCGTACATGGGTGACGGCGGACCAGGACACTCGAATGTGTGCCATGCATGCATTTGACGTAACCGGAGGTTGACGTCATGGGGAACTCCTAGACATACTACGATGCACCAATCATGAACATTGGGCTTGTGTGCGGGAAGTCCGGGAGGTGCGGGTGGTTTAGAGAGATCGGGGAAACCAAAGTCTTCCTCACCCCCGAATGATGGTTCGGACCTATGGCTATGTGGAGGTTGTTTGGCCCGAGTGGAAAAGGCATGATAGTGAACTCCGCGGAGGAAGTGGAGTGAAGATGGTAGCTCGGGAGGTTCACTAGAAAAAGGGTCGAAGAAGGTATGACCCCGTGATATGGGTTCCAACATGACATGGTCCCAAGTTTGGAATTCATAGTCACCGTCATACATTATGATCGGTGGGACAACGGACATGTGTAGAAAATAGGATTCCTCCCTTGGGCAAAAGGGAACAAAGTCGGACTCGGTCGGCATCGGGAGGAATAGAAGAATCTCCGTGGTGACACACCCCATGGTGCACTAGGAGGTAATGGACCCAAAGGCCGGATGGGTGAAGCTAAGACTAGCGGGTTGGTCAAAGCCTCGGGCCAGTAGGTGCGTCAACTTCCATTGCGTGTCTAATCCCATAATAAGGTCATCCAATGTATCAATATGGTGACTAGACCGAAAGGTAGTGTGGAAGGAGTTGACGGGCACTATAGGTAAGGTGGGATCCATAGAAGGGTAAGGACGTGGGACCAAGCCATCCTTGAGCCAACTAAGAAGTGGCTCGGCTATGTATAGCGTACCCGTAAGAAACACGGGTGGCTCGGGATGGACATCCTCTAAATGTGGCTCCTCGAAGGGAGGGTGGCTCCCATGATGGGTGGCTAGAGGGGTGGGCTCCAGGAGAGGTGGCAAGCATGAATCCAAAGATGGAGTGGGCCACTGGGGTTGGGTGGCAGGAAAGACGAGGGTGCTCGATTGAGCCCTATCCTTAAGGATGATCTTGCCAGGTAGGTAAGGTGGGTATAAGGTGCAAGTCATTTTGCCCCAGTCAAGATTAGCCTTTCTTTCTCCTAACCACGTTTGCCCTAAAATGATGCATGGACCAGCAAGTGTGCCGATCCTGCACCTTGCACCATCGGTGTAAAGAACGGAGCCGACCTTCCTATAGAACTCAACACAAGCAAAATCACCATCACGGACAATCTCGCCTGTCTTGGAGAGAGACTCCACGATATCAAAAGCAACCCAATTATTCGACTCCCTATCGGTGAAATGGAGTTCCGTTGTGGACCCATTAGGTAGAGTGGCGTTAGAAACGATATAGGGTCGGGCTCGGAAGGCCTTGGCTTGGGCCACCAGAGATGACCACTTGGACGCATGCCCTTGGGAAACGGCCATGGATAGCGGACATGGACATGCATACACACGGAGACAAGACACTAGACCGACTAATGCAAAGGTTGGGACGCATGCATACTAAGGACAAGACACCAAGACTCGGTACGGGGCGGAGTTAATCGATCCGAAGATCACTCGCGCAAGTGTGCGGCCTTCCCGATACGCCTAACGTTCGGACAACACCTTTTTATATACCGACTAATGGTATGCAAATGCGACCCAAAAGACACTTTTTTGTTTTAAAACAATGAGGACCCTAAACACGACTTAGACAATGACTAATGACTAGACGTAAATGACACTTTTTTTTGACACCCTAGACTCAACCTGGCTCTGATACCAAATTGATGCGGGACGAGACCACGGACATGACAACAGTCCTCGGACTCTAGGTGAGCTCGTGATTGTCCCTTCACGAGGGAAGCGTCGGACGTGCACGGTTGAGAAACTGGCAAGAGCTAGGGTGGTCAATTCTCTTTTGTGCCCGGATCGGGTCACGGGACGGTTTCGCTCTCTCTCGCAGCAGCGGTGATATGAAAATATATAACAAGCTAGGTCCTAAAACATGCTCTCTAGCAGCGGCATATAAAGCATATATGGAAATAAGCGAAATGCCAAGCAAGGAGCGAATACGATACCTCCACGCTCCCGGCGTGGGGAAGACGGACCCGGCCGAAAATCGTGCTCCTGGAACAATTAATACACAATAATGACAGTAATGACTCACTGCCCACTCCACGCATGGGGGTAAAGGGCTACACAAATGGGCCCGGGAGGACCGAATTCGGGTTGACGGGCGGCTTCACGCGTAGCTTCGGCCGCACCCGTACTCGCGACTGTGGGGCCCACGTGCTGTCCAGAGGGGCCGTGTGGGACCCGGTGGCACCGTTGTAGTGGGGACACTTGGGGAAGCGCTCCCCGGGATGGCGGCACGCTGGTTCACCGGCTGGAGGCTGGGCGGCTCCGATCGGTACCGGTAGGAATAACCGGCCACGGATCTGCCGGTTCTATTTTCAGGCGCATGCTCCGACGAGAACGGACGCTGCGATCATCCCCGAAGTCGGATCGACACAAAACTGGCGCCGTTGGAAAGATCTCTTGACATCCTTTAACCTAGGCATGGAGATCAGACCTGGATATGCACGGATCTGGGCTTTATTGAATTTTTGAGTTCCTATTGTACAGTAGCCGAACTCTCAGATTAGCAGGGAACTTGTCTGAGAACTGCCGTTGACCGCAAGGTAGATGTCCGATTCAGCTCCTAAGGTCTTCACAAAAGTTATAGGATTTGGAACAAGGAAGATGGAAATATTTTTGGTGGACTGATTGGAGGTGGCTACGAATTGATATGGTTTTTGCACTGGAATGTGATCGGATCTGGAATCTGGCTGACAGCACTGTAGATGAGGTAGAACACGATTTTTGAAAAATAGATAGAGGGCTGATAAAAAATCAATAAAATTTGGGGATGGAGGGGTTGATGGACAAAACTCCCGGTAAAATCGGGAGCCCTGACAAAAATCACAAAAGTGGTTGAAGATGGAAAACTCAGAGCTGCTGTCACTGTAGACAGAGACAAGACAGATCTGGGAGTGAAAGAAGAACGAAAATGGGAAATTACCAAATGAAGGATTTTGGACGTGAATTATTTTGTGGAGATGTGGATACGAGATAGGAACAACCTCTGAAAATTTCAGATCAAGAGGACGTCGTGGCTGACTGCAGAATTTCGTGGAAGTCACCTTTGTCCAGCAGGACAGAACGTTGAAGATGGCTCCGCGGCGGCTCGTAGGCGGCACGAACGGCGGCGGCGGCGACACAGATGATCACCGGAGATAGAGGGGAGGGGATTGAAGATAGAACCACTATAGAATTTGGGGTTGGAGGAGATGAACACCAGGGGAGAGGGGAGGGGCACAAGAAGCACTCTTGATTTTCCAATAATTTTCTCTTCATTAATGCTAACAAATGGAAAATACAACCTTTTATATGCTATGTATCTAATCAAATGTAGACCCTTGGATCTAGGGATGGGGAATGGAAGGCTGGGATTAAGTGTGAATCACACACAAAAAAATAAAATACTACAAGTGGAAGGGGGCACCCCCTTGACCAAGGGGTAGGTTGGTGGCCAACCTTTGAAATTTTGACCCTTTTGTCTCCCATGTGGTCAATTGGCATTCAACCCTTCTAGATGGCCTCCTAAGATGGTTGACCTGCCCCACATAGGTGACATGGACCAATGGGAATGGGCTGAGGGCCCCCTAGCTGGACCTACTACACAATTGCACAAAAACCCACACAATCCAAGGGAATGACGCATTAGCTTACAAAGCCGTACATTTACGTACATACTTTCCCAAGGATATGAACACAAACTAAAAGGACATAAATGCAAAAGAAAATGTACATGCTCGGTGTCGATTCCCATCAGTTACCCTACTCAGCTCATGCCACCTTCGGCCCTCGCTTCGATGCAGTGGGTCGACAACTCTCTATGGCGGTATGACATCCTAGTTGGCATCCCAGCAAACCCCAGTCCCAGCCTATCTCCAGACTCTTGCCAGTCCACACCTTAGCATTCAACACCTTCCATTAATCCAGAGCCCCCCAGTCTCATTATAATTCCAGTCCTCCTAGCAATCCCCTACTCTTCCCAGCCATAACTCCGGTCACATCCTGCCATAACAAAATGAGCCCCATCGCCATGACTTGGCAACCTGTGAAAACCCATATTAAAGGAGGGTCAATATCCGGTCATTCACATTCTCCAGTTCCAGATCACGTCCTCTGACAGCGGCATGCTAGGGACAGTGATTTCTAGATTATACACATATATACATATACACATATATACATATACATATACATACATACATACATATATATATATATATATATATATATATATATATATATATATATAATGGGGTTAAAAATAGAGATACCCCGGCAGACCCAGCCGTCCTCGTTACAAAGAGGCGACTGGGGGCAAAAATTGCCACCAACCCAGTTGAGGTGAAAACCCGAAAGGGCAGCTCAGGCAAAATCGGGTAACCCCTCGGTGTGAAAACCCGTATGTGCGCACCAGAAAAAGTAAGAGGGGGCCAGCTCTAGCGAAAACCCCCAAGGGCGCTAGAGCTGGTAAAGTGAAAAAAAAATTTCTCCCTCTCTACCCCTCGCGGATGAAAGCTATCGACCGCGACACCTCGCCGATGGCAAGCTCAACACCACTCCACAACAATGGTGACCACTGCACCCCCAAGGGTCGGTCACCCAAAGTTCCAGTTCCCAGCTCCAATCCCGGCTACAACGCCTTCACAGGCCAGTCGCCAACTTCCAGCTCCTAGTCTCAGCTATAACGACTTTACAGGCCCGCTGCCAGCTTCCAGCTTCTAGTCCTGGCTACAACACCTTCACAGGCCAGTCGCCAACTTCCAGCTCCTAGTCCCGGCTACAACACCTTCATAGGCCAGCCGCCAGCTCCCAGTCCCAGTCCCGGTTATAATGCCTTCTCAGACCAGCCGCCAGCTTCCAGCTCCCAGTCTCGGCTACAATACCTTCACAGGCTAGCTGCCAGCTTCCAGCTTCCAGTCCCGGCTACAACGCCTTCACAGGCCTGCCGCCAGCTTCCAGCTCCCAGTCCCGGCTACAACGCCTTCACAAGCCAGCCGCCAGCTTCCAGCTCCCAGTCCCAGCTACAACGCCTTCACAAGCCAGCCGCCAGCTCCCAGTCCCGACTACAACGCCTTCACAGGCCAGCCACCAGCTCCCAGTCGTAGTCCCGGTTACAACGCCTTCATAGGCCAGCTGCCAACTTCCAGCTCCCAGTCTCGGCTACAACGCCTTCACAAGCTAGCCGCCAGCTTCCAGATTCTAGTCCCGGCTACAACGCCTTCACAGGCCAGTCGCCAGCTTCCAGCTCCCAGTCTCGGCTACAACGCCTTCACAGGCCAGCCGCTAGCTCCCAGTCCTAGTCCCGGCTACAACACCTTCACAGGCCAGCCGCCAGCTCCCAGCTCCCAGTCCCGGCTACAACGCCTTCACATGCCAGCCGCCAGTTCCCAGTCCCAGTCCTGGCTACAACGCCTTCACAGGCCAGCCGCCAGCTTCCAGCTCCCAGTCCCGGCTACAAGGCCTTCACAGGCCAGCCGCCAGGTCCCAGTCCCGGCTACAACGCCTTCACAAGCCAGCCGCCAGCTTCCAGCTCCCAGTCCCGGCCACAACGCCTTCACAAGCCAACCGCCAGCTCCCAGTCCCGGCTACAACGCCTTCACAGGCCAGCCGCCAGCTCCCAGTCGTAGTCCCGGTTACAACGCCTTCATAGGCCAGCTGCCAACTTCCAGCTCCCAGTCTCAGCTACAACGCCTTCACAAGCTAGTCGCCAGCTTCCAGCTTCTAGTCCCGGCTACAACACCTTCACAGGCCAGCCGCCAGCTTCCAGCTCCCAGTCTCGGCTACAACGCCTTCACAGGCCAGTCGCTAGCTCCCAGTCCTAGTCCCGGCTACAACACCTTCACATGCCAGCCGCCAGCTCCCAGCTCCTAGTCCCGGCTACAACGCCTTCACATGCCAGCCGCCAGTTCCCAGTCCCAGTCCCAGCTACAACGCCTTCACAGGCCAGCCACTCAGCCCTCAACTCCAATCTCAGCTATAACGCCTTTACAAGTCAGCCGCTCAGCCTCCAGCCCGAGTCTCGGCTACAACGCCTTTACGGGCCAACCGGCTGGCTCCATCTCCGGTCACCATCTCCAGTCATAATTCCAGTTTCAACCTCCAGTTCCCCCCAGTCCCAGTCTTGGCCGCTATATCCCCCAAGCTACCCAGCCAGCTCAGTCCCAGTCTTTACGCTAATGCAATCTACATTTCCAACCCAACATGCTAATAGCCGATACTCTATTACTTGGTTTGTGACCGATACACCCCAAAATCACCCCAGTAGCCCTAAACTGTGTAGACCATTATACCCTACAGGTTCATGTTGGCTTCATGTTACACAGGCCTTTATCCTTCAAGAGGATTCGTCCCAACACCCAGTCATTCCCCCTACTACCCAGTACTCAACCTCTAGCTTTTAACACTCTATCCCCGGAACCCAGTACCCGGTGCCCAGACATACTATTCTCCGTACTCAGTTCCTTCATCCCTGCGCCCAAATTCGGGCACACCCAGTCCCTTGTCACTCACACCGGCATGCCAGGAAAAAACAAGCACGACTAACATCAAGTGGTCGCCAATCCCTACACACGGCATGGTTCCACCGGAGAACAGAGGGAACAACCCGGTAAACAACCAAAAGATCTGGCAAGTTTGTCATTAATACTCTATGAAAGGAGCCCAAGACATGCCCTTGGGGTGACAAAATCCATACAATCTGGATGACATAAAACAAAAAAGGGAAAAGAAATACAATCAAACCCCGGGCTCGATCCCCTCCAGTGCCGCTAGGCGAGACTCAGCTGTTGCAAGCTCCGCCTCCAAGGTCGACGCAAGCTATGCGCAAGCCTCGGCCGCAGTCTCGGCAGCCCACCACTCAGCTCTAGCAAGCTCCAAGGCTCACAGCTACTCCTCCAAGGTCTTCTGCAAGGCCTCAGCTTTACTCTCTGCCTCACCCAGCTACCTGGCGCGATCCCGAGAAAGCGACTCTGCCACATCAGCATGTCTCCTCTGCTCGGCCACGGCCGACACGATCTGGGCCCGCTGCTCCTACGCCTCTCGGATGGCCGCCGGCCGCTGCGCCCTCTGCTCCTGAGCCGCCAGAAGCCGTAGGTACTCTGCCTAGATGCCAGCCAAGCCAGACATCTAGAATCCGCACGGGAAGCCGAGGCTGTGGTAGCCCTGGGTGCAGTCCCTCAACTACTACCTAATTTCCTCCGGAGAAGGCATGGGGTCACCTCCTAGATAGCCTCGAGCTCGCTGAAGCAAGGCCGCACCCACACTCGCGTCCAGTAGCAGCTCAGGCGGGGAAGCGGACGTAAGCCACTTGACCCCTAGGTCCAGGGAAGAGTTGCCCATCTCAGCCAACACACCAGCAATGCCTGCACAATCCCACCTAGCATGAGAAGGAAATACACAACATCCAAAGTTCATCTGACAAGACAAGATGGGAAACCTGAGAAAAGTCTCAGTCCTTACCCGGTGCAGCTCCTGCCACGCCTGTAGTCTCTTCAATAGGGGTCGGTGAGGGCAATCACTCCCCCACATCAACAATCTCGCCGGCCAGGGTTGGGGAGGGCAAATGCTCTTTTGTAATTCGGCCGTCCTCAGTGGTCATCGGGAAGATGGAAGGCTCTCCCTGGTTATCCTCAGTAGGAGCCGGCACGCGCCCCCCCTCAGATCCTAGTCCTAGCTATAAAACGATAGCGTCAACACCCTTCTATAAACTCTAAACCAAAGCTCATAGTGAGGAGCGAAGCATCTCTATATACCTTCCAAAGCTGCCTCCATCTTGGTGTCTCTAGCAGAAGCGGCCTTGGAGGAAGAAGAGCCCGAGCTTGAACTCTCATCGATCTCCATTGCCGCACTGTCACTGCTCGAAGAACCAGATGAGGTCTCTGAAGAACCCCCAGGTGCGGGTAAATCAGAGGCACCTGTACACCAAGAAGCCAAGTCAGGCTATTATAAAACCCAGTTTCATATGAAGACAACTCCATAGCTGAGGGCGTTGGATAAGAGGCTCACCAGCAGGGGCGTCCCCCTCGGAAACCCCCTCAATATCGATGAACTCCTCGTCGCCCCCAACTGAACCCTCGAGCGCAGGCTTGCCTCCGGCTACCCCGGTCATGTCACGAGGAAGTTCACCCTCCTATAGAGGGGAAGGAGTACCTGCAACCAATATCGATAAAAGCTTAGCATTAGCGGACAACTCAGAAGGCCCTACCATGAATGACTAGGCACTCGGTTGCATACCTGAGGGTCCCACACTAGAGGACTCGACCAGTCCCACAGTGCAGGCTGACACCACAGTGGACAAAGATGGGAGAGGCACTCTCGCTAGCAACTGTGATAGTGTGCCCAGCATGTCCCCAGCAATGGACGAAGGCAAGGGGGGCACTTGCTCAGACTCGCCCTCAAAGGACGGGAGAGCCACTGACGCCCCAACACTGGCCAACTCATGGATCATCTCTAAAGTGGCAGCCGTATCCTCGCCTGGCAAGCAAAACAACATAATCCCAGTCAGTAACCCCGCTATGTCAAAAGCACAACTAAAATAGGGTTACTCCTATCACAGCAATTCGACGCTTACCGGAGCTACCTCGGGCTACAACTGGCGATGGGTCCCCCATCTGGTCAGATGTTCCGCCTTGTGTCTCAGAAGGGGCCTCGGCCCCCGACACCTCCGCCATCCCTGCACAGTATGAACGGCTATATCAGTGGCCACAACCGGGCAAAGCCACACCCAACGTATGTCCAGTGTCAGAGGCTCTCACCTGAGTGGGCCTTCCCTGGAGCCTTCCATGACTCAAAGTCGGGGAATGTCTCTATGTTGGGGGCAATCTCATCTATCACGCGAAGGAACCCCTCCATGTCTATCTCGCACTCGACCCCGTCATCCGATAGGGGTTCAACTTCCGGAGGGGGCGAGAAGGCCGCCTTCACACCGGCCTCCATTGGGGCTACAAGAAATTAGACCAACAGAGCAAAGTCAACCAGCAGTTGGGACTAAAAACAAGGAGCAAAGGGGCAAATACAATACTTACTCAAAGCTGACTCCGCCTCAATCTGCTCGTCAGCCTCAAGTCCCTCCCGGGGCTCGTCGACTCCAGTCTCCCCAGCATCTACTTGAGGGCGCTTCCGCCTAGGTTGCAACCCCCCATCTCCATTCCCTGAGGATGTCTCCGTGCAGGGGTGATCACCCTCCGCCATAGAACCTGTCAACAGGCACATCAACACACGACATCTCAGTTGCAAACATCGGAAGATAGTAAAACTGAGACAACACGCTAAGGGGAGAAATTTCACCCGAAGCCCCGAAGGGGGTCAATGGTAGAGGAACCAGCTACTCCAGCTTCAGTGCCAACACACAGGTAGCCTTTGTAACTACCTCTCAGATATCCCTCAGAGTGTGAGCACACTCAATATGGGATACGAACTCCACGGGTCCAGCCGACCCGATCGCATGGCCAATGTGCCGCCGCCAGTCATCAACAGATGTACAAGCAAAGCTCCCCTTAGGGAGCACCCGATCCAACAAACCTCTTCTCCGGAAGCCGTAATTGGCCAGGAACTGGGTCGACCAGCTCCTAGGTGCCCTCAGTCGAGGCACCTTCGCTCCAGTCATCGCTGCTGCTATCATTGCCTGTCTCAGGGGCTTCAGCGCCCCGCCGTTGCAAAGGCTTCCAGACAACGAGCCCCGGCTACCCCGGGGCCACTGCTCCACAAGACGCTCGACCTCCCGACGAATCCGAGCAATGCGGGACCTCAAATACCCTTCGTCTAGTGGAATGTGAGGCAAATCCACCCTCAGCAAATGACTCTCCTCTGCCTTCCGGACCGCGGAGGCCTTCTGACGGTACAAATGACTATGCTCAAACCACCACTTAGCATAATGGATGTTGAATCATCCTCGACGCCCCTGCTCCGGTATCGTGTACTGCTCTAGCTCCCGACGATAGTAGAAGTCCCACCACACTGCTACCAATAGGTGGGTGTCCTTCCCTCGGTATTGTCGGCCGGTCAACGGAAACTCCTGGTTCGGTGGGATCCCTTGGTCGTAGCCGAAGTTCCGGGCAAACCGGAGCAGGTAGTACTGCTCCAAAGAACTCGTCGCGGACCGGTGTAGCGTTAGCACGGTTGGCCAGGTGCTCATCACCCACTCTGTCTGCAGTCCAGCCTCCGGCTCCCTCTTATGTGGGTGGGCCCTAGTTGCCCCTCCTTCCAACACCCCTAAAGGCAGGCTGGAGTCCCTCGTGGCGATGTCAAAAGGTAATCCCTCCTCGCCCCGGCCAGGCTGGTAGCAAAAGGCTCACCTAGCCCCTCCAGTTGCGCCTCGATATCTCCGTCAGGCTACCCAATAAAGCTGAAAAGTAAAGGTGCATCGGGTTCGCTACGGTCCCCTGAGTCACCAACCCCGAAAATAATAATCCAGCCCACGCACTCAGATAGTGAGTCGGCAACAGCAGGCTTCTCTCTCTAGGCGTCGGGTGCGCCGCTAGGACTCCTAGCCCTTGATACACATTGGCCAATGCGGCTGGAGCCAAGGTCAACTATCTCCACTCTGCCAGCATGCACGCTGGCCACAGCAGCTCAGCCTCAGCAGACCATCCTCCCCGTGCGGGATAACAAATGTCGCTAACCGGTATGCTAAGTATGCGGCAAGATGTGTGACGTCCGGCAAGCCATGGGGATTCCACCCCTTCTGCGGTGCGTATATATATCTCGAGTATGTCAGGTATCGAGTACTACTCCGGCTCCCAGCGATTGTAGAAGTCCCACCACGCTGTCGCCAGTAGGTGGGTGTCCTTCCCTCGGTACTGTCAGCCTGCCAACGGAAAGTCCCTGTTCGGTGGGATCCCCTGGTCGTAGCCAAAGTTTCGGGTAAACCGGAACGGGTAGTACGGCTCCAAAGAACTCGTCGCAGACCGGTGTAGCGTCAGCACGGTCGGACGGGTGCTCATCACCCACTCTATCTGTAGTCCAGCCTCCGACTCCCTCTGATGTGGCTGGGCAGTGGTTGCCCCTCCTTCCAACACCCCTATAAATAGGCTGGAGTCCCTCGTGGCGCTGTCAAAAGGTAATCCCTCCTCGCCCCGATCGGGCAGGTAGCAAAGGGCTCTCCTAGCCCCCTCCAGCTGCGCCTCGGTATCTCCATCAGGCTGCCCAGTAAAGCTGAAAAGTAATGGTGCCGTCGGGTTCACTACGGTCCCCCGAGTCACAAACCCCGAAAATAACAATCCAGCCCACGCACTCAGATAGTGAGTCGGCAATAGCAGGCTTCTCTCTCTAGGTGTCGGGTGCGCCGCCAGGACTCCCAGCCCCTGATACACATTGGCCAATGCGGCTGGAGCCAAGGTCAACTGTCTCCCCTCTGCCAGCAGGCATGTTGGCCATAGTAGCTCAACCCTCAGTAGGGCGTCCTCGCTGTGTGGGACCACAAATGTCGCTAACCAGTACGCCAAGTATGCAGCAAGATGTGCGACGTCCGACAAGCCATGGGGATTCCACCCCTCCTGCTGTGCGTATATATATCTGGAGTATGTTCGGAAGCGCAGCTCCACCACGGTGTACTCCTTCCATGGAGTCTGATCCCTGGCAAACTCTTGATAAAAATAGAAGGGCCCGTTGTAGAAGTGGTGGACCCACACATTCAGCGGCACACTGGGAGTCTGTGCAGCTCTGTCTCTCCCTGCTAGGGCCAGGTCCCTCCAAGTCTTCAGAAGATACCGATAACTGTGAGGTACCCGATATCGCCCCTATCCGTCGGTATGACTGCTTGGAGATCATCCAATACCACCTCCTCATACCCTTCGCCACTGATCGGCAACCAAGAAATTCGGAACAGAGACCATAAGTCAAGCGAGGTCTCTCCCTCTGTTGTCGCCACCGTGTTCCATAGGCGGTTAAAATGCTCCAACAGTCCTTGTAGCAGTCCAGTGTAACAGGGGTGTGAGCGACGTCACGCGGTTCGGGGAGCGAAGAGGACGCGGAGGGCGCGGGCTCCTCTTTGTTTGCTGCAACACAGAAATAAAAGAAAAGAGAAGGGGCTACCACGGGAGATTACTCCGGCGGGGAGAGCGGGACAAATGTAATATAGCAAGATATGGGGGTTAAACGGCCATAGCGGGAAGTGACTCGCCGCGGCCTCGGGGGGACGGGAATGGTGCAGAAATTAAATAGCAAGATGTGAAACGGCCATTGGGGAAGTGACTCGCCGCGGCCTCAAGAATATGAGCAGATAAGAGTGTTGGGTTCGGTGCAAGTATTCAGAGGGGGGGTGAATGAATATAGCCTATAAAAATTTCGCCCAATTAAAATCTAAAGCAATCAGAGATGCGGAATTAAACACTATTGCAGATATATAGAGCAAACCTAAGCAAGTCTAAACAGTAGACTGAATCAATTCAACGGAGCTTGTGCCTTACAGCATTCAGACAGAAAGCCCAATTGAGGCGCCCTTTACATTCATCTAGCGAAATCAGATAAAAGAGACCAACCCACAGTCAAACATATAGTGCGCGCATCAAATAGATGAACACTTATAGAATCTCAAACCAAAGCGCCCCTAAGCATTCATCTAGCGACAACAACACAAGAAATCAAACCACTACACAATGGGTTTTAGGTGGTTCGGTCCTCCAGACCTACATCCACCCCACACTCAATCCGAGTGTGGCTTACTACTGACTCACAGCTTGAACCGCTGGGCATCACAGCTTGCCAACAACCGCTGGGCAACACAGCTTGCCGTCCGAGGAATCCTCCTCGCCCCGCTGAGCAACACAGCTTGCTGTCCAGTGGAATCCTCCACTGCAAACCGCTGCGCAATACAGCTTAGCCGTCCATAGGCAGCACCTCTGCAATCCGCTGACTAACAGCTTGAACCAAGGTGTAAAATAGAAAACAGAAAAGATGGAAACACAGCAACTAAAGGCTGAACAATGAAGCACGAAATATAGCTCTAACAATGAGCAACCTCAGATCTGGTTTTGAACTAAAGATCTGAGGAACAAACTCCTTCTCTTTCTCTCTCTCTCTCTTCTTCCCTCGATCTCACTCTCTTTCTTCACTCTCTCTCTCTTTCTCTTTCTTCTCTGCACTTCTCTTCTTCTTTCGCTAATCTCTCACTCTCTGCTCTTCTCTTCTTCTTCTTCTTCTACTCTTCTTCTCTTCTTCTTTTTCTATCTGGATCGTGGCTCTCTATATGGACTTTTTCTCTCGCCAACTCGATCGATCTTCTTCTGTGGAAGAAGGCTCATATATATAGCAGCAGCAGCAGCAGCAGCAGCAGCAGCAACACCCCCGACATGTGACCTCCACATTTCCAGCCCTAAGTATTCGGACCACGTGGCAGTCTCTCAGCCAGCTTCATTCCAGCCTCGGATCACGTGCTGCCCAGTCACTGAGGAATATTTCCTCGGACCACCTTCTTCTTCTCCTGCAAGGAATTAACACGATTAAGCTCAGGGCCACAGAACCTAAAACTGCACGAGGTGTATAGAAACAACAAGAGGTGCACTGCACTGAGGACGACACGAGATACAGTGGTGACAAAACAAACACTACACAGAGAACGACACGAGGTTCAAAGGTGACAAAACAAATATTACAAAGAGAACGACACGAGGTCATGAACACAAGAATAACACGAAGACTCGAATACAAAAACAACACGACATAATAAGCAGCAAAGAGAACGGCACGAGAACAACATGGACTGAAACCAACTCGAAGACAAAAAACAAAAACTGACACGAAGTGTGGACACAAAGCAAGACAGACACGGGGTCTAGGAAGACAACACGAGGATAGAAAAATAGACACGGCTATCACGACACGTGATGAAGCAGTGAAACCAGAAGAAGAAACGACTCGAGGAACAACAGTAAGTGACACTAACACTACAAATGAAATGACACGAAATACACTGTAACAACTCGAGTACTAAGTTGTTCGAACGTACGAACGACTCGAAGACGAGGACGACACGGAGACAACACGAAGACACAATAAGGAAATGACACGAAGACACAACAAGGATACAACACGAAGTCATAAAAATAACTCGACGACACAAACACAGAAACAACAGAAACCGACACGAAGTGTGGTTACAAAACAAGAACGACACGAAGTCTAGGAAAGGCAACACGAAGATAGAAATAATAAAGAAGACTCAGACGTAGAAACAACACGAAGACGATGGATGCAACAGTGCAATGTCTAGACTTGAAATTCAAAGCAAACGGCTGTACAGACTTGAAGATGTGATGCCAATGTACAGACTTACTGTAACAGTCTGATGTACAGACTTTGAAGAACAATCCAATGTATGGACTTGCACTGCAAACAACAATATATAGACTTCATGTAAAAACCTAATGTATGGACATTAAAATCGAAGACCAATGTGCAGACTTGGATTTGAAGACTAGTGTGCAGACTTCAAGTTTAACTGTGGATGTACAGACTTGAAGCTCCTGAAGCAGTGTACAGACTTCGAAGATCCACTGTGGATGTATAGACCTGAATGAGTGAAGCCGATGTACAGACTTCGAAGTTCCACTGTGGATGTACAGACTTGACCATCCAGTAATGTATAGGCTTTCAATGTTAAGACTTGAATATGTGAAAGCTACAGTGAATGAGTGTACACACTTGACCAGATCAAGGGCAATTCGAGTGTACAGATCTCATGCCATGAGACGCTGAAAGAGACAGTCCAATGTACAGACTTATGAAGACTGATGCATGAACAGTAATGCATAGACTTAGGAGCATATGACACGGCTGTACAGACTTCACGCGTTGACGCTGTACACACTTCCAATGAAGTGTGTTGACGCTGTGCACACTTAACCAATGCAATTGAGATGCAGTGTGTGGACTTATGCGTTGACGCTGTAACATGATGCGTTGACGCTGTACACACTTTGCCTAAGACGCTGTACACACTTAGCCTAAGACAATGCATGAACTGACGTTGTATATACTTAGCCAATGCAATGCATAGGCTTGAACGAGAGTCCAATGAATAGACTTTGCTACCCAGACATGATATATGCAGAGACATGATATCTGACATAATGCAATGCACATATATAAAGAGCAAATGCCATCAATGCTAAACATCATCATTCATGTTGCTATCAATATGCAGAATGCTCTAGAATAAGAATGCATAGAAATGCACTTTGTTTATTGCAATCATCAAAACACAATAACATTGCTATCATCAAAATACAATATCAAATGCACTTAAATGCACTCACTGTCTTGCTATCATCAAAACCAAATAACATTGCTATCATCAAGGCAATATAGCACATGCTTGTGCCTAAGAGGCACAACATTAAGAGGCACAACATTCTCCCCCTTTTTGATGATGGCAACACAATGTGACAGTGAGTCACACACAAGATTTTCTCCCCATTTGACATGATCAAAAAGAGAAAAACAGTAAAAAACAAGAGTGCAAAGTGCATTATGCATGCAAAATCCTCTAGAACATTCTCCCCCTGAATGTAAGACTCCCCTGAAATATTTCTCCCCCTAAATAATAGCTCCCCCTTTGAGAAGAATATGAACAGATAAAAGGAAGAGAGGGTAGGAGGGTCACTTGACAACAGCTGAATCATAGGTTCAGAAAGGAATCATGATTATAAACAACTGTTAAAGTATAAGAATCATCAACATACAATTTTCAAAAATTCAGGTTTAACAGTGATAAATCTAGAGTAAAGAACCTGACCCCTGAAAAAGAGTGTATAGATTCCATTTATAGCAATGAATCTAGGGCACATGGTATTAATAGATAAGTCAGACATAATACCCTTTTGTGATTATACAAGGAAATTCAAGAGAGGTAACTTGAACATGTATTGATAAAAACAATTTGCACTCATTGACTTGTGATTTTTCCGAAGGGTTACAGCAGTTTGATTTTCACTTTTGAATTTTTCAGAACCTGAACTAAGTAAATAGACCAGTGCCATTTATGCTGTTGACATTAGGTGTACACCTTGATCAGAGGTAAGTACCCCCAGTTACTAGGCATAAACTACTAGACCTATTTCAGATCAAAACCCACAAAGGATAGTCTTCACTTTTGACATTAAGGGTACACCTTGATTAGAGGCCAGTACCCTTAGTTACTTGGTAAGGACTCTCCCTATAGATTTGACCCTATGAACAGAGATATTCTGAATCACATCATGACATGTGAATTCTCCTACTTCTTTGGAGGAGTTCACAGTTTCTCAGTGCAATCAGCCATTGCTCTGTTACTATGTTCAGCTCATAGCATTTATGATCTTATTTACTGCTGCCCTTATCTCTTTTAGAGTGATTGTTTGAAAAACAGTACACACTCTTATTCACCTTTTCTAGAAATTTCCAGATCTACACATTAGGCATTACAAAAAAAATTTCTAATCTTACCATGAGACAAAGATTAAGAGCTATAAAAGTTTTTCTTTTATCTCAAATTCTGAAGTGCAGACACTTAACTCTCCAATTTATAAAGGTTAAACCTTTAGTTCCTTTCAATTTGTAAGTGTGATTCTTATAAGTGAACAATTGTAATAATCACCACTCAATGTACTAAACCAGATGCAAAGCTGTTGTTTAGTGAAAATGATGGGGAAAGGATAGCAATTGGCAAAATGGTTCAATGAGCAACTGATGTCAAAGAATATGAATCATTTGAATGAGAACACTGAGAAGTGAATAGGATTCAATGAATTGAATGGAACTCTCAGCTCCCCCTGACATCATGATGCAAGAGATATGCTATGCAATCAATTCAGGTTTATGCATCCAAGTCATGAGCATTTTTATCCTTTTTCAGATTTTTCAACATATGATGCAGTGCACTGCAGCCCTATTATGCATTGAACATCATCATTGACATTCATGCAAATGAAGTATGCAGACATAAGACACATGCATTGACTGTGTACACTAAATGAACCATTCATATTCAGTCCAAGTATGCATTCAAATATAAGCATGCAATGCATTGACACAAAGCATATATAGTGAATCAACTGAATACTCTTAAAGAAGCATTCAATTTCAGTTCAACATATAGCAAGAGAAGAGCATCAAGTATATGCAGAAATGATTTCAATAGCTGAGTCTGGAAAGCAGACTGATCAGCTAGACATGGAGAGAACATCAAAAATCAATCGATCAGTTCAACAATTTCAGATATCAAACAGACAAATCAGCATTTTCAGATGATGAAATTTAAAAACAAGTTCAGAACTAACCTGAGATGTAGAATCCTGGGCTTCCTTTTTGAGTGCCTTGGCTAAATTACCCCTTTTATATATCTTACCAAGGCACACCTGCAACATGTCAATCAATATGATCTTGCAGGAACCCAAGCTGCCTTGGGTCCTGTATGAGCCCTAACAGGTGTTCTGACTGATCTCTTAACAGAATTATCAACATAGCCCATCAACTTATAGCTGGACAAGGAATAACCAAATTGACCAGACTTACCATGATAACTAACAGAATTTGAGTTCCTTTTATGCACCTTATTGTAAGCATTAAATTCATGTGCATGAACATCAAAATTTCTGTTGTGTGCATGGGCATTTTGTTTTCTGAACTCTGCCACCCAGCACTCAGAGGATTTGTGGCCAGGTTTTCCACAATTAAAACAAGAGAATTTCACAAATTGTTTTGCATGGAATTTGACAGCATGGGGGTTAATATGATTCTTCAGAACATGCCAACAGTCCTTGACTGTGTGGCCATGTTTTCCACATTCAAAACATGAAGAATTCATTCTGTCAAGATTCTTATAGAATGCATGTCTTTTTACAGGGATTATAGCAGTTTCGGAGCTAATTGTTCTTCTCTTAGCATGCCAACAATTTGCAGCAATATGGCCCAATTTGTTACAATGAAAGCAATGAAGTTTCTTTTTCAGATATGCATGATTCCTATCATGAAGCTCTTTAGCATTCAAATCATCTTGCTTCTTTAATCTACAATCATGCATAAGGTGGCCAATTCTATGACAGTAAAAGCATTGAATTCTCTGATTTTGATCATGAGAAGGTTTCTTCAATTTATAATTCATAGCATGAATTCTATCTGATTTCAGTTCATCCTTTCTCATGACAAAGCAAACATCCATCTCATGGCCAGATTTACCACAGTAGAAACATTTCACATTCTTCTTTTTAATCTGAGACAGATTGGCCTGAGAAATTTTAGCATACAAAATTTTATTTTATTCTGTTTTGTTTTCTTTTGTTTTTCTATCTGATTCGCAGGCAGACATGAAGGAGAAGCTGAAGTGTTAGCTAACTCAAAGCTACGCACAAAGGTTGTATACATTCTTTTTCTCTCTTCCTGTTCACTGCCTTCATCAGAGACCTTCTTCTTAGAAGCAGCCTTTGAATTTTCTTTGTTTTCAAATGACTCAGATAGAGAATTGTTCAATTCAGTGATTTCATTTGTGAGAGAGGAAATGAGAATTTCAGAATCTGTGATCTTTTCATTAAGTAAGACATTAATGGCTTTGTAGCTATCAATCTCTTCTGTTAATGCAGTCACTCTCTCACATTCATTTTCAGTTGAACTTTTCCCTCTTTCAAGCATTAAGAGTCTCTCAGACATAGCAAAATTAAGCAGCTTCAGTTCTTCATTCTCCTTTCTAGTTTGTTCATTCTGAACTAATTCATTAGTTAAGATTTGATCATTTCCTAATGAATTCAGCTTATTTTCTAGTTCAGAAATCTTGGCAATAAGTTCATCATTTTTATTTTCCAATAAAGAGATTTGTTCCTTACTCATATTCAGATCAGCTAAGCACATATCATGAGATGTTTTTAGTCTTTGACAGTTTTCACAGGGAACATTAGAATTAGTCTGTTCACATCTCTTTTTCAACCTTCTATTTTCAGATTTTAATTTCTTGGATACTTTGAACAAATCTTCATACATCACTATCAATTCATCAAAGGAGTATCCATCTGATTCAGAGCTTACCTGAGATGAGATCTCATCTTCACCATCCCGGTTGGCCATCAAGCAGCTATCACCTTGTTGATTATGCGCAGAGACGACTCTGTCATATATTTCCTTCCCAGATATGCACCTGAGAGCAAAAGAATACTTATCAGTATTGATTGCAGCTCTTAAGATGTTAAGGATTATGACATTGTCACGGTTCTTTATACTGTCCTCTTTAGACCACTTGGTCTCATCATGAGGCAGTTTGTGTGGGCCTCTAGATAGTAGCCTCCATAGTTTGGGATCTATGGAGTCTACGTACACACATAGGCCTCCTAGCCAACTATCAAAGTTAGAACCGTCATAAATCGGAGGTCGACCCATTTGAGTAAGAGGCAACCAGATACAGCGTAGTAGACCAGATGACAGGGAATGCAGCAGAACCAGATGAGCAAAGCAATGCACAAATCGATAAAACAAAATATCAAGCACTGAAAGCACACTCTGAAAAGCACCAAACAAGTCAGCAGGATCCTCTGCAGATAGTTAGATCTGATAGATCAGAGACCCACTCTGATACCAATTGTTGGGTTCAGTGCAAGTATTCAGAGGGGGGGTGAATGAATATAGCCTATAAAAATTTCGCCCAATTAAAATCTAAAGCAATCAGAGATGCGGAATTAAACACTATTGCAGATATATAGAGCAAACCTAAGCAAGTCTAAATAGTAGACTGAATCAATTCAACGGAGCTTGTGCCTTACAGCATTCAGACAGAAAGCCCAATTGAGGCGCCCTTTACATTCATCTAGAGAAATCAGATAAAAGAGATCAACCCACAGTCAAACATATAGTGCGCGCATTAAATAGATGAACACTTATAGAATCTCAAACCAAAGCGCCCCTAAGCATTCATCTAGCGACAACAACACAAGAAATCAAACCACTACACAATGGGTTTTTGGTGGTTCGGTCCTCCAGACCTACATGCACACCACACTCAATCCGAGTGTGGCTTACTGCTGACTCACAGCTTGAACCGCTGGGCATCACAGCTTGCCAACAACCGCTGGGCAACACAGCTTGCCGTCCGAGGAATCCTCTTCGTCCCGCTGAGCAACACAGCTTGCTGTCTAGTGGAATCCTCCACTGCAAACCGCTGGCCAATACAGCTTAGCCGTCCAGAGGCAGCACCTCTGCAATCCGCTGACTAACAGCTTGAACCAAGGTGTAAAATAGAAAACAGAAAAGATGGAAACACAGCAACTAAAGGCTGAACAATGAAGCACGAAATATTGCTCTAACAATGAGCAACCTCAGATCTGGTTTTGAACCAAAGATCTGAGGAACGAACTCCTTCTCTTTCTCTCTCTCTCTCTTCTTCCCTCGATCTCATTCTCTTTCTTCACTCTCTCTCTCTCTTTCTCTTTCTTCTCTGCACTTCTCTTCTTCTTTCGCTAATCTCTCACTCTCTGCTCTTCTCTTCTTCTTCTTCTACTCTCCTTCTCTTCTTCTTTTTCTATCTGGATCGTGGCTCTCTATATGGACTTTTTCTCTCGCCAACTCGATCGATCTTCTTCTGTGGAAGAAGGCTCATATATATAGCAGCAGCAGCAGCAGCAACACCCCCGACGTGTGACCTCCACATTTCCAGTCCTAAGTATTCGGACCACGTGGCAGTCTCTCAGCCAGCTTCATTCCAACCTCGGATCACGTGCTGCCCAGTCACTGAGGAATATTTCCTCGGACCACCTTCTTCTTCTCCTGCAAGGAATTAACACGATTAAGCTTAGGGCCACAGAACCTAAAACTGCACGAGGTGTATAGAAACAACAAGAGGTGCACTGCACTGAGGACGACACGAGATACAGTGGTGACAAAACAAACACTACACAGAGAACGACACGAGGTTCAAAGGTGACAAAACAAATATTACAAAGAGAACGACACGAGGTCATGAACACAAGAATAACACGAAGACTCGAATACAAAAACAACACGACATAATAAGCAGCAAAGAGAACGGCACGAGAACAACATGGACTGAAACCAACTTGAAGACGAAAAACAAAAACTGACACGAAGTGTGGACACAAAGCAAGACAGACACGGGGTCTAGGAAGACAACACGAGGACAGAAAAATAGACACGGCTATCACGACACGTGATGAAGCAGTGAAACCAGAAGAAGAAACGACTCGAGGAACAACAGTAAGTGACACTAACACTACAAATGAAATGACACGAAATACACTGTAACAACTCGAGTACTAAGTTGTTCGAACGTACGAACGACTCGAAGACGAGGACGACACGGAGACAACACGAAGACACAATAAGGAAACGACACGAAGACACAACAAGGATACAACACGAAGTCATAAAAACAACTCGACGACACAAACACAGAAACAACAGAAACCGACACGAAGTGTGGTTACAAAACAAGAACGACACGAAGTCTAGGAAAGGCAACACGAAGATAGAAATAACAAAGAAGACTCAGACGCAGAAACAGCACGAAGACGATGGATGCAACAGTGCAATGTCTAGACTTGAAATTCAAAGCAAACGGCTGTACAGACTTGAAGATGTGAAGCCAATGTACAGACTTACTGTAACAGTCTGATGTACAGACTTTGAAGAACAGTCCAATGTATGGACTTGCACTGCAAACAACAATATATAGACTTCATGTAAAAGCCCAATGTATGGACATTGAAATCGAAGACCAATGTGCAGACTTGGATTTGAAGACTAGTGTGCGGACTTCAAGTTTAACTATGGATGTACAGACTTGAAGCTCCTGAAGCAGTGTACAGACTTCGAAGATCCACTGTGGATGTATAGACCTGAATGAGTGAAGCCGATGTACAGACTTGGAAGTTCCACTATGGATGTACAGACTTGATCATCCAGCAATGTATAGGCTTTCAATGTTAAGACTTGAATATGTGAAAGCTACAGTGAATGAGTGTACACACTTGACCAGATCAAGGGCAATTCGAGTGTACAGACCTCATGCCATGAGACGCTGAAAGAGACAGTCCAATGTACAGACTTATAAAGACTGATGCATGAACAGTAATGCATAGACTTAGGAGCATATGACACGGCTGTACAGACTTCACGCGTTGACGCTGTACACACTTCCAATGAAGTGCGTTGATGCTGTGCACATTTACCCAATGCAATTGAGATGCAGTGTGTGGACTTATGCGTTGACGCTGTAACATGATGCGTTGACGCTGTACACACTTTGCCTAAGACGTTGTACACACTTAGCCTAAGACAATGCATGAACTGACGTTGTATATACTTAGCCAATGCAATGCATAGGCTTGAACGAGAGTCCAATGAATAGACTTTGCTACCCAGACATGATATATGCAGAGACATGATATCTGACATAATGTAATGCACATATATAAAGAGCAAATGCCATCAATGCTAAACATCATCATTCATGTTGCTATCAATATGCAGAATGCTCAAGAATAAGAATGCATAGAAATGCACTTTGTTTATTACAATCATCAAAACACAATAACATTGCTATCATCAAAATACAATATCAAATGCACTCAAATGCACTCACTGTCTTGCTATCATCAAAAGCAAATAACATTGCTATCATCAAGGCAACATAGCACATGCTTGTGCCTAAGAGGCACAACATTAAGAGGCACAACAAAGAGTATAACAGAATATATGGAGAATATAAAGAGCGGGAATTTAAACGGCCATTGGGGAAGTGACTCGCCGTGGCCTCGAGAATATGAATAGATAAGAATATAACAAAATATAAAGAGATTATAAGAGCGAGAATTTAAACGGCCATTGGGGAAGTGACTCGCCGCGGCCTCGAGAATATGAATAGATAAGAATATAACATATAAGAATGGGAATTTAAACGGCCATTGGGGAAGTGACTCGCCGCGGCCTCGAGAATATGAGCAGAATATAACAGAATATAAAGCGAATATAAGAACGGGAATTTAAACGGCCATTGGGGAAGTGACTCGCCGCGGCCTCGAGAACAAGATGTGATCGCCAGGGGCCAAAAGTCCCCAAAATAAAGAAAGTGATCGCGCCTACCTCAAGAGCGGGAGATGGCGGGTTGCTTCTTCCCCCCCCTTCGACCGGCCGATGAAGAGGGCTTTCCTTGGGTACCCTTGCAAAACAACGACAAACAAGTAACGAGTGGATTAGAAAGATGAAGGTTTAGTATTCAAATCCTTGCGATAAAAATAACGAAATGATGGCAAGACACACACCTGGTTGGTGTTATCTTTTAAACCCCTCTCGGACTCGAGTAGGAGGAAAATGAGATGATGGATGCAAGAAGTATATAAGAAGAGGCGCCCTTATGAAGAGGGATAGAGGATGCGAGATGATGAATGCAAAAGAACTACGAAGAAAAGGAAAGGATTGGCTTATTGGATGTGCCGATGGTGAAATTCGGCGGAGCTCCAGCAGCGTAGGGACGACGTGGAAGTGCGGTGGATGAAGATGACCTTCCTCTCGCGATCGTGGGCACCCGAGAAGTCGGCAGAACCTCCACCTACAAAAGACCCCACGGGTTAGAAATGACTCCGGTAGCCTCTGGGCTCCGACAGCCTATCGGATCTCTTAGAAGCTCCTCCAGAACTGAGGGGGTGGGCCTCTATTTATAGGGCTCCGGAGGGTGGAGGCGTCCAGGACCCTAGACACCTCCATCAGGGCCGAAGTAATATTTTATTCTATTTTTATTCATTTTTTCCGAGTATTTTCTTGGGGGCGTCCAGGGTCCCGGACGCCTCTATAACAACCACCGAACTCCACCGAAAGCCGCACGCGGTTTGGCACAACGCGTGGTTTTGGAGCGGCGACCCGTGATTTGGAAATGGGCGCGTCCAGCCAGCTGGACGTCTCCTCAATTTGGATTTTTTCACACACGACAAACCGTCGTTCGGTGGGCGGCGCCCCGTGAGTGAGTTGATGGAGGCGTCTAGGGCCCTGGACGCCTCCAAGAAAATATATTATTATTATTTGTGTTTTGTCTTTTATGCCAACTGGCATTTTATATTTTTTATATTTGTTTTTATGGAGGCGTCCAGGGGCCTGGACGCCTCCATTAATATATTATTTTTTATTTGGTTTTGGGCTTTGAAACATAAATTAGAAGAATGGGGGCGTCCAGGGGCCTGGACGCCCCCATAAAGACCCGCCCGGGTCCTCAGTTCAGGCGTTGGCGGCCTCCCGGCAGACACCCTTCCTGGTTTCGGAACCTCTGATGCGTTCGACTGGTGTTGATGCCGTCCGAATGCCGTGACGAGACGATTCCGGATGCCGAAAAAGGCATAAGAAGACCCAAGAAAAGGAAGCACTTAAGAGATTCGAAATGCGTAAGCCGTCACGGGGCGTCGTATAGTAATATGAGACTTTCTCAGGAGACGTCAGGAATGGCGTGTCTACAGCTGCCCCGCCTTGGCATCTGCTTTGCAAGGGAGCGACACGTAGTGGAATGGTATCGAAGTGGAGTGAAATGAAGTGGGAGCGGACTGATAAGTTGATGCCAAGGTGTGATGAGACACGCTTTTGACGTTACTGTTTGGAATCTTTCCTGAAGTTTCAATGAGGCGACCTTGAAGGAGGTCTTTCAAATTTTGACGATTTGCTTGGACGGAGATCAAATAAGGGAGGGTGAGATGTGCGCTCAGGCACGAAACAAAAAGAGACCAACTTCTCGGTGTGGAAGTACCTGGGTCATAAACCTGCATGTTTCACCTTTGGGGAGCGGTTACCAGCCAACGTGGAAGTGCTACGGCCATGGTGGGTCAAGCAAGGTAAAAAGTAAAGGAATATCTGAGGGTCTGTCTAAACAAGGGTCTCCTTTGGAAGAGCAGCATAGGGCCATTTCAAGGAAACTCAGTATTTCATTCGGAGTGGAATATCTCATATTTGTAAGAATTGAAGGACAACGGCTTTCGCAATCGAATCACTTGAATGATCTTCCGTAATAAATCAAAGTCCTATATGAATGCATGCTGGGCTTAAAGAAAAATTTAAAACAAACTAAAATAGAAAATAGCCAAGGATAATATTGTCAACTTGTTAAGAACGGGTCAGGATACCGATCCGGTGAGCCGACACTGGGCTGGGGCCCGTTTATCCGCGCACCAACTCACTGAATGGAACCGTCGTCCCTATGCTACCACAAGTTAACGGCCTATCCGTACAACCCAAATTCTTCCGAAATCATCACTGTTTTTGTTGAAGGGGAACTCAAATCCCAGATTCGTTCGGGCCGCAAGGTCCTTGACATGTTCTAGTAGCGTAGGTATCATATACTACGATGCATGACATGGTGGGACCAACCATTGAAAGGTGGGACAGGAGATAGGACAAAGACGTCCGTTAGTAAAACCTGCAAAGGCCAGCATGGATTAATAACATCAGAAAGTAACAAAATCGTAACAGAATCGCACCACAATGGAAAGGAGATCTAGCCAAAATCCTGACATTGACCGCTGAGGTGACATGTTCCGTCCTGTAGCGCCCTACCCTTCCTATAAGAACTCCCCTTAGGCTAGTTCATTCAAAAGCATCAAGGTGGGTTTTGGAAGCTCAGGAGAGGAAAGAGAGGAGAATCTAGAGATTTCAGGATGGAAGGAGAGTCTTCCCGCGTTATGAAGAGGAGCAGGCCTAGCAGCGAGATCAGGCGACTCTCCGACCTCGAGGGTCATCTGAGTGGGACGATCATGTCGCATATGGTAAGCTGATTCTTTTCAAATTTCTCCACGTGAACCTTCTTCTTACTTCCTTCATTTCTTCTTCTTTCTTTTCTCTTCCAGCCATATCCACTCTTCCCAGGCCCGAGGAAGTTTTCCAAACTGCCATGGCTTTCAAAGCTAACTTCCAACATCTCCATCGGCATGAGGGCCGTACTCTCGAAGTGGCATCTGCAGGGGCTCCTTATTCACGCCAAACACTACGAGAAGATTCGTATGGACTGGGCGGCTATGGGCGCACTAGTGGAGATCTGGCATCCCCAGACCCACACTTTTATCTTCCCGACCTTCGAGGCGACCATCCTCCTCGAGGAGGTGGAACTTCTGCTCGGATTGAAGAAATTCAAGAGTGATGGGAAAGTGAAGGCTATGCGGATGCTGACACGGGGGACTTCTGAAAGCGTCCTTGGAAGCTTCATGCCGCCCGACGCAGCCCGAAAGGTCCGTACTCAAAAGGGGATCGATCTCCAAAAGCTCGCGGAATGGGTCATGGAGGCCCTGAGAGGGTTACCAGACGGTGACTATTTGGAGGGAATCATGAAAGGGTTCACCATTTGTCTGGCGGGTGCTCTCTTGTTTCCTTATACCGACAACACGGTGAGGAAGACCAACTGAGTGCTATCTGCGGGATCTGGCAGTGGAAAGAGGGTGGGACCCGCTATCCTTGCCTACCTATATAGTGGCCTTACTGCCTCGAGCATGGGTAAGCCTCCTTTTGGGTTGCGCACTTGTCCTGAATTGCTGGCTGGATTTGCATTTCAAGTTTGATCACCGTGAGGGAATGCCAACCGCTTTGAAGCTCTTCCAACAAAGCCCGCTTCATCACATAGCCGACGTGTTAGGCTTTGGTGGCACTGTAGCGAACCGTGTTCCGTGGCTGAAGAAACGTGAAGACTGGCGGTCTCACTTCCCCATCGTGACACAAAGCTTCTTCACTTGCGCACCGGCATGTTTGCTTTCGCTTGATCTCCTCATGAGGCCTTCTCCCGAAGTTGATCTTCAACTAATCGGCGCGACCGAGTTCGTCCTTTATAATGCGCATCGGTGTTGCCTCCAGATTGGCATCCCACGCCATTCGTTCCCGCTACCGACTGGCATCGTTCCTTTGAAGAAGAGGGAGTTGGGCATTGAAGCGGACGCGAAGGAAGCGAAGGCCGTCAAAGCACCCTAGAAGACAAGTGTTGCGGGAAAGGCCTTAGCGCATGTGGGGGAAGAATGCGAGCTGTGGAGGGCTTATGTAACTGAACTGGGGAAGTTAAGGCCTAAGGCGCCTAAGCCCCTGATGTAGCTCATTCTGCTTTTTGATGGAATAAAATCTGGCATTTGGATGTTTTGGACCCTTGTCCCCTTAATTATTATTATTTTGGTGATTTTTCTTTTTCTTTGTGTTTTTATTTTGTGCTTTTGTTTGGATTATATACATACTCTTGTCCTATTTCTCTTTTATTATTTTTTTGAAATTTTTATTATGGGGGCGTCCAGGGGCATGGACGCCCCTAAGTTTTTATTTTTCATTTTGAAATTTTTATTATTTTTTTTGGGAGCGTCCGGGGTCCTGGACGCCCCTAATTTTTTATTTTTTAATTTTTTTTGTTTTTGTTTTGGGGGCGTCCAGGCGCCTGGACGCCCCTAATTTTTTGAATTTTTGAAAAAAAATAAAAAACGTGGGGGCGTCCAGGCGCCTGGACGCCCCAAAGAAGGTGGATTCTATATATATGGGGGGCCTCCCCCCTTTGCTCATTTACTGTTCATTCAGACGACCCAGTCAAACCAGACGACCCATTCTTAGTCCCAATGGAGCAAGGAGGCCCGAGCCAGGGTGGAGAGAAGCGGAAACGACGGGCTCGTCGTCCGAGGAGGCTGAGGGATGATGCCGAGGAGGCTGCTGCGGCGGAGGAGATTGCCGTGGAGGAGGAGGCTCCTCCTTTGGCCGTAGAGGCTGCAGTAGATGCTGGCGACGTGGGAGAGGACGATCACGACCCGGTAAGCCCTTCGGAACTTCAATCTGTTGGTTTAATAGGCTGGATAGGCGGACGAGAGGCCGTGTGGTGAGGGCTGGTGAGTGAGGGAAGGAGGCGTCCAGGGGCCTGGACGCCTCCACATTTTCTTTTTTTCTTTTTATTTATTTGCTTATTCACGTAAATAATAAAATATGATTAAAAATAAGGAGGCGTCCAGGACTTAGGACGCCTCCATGATAATATATATATTTTTATTTATTTGTGTTTTTGTTTTTGGGTTTTTCTAAAAATAAAAGAAGAAAATAAAGAGGAGGCGTCCAAGGGGTTGGACGCCTCTAATAAAACATAAATATTTTTTAAAATAAGATAAAAAATAAAATAAATAAGTAGCATATACAGTGTTATTGTTTATTACTATCCATGCTGCTGATGTGTTGCCCTGTTGGTTTTGTGGTGTGCAGGGCGTGATGAAGGGCCGGATCAGCTGGTCTCTAGTGGTGGCAGCGTACCGTGGGCTGCCAGACTTCCAGAGAGCGCGTGTGGACGCCATGGGCTTTGGAGCCTTCCTCAGGATCGAGCCCTTCCGGCTCGACCTTCCTCTTATCCAGGCATTGAGGGAGCGGTGGCATGCACCGAGTCGGGCGTTTCTGATGCCCTGGGGGCACATGGTGCCGACGCTTGAAGACGTAGCTCGGATCACCGGGCTACGAGTTGACGGAGAGGTGGTCAGCAGGGTCACCTACCCCGACTACCGAGAGAGTGCCCTGGACCTGCTGTGGTTAGAGACGAGCGTGACCGACAGAGACAGCAGGGTAGTCGGCCGAGTGGAGATTATGGAGGCGCTCGGATTTGTCGACCCGCGCCAGCGGGTTAGCGAGACTGGAGCGGAGTTTCTGGCACGACTGGAGGGAGATGCCCGTGCAGCTTTCACCCAGGACCCGAGCGAGCGGGAGCTGGTGGATCTAGACCTCCGGAGGTTTCTTTTCTTCTTCCTGGGCCGCCTTCTGCTGGGGACGAAGGGAGATGGCATCCACTGCCGCTTCCTCGGGATCCTGGCGGACCTTGACAGAGTGGGGCACTACGCGTGGGGAGCGGCTCTGCTTGCCCATTTGATTGCTGATCTCTCCCAGACTTCAGAGAGGGAGACGACAGTCAGCGGCTTCGCACCTTTTCTCCAGGTACATAATTTATTTATGCATTTTACCGTAGTTAAATATGCAATCACTCGTGCTAATGATGTATGATGGATGCAGGTGTGGAGTTATTACTACTTCCCGATGGGGAGGGCCAGGCAGGGGAACAGGAGAGCCGTTCCTCTAGCGCGACAGTGGAGGCCGGTCGTGGTAGCGGCACCACACAGCTACCAGCTGGCGTCACTTCGTCGGGAGCTGAGCGAGTATCCCGAGGCCATGGTATGATGCGTATGATTTTTTGTATTTTTATGCATGTGACTGAATGGTAACTAACATGATGTATGTATGGTGATGCAGGTGGTGTGGAGACCCTACCTGGGCATGGGCGACGCTGGCCAGCCTTGGGTTGTAGCGGGTCTTCCTCGTTTCGGGTGGGACGTGTGGGTCCATTGCCTGAACGAGATCGAGCCGCTTCGGCTGAGGCTGGTTATGAGGACGTTGGGGCTAGCCCAGGAGTGGGTTGATGTAGATGAGCCGGCCCACATCGGGCGGAAGACCAAGGGGAAGGCGAAGATTGTGGACTGGCATACGCGCTTCCTGGCACAGTACCAGGACTGGCAGCAGGGCGGGGTCCCAGTGGTGTCCCATGTACAGGACAGTACTGATTACCTGAGACGGTACCGGGCTACGTACGGGGACCGCCTCTTCCTTGGTGGTATGGCAGGGGTAAGTGAAATGAAAATGCTTCACCCTTCTATATGTATATGCTTGTGGCACTAACTTATGTGTAATGCAGATGCTCGTGACAACATGATCGCCGAGCTGAGGGCCCAGTTGGCGGACGCCAGGCGGCAGTTGGTGGCCATCCGACAGGAGTTGGAGATCCTGGTGAGTCTATGCAATGTATTTTTGTGACCTGATTTTGATACTTAGCCTCTGACTGTCGTTTGCCCCGTGTTTCAGCGGGCCCACCAGGTGGCATCAGTCGGGACGGCTGGTGGAGCGGGTTCCAGTTCGTGGGGCCCTCCTCAGAGATTTCTGCGCTTCAGGAGCAGCTGGCCTACGCGGTGGCCCGGGCTGAGGAGGCCGAGCGCGATCGCGAGGCTCGAGTGAGTGCCTACTTGGCCTGACCCTCCTCTAGTTACTCTTTCATCCTTCACCTCTCTCTTACGATGCACACGTACTTTAACAGGTGGCCGAGATCCGAGAGGCCCTGGCGCGTGCTGTTCGTGCCGAGCAGGCGTGTGACGCTCGGGTGGCGGAGCGTGACGCCCGGATTGTGGAGCTGGAGGAGGAGCGTCGACGGGAGGCTGAGGAGCTCCCTCGTGACGTGCTGGATTTATGGATTGCCCTCAACTGTCGAGGAGGGAGGCGACGCGAGAGAGAGAGGAGAGGGAGAGGGAGAGGGAGAGAGAGGGCAGAGAGAGAGAGAGAGAGAGGACAGAGAGAGAGAGAGTGAGGACAGGAGGGCGGAGTGACTGCAAGACTGGGACGAGAGGAGGGCTCTGGAGGCCCAGCTGATGGAGCTCCGATTGAGTCTCCGCACGGCGGAGGGGAGGCTTCGAGAGAGCGAGGAGCGGTACCAAAGGGCGAAGGAACGCGGGGCGCGACTTCGTCAGTCTGGTTCTTTTTCCATGGGCAGCTATCTGGTTTCTTCGGCCGAGGAGCGTCGTCGTGCCTTCGAGGCTGGGGTGCCACCGCAGGGCGAGGCGAGCATGGCTTCTCAGGGTTCGCAGAGGTCGCAGAGGCCCCCTAGGGATCCTCGTCAGAGGAGGGAGGAGAGAGATGACTAGGAGGGTGATGGTGAGAGTTAGATAGTTTCTTGTACACTCCACCCTCCTTACTGCATGATGTACTTTCGACTATTATATGAAATGAAAATGGCTTTCTTGTGTTGTGTGTACCTTTCCTCTCTCACTTTTCTTTCTTTGCACTTGTCCTTCGAAGCACGCTCCACGAGACCTTGCCCTGAACAGCGGGGAACTAAGCTTTGCACGGGGGGATTTTGTTTCCTTTCTCCCTTTTTTGTGCGCGTCCATGCACGAGGACGCATCTTAATCCTCGAATTCAAATTTAAAGCGTCGGGTGGCCTTTCTTCTCCCGTGCCTTACCCGTAAACGAGCCCGCCTTCCGCCGAAACTCGCTTGCTCCCTTTTTGTCTTCCTCCTCTTTTGATCGATGGAGTTCGGTGGGCCCGACCATGGTGAAGGTGGAGAGGGACGAGGAACTCCTCGCCCGAGGAGGGACACGCAAGAACACGGAACGGCGTCCATGGAGGAGGAAGGGCCGCTTCGGGCCCCCGAGGGACCCGAGGGGCCCAATGGCGCGGAAGGAAGTGAACACGGCTTGGTGAGTGCTTCGGTTTCCCCTTCTTTGATCTATTTTGAGTTTTGAAGCGGGCCGCGCGAGGGGGGAAGGGGTTCGGCGAGTGTTGTACTCAAATGATGGACGCATCCTAGACAGGGTACGCGTTCTTTGTTATGATGCGAGGCCCTTCTTTCTTGGTGCAGGACATGGCGAGGACCCTGGGCCTGGTCGATGAGTGGGCGAGTGCAGACGAGCCGAGCCACGTCAGGAAGGAGAGTCGCGGCAAGGTGAAGCTTGAAGATTGGCGCATACGTCTCCATGGGCAGCAAGGGAGCGTACTGGTGCAGGATAGTGTCGACTTCCTGCGGCGGCAGAGAGAGAGTTATGCGGGGCTTCCCCAAGCCAGGGATACGCGCGACGTCGACGGGTCGCGTGCCCAATTAGCCGACGTCAGGTGGCAGCTGGCCGCCACTCTACAGGAACTGTCGCTCCTGGTAAGCTAAGTGCTGCATTTTCTATTTTTAAATGTGGAGCTTAGCTGACGGCTGTTGTTTGTTCGTTCCAGCGTGCCCAGCAGACAGCGATGGTGGGAGTGACTGGCGGCGCATCTTCCAGTTCCTCGGCCCCTTTTCTCGAGATTGCCTCCCTCTGGGAGTAACTTGCTGGTGCGGTGGCTCGGGCTGCCCGGGCGGAAGAGGAGCGTGATGCCTGGGTGGTGACTGTAGCAGAGCTGTGACATCGCGGTGAGGAGAGACCTTCTCCAGACATCCTGGAGTTAAGGGTTCTTCTGCAGATGATGAGGAGAGAGGCAGAGAGAGAGAAAGCCGAGAGAAGGTCCGAGCGATAGCGGGATCAGACCGAGAGGAGGGCCTTGGAGGCCCAAGTGAGGGAGCTCCAGCTGGGCCTTCAGGCCATCGTGCAGAGGCTAGGAGGGATGGAGACGCGCTACGAGAGAGCGCGAGAGTTCGGGGAGCGACTGCGCCAGTCTGGTCGCTTTGCCGCTAGTGGCTTCTTTGCCACGCCAGGGGAGGAGCAGCGAGTCATTGCTGTGGAGCCGGCGCCACGAGGCGAGGCGGGTGCTACTGCACGGGGATCCCGGAGGCTTCTGAGGGACCCTCACCTCAGGGGAGAGGAGAGGGACGCCTAGAGGGACGAGCATGAAGATAATGGCACGAGTTGGCGAGCCAGTGGACCCGCCTCATCTCTATGATTGTAGTGTTTATGATAGCTTATGTAGAATTATGAATGGAGTGATTTGATTTTCTGCTACTTGTTTGTTCTCTTGTGCGTTCCTTCTTCCCTACACTTCTTCTCCTTTGCACTGTTCCCATGTGATGGGTCTGTCGAGACTCCACCCCGAGCGGAGAATCACGTCTTGTTGTGACCATTTTCCACGGGAATCTGCCGTCGAAGTCAATAATGACGGCCCTAGTCCCTTTTCCCGGATGTTGTGTCAAGTTTTGCGGGCGTCCTCCAAAACATGATAGGGTATCCCTAGACAACATAGGGGGCTAGTCGTCATATTCTTCATCCAATCAATCACCCTGTGCGGGCGGTGAAGCATGGCAGGTAGGTGCCTCATCGCGAGGGCTATCATTAAAGGTGATGGAGGCAATCTTGGCCTGCACTCCTTCCATTTCTATAAATTCTTGTCCCTTTTATCCTCCCAGGTATATCGAGAGCTAACTCGAGGAGCACAAGTTCTCACGGAGAGGAGGAGTTCAAAATTTCGAGAGTTGGATGGAGGGCGAATCTTCCCACTCCTCGAAGAGAAGCAGGTCCAGTGGTAGTAGTTCCAGGAGGCTTTCGGACCTCGAAGGGCACTTCAGCGAAAGGACCCGATCGCAACTCGTAAGCCAAGTTTTCCTGCCCTTTTTCCATTCTTTTTTCTTCCTTTCTTTCTGACCAAACCTCCTCTCCATTCCCTGCATGCGTAGAGTGTGATGAAATCACAGATCTCATGGGAGTTGGTAGTGGCAGCATACCGAGGTCTCCCAGATTTTCAGAAGGCCAGGCTAGACGTGATGGGTTTTGGCACCTTTCTTCAGATCGAGCCGATCCAGCTCGACCTGGTCCTGATCCAAGCCTTGTGTGAGAGATGGGACCCAGTGAGTCGGGCATTCTGATGCCCTAGGGGCACATGGTGCCCAGCTTGGAGGATGTGGTCCGGATCACAAGCCTGAAGGTGGAGGGCGAGGTAGTGACCGGGGTCACTTATGCGGATTACCGAGAAGGTGCTCGGAAGCTACTGGGTTTGGACCTAGATGGTCGAAAAAATAGGTCGGTAGCTAGGGCGTCCCTCATGGATGCATTAGGGCTCACCGACACTCGTCGGCGGGACGATGAATCCTCAGAAGAGTTCATGGAAAGGATGGAAATAGGATGCCGTGCCGTGTACTGCACAGATTTCGGCAACTGGGAAAGATGCAACATAGATTTGAGGAGATTTCTCCTCTTCCTTTTGGGGAGATTGGTACTGAACTCGAAAGGGGACGGTATCCAATGTCGCTTCTGGAGCTGCTGTCAGACCTTGAAAGAGTAGGGTACTACGCCTGGGGAGCTGCCATGCTGACGCACTTGTTTGCAGGCCTGTTCCAAGAAGCGGATCGTGAGATGGCTGTGAGTGGTTTTACACCATTCATCCAGGTATTTTTGGTTTTGCTTGTTTTATTTTTTTTTTGTGTTTTTGCAAGGTACTGATGACCTGCGCCGAGCAGCTGTGGAGCTATTATTACCTCCCCATGGGGAGAGCTCGGCATTGGCGACCCGCGATGGTGCCGCTAGCCAGGCGGTGGGAACCCATCATGAGTGCGGCACCCCTAACCTACCAACTGATGGTGCTAAGGCGGGAGCTACAGGAGTTCCCTGCAGCGATGGTAAACTGGAGACCCTACTCAGACATGGTCGATGCCGACCAGCCGTGGGTTCTAGCAAGTCGTGCCCGGTTCGGACGGGAACTATGGATGCACTGCCTGAATGAAATCGAGCCGCTTCGGCTACGATTGGTTATGAGGACTTTGGGACTGGCACAAGAATGGGTGGATTCAGCTGCGCCACCTCGCGTTGGGAGAGAGACGCGAGGACCGACGACCTGCATTGACTGACATGTGCGATTCCCCGAACAGTACGAAGACTGGCAACGGGGTGGCATAATCGTGGAATCGCAGGCACGGGATAGCGAGGATTACCTGCGTCTATACAAGACAAGGTACGCAGAGCGGTTCCAACCCCGGGGACTTGCGGAGGTAGGTCTCCCCTTTTTCTCTTTTCTTCTTTCTCCCTTTTTTTTGGTTTTCTGGTGGAAATGCCGACTTGTATGGCTGCAGGATATCCGTGATACGATGATAGCGACTTTACGAACTCGCTTGGCAGAGATGGAGCAACGGTTGGGCGATGCCCGCGGAGCTACGAGCGCCTTGGTAGGTGTACAGTGCGTTCCTAATTAAAACCCCAGATTCCAGATGTTGGCTGCTAATTCACACGGTCGTAGCATGCCCAGATTGGCGCGGCTTCCCCAGCGATGGGAGTAGGTGGTGCCTCTTCCAGCTTGTGGATTCCCACCTCAGAACTTGACTTGCTTCATGAGCAACTTGCTCACGCCACGCAGCGTGCTGCGGAGGCAGAAGGGATGCTCTGTATACAGGTAAAAGTTTCAGTGTTGAGTTCTCTTTGTTTACGCCTTATCGCGTATCTGAGATGGTACACTCGGCAGGAAAAGGAGACGGAAGAAGCGCTTGCCCAAGCTGCGCAGAGGGAGGCTAGGATAGCAGAACTGGAGAGGGAACTGCGGCGTCATCCTGATGACGACTCCTCTAGGGATGCCGTGGAACTGAGGATCACTCTCCAGTTGGAGAGGGAAGACCGTGAGAGAGAACGGGCAGAGAGAGAAGAGACGCAGAGAGAGAAAGAGCCAACAGATTGACTGAAAGGGAGGAACGAAGGGCCATGGAGGCCCAATTGTTCGAACTCCGAACCAGCCTTGGTCTTGCTGAACAGTGGCTGAGAGATGGTGAGGAGCGCTACCGAAGAGCACGAGAGCGTGGCTTTCGTGTTGGTAGCTTCTCTGCTGCTTCCGTGGATCAACGCCGGGGTGTGGGAATAGGAAGGGGAGTACAGAGCGGTAGGAGTACCGCTTTTCGTAGTTGGGTAGCACCTTTGAGAGCGTTTTGCCCAGAGAGTAGTGGGACGAGTAATGCAGAGAGAGAGGGCGGAACTTGATGTAATTTTTTTGTTTTTTTGGAATAAAATACAAGGTTCGGTTTGTTTGGTTTTCACCTTTGCTTCTGTTGCCTGAATCCCTGCACACATCACTGAAACAAACAAATCAGAATTTCTATTCTGACTTGGCCCCTTGCTCAATAAGCAAATGGTCACTGTGACTGTCCTTGATAACTGGTCAAGGGGCCAAGCCTTTATTTAGCGAAGGCAAGGGAAAGATGCGGTGATGATAAATGCGATAGGCAAGCACACGAATGCAAGCGGTATTAAAAGTGAGATGCTGCACGCAAATGCAATCATGCAAAATTGATTTGTTTTCTTTTTATATTTGGCATTTTTTTTGTTTTATCATAAAAAAGATTTTTTTGTTTACAAATATGTACATTTTCTCTTTTCCATTTTTTGTTGCTTTTATCATTTCAATTTTTTGTTGCTAACGCCTAGCAAGCACCCAAATGGCACCTAACCTACGTGAGAACAAGGGTTTCTTACTAACCTCCCAGGTATCCTAAGTGCACATCTAGGTTGATTTGGGCCTCTAGACCCCTCGAATGATGATCCGCCGGCTAAGACTTACCCTGATGACAATACCGTCATGCCATGCTTAGGCTCCCAGTCGCTTCCGACCACAGGGATTCACCCAAAAGATGTTTGAGGTAAGAGATTTGCCCGACCCAGGTCTGTTTCCTCACAACTCTAGATGGTATATGATGGAACACCCTGGAACCCCAATGACCAACCGCGCGACGCTGACCCGGAATCAGACGCCGTCGCACCCATAGGTGACGCGCTTGCATTGGCCTAAGCCCGAGGTTAAACAAGAAGACATCAAGGTGGTAAACAGGGGTCTTGACCAGCCAGAAACACGGAGACTCCTTCGCAGCGATAGCTTTTGCTTTTCAAAGTAGGCAACCAAATGTGTATATTAAAATAAGGTCGCAGACCCTAGGCAGTTTTCACCCTTCAGAAACTCCATCGAACCTTCATCTTTAGAGGGAGAAGGAAGAGTGTAGGGGATAAACCTCCTGAGAGGACCGGCAAAGCCGTTAACCCGGCGAGCGAATAAGGGCCATTAACTCTTTCCTTTCGGACAACTTCGACCAAATCTCGAGCATTTACATTCCATAGCCCCCCCCCCTTTTGTGGATTCAAACTTTTGCTTTGAGGGGTTCCATTTATCGCATCAGGCACGGTCACGACCAGGCTCTTGATTTTGATTTTGTATTTCTTTTTGTGAGGGAGATACAGTCGTTTGACGTTTGTGGGCTCCCTTTCGTATGCCTGCGGGGACACTGCCCTCTTCTCGTGCTCTGATCGATGCTCGAGGAAATGGATCCTACTCTTGCCTTGGGGTTTGAGTTTCAGTTTCTCATGCTCAGCGTTTTAAGGGCGCCGACTGTCTCATTTGGTCGAAGAGAAAAGAATAAAGATTACAGCTTCTGGAGATCTTCTGGGTGGGGCCCCACCGTAGGTGATGCTACCGACTTTTTTTGAATAAAATACATAAGTGAGCACATGTTAGCTTCCTTCGAGCGAGCATAGGCCGACGTGGCCGGACAGGGATCTCCACGGTTCTGGCAAACCAAGACCCGGTGCCTACCAAGCCTTAATGGGCCCTATCTAACATGAAGGTTAGATGCAGGGACTTAACTACATGGTGACTGCCAGGCATCGGCATTTTGAATTTTCATATTTTTAGTGGTTTTCAGTATTTCTTTATTTTTGATGTTTTTTATCTTTTCATCATTTTTTTGTGTGCTAAGGGTAGTATTTCTTAAGATAAAGCCCATTCCAAGGGTGGGATAACTCGGTCCCTTCGGCGTTGACTAGCTTGTAGGCGTTGCCAGGGTACACGGCTTGAATTACAAATGGTCCTTCCCAATTGGGTTGGAGCTTAGAACGCGGCCCTCCAAGTTTGACAAAAATTCTTTTTACGACCATCTCACCGACTTTGAATTTTCTCTCAACGACTTTCTTTTGGTAAAAGCGAGCGAGTCTATTTTGATACACACGCGCGTGTTCGGCAGCGGCCAGCCGCTTCTCATCCAAGAGTTCCAACTGGGCGAGGAGTGAATTACGACGATCGTCGAGGGGAAATTCCTCGTCCAATTGTACCCTGAGAGAAGGGATCAGAGTCTCGTACGGGACTACCGCTTCCATACCATAAGTAAGGGCAAATGGAGTCTGCCCGGTGGGGGTACGGATTGAAGTGCGATAGGCCCATAGGGCTTCGATAAGTTTTTCTGGCCAGTCTGAAAACTTACTAGACTCGCAGGTTTTTTTGATGATTTTGAGCAATGTTTTATTGGTGGCCTCCGCTTGGCCGTTACCTTGTGGGTAATAAGGCGATGAATGATGCAATGCAATTGCGTACCTTTTGCAGAGGTCCTGTAGGTCCTGAGAAATGAACTGTGGCCCATTGTCGGTGACGATTGTGCTTGGGACGCCGAATCTGGCGAGGATGTTCTTCATGATGAACTTGCAGACTGTTGACGCCTTGATTTCCGCGTAAGCTTCAGCTTCGGCCCATTTGGTGAAGTATTCCGTCGCAGTAAGGATGAAAGATTTCTGCTTGGTGAGGGAATTGGGATCACCTAGGGGACCAATGATGTCGAATGCCCACATGGAGAAAGGCCACGGGGAGGATATTGGATGAAGTGAGGAAGATGGTGAATGGATTTTATCGGCGTGAAGTTGACACTTGACACACCTACGGACATAGACAGCACAATCCTCTTCCATAGTGGGCCAGTAAAAGCCTTGCCGAATGATCTTCTTGGCGAGCATCTGACTATTCACGTGGCCACCGCACACACCCGAGTGCGTCTCCTCTACACATTTCCAAACCTCATCGTCACCAAGACATCTTAACAGAATACCAGTAAGGCTCCTCCTATAGAGTAGACCTCCAACCAAAGTATATTTCTGAGCCACCCTTCTTATGGCTTTCTTGTCCTCTGTGGTGGCCCCTTCAGGATAAGACTGATCTTGGCAGTATTTGACGATTTCATAGAACCATGGTTTCTCTTCATCAGCCAGTTCTTCTTCGGCCTCTGCCAACATGATTTCCCTCTTCTCAAGGATATCTTCCTGCAGGATCTTCTTGCTATCCTGTCTTTGATGTTTACGTAGGAAGCATCATCGATTGCAAGGGCGTGAAGTTTGTAGATGGAAATGGACTCAAACCATCTTCCTAGAGGGAACCTTATGGATGATGCCAACGAGGCGAGGGCATCGGCGAGAATATTCTGATGACGAGGGACATGAACAAAGATCAGTTTGGTGAACAGTTTGGCAAAGGCAGCAGTGAGTTCTTGGTATGGCTTGAGTTTGGGATCGCGAGTGCGATATTTAGTGAGCACCTGGCGAAGGATGAGTTGACTATCACCTACGACTCGCAACTCAGTGATACGAAAAGAATGAGCGAGTTCTAGGCCAGCTAGAAGAGCTTCATATTCGGCTATATTGTTGGTAACTGGAAATTTGAGCTGGTATGCCAATGGGAATGTGAGGCCTTCAGGTGACAGGAGGGCGACGCCGATTCCTCTCCCTTGAGAATTCAGAGCTCCATCAAAATATAGCGTCCACATTGGCTCATCTGATTGGTTGACGGACATTAGTTCCTCATCTGGAAACTCTGATTGGACGGGATCGAACTTGGGAAGAGGATGGTGAGCGAGATGCTCGGCTATGGCATAGCCTTTAATCACCTTTTGCTGGATGTAGGTGATGTCGAACTGAGAGAGAAAACTTTGCCAGCGTGCTAGCCTATCCGTAAGGACGGATTTCTCTAGAAGGAATTTGATAGGATTCATTCGAGCAATCAAGTGGACCTCATGAGCCAAGAAGTAGTGCTTCAATTTCTGCACTACCCAAACGAGGGCAGCACATGTTTTCTCCATGACGGTGTACTTTTGCTCACAGGGATTGAGAAGTTTGGACAAGTAATAGGTTGCCCGTTCCTTGCCTTCTTCATCAGCTTGTGCGAGGACGGCTCCCACGGAGTCATCCAAGACTGAGACGTAAAGGATCAGAGGTTTTTCTGGTTTGGGTGGAATGAGAACGGGTGGACTAGCCAGATATTCTTTCAACCCTTCAAAAACTTTCTGACATTTAGAATTCCAGTGGAATTCTACTCCTGGCTTGGTCAACTCGTAGAGAGGTCTACACCTTTGTGAATGTTGGGACACAAACCGACGAATAAACTGTAACCTCCCGATTAAACCTCGACTTCCCTCAAATTCTTGGGAGGCGGCATATCCCTGATAGCCTTAGCTTTGTCGGATCTATCTCGATCCCTCTTTTACTCACAATGAACCCCAGCAATTTACCCGATGACACACCAAACACACACTTTTTCGGGTTCATTTTCAATTGGAACTCCCTTGACCTCTGCAAGACCTTAGCCAAAACTTCTGGATGTTCCATCCTGGTCCTTGATTTCACCAATAAGTCATCCACATACACTTCCAGATATATGTGCATCATGTCATGAAATATGGCCATCATCGCTCTTTGGTAAGTAGCTCCAGCATTCTTTAATCCGAACGGCATGACCACGTTACAATATGTTCCCCAAGGGGTAGTGAATGACGTCTTTTCCTGATCCTCTTCTGCCAAACGAATTTGATTGTATCCTGAAAATCCATCCATGAATGAGAGGGTTTCGTAGCCTGCCGTGTTATCAATCAACACATCAATGTGAGGTAAGGGAAAATCGTCTTTTGGACACGCGCGGTTAAGGTCCCGGAAGTCGATACAAATCCTGACTTTCCCATCTTTCTTCATGATCGGGACAATGTTCGCCACCCATTGAGGATAAAGAACGACTCTAATGAACCTGGCTTTGTGGAGCTTATCGACCTCTTCTTTCATTTTCAAAGCCATCTGAGGGTGGAAACGCCTTAACCTTTGTTTTACCGAGACGGACCCTGGTTTTAGGGTTAAACGGTGTTCGACCAAGGTTGAATCTAGACCCGACATATCCTCGTAGCTCCATGCAAACGTGTCCTTATATTCCTTGAGAACCTCAATTAATGCCTCTTCTTCAGAGGGTGGTAGGTTGTCACTTATGAGGATGATCCTAGGGTCTTCCTCAGTTCCCAAGTTGACTTCTTTGGTGGATTCTTCTACGGCGGTTGACGGCTCGTCGAATCTCCTCATTCCACTAGCGTATGCGCCCGCCGCATCCTCATATTCTTCACCCTCATCTTCAGTGGGGCATTCTTCATCCGTGATCTCGTAGACTCCATACCCTTCATCAAATGCACAGTCGCCCTCACATTCTATTTCCGGTAGCTGGATGGGATTTTCTAACAACTGGGGGATGGCAAGAGGGCCTGACACCTGCGGCTAAATCCAGAAGGAATCGACGAGGGATCTGCCTACCCTTGGATTTCTTCCTAGGTACTACCCTTGACCTATCATTCCTAGATTGACTGACAATATTTACAGAAGAAGAGGAAGACGAAGAGGATGGTGTAGAATGTACAGGAGAAGACCCCTCAGAGGAGGGGTAGAAAAGGTCGCTCATCGGACCTTGGACGGGTGGTCCGCAGGGCGGTACGCACCCGTGGGAGATGTAGGAGGTTTCCTCAACGAAGATGTGTTGTTGGGGAGTTTGAAAATTGACGTTTTTTTTTCGTTTTCATTTTTAATGACAAAGCAGTGAAAAGAGATTGGAGGAGAGAGAAAAGTGGTTATGGCTAGAGGATTGTGAGGCTCATAGAGCAGATCATGGTTGAAGACCTGGCGCGGGTTGAAAGCCCGCGTAGGTATGTAAGCAGAGAAGGGGACCTGGGAAGATCATCAGACAACTGTCTGGCCCAGGAAGAAGATATCAGCAAAGGCTGAGACGAGTGGATGGAGAAGATGGCGGCTAATGAGCCGTCGACGGCAATGTTGAGGACAGATGAAGATCCGTCGATGACAGGGTCCTTCTGGCGAGGACGAGGATAGTTTGGAACCTTGGCAAGAGTGGTAATATTCTCTGGTATTTCAGAGATCAATGGTGGTCCTTCAAGCTGCGGAGACGAGAACATCCTTTCCAGTGCAACGGAAATGTCCCGTATGTCGAACCATTTGTTCCACTCGCATTCCGGATCTTTGATCTTGCCTCTTTTGGTGATCCTCGGACATTTTTCAGCCAAATATACAGCATGTGATCTCCCATATGCTTCTCGTGGGTAATCTCCCATCTGAACAACGGGCCCTCTGTTGAAGTGGTTTGATAGAGTCCATGTGAGGGGCTTCCAATCCGCCTTGAACGGTCCTTTGAAGCCTAGGCCAAACCTGCGGTTCGGCCTAATTTCCTTTGGCGGTTTGAGCCTACCCTGTAACTGTGCGCCCAGACCTTTACCCTGTTGGTAGCCGATGTTCCTCATAATCTCCCACCCTTTGGAGTGAAAAGGGAGATATGATGTTGCGGTTGTCCTGACCGGCTCCTTTGGTGCTAGTGGAACGTGAGATGAATCACGTACGTCCAGTAGTGACAATATGGGCCGATGAGACGGCCAAACAGAGGGCAGAGAGGTGTTGATAGCATCCACTGTGTGAAGGACAGGTGTACTGACCACTTTAATAATCCTCCCATTGTAAGGAAACTTCAGGCACTGATGGTTGGTGGAAGGCACAGCGTCCATGGCTTCGATGTAAGGGCGACCCAGTATAGCCTTGAATGTGGGGTCCATGTCGAGGACATGGAATTCCGTGGGAATTGACATGGGGCCTAGTTCTGCCTTCAGAATAATCATCCCCTGCGGCGGCCTTTTGCTATTGTCATAAGCCGTGACCGTGATCGAGGAAGGTCTTATTTGTTCCTCGTTGACCCCACACAACTGAAGGGTGTCCATGGAGATCACATTTATGGACGCACCCGTGTCCACAAGACACGGGTTTATGGATACCCCATTAATTTTTATTGAAATGCACAGTGCATATTTTCGAGCTTCCTTGGGAGCGAGCTCGTAGTTGTGGAACATGATGGCCGGTTGTGTGTCCGTTGGGGTCAGGACGGTAGAGATCTTTTCTACAGGGAGGTCCTCATTCACCATGACCCTTTGAAGGTACTCCATTAAGGCTGCCTGGTGGGATGTGGATCTTTGAAGTAGCTCCAGGATGGAGATCCGAGCAGGTGTCTTGTCCAAGTGTTTCAATAGATCATACTGTGTTCCAGGGATAGCTCTTTCTGGTTGTTCTCCATCATCCTTCTCTGGCTGAGATTGCTCAGGATTCTGACTGTTGTGGGGGAAACCCTGTGGAAAATCCTTCCACTCCGGAGCACCATTGCCTGCGGCTTTTGTACCTCTGTGGGGGTAGCAGTGGGTTTTAACAGGGATTTGAGGGGTAGTGGTGGAGGAATGGTTGATGAAGCAGGGGTGATGACGGGAGCAGGGATTCTGATGAGGGGTTTGTTAGGTGGAGGCATGGTGGAGGTAGAGGGGATATCGCGCGGATTATGAAGGATAAGGGGTCTGGAAGGTGGAGGTGGAGACGAAGTAGAAGTGGGTAGGGCTTGAAGCGGGCAATGATTTTGAGGTGGGTGATGGGTAATGAGTGGTTTTGAAGGCATTAGTGGTGATATGGTGGAGAAAGACGGGGTTATGTATGGTTGACGGATGATAAGGGGTTTAGAAGGCGTAGGGGTAAATGTGGTAGAGGTGGATGGTAAAGTGGGGGAGTGGGAGAAGATGAGAGGGTGTGAAGGCGTAGTGGAGAGTGTCGGTTGATAGGGGATCGGGGTACGGATGAGAGGGCATAATGGTAGTGGAAATGGTGAAGGCGATACTGACGCGGGTTGATGAGAGAGAGGTGCTACACGGGTAAGGTGAGGGGGTTGCATGACGATAGGGTTGGAGGAAGAAAGAATAGAGGTACTTTCCGGGTGCCACACCTGCTCTCTCCCTGACTTCCGGGAAGGAGGAGATGGGGTTAACCTGATGATTGGGCTGTTGGTGCTCCGGTAATGGATTCTGGATTATGCCCATGTTGGGCTGTTGTTGTGGGGCCTGCTGAGGCTGTTGTTGTTGTTGTGGTTGCTGCTGCTACTGTTGTAACTGCTGCTGTGGCCTATGAGGAGGTCTCCTAGCCTTGAGAGCGGCGACGTATCGTCTCATTTCATCCCAATCTATTTGATGTTCATCATTCATATCGTGGATGTAATCTTTGAAATGGAAGCAGTAATCTACTGTGTGTCCTGGCTGCCTGTGGTAGACGCAGTATTTGGAGGTATCAACATTCGGGGGCCACACGGGCCTTTCTCTGGGTAGGGCGAGTTGGTTTGATGCCATGAGGGCACTAAAAATGTCTGCTAAGGTTTCTGGCAATGGTGGATAGTAGGCTCTCTTGGGACCGACTGGCCTCCTTTGTTGCTGTTGGGGACCATAGTTCCCCAGGGGTGGAACTTGGTTGTACTGAAGCGGTGGTTGTTGTTGCTGAGGTTGTGGTTGTTGTTGCTGGGGTTGACGTAATGGAGGCATATTATCCTGGGGTGGATTATTTTGGGGTGGAGGACGAAGAGGGAAAGGACCTGGTTGGAGGGGAAGTCGGGGCATTTGTGGAGGCCTTGGGTTGACTGCATAGTTGACATTGTTGACCGCACCCACTTGCTCATTTGTCACGACCCCTTCTGTGGCTCTGCCCGGGACACCAGCGCCTGTCTTTCTGACCACTTTGGGCTTCGGTGACTCAAACATGTTCATAATGGGGGAGTCTTTTAACTGGGTTTGGATGTACCGGGCCCTTTCATAGAGTTCCTCCATTGTAGTAAGTTTATTCATGGCCAGGACATGTCTGAACTGTGGGGTTGCATTAGACACAATCATCTTCACTTGTTCGGGCTCGGAGAGGGTATCCCTTATTCTTTCCGCCAGAGACCTCCATCTATCAGCATAGCGGACAAAATCTTCGTCGGGCTTCATCTTTTCGGCCACTAGGTCGGTAATGGAGAGTGAGGGACCGACCCTATCCCTATATTTCTGCAAGAACCTTCTCTGGACTATTTCAAAATTCTCGGCCTCGCGGGGCTCCAAGGAATAGAACCACTCAAGCGCGGGACCATGCAATGATCTCCGAAAGAGGTATGCTAGGGACCTCTGATCGTTTTGCCAATAGGAGGATTCATACATGAAATCCTTGAGGTGAATGAAGGGGTTGTCGGTACCATTGTATCTGCGGTACGTGGGCATTTCGGAGGGAGGAAGATGAATGACGGGAAGGATTGGCAAAGCAACCTCCGGGGTGGCTTTCACGTCCACCATTCTTCTCAGATTTTGAAACTGCTCGTCCATGCGATTGAACCTATTGAGGAGCGATTGGGTGAGCTCCTCTGGAGGTGAAGGTGGTACTTGCCACTGGGGGAGAAACTGTCTCCCGGAGACTTGAGGGGGGAACCCCGAATGAGAGGGAGCTGTCGGACTGCCGATAGTTGGCCCTGGCTGAAGCGGTATGTGGGGAACAACGGGAGTTTGAGATTGTGACGGGAACTGGAATGAGGGTGGTTGTTGACTCGCTTGTCCTTAAAGCGAGGGAGACTGGATGGCTTGCGCCAATGAAGGAGATGGAATGGCCTGCACGGACTCTTGGAGAGGTGCGATGGCTGGAGTTGATTCCTGGGGCGTGGGGGAAACAGATTTCCCCTCCAGAATGGCCTGGAAGGCCCGGAGCTGTTCAGAGGTAAGCTCCGTGTTGGCGAGGACGCCCAGTAAGGAAGAGATATCCTGTGGTGGGGACGTGTCCCCGGCAATAACCTACACCTCATGTGAGGGCTCATGAGAAGGACCCGAGTCCATAGCATAGACTCGCGGGTCGGCTGACAAACCACGACTAGGGTGGTTCTCCTCAAAATACTAGTGAGCCATGCTCACAGTTTTCTCAGAACGCAAAAACATACACTAGCAAGAAGGTAGCAGAGATTATCAAACAAGTGGATGCCTTTACGCCTTTTTTTGTGTTTTGATTTTGATGATTTTTTTGTGCTTTTAGCGAGATCCGAAGTTCACACAAAATAGGGACCCTAGTTTATTTTTGTTTCACCACCGTGTCAGCTAGGGTCTCTCGTCTCACCACGAAAGGAATGACTAACTCTGGGGAACTTCAATGGTACAACCAGCCCAGTGAACGAAGAGGAGATTCTTCGATGTCGGGGACTTACGGAGGTCCCAGTGGA